>JABSTQ010009550.1:1200000-1800000 GCA_013358835.2 Ixodes persulcatus | reverse complement strand
GACAGGCTGGGACAGACCGCGAAGATCTTGGATCCTTCGGCTCGTCAGCTCGCTTCAAGCGCTGTTTGGGTAATGCGTGGCAAAGCCTGTTTCATGCATTGTCTTTATTTGGTGAAGGGATATTTGTAGTAGGACATTTTACCAAAGCTTGAAACTAGCACACGTAGTCGTGCTAACAAACACTTTTGGTGCTGAGGTGTTTGAAGCGCTGAGATGGTGGTGTGCTGTTCTCTACCCCAGTACAAAAAGCTGAATGATGAAAATGGAATATCCAGTGCTTTACCTCTTTACAACATCTACCTTTGCGAATAGGGTGTATTTTTTATTATGATTCGGACAAAATCAAACTGAGAAAGGAATGTCTCATCAAATTGAAAATAGGAAAGCGAAATATTCGGGAATCTCTTGCGTGTGTAGTAAACACTTCAGTAAAAGCGACTCGGTGTATCCCTGTTGGTTCCAGTGTATTCTGTGAGTGCTGGTCTCTTAGTAGTTCTAAGTTGATTCCTTTTTGAATTTTGTATACCTGTAAACAAACCTTTCCTCAAAATAACTGGCAGGAGAAGCGGAGGCTGGCTTCTGAAGTAGTTTCAAATAAATCCCTGCTTATTTATTTATTGAACAATCTCTCAGGGCCCGAAGGCATTATTGAGGGGGAGAGCAGGTACAAAAAGATGGGAGGAAACACTGTAACAAATTCGCGATAGTAATAATATAACAAACAATCAAACAGGTCGTGAATCGTTGGAAAAAATGGTTAGTGATAGCATTTCGAAATAAATTAGGGTCAGTGATGGTAGCAATTAAACCGGGGAGGTGGTTCCATTCTTGTGTTGTGAGAGGAAGAAATGATGAGTGAAATGCAGTTGTTAGTGAGCTTGGGACTCCTACTTTAGGCTGATGGTCAACACGGGACAAAATGTAGAAGGGGAGAGCTATAATAAGCGTGTGAGATGAGATTATGAAAATTAATTTTGTGAAATGAACTTGAAATTTTACGGCGCAGAGAAAGATATGGTAAAGATAAACTAATTTTCATCAATGTGACACTAGCAGTGCGATGATACTGTAAAACCCTCAATGTTCGCGAGCCCTTAATTTTCGCGAATATCGCGAATTGAAAAATTCGCGAAATTTAAGGGCACGCGAAAATTTCGTTCCTTAAGAGTTTCAATGCAGGCGTATGGAACTCGCGAAATTTAATGGCCGCGATTATGTCCTCTGTGACCGATTCGCGAAATATAGGGGCAGCGAAAATAAAGGGTTTTACAGTAGTTCGATAGGATGAAACGAGCTGAGCGATTTTGGATAGACTCTAGTGCCATGACGAGGGTATTGTGACCCGGATCCCAGATAGAAGCTGCATATTCCAGCTTTGGTTGGATTAATTTTTTATATAAAATCAATTTAAGTGAAATGGGTGCCAATGGAAACTTACATTTTATGTAGCCCAACATGCAGTTAGCACGAGAAGTGATAATGCTGAACATGGGGTTTCCATGAATGGTTAGAAGTGAACAACGAGATATTTGTAAGATGATACTTGTTCCAAAGAGTTGCCATCAAAGTAATAACAAGGGCTGTTGTTAGGTTTACGGGACACTCTCGTGTGTTTACATTTATTAGTGTTTAGTTTCATTAGCCATGACTCGCACCAATGAGAGACAGAGTTAATGTCGGATTGAAGTTCAAACGAATCAGAAATATCTTGAATTTCACTCTAAATTACACAATCATCGACAGAGGGACAGATAGACAAAGACACATTGATAGGCAAATCGTTAATATAAATTAAAAATAGTAAGGGGCCTAAGTCTGACTCTTGAGGATAGCCAGAATTAACGGACACAAGTGGAGACATGCTATTATTGACTAACAAATTGCGAAGGGTTAGGGTCGATGTTGAGTTTACCCAGCTTTAGTAGCAAAAGCTTGTGACACACCTTATCGAATGCTTTGGCAAAGTCTCGGAAAATGCAGTCTGCCTGGGAGCCACGGTCAACGATAGAATGACTGTCATGGGTGAATGTTAGAAGCTGAGTTTCACATGACAATGATTTACGAAATTCGTGTAGTGCTATGGTGAAGAAATTATTCGTCTAAGAATCTCACGAGATGGGAAAGGATATTGTGCTTGAGAAGTTTACATGGGATGCTGGTTCTTGAGATAGGACGGTAGTTGTTGGGAGAATGTTTATTCCCACCTTTTGGAATATGAACCACCTTCCCTACTCTCCAGTCAGAGGGTCAAGCACTTTCTTGGAGTGACTGTTCAGAATATTTAGTAACATTAGGGAGGAGTACATTTTAGTATTTTTAAGAAACCGGTAGTTAATTCCATCCACACCTGATGAAGAAAACAACTTCAGCTCATCAGTAATCTTAGTTATACCAATAGGATCTACGGAAATAGAATTAATTGGTAGGTAACGGGCACATTCCATTCAAGGGTTTTCAAGATTGCTAACATTTGAAAACGCTTCAATGAACATATTATTTAACATATCAACACATTCTTCGCTGGGCACGTCATCACTATTTGAAGACTAAAAGGAGCTGTGCAACGATTTTAACGTTGAAAGAATTTGCATCTTCTACTTTTGACATTGTTTATCTTGTCACGAAGGACAGAAAACACATCCCCTTCTTTCAAATTGTTGCGATTCCGTCGCGTAATCGCGAGGCGAAAATTAAAACATTTCCCCGACCTGCAGCAGCCACGAGCGGCGGCCATGAGAGCCATGCAGCAAGACGTCAAAGGGGACTTGTAAAAATATAGCAAGTTGTGCAAATACCTGCTCGATAAAAGTCAATTTTTCCATAAATCTTATTGTTCCACCATAAATATAAATGCGTCAAAAACCTGGTATCCTCGACAAAACTTTTATTATCCAGAATTTTAGTGGCGCCATCTATCCTAGGTGAACAAAACCGTCAGCTCTATCTGCTACCGCGGACAGCCGCCAGAAGCCGGATGGGGACGGGGGCAGAGATGGACGGGGATGGCCGGACCCAGACGAGCACGTTGGCACTTTCCTCCTTTCGCCATGTTGATCGTACTGCGCAAGCACGTGGTCACATGATTGCGAACGGGTGAGTTCTCACTGCTCACTGATGGCTCTAGAGAGATAGCTTCACTGGAACCCCGCGCGTCCTCCTTTCACATCACAGCGCACATGACTCGGAAGATGCTGAAGGAGTTGAGAGGTGCCGAAAACCTCAATCTTCGTCATTTTTTAAAATAAAAACCAGGACATCCAGGCAAAAGCGTTTTTTTTTGTTCTTTACTTCAGAAAGGTCGAGACACCAACTCCCAAATTATTTAA
The DNA here is from genome assembly GCA_013358835.2 of Ixodes persulcatus. NCBI lineage: Eukaryota > Metazoa > Arthropoda > Arachnida > Ixodida > Ixodidae > Ixodes > Ixodes persulcatus. Next base: position 1,796,674 of record JABSTQ010009550.1, on the reverse strand, counting down.
GCAAAGCACTGAAATTGTTGCACAGCTCCTTTAAGTGACACTGAGAAACTGTCTTTTCTGTTTATGATTATCCAAAATTTTGAGGGATTATTTATCAACATCTCTGGGGGGGGGGGGGGGGGAGGGGGGGGAGGCTGTGTGTAAAATAGTTTGATTTTGCATCTTCAATCGTTTTCTTGTATACATCCGCTAAACTCTGATACGCGGTCCAGCGATGCTCACAAGTGGAAAACTTTTCAGCACGGTACAGGCGCTTTTTTCTATTTGTTGTGTCAACCAAAATGTGCGAGTCCCCCTCGCAATCTAAGTCTTAAATCTAGTAAGTCATTGACACTTCAGCGCCCCAAAAAATGAGGTATACCCCTTCTATGAATTACTACCGTTTTTATGTTTAATTTTTGCGGACCCAAATGCATGTAACGCGTAATGTGCTTCTTAGCCAGTGATTCTAAATTTGTAAACAATTCTTAGTAAAAATTGGATAGAACCAATTAATCAGTCGCCTGAGTTTGGTGGGCCGTGCCCGACAATTTAAGAATTTATGAAAATTTCTGCTTTTCTTTCGGGCAGAAGTCGTGATGTGACAAACTTCTTTGCCACATATTCGATGCAGGAGTAGCTAAGCGTCAGTTGCTGACAAACATTTCCTCGTCAGCAACTGTCGAGTCACACTTGGATAGAAGCGTCTGTGTCGGCAAGCTCAGTGTAGTTAAAGCAAGTGTGCGTCGCTTTGCAACACAACTGTGCGCATGTGCAGAGTTAAGAAGACAGCACGTCATTTACTCTGGTGAATGCAAAACCTTTCTCTACAACAGCCTCCAAAGATTAAAAAAAAAAAAAGAATTAGAGAGGCTGGGTATAGCCCTAACACACACCGCGCATGCTGTAATGTGAAGCTCCAGGCTGTTATTCATTAAAAAGATCACTCACAAAAACATCATACATGTTTTTTTAATAAATAAACCGTTTTAATCGGCACAAATGTGAACTAACATAGCCACTCCGTGCTTTGACATAGCGCATCGTCTATTCGCATCCTACCAGCTCCATTACAGGAGGGCGCCCGTGGGGTGGTGCCACCAAAACATCTCGTCACCCATAAAGCAGACGCTTCGTTGCCATGGTGATGCTGACCACAGCAGACAAACTTTATCGTGCAGAAGGAGATGGCAGGGTGGCGAGATAAGGCGCATACTCTTTCGCAGTGCTTTTCAATGGGCGGAACGTGTACAGAAAGAGTTTGAAATAGAGACTTAACGCAGGTGGCTGATTTTCTCCAGTGCCTAATGTTTTGACGAGCCTTATACGAAAAGTATGTTTTTAGCTTGCAATTTGGACAAAGTTTCTTGTACTGCAATGTGAAGCGAAATTACCGATGTGCCAAAAACTCGACCTCAAAACCGTGCCTGAATTGAGATGAAAACAGCCTCATGTGGCTTTATTTTATCATGAATAATCTTTGGTATCTTTCAGATGATGTGGGAGTTTGGCCAACTCTCTCTACTCTCTCTGCACCCTTTTTATCAATGAGCACAAAGCTTATATTTTTTGCTTGGGATTTCATTGAATTTCATAGGTTTTATGGGTGCTAGGAAAATAGAAAAATTAGAGGGTCATTTTCTGAAATACAGAACATATGACAGTCTCCCAAAGCAAGAGCGTATTGCAGTCATCTTGGGTTGCAATGGGATTTATTTTTTGTTTAGTTTAAATCAGGGGTTCTCAAACTTTTTGGCCTCACGGAACCCCAGGAAGCCTCAAAAACTGCTGCGGAACCCCCCCCCCTCCCCTCCATATTTGCCGACCGAGAAGCAACAGATGCACAATTGTAGGCAATTTTGCTTGTGTTGCTTCCCATATATCCCCACCATATCAATCGCAATGTCAGTACAAAGTGAGATGAAGGTGCTTTGCATGGTCCTGCCGCGCAGCCTGCGGCATGGGGGGGGGGGGGGGGGGGGGGAAAGGGTTGCCTTTTGGGTGTTCGCGGAACCCATGAGACCAGCTCGTGGAACCCCTGTGTTCCCTGGAACCCAGTTTGAGAACCCCTGGTTTAAATGATTGTTTGGCCACACACACTCTATCAATTTATTTTTGTTCCCCTGATATTTTTAGGGCTTCATGGCACTTCCGTGCGTGTTACCTCAGCCCCATACCCCTCATTTGTCAAGCTCGCGAGAATATACAAATAGTTGAAAAAATGACATTTTAAATGCTAATACCGCTAACCCCGTTTAAAAGTATCTTATTGAGCTGTAGCTGCTTCCAGTGCACTTTCACGGGGCACGACTGCAGTGGTTCGCGATTGCCAAATAACGTTGGCTGCAGAAAACATGGAAAGGTTGTAGTGGCACACTATACTCACTTTGAACAGAACTTGGCGGACTGCGGAAAGTATGGCTGTGGTGCCTAGAACGCGTCTCCGGCTGGTGTGCTTAGTGTCCTGTTCCGCCCATGCATTAAAAGTGGCTCCCAAGTGGCAACAAATGACGTCCCAAAAGACAAAGTGTCATGCTGTTGGATGTCGCAATCCTGGCGGTGAGTCGTAGAAGTTTTTAAGAAGAGAATGAGAGTATGCGAGTGTCGCTGTCATTGCGGCGTCCCAACTGCTGTGTCACAACCACGATCACAGCCGCCAACAATGTGACACTATATGATGTCATCGTGCGGAAATTGAACCACTTCTTTGGACACGATAAACACACCGCTTGGTGACGCGTTCTTGGCACCGTAGTACGGCCCCAGCAAGCCACTCGGAGCATCTGAGTGAGGCATGTAACAATGGACGGTCGGAGTGTGTGCCTTCTGTAGTGTACTGTCGCGTGCTTCGCTCTGTGTCTCTGATTGGCTCACGGGAGGCCATAGCTTTCGCCCTCTTCCAAGTTATGCTGATACAAAAGTATAGATGCCTACCAGCTAAGTTGCTGTTGAAGTAAAGAGTCAAAGTTGCCAGGAAGTTTGTCAAGTAGGTGCCTCCTGGCAGTGGCAGTGAAAGCACCCATCAATGAGGTTCTTCTGCCGACTAATTAGTCTGAAGTATTGCTATTACTCTGACATTATGGCAGTCTTCAAGCAAGTATCATTGAGAGGCTCTTTTATTGCAAGAACATGCCAACTTATTATGCATGTTGATTTTGCTTATGTGATTGTTTGCATGGGTGAAAAGCATTATCTACTGCGAATGCACCGATTTTGATCTGGGGGTCAAGGGTATTTATAAGTCTCACCTTTTTTTTTATGTCTTACTTTGCAATAGTGCTGAACTGTAAAAACTGCAACTAATGAAGTGTGTCACGCTTTGCCTTTGCTCTGTATTGTGCATTTTCTGCAGTACGAGCTATTAGTCGCTTGCTTGTGGTTGTGTCCTTTGTCAGTGTGGACTTGAGCAGAATTATAGGCACTTGTCCATACCGTGCTGCTGTAGCGACTCCGATGGACCGCATGCGCACTACTGGAGCTCGGGCTCGAAAGCTGACAGGGAGCCGGCTTGAAATATGAGCCTTTTCCTTCCCAGGGGTCGGACAGCTCTGTGGACCTCTCGGGAAACTGCACAAAGGACTGAGCCACCTGAACCTTGCGCGTACTGGGATCACTGCCAAGGGTGTGAACACCCTCGCTCACGCCCTCTCCCTGAACCGCTCCATGCCCTCTAACCTTTTGTACCTCAACTTGAGCGACAACGCTTTCAAGGATGACATCAATGTAAGTCCAGCCGCTGCCTGGGGGGGGTTGAGCTGCCTTCACTTAAGAAACACACTCTTTCAGAACCTCTACAACTACTTAGCACAGCCAAATTCTTTGGTCCACCTGGACTTATCTGGCACAGAGTGCGCCCTGGAGACTGTAAGGACTTGTTTTGCCTTGGGGCTTCCTTCTTTAAATGCATGCGTCTGGGACTGTGCTCTGCTCACTCTCTATTGCGTTTTTATCCGTCAACTTATCTGCACTTCTATCTGATTTGATGCTGCTCTCGAGCAGGTGTTTGGAGCCTTGCTGCGAGGCTGCACGCAAAAGCTGGAGCATCTGAACCTGTCGCGTAATGTGTACAGCACCAAGAAGAGCAAGGAGGTGCTGGTGCCGCCCTCCTTCAAGACCTTCTTTTCCAGCACCGTGGCCCTCCGCCACCTGAACATGTCCAACGTTCGGATGCCCATGGAAGCCCTCAAGTAAGTTCCTTCGTTGGCTCTTTAGCTGTGACTTTAGTTGAGATCTGCCTTCCTGTTTAGTGCATTTTAGTCACATTTCTTTTATTTGAGAGTGTGTTGTGACCTCACGAGGCTGTCTGCACAGGCTTCATACCTCTCGCATGCTCGGCCAGGATTCTAAATTTTCACGTGACAGCCTTCTACGTCCATCAGATGTAACCTCTGTGCAGATTGTATTCTAGTCCTGTTTTCCTCAAAAGTTGATGCCCAGTCATTGCTGAACAATTGGTTCTATGAATGTTGACACCATGAACCCCAATAACATAGGGCTAACTATATAAATAATCCATAAATATAAATGTATAGATTGTCTCGTGCATTGCACCTTCAGTGTCGCGCCATTTTGTTGATTCACTTTGTCATGAATGCCGGTTGGGCAGTGGGTGTAAGAAAGATAGAATTTGCAGTCATTGGGTGTTGGCTGTGGAAGCGTCGAGACGTTCTGGGCAGGTCTGCAGGAAGAGTCACGCGGCTGTTGGCCCATTGAGGGTGGGCTGCAGGTCAATATCTCCTACTTCGTTCATCAGTGTAGCACTTTTAGTTTGAGAGTACTACTTCGTGCACTTGTCGTTGACATTCTAGCTAATGGCAGTTCTACTTATGGGTGCTCTTGGTCGTAGGGAATATTGAAATGTGCTAGCTGATGTCATGTCTGATGCCTGACAGGGCCATGCTGCTTGGCCTGGCCTGCAACGAGATCCTCACCGATGTCTGGCTGGACCTGAGCTGCAATGACCTCAAGACTCAGGGGGCTTTGGTGCTGGAGTCGTGTTTGCCCGGGATTCGTTGTCTTCACAGTCTCGACATCAGCGAAAACAGTAAGGGCTGTCGATGGTATGGGAGGAAAGTGGGGTGGCTGCAGTTTTGCCATTGTCTTTTCAGACTTTGATCAGGATCTTGCAAACATAGTGGCAGCTGTCGGGAAGAACCCGTCCATCAAGCGACTCTCGATTGGCAGGAACTTTGCCAACATGAAGACAAAGTGAGTTGTAGAGTGATGGTCTACTCCTGAATTTCAAACAGAATTGGATGTATGCAGGAATAATGTAGAGGTCTTTGAAAAAAACAATTAAAAAAAAAATTATGAGTGTAAAATTTTTAAATAAATGTTAGTGTTATGAACTGAAAAGAGAGGTGTACGTTTTGCAGGCACGTGACGCGCATTATGGAAGCTGTGGTGCAGCTGATTCAGGAAAAGGACTCTGCCCTGGAGTCGCTGTCAGTTGCCGACTCGAAGCTGCGGGGTGAGCTCTGTCTGGTGATCAACGCTCTGGGCAGCAACCAGTGTCTGACTTCCATCGACATCACGTGCGCATCTCTCCCGACTTTTGTTTTCTCTGTAGTTTGCTCACACAGTTGATTCTCAAACCGGCGTGATTCTCATTTCGTGCAGTGGCAACTACATGGGTTTGAACGGTGCGAAGACACTGGCTAAGGCCTTGCAGATCAACTCAAAACTCAAGAGCATCTTGTGGGATCGGAATTCGACACCGGCACAAGGCTTCCAGGACATTGCATATGCTCTGGAGAAGTATGATGGGAACTGTGCTTTAACTTCATCTCATTTACATCATCTACTTCTTACCCAGTTGCATAAAAAGTAGGGGTGTGCGAATATTGAAATTTTCGAATACGAATCGAATACGAATAAGACCAAAAACGGGCTTCGAATATTGAATTGAATATCGAATATGTGTCTTGTAATAAAAAATTGCAAAACAAGAGGTAACAGCAGGTTTTATTGCCTTTTTAAAATAAATCAATGCAACTGCATTTTACTGGGCTGCAGCAGGCTAAAGATGCTTCTAGTAACGCACTCATTATAAATTATCGTGTAGGAAAATTAACATGATCAACTTGTTCAGAAAGTAAGCGCTCCCTACGCGCCGTGACAACATTTCCGCCAGTAGAAAGACCCTTAAATCGGGAAACCTACGAAATGTCACTAAAGTTCGAAGAAGTTTGACTTATGGACAGTGTTGCCCGGCTGCTACACTAATATTTCGAGTTTTGGGAAACAAATAATTTAGAAACTAGTTTATTTTAAATTTTATAAAGTGGCTACCAATTTTACACCATATAAAAGTGAAAATATGCGCTTTTAACGCTTTCATTAGTTATTATTGTGAACCAGTGATGCCAATAAACCCAACAAATATTGCACTTTTCCTCCGTCAGGTGAATAACTATTTTTTTTTCGTTTTTTTTTTTTTTTTTTTTTTTTTAATTTTTGCGCATGCGCACAAAAGTAAAACTTCAGTTGAACCTTTGTCGAACATCACGTTGAAAGTTCGAAAAAGTCAAACTTAGTCGAACTCAAACCTGGGCAGGTTCGCAACATCCCTAGTTTTGATTGCGCGGGAGGGGCAGGAGTTGTTGTCGATGGCGATGCAATGTTCTGCTCGCACCTAGATTTTTCTTTCTTTTTTTTAATTTTCAAACATTTAGATTAGACAACACTCTCGAGATTTATTTTATATTTATATTTCACTCTCGAGGTTTTTTTATTGTATCTATTTATAGAATGCGCAATTACATCACAAATTGCTATAAAAGCGCCACACAACAAAGGGTTTGGTGAAAAAAAAAACCGAAATGTATCCTGTCTTGCTGCCATTGGACAGATAGAAACGGACCAGACCGATAGCGCACGCATCATACGCCTTTCTCAGTGAATAAACATATTCCCATGGGAATGCATGGCAAGCAGATTATTCGTTACTTGCTCGAATATTCGGCCAAAGCCGAATATTCGGGATCTTTCGAATATAAAATTTTCAAATCGAATACGTTTCGAATAAGGAAAATATTCTATTCGTATTCGAAATTTCGAATATTCGCACACCCCTAATAAAAAGACAAAAAAAAATGTGTTCAACTACTTTCTAAATATAATTGTACTGCAACAAATCTTTAAAAAAAACAAAAAAACTAGAAAGACTTTTATATGAATCAGTACATTGAGAGTGGGTGCTGTGCAAAATACATATCGTAAAACACCGCGAAAGCTCCCACTTTGTTCAAGCGCCAACTATTAACATTTCCCATACTTAGGAATTCTGCAAATTGTATGTTAAACGCCCACCCCCTCCAAAGCACGACCGTCAGTCGGAAATATTCGCCCCATTCCAACGGCCACGAGACCGCCAGCGGCAATGACGGGGATATCATGTGAAAAGTGTGCTTTCTCCGATTCCGTTCACCCAGACTTCAAAGCTCTTTATTGGCCGCCATCTTGGTTTTTACATATTTGACCGGACAAGTGTCCATGTCTCGACCCAGTTTTCAGTGAAAGTGGGGTGGGTGCTTCCCCGGTTTGTTACTGTAGTATACTATTTTTTTTTTTTTTTGTCTCATAAATGTTTTAACATCTTCCACTGCAGAAACTTCACCTTGAAGTATATGCCTTGCCCTGTGGTGGACATCACCCTGGCCATGAAAATCGCACCCGAGCGCACGGAAACCGCGTGGAAAAAGGTGGGCATCCTGTTCAGCTACCGTGCAGTCAGAAATGGAGTGGAAGCTATCTGGAGGTTGGCCCGCTTGAGGCCAGGTCTAGTCTTAATTCTTCTGCTTGTAGTTTCAGAGCCATCTTGTGGTAAGTGAAACTTTATTGGGCCCATTCATTATCCGTTTGTTGGCCTTGGGTTTCGTATTACACAGTATCATATCTTCCATCCTCATATGGAAGTAAAATTAAACGGAATGTCAAGATCAGAAAAAGGTTGACAGTGACGAGGAGAGGTCGGTTGCATAGCTTCCGGAAGTGGCAACCAGACCGGGTTTCTTGTTTTCACCGTCGTCCATAAACATGGAAGCAACGAAGAAGCCATACCGCAAGGCATGCAGATATAACGGCGTTTATTTACGTGAGGCCCCAAGGGTAACTACCACCAAGCAACGTAAAGACTCTGGTCCCGTGTACTGTCGGACCATAGGACACACTCGCACGCGACGACCATAGGACAGTCTCGTCTGTCGCCGTCGTTACGAAGTTCCCCCAGCGAAGGGTCATGGTTTTTGTTCGTAAGCACCAATTGCAGTGAGAAGGAAAGAAATAGCCGATTGTGAGCAGCCGTCCAAAGAACAAGTTCCCAAATTTTTCATATAGAATATTAACTGCGTTGGGCATATTTCTGGATTTTTCAGATTTCAGAGCTGCTGCACCGTAATGTCTCCCCCAAGAAGTACAGCAACAGTCAGGCATTTAGGCTACAGCAGGGTTTCCTTCTCAGCTCGACTCAACAAGTAAGAAAATTTGGAACCTTTTCAACTGCTCGGTTATAGGATGGTGTTGTGCTTCTTTCCCTCAGACAATATTGTTCAAAGACATCTTCACTTACTGGTGCTGATCAGTTAATTTGCATATGAACATTATCAAATTGGTAGTAACTTGTTTTTAATGTTCTCCCAAAGGAAAAACTGATTCTCCTATGCAAGAAATGAACGTTTTAACTTAAAGAACCCTAATATTGCTTGCCCACTTCTTGGGACAATTTGATTTTATGATAAATATATTTTGTAACCAGAGTCAGAAATCACTTTGCTACATCCAAATTTCTTCTATCTAGACTTTGCACGTTGATAAACAAACACTTGTCGATAGTTTCTACAGAAAATTGCTTATATGTATGTTCTTGCCTTCCTTTGTTTGTTTGCTCATTTTCAGATGGTGGATAGGTGGATGCTTCACCTCCAGGATGTTGTGAGGACTGCTCAAGCTTCGTCCTCGGAAGAAGTGACCTACAACGAAGAAGTAGCGAAGGCTGAAGGGTATCTCAAGGATGCCAGCAGTGCAAAACAGGTGTTCCAAAGTTCCCTTTTCCTTTCTTATGCCTAGACCTGAACATGAAGGATGAGGCTCACTAACTTTGTAAATTTTTATGCGTGTGACAATTTGTGGGGCATAAGTTTAGATGACACTTGAGGCAGAGTATTCTGGGAAATTGTTTCTTTTCTCCAGATTACTTTTCAGCACTCTGTAGGAATGAGCATGCCACCTGCACTTGTTTCTTTTCACTTGGTGACTTTGTCTAACGTTTTGCACTAACTTGGTGATTTCTTACTTAGCTACTGACCCGACTACACGAAGTGGTTCTTCAGCAAGAGGAGGCTGGCAACCCCATCGAATTAAAGTTGCAGAGTTGTGTAGATGAAATGGAGAAAACACTCAATGCTTACCTCAAGGTACGACTCTCAAGCCTCTTCTTTCATTTGATTCGAAAACTTTTAGCACTTGAATGTCAAGCTATGGTACTAAATTTTTACATCTCTTGGCAGGGAACCGCTTCTAATATGCTGAAATGCATCGAAGATCAGTGCCCTACCATCATGTCCGAGGAGGTACTGTTGCCGGCATTTTTTTCTGCAGCATTTTGACACTTGACTGACCTCGGACACTCCTTGAGTATATACCGTCAGCAATAATGTCTAAGGGAATATAGTTCCCCTGTCTTCTTTTCAGTTTCACGGCCCCCACAACCTTTGTCAAATAGTATGTAGTTTGGGATCTAAACTTTCCGTTCTAGCCCTCATCGGGGCCATAAAATGTTCCAAAATGTTTTAGGTACGTCAAAAAAGCGAGGAAGTCTGTTTCCTTTCATATTGTTGCCTATAGTACCACTGGTGTAAGAGAACTCTAGATTAGAATTTACGACCTGAAGTATCCGTGACCTGACATTTTTAAGCTTTCCTCTCGTGTCCAGAAAGTGCGGAAGGAGATAGAAGACATCTGTCGGAGCAGGCAGCGATTCCCGCAAGAGGTGCTGCAGCGTTCCCTTCTTGACCAGGCAGGAACGGATATCCTCAATCGCATCAGGTATGGTGTATCCCCGTGTCCCTATTTTTACATTTTGTTTTACTACTGTAAAATCCTATAAGAACGCCCACCCAAAAAGGAGAGATAAATGGTAAAAGAATATGGGGTCGGCAATCTTTGGGTATGCGACAGCAAAATTGTATTAAAAGCTAGCAGTAAACACCTGGGGGAGGGGGGGAGTGCGGTGTGCTACGCTTCGCTACAAACCACGTCGAGCGGGAACTGATACTACAAATCGCAGGCACAGCAAATTAGTGTTCCTCGGTGTGATAACCATGCAGGAATTCGCTACGAACTCCCTTGTCATGGAAACTGATACCGCAGAACGTGCGGGTGCATCAGATTCGCGCTTCACGCTGCGACAAGCAACTGAGAACCCGCAACAAACTCTACTGTCACGGGATCCGATGCCGCGCAAACAAATCACGGGCAATAGCGCGGGAACCTGCTACGAACTCAGTTGCATGTCACGGGAACGGATACCACAGCTTGCGGACGCAGCAGGTTCGTTCGCGTTTTGCATTACGATAAACACGCAGGAAACTGCTACAAACTTGCGTATCATGGGAACCAAAATTGTGCGTGCAGACTGCGGGGGGGAAAAATAAAAAAAGAAACAAGAAAACTAGAACGAGCTATGAACTTGGATTTCAGGGAACAAATACCGCAGATCACGGATGCAGCAGATGCATGTGTCACGGTGTGATAAACTAGGGAATCCGCTGCAAAGACGCTTGTCACACCTACCGGTATCGCAGATTGTGCGGTTGGTGTGATTCCCGTCGGACTGCGTGATCAATATACAGCGGGAATCCACCATTTTAGAAATAACTGGTGCCACCTGGCAGAAAACGGGGTTCGAGGATTTTGAGGATGAAACAACGTGCGGATTATGAAGGAGAGAGAAGAAGGTTCTTAGGATGAACTTAGGGTCAAAAAGATAAGTCACAATAGCAACAAAAGAGGCTTGGGGGGAGTCCAATCTAGGTCACTGCAGCTTAGTAGAGCCAGGCGGATCCTCCTTCCTCGGCCGAAGGAGCGCCCGCGCTCGCTCGAGCACATGTTCACATATTTTTAAACCAGAACCTCCTGAATCTGCGATTTTCTAAAATGGTGGACGATGTTGCGAACTTTTTATGTTATGAATATCCGACCCAAAAAATGGATGGGCGATCTCTCGGGGGCAGGTATTCATAAGAGATTTTGTGGTACATACACTGATTCCCCTCTTTGTTTTTCTCAAATAATAACGGCTCTTTTTCTTGTTTTCCAGTGAAATTAACTTGACAATTGCGGCCCACGTGTCGGATCGAATTGTTGATGAAGTGATAGAGAGCCTGCCACGTAGCCACAGGGATTTGGTGAGTGTCTGTGTGTTTGTTTTATTGCTTTTGTAACGGGGTGGTCACTACGTTTGCACCTTTCAGTTAACTAACTTCTTATCTGCAACGAGAGTTTTGGCGAGCCTTTAAATTCATTTTTATATATTTTATTTAATAAGAGATTGGCACAAATTGATGAGAATTCGCAGCTCATGAAAATGAAGGGCTCTATTGTACAACACATGCGCAACCATGAAATACTGCTGTTATTTTTTATTTCAAAATATTTTACAAACTGTTTTTTTATTAGGTTTGTGAATCGCCGCTTGCCTCATTTTGCATGGTTTTTGCTCAAATGGAGGCATTTTAGGCTCGTTAATTCCCCGTGGATATAGCATATATAGTTGCGATTTTTAGCGAATCATTCCGATACCTCCGATAACAATACCTGATTACAATCTGATGCATGTGTGTCGGGTATCATTACTAGAGTGATAGGAACGAGCTACTAGAACTCCCTAGTGCTAAAGCCTTTCGCATTTGTTTACATAAGGATGATGGGAGGTGTTCTGGGGGACACAAAACAGTTTGATACTTTATGCGAGAAACCACTATGCATCACTGAGGGAGTGAAAGATTTTCTACCGTGACTTTGTGGCATGAAGTACTCTTATCCGAGTGCCGCGTTGCATGGTTTGTTTGGTTGCAAAGGTGGACAAGCTGAATCGCCAGCGCAGTTCTACCCCAGACGTGCTGCGCAGCGGCCTTCGGCCCGACGGCCATGGCGGAGACTCGCACTGCGATCGTGACAGTGTCAGCGAGAGCTCAGACTCCCCCCTGGTAGGCCACTTTGTCCTTGTATGTTCCCGCCTCTCTATTGGCAAAAGACCAGTGGGAGGCGCCGAACCTCGGGGCAGCGGTTGACATAGTCCGTGACAGCCGGCTCAGGGGTAGGGGGGACGGGCTGAGCCATTCGTTTTTGATGGACGATTTGTCTTTGAAGGTGGACGAAAGGGATTTACCCAGGTCTGGCCGCTTTGGTGGCGGAGCTTCTTGACCACAGGTGCTCTCACTCTTTCTCTTCCTTTTTGTCTTTTCACCATCCCCTCTGGCTCGAGCCTCTTTCATTCGCCCGTCCGTTTTTCTAATGCCAGTGCAGTGCCACTGGGCATCCGACGACGGCCTTGGGTCTCTTCCCCGTATTTCTTCCGTTCCTCCTCTTTTCTTTGTAGATTCAGTCAGCTTGGTTGGAAATTTGCGTAGGTTCATTGAGCTCATTTTCGGTTGTAGGCATGACATCCTTAGTGCTTTCTGTTTGACATCTTGCAAGTGGGCGAGAGGTACCTAACTGTCAAACTGGTGTTGGGGGACTGTGAAGAATTATCACCGCCAGCCAGGGGAAGCCTCAGGTGCCATTTTGCGGCCAGCTTCTCCTTTTCCTGCTTGGCTTGACTGGACAGTACTTTCTTATCAGCTGGTAGTTAGCTGTACATTTGTGCAGAGTAGCCATATGCTTTTTCATATAAATTATTGACCTTTGAGACTGCGAGGCTACAGCTGTGGTTGCATATATGCCTATAACATTGGAAATGTGTCTAGCCAGACTCCACTAGGTGTACCTCGTCTGGAATAGCTACGACAGATCTCGACTAAGAAGCAGATATATAGGGTGGCACAAGCAGATCTTCCGCTGTAAAAAGAGTCGGAAAAATCACCTCCTTCTCATAGAAAGCTCAAACTTTCATCGAATGTGCACTGAGCCGGTCAATTTTACCGTGTGATATTTCAAGGTGTAGTAGTTCTCTTCCCGTAAAAAATAAGAGCAACAAACTTTCCAAAGTTAGTTGCTCTCAAAGTTGGGCGCATTCACACATGACCGAGTTAGCAACGCTATTAACTCGTGGCGCCATCTCCCGACAGGCGCAGTGAGCAGGCAACGCACTCTGTTGTCTGCTCGCTGTGCCATTTGGAAGATGGCACCAGAAGTTAATTGCTTCGCTAATTCGGCTATCGCGCCCGACGTAAACTTTGGCGAGTTTGTTGCTCTCATTTTTTTTACATAAAACAAACTCCATCTTGAAATTTCACACAATAAAATTGACCTGCCCAGTGCACATTTGGTGAAAGTTTGAGCTTTCTATGTGCAGGTGGCGATTTTTCAGACTCGTTTTATAGCGGAAGATCCGCTTGTGCCACCTTATATATCCTTAGCGATTTAAGAATGTGCCACTGAGACTAAAAGGGGCATTTGATAAGGAGCATTGGGAAAGCTGCAGTGTGGAAGGCAACATATTTCTTCAGTGGTCCTGCACAAGCACCCTGAAAGAGCACCCAAGTCTATGTCAGTGACTGCAGCTGTAGGCCCAATGCTTCTTTGTTAGTACATACTTTTTGAAACTAGATGTATCTTTGCATTTTGATGATGAGTTCTTATTGTGTATATCTTAAAAGTTCATGTAGCCTTCACGTGGCAGGCAGCCCTTGAGTTATACTAGTGTGCTACTGTAGCGTGTAGTTGGATGGAAGCTTTAGAATAGCACCTAATAGAATGTCTTTGATTTTGTAGCCGCGAGTTTGCTTGCCTCATACATGTGGTACCTGTGCATCATACAGTTTTGTGTGCTACACTTGCGGCGATTTCTGACCCGTGGCATACTATGTCTTGTTGTTTTTCTACCTTGCACTGCAGCAATTGGCTTGGTTGAATCTAGTAAGTACTAGAGGTCCTGTATTGGTGTACTGTATGATGCTGTGTTTATTTTGTTGTGTTTGCACTTAAATTTATTGTGCATGCAATGGGAAGATGGTGATAAAGGACATCTTATGTAGATGAGAATCCTTGCGTTTTAAATTTTATTCCTCACATTAAATGCTGTATTAAAAAAGCGTTCGTCTTGCCACCTTTTTATTTCACAGATTTTAATTTTTTTTACTTTTGCTTATTGCAGGCGACTCCCAAGCTGCCCATCAAGAGGAAGAGCATCAATTCGAGAAAACTAAGGCCCCAGTCTGTTGTAGGCGAGTATAGCACACATATTGTTTTGGGTCATGGTGTGTTTTTTTTTTTGTTCTTTAATGCCTTTGTAACTTATGGCAGTGCCAATGGTTCCACTTTGCAGATAGTGTGGAAGGTATCGCAGCTGATGACATTCCTGATCTTCTGCCTAAGGATTCTGGGAGTATGTATCCTAGAGTACAGTGGCATGTTACGAAATTCTCTTGCCTTGTAAAAGTTCTGTGAGTTCCTAACACTTCCTGTTTCTGGCATTTATTGACTCTGAAGCTAATTTTCAAAGTTTAATTATGCCCCATAAAATCTCTCCCAACACACAAGAACAAAGGGTTGAGGAATTTAGTGTTTGTCTTGTGTAGTTCTTTGGGAGAGCAATGGAAAGTTAAGTACACCTACTATACTTTAGTTATTTCAAATTGGCCAAAGTCTCAACTTATTTTTCATTATATCCAAGGCTGTCATCTATTTGCTAAGTGTATACCTACTGCTCAAATTGTGAAGTTCTGTGGCAATATTATTGTTTATGGGCACAGCTTAAATTTCATTTGGGACATCATATAGCCTAGGTCCACTGTACGGGCGACCCTTCTCAAACCTCCACCTAGTAGCCACTTTTTCCATGTTAAGAGACCACATGATAAGTCCAGCTTTTAATTGCTGCCTCATGCTGCCAATAGCTTAGCGTTTGAGACGATGGTGTTGAGGGTGGAAAGTCAATTCTGGCTAAGATACACTTTTGCGCAGGCTCCCATTTAAAGGCTTGAACGTGCCCAATTCCATTTGCCCACTTTTGTAAAGGGTCTACTGGAATGTTTCAAATAGGCTTCAATTTTCATAATTTGGACAAGGGGACCCGTAAGTGTTCAACTTTTAGTGCCTCTTCGGGGCAGGAAAAGAAGTCTCAAGGTGAATTTTCTAACATCGTTACAAAGAATCTATGCACTATTGCCTGTGTTGAAGTGCAGTAACCTCGCGTGGCAGCAGCAAAATGTGCTCCGCGTATTGTGCACAGCTGACAGCCTGCCCAACCTATCGCCAACGTCGGAGAAGCTGGAACACCTGGGCAAGGCACGTCCCAAGCGTCCCAAGACGCATGCCCCGACGAGACCCTGCCTGCCAGCTGGGGACAGCCGGGACCCCTTGCACAGCGATGCCCTCGAGTCGTTCTTCAAAAGGCATCCGTCCTCCTCGACACCAACCCTCTCCCCGGACTCCGAAGATACTGGGTCTGCCGCTTCTCTGCTCTGCGCTTAGTGCCTAGCTCTCAACCACCTGCCCTCCGAATGCTGCAGATCTCATGCAATACCTATAGCCAGGGTTACTGGCTGGTTATCCAGACCAAATTTAGTGCATTCCTTCTACATGCAACCTAAAAAGAGTGTCATTGAGGTTCTGATGCGGACCATATTTAGATTAATGCAAGGTCCAGAAATTTTCATTTTTATCTGAAGCTGCAGTGAAATGCACCACTTGCGTAGGGGTGTGACATCTGCGCCAATTGCGCCATTTTGATACAAACCCAATTTTCTGCGCCTAGTTGCGCCAAAAACACAAAATCGGTCGAAATTGCGCCACACTGCGCCAAAAGTAACTCCAAAGCTAAAAAAAAATATTTGCGGTGACGCTAGATTTAGCGGGAAACGAGAGCTTGGTTGGCAACATTCAATCTCATTGTAGTAAAGTACATGGCACGGGTACAGGGTGGCGCAAGCAACCGCCGGATTCGAAGATTTCAGCCTTCCATACCTATGATACGTGGTCTTTTCCCGATTTTCTTACCACTTTACGCTGTCATTTGTGACTGCACGCTACCGGTGCGCTCTCACGCGGTCTCGCTGTCTGGCCGCGGGAGTTGCGACGCAGAGGCTATCAAGATGAGCAAACCTAAGTATTTCTTTCGTTTTGAGAGTAAACCTTTTCTTAAAAGTGCCATTGAGCGCCTCCATTATGTATTGTTCATTCGTGTCCGTAATCTTCTCGTGAAAATGGACGGCGCCGTCGCTGCGAGTACTTTCGGTTATCACACACGACCTTTCAGTGCGTGAACAATCGAATGAATCGGTCACACACCCGTATTTAGCGTGCATGTGCTGCTCATAGTTTTTCTACCAATTCACTATTTACTTGATTATAATGCAATTCAATGCAAAGGGGCAAGCGAGCTGGACAAGAATGACGAAAATAATCCCTGGAGAAGGGGAACTAGAGGGACAAAGGACAAACACAAATCTCCAAACACAACTGGTGCGCGACCCGGACCAGGTGGATTTTTTCGGTCGCACACCAGTCACCTAGCTGTGTTTGGAGATTTGTGTTTTTCCTTTGTCCCTCTTGTTCCTCCTCTCCAGGGATTATTTTCGTCACTATTTACCTTGTGACTCACTTTCGTGTGGAGATTTTTCTATCTGCACGTGCTTTCTACAAGCGTCCGATCTATGTCTGATTGTAGTAAACCGTGCCCTATTCATGCTCTCGAATCACCGCTTTAAAAAGTTTTTCACTATGATTGCGCTTTGGCACCAGATCGTATAAGCTTGAGGTACCTGGTGCCCACCAAACGTTGCAGCAAGCCTGTGTTTTTTGTCCTCATCTATGCGCATTGGACTCGTGTGTGCCTTTTCCGTTTTTTTTTATATATATTTTTATCTCGGTGCGTATCGGCGCTGATGACTTATTGGAACCAGGGTGGGGAAAAATAACGATTAAAAAAGAAAAATCAGATTCATGTGTTTGAAATCCGATTTTTTATGATTTAAATTGCGGATAAGCTGCTCTAACATTTTCTGCTTCTAATCTGCTCCAAACTGTAGACTTTTCTGCTTGGAAGTTGCTCCAAAATGCATAAACTGCTGCTCCAAAACGAGAATTTTGTGCTCCGAAGATGCTCCAAAATGCAGAGTTTTCTGCTCCAAAAATTGCTCCAAAACTTGTTTCACCTGTCTCACCCCTGCTTGCGGCTTTTGAATGCAACTTCATGGCACATGCAATGGCTTGCAGTGACTTGTGCATAGTCAGTGCCAATTGGAGATGGGAACAAAGCAAAATGAAAGTGTTTGCTTTTATCTATGATGTTCTTTCAACACCAGGCTGACAAGATTGGCATATCTGGTCATGATGGCACTGTAAAATTCTAAAGTTTTCAAAAATCTTCAAACTTTTGTGAATCGCTGCATTAGAAAAACCTAATGTTTCGATCTGTCTCACCCCTGCTTGCGGCTTTTAAATGCAACTTCATGGCACATGCAGTGGCTTGCAGTGACTTGTGCATAGTCAGTGCCAATTGGTGAACAAAGCAAAATGAAAGTGTTTGCTTTTATCTATGATGTTCTTTCAACACCAGGCTGACAAGATTGGCATATCTGGTCATGATGGCACTGTAAAATTCTAAAGTTTTCAAAAATCTTCAAACTTTTGTGAATCGCTGCATTAGAAAAACCTAATGTTTCGACCTGTCTCACCCCTGCTTGCGGCTTTTAAATGCAACTTCATGGCACATGCAATGGCTTGCAGTGACTTGTGCATAGTCAGTGCCAATTGGTGAACAAAGCAAAATGAAAGTGTTTGCTTTTATCTATGATGTTCTTTCAACACCAGGGCCGGTTTGCTCACCTTGCGGCCGCGGCTGCGGCTGCGGCCAAGAGGGATTTTTCTGTCACGTGACCAGCTCCATGGGGACAAGCAAGTACCTAGCGTCCCTGCCTAATGGCGGAGAAATCCGTATCGCTTCGAGCACAAAAACCTAATCTCGCTCGCAGAAACTGACTGCAGGGACTTTCAACTGGAGTCCAATTGACCGCCCTTTTATACTGTAGGAGCGGAAGGTAAAGTTACGGCCAAGGAGGCTAAATATGAGCTAAAATAAATTAAAAAAAAAAAAACACGCGAGATAAAAGCGGTGGCATTATATTTATATACTGGCGCCAGCGCCGGCGTTTCCCGCTTTCTACTGTGGTCGAGAGGTTAAAGCGCCGGTACTTTACGTCGCGGCGTGAAAGGCCCGGGTTCAAATCGCGCCAGAAACATTCTTTTTTTTTTTTTGTATTTGACTGCACTCTCACTAAGAATGTAGACGAGGCCCTATGAGCTCTATAAAATCATTGGGCGGGTAGTTCTGACTCACCAGTTCGTTGTTCATGGCCTCGGCAGAGCGCATACATGTCTCTGGCTTTCTTTACTAATTTCCGCCACGCCTCCTGCACCTGCCGTACACGCCGCGGAAAGCTGACAATATCTTTCCATGCCCGTCTCTTCATTCGCCAGGTAACTGTGCTGCTGAATTCCTCTAGAATTTGTCGTTTCCGTTTTCGAACTGCTCTAATTAATTCCATTTGTTGATCCAAATTCTTTTTAGGTGTTTGCGTTAGAGAGATGGTTTGCGATGTCGACGCCTGATTTATTTTTGAATTCGGTTGTGATCGTCTGCTATTCTAACTAAAATTCAACAAGTAATGTGTTAATATTACAAAACGATTGCCACAGCAAAAAGTAAGGAGTAAAAATATACCTTTTATGACATTCCATGCAAGTAAAAGTATGATCTCTTTTATTTCGGTTTTACTACTTTCTCAGACGTTTGACTTGCTGCCTTGCCTGTAGGATTTTGCTCAATCAATGCATCCAGAGCTGCTAGTCTTTTTTTTTCTTTTTGCTTATTTTGTGGAAGTTCATTTTGTTTGTTTTTTAATTGTCACAACTGCAGTTTTTATTAGTACTAAATAGGCTTTTCCTGTTATTGAAAGGAGTCGTAGCAAGAGCGTTGCATATTTAAAAACATAAAATTGCAGTTCCTGGGGAAAGTATGCTTGTTTCGGCTCCGTTTGTGTGAAAGCCATACCGATGTTGTTACCTTGGTTTTCTTTTAATGAACATTATGAAACGATTGGATTAGCGCGTTAACTTGCCTTGATCTTTATTTTTTTCTTCCCAGTGTTTCAATTGAACAGGCGGGACAAACAGCAAAAATAGAGTAAGGCGCAGTAGTGCAAGTGGATGATTCGTAAAAACAGATCACAATTAAAAAGTGAGACACGCGCAAAATACACACAAAAAAAAAAGTTGCTAGCGCGATTTGAACCCGCAACTTTCACGCCGCGACGCGAAGTACCGACGCTCTAACCTCTCGACCACAGCAGAGAGCGCGAGCCGCCGGCGCTGGTGGAGGTATATAAATATACTGCCACCGCTTTTATCTCGCGTAGTTTTTTCTTTATTTTGCCTCATGTTTACCCTCCCTCGCCGTAACTTTACCTACCGCTCCTACAGTATAAAGGGGCGGTCAATTGGACTCCAGTTGAAAGTTCCTGCAGTCCATTTCTGCGAGCGAAATTAGGTTTTTGTGCTCGAAGCGATACGTATTTCTCCGCCATTAGGCAGGGACGCTAGGTACTTCCTTGTCCCCATGGAGCTGGTCACGTGACAGAAAAATCCCTCTTGGCCGCAGCCGCAGCCGCGGCCGCAAGATGAGCAAACCGGCCCAGGCTGACAAGATTGGCATATCTGGTCATGATGGCACTGTAAAATTCTAAAGTTTTCAAAAATCTTCAAACTTTTGTGAATCGCTGCATTAGAAAAACCTAATGTTTCGACCTGTCTCACCCCTGCTTGCGGCTTTTAAATGCAACTTCATGGCACATGCAATGGCTTGCAGTGACTTGTGCATAGGTCAGTGCCAATTGGTGAACAAAGCAAAATGAAAGTGTTTGCTTTTATCTATGATGTTCTTTCAACACCAGGCTGACAAGATTGGCATATCTGGTCATGATGGCACTGTAAAATTCTAAAGTTTTCAAAAATCTTCAAACTTTTGTGAATCGCTGCATTAGAAAAACCTAATGTTTCGACCTGTCTCACCCCTGCTTGCGGCTTTTAAATGCAACTTCATGGCACATGCAATGGCTTGCAGTGACTTGTGCATAGTCAGTGCGAATTGGTGAACAAAGCAAAATGAAAGTGTTTGCTTTTATCTATGATGTTCTTTCAACACCAGGCTGACAAGATTGGCATATCTGGTCATGATGGCACTGTAAAATTCTAAAGTTTTCAAAAATCTTCAAACTTTTGTGAATCGCTGCATTAGAAAAACCTAATGTTTCGACCTGTCTCACCCCTGCTTGCGGCTTTTAAATGCAACTTCATGGCACATGCAATGGCTTGCAGTGACTTGTGCATAGTCAGTGCCAATTGGTGAACAAAGCAAAATGAAAGTGTTTGCTTTTATCTATGATGTTCTTTCAACACCAGGCTGACAAGATTGGCATATCTGGTCATGATGGCACTGTAAAATTCTAAAGTTTTCAAAAATCTTCAAACTTTTGTGAATCGCTGCATTAGAAAAACCTAATGTTTCGCGAGCATTTAGACACATATTGCAAGGTTGAGGTTCGCTGGAATATGTCCATGATGTCTGATTACTGTAATAATAGCATGGTGGACACGATTCATAAGAGCTATTTGAATGGCGTTTCTGTTTGCTGTAAATCAGTTGTAAGATGAAGCCTGTTTTTTTGCTCAAAAAAGTTGCTGAGTAGCCTATTTTATTTGCCAAAACTTCAAATCAGTTGCCCTAACTATATAACCAGTCAAACTACCATTGTCATCCACAGTTTTAACTGATGCTTTTGAGTTTCTGCAACTATAGCAAGCATTCTGTATTTCATTTGGTAACTTTGCAGTCTATATATGGACCATTGACTGTTCAAAGAATGATTGTGAACACCATGAAACTACATATGGTTGTTGTTGCATTTTCACAATCTGAGACAGTACATGCTTCAGGTACTGGTGTGTCATCCTCACTCTACCAGTTTAAAATCCTCCCTCCCCCAAAAGGAGATGCATATGAGAAGTGTCTTAAGATTTGTCATTTATGTGTACCATAGCTCCTTTAATTTGACTCAGTGTTTCTTTAGTGTAAGCTTTACAAACGGATGGCTGGTCGTACAACTTGGAAAATTTTAACCTTACAGCTTGAGGAGTGATAGCAGCACCTCAGCCAGCAGCTCCGTGTTGATCATGGAGTCTCGACCCTTGGACAAGTCTCCTGACAAGAGCTTGGAAAAGACCCTAGAAAAGTCACCGCAAGAGAGCAAGGAAACTGAGAAGCGGAGTTTCATGAAGGGCATCAGCAACCTGTTCAGCCGGGTTTCCTCTTCATCATCCGAGACAACCATTGTCCACAAGTCCAGACAGGAGTCAAAGGATGGTGGCAGCGTCTTCACGACTTCTTCCGCGACTGCATGCGCATCGATATGCAAGTCGAAGCATGAAATGGACACGTATGAAAAGGAGAATGGAGGTTCGTACAATTTTCTGTTTAGCATGAACGAAATGCACAAGTTCTGTGTGACATCTTGTACCCATGCTGTCAGCAGCAATGGGACAGTGGTGACATGTAGTGCCCATGCTTTCAAAAGCAATGTGACAGTGTTGTCTGGAGATAAGTGGTTGCACCATTTAGTGAACAATGGAGATGACTGGCACAGTTTGCAATGTGTGTGAGAACCGCTTCACAGCCACTTGAAATGCCACTGGGGCACATGCTCCTCAGCTTCTGCCAGTTATCCCCACTGCTTTTACATAGCGTAGCCAGTGTAGTCAACATTCCGAGTACTTTTGGTAGAAATCGAAATTTTGAGCAACATCTTGGCAGGCAGTTTTTGGTAAAGAAAAGTCAACCTCGTAATAACCAGTCTTCTAAATTCTTGCGCTTTTGATCTTCACATTTGCTTTCAGTCATATGCCTATGGATTTAGTAACTTGACCCGAGTCTTGTTGCATTTGTTTCAGAGGCAATCACAGAACGGAAGTTGTTGAGCGAAAGCACGTCCAGGCTGTCTGGAGTTGAAAAGTTTGGCTTGGGTCCTGGGTCTGGGATTCTGGCCGAAATGAAGGCCTTGCAGGGCAAACGGACCTCAGTGGGGGCTCAGTCTAAAGGCGTGGTGAGTTCTGGTTTAGCAATTGCATCTCACAAGCGTCCCTGCTGACCCTGATGCGTCCACTGCGCACTTCTCTGCTCAGGCATTGGACGGCACATCGGAGACTTTGAAGGATTCCGCTCCGTTTCCATCTGTGCGGCTCAAACCGACGGGACTAGCCGATTCTTTGCGCTCTCCCACGGACTACTTTCCTCGAGAAAAGAGCTCGACGAGCCCCGGCCCCTTGGAGAACACGCCTTCATCGCCGCAGTCAAGCGGCGGAACCCCGGGCACATCCCCCAAGACGTTTGCAGCCCTCAAGGGACGACCGCCGCCACCCGTGGCTCCCAAGCCCAGGCCCAAGTCAATGGTTGGAGGCATGGAGACTAGGCTCTCTGGTGAGTGGGCTAGTAATTGCTCTCCCCAGGCACTCTTGTGCACTGCACGAGTGAGCGGCTCTCTTGCGTCTTTCGATATATCTCACCTTGCTCGCTCGTAGCTTTAGGGGACGGTGAAACCTTTGGGTGGTTCCTTGCACAAGCTGCTTTTCTATAGCAGTGAGGGCGCTGTCGTTTGGTTTGTGCCTGTGTGGTGAGATTCATTTGTGGAACTTGTCTCTCTTAAAGGTGAGTTTTCTGGCGACGACGGCTGCCGAACGAGAGCGCGAACGCCGGATGAAGTGGATATGTTGGAGAATAGCAATAAAGGTAAGATCACTCCACAAGCTTGGCTTGGCTAGAGCTTTGAGTGGGATTTTTGCTCTCAGCTTATAAAGCTTGAATGGGATTTGGCAGGCATGTAGCCAGGATTTTGTTTCGTCTCATGCAACGCTGGCATTAAGAAAACGCGGATGATAATAGCACCGCCAGCGTTGCACGTGATGCACGAGTGGTAGCTTGAGTGCACCACTGCACTTCCCACGCTCCCCAAATCTTTCTAAAGTTTGACTTACATGATGGTTTTTG
The DNA here is from genome assembly GCA_013358835.2 of Ixodes persulcatus. Classification (NCBI taxonomy): domain Eukaryota; kingdom Metazoa; phylum Arthropoda; class Arachnida; order Ixodida; family Ixodidae; genus Ixodes; species Ixodes persulcatus. The sequence continues at coordinate 1,773,438 of JABSTQ010009550.1, read as the reverse complement.
GTGACGGCTCAGCAAGTTTTTAATTAGAACTAAATCTTTATGTCCGATAATTAAAAATTGTTTACATATTTTCGTTAATTAACGGTTTTGTTGCAACGTTTGTCTATCTATATCATGTTCCCCAGGCAGTATAACCAGGGTTTTGTGTTTTCAGGGTTTATTTTTTGTCCAATTGGGGAGGGAAGGGGGGGGGGGGGGGGGTTGTTTTTTTCCCACAGATTTGCGCTATTTTTTGGTATCAATTTTCAGTGCTGGACAAAACATGGGGGTTTATCAAGGCTTGTGTTCAACAAAATTGGATATGGGCATGGTATCCCCCAACATATGTGCAATTCGAATACTTGTAAAACGTACCCATACCGTTAAAGAACCACTAAACCAAAAAAAAAAAAAAACTTTTTTTTCCACTTGTATAAACAATAAATGTTCATAAAAAAAAAAAAAAAAAAAAAAAAAAATTGTTTTTTTTTGTTCAATATTTATGTTACAGTATGAATCATTCCATTTGTGGGCGAAACCGAAATTGTACCCCTGTGGGATGATGATGATAGCGTTTGTACCCAACTAGTGTGCGCTCTGGGGTCCAATGAACTCTGAGCGCACACTACCGTAAAATACCACTGAAGCGCCCACTTTGTTCAAGCGCCCACTGTTAACGTGTTCCAGACTTGGGAGCTCTGCAATTTATTCGTTAAGTGCCCCATTTGACTGGACAAGCGCCCATGTGTAGATTAATCCAGTTTTCAGTGAAAGTGGGGTCGGTGTTCCCCCAGTATTTTACCGTAGTTGGGTGCAAACGCTATCACTATCATACCACAGGAGTGCAATTTCGGTTTTGCCTGCAAATCAAATAATTCATATTCTAGCAGACACATTGCACAAAATAATTGTTTTTATTTTGACGAACATTTATTTTGAAACATGCCTGTCCTAACCAGGTTAAAAAAAAAAGTTTTTTTTTTATTTAGGTTTTTTTTTAAGTGAAGAAAACAAGCTAAAGGTGCGTTTTTCCAAACAAAACAAACCTGTCAACCCCCCCCCCCCCCCCCCCCAAAAAAAAAAAAAAACAGCTTGTATAGTTATTTTTTTAAAATATGGGTGTTTCCTTATCGCTTATGGCAGGGGTCTCAAACATGTGGCCCGCGACTAGCTGGGACGCGGCTCGCAGGCAACCGGGTATACGAGTCCCAGTTCCCATGCCTCGAGCACTAGAATTGGCATGCGCCATAGTAATCTCATCTCGTCAATTCATTTTCGCTTGAAAAGTAGCTCTGCTCTTTTAACATATTCACATAGTTTATACTTATCTGTGTTCATTTGCCCTTTGTTTCACTTTATTTTTTGCTTCCAGCTTTTTGTAATATATACAACAATTCCACTACTGGGCTGCAAGCGCGAGCTATTCGTTGAAGGATACATCTCGGCTGCGCGAACTCTCGATCAGCAGGAGCAACTGCCAAAGATAAAGCTACGAGCTCGGGATTCTCGCATTCAAAAAAATATCATCATTCATAGACAAGTATTTGTTCAGGGTGTTGTGATAAAACTCGTCAGAAAAGCAAGAACTGCCAAATTAACTGAGTGTTCTTAGAGACATGTGTAGCTTGGTTAATTGCTGAGTGAATTGAGCAACGGGATTGTATGTGCTTGCTCTCTTGTTCTATTAAAATGCCAGCACGTTGGCTGGGCAGTGTTATTTTAATTCCTGTTATCACATCAGGTCAGGGCCCAAATTAATCATATAAACAAATTAAACCTAAAGATGTCACTGGCAAAACTATGAGTTTACAGAAAGCATAGAGCACAAGGTCTCTTCTCTTCAAAATATTTCAACCCCCCTCTCCCGTCTTATGTTGGCCCTCGACCCTTCCAGTGTGGGCTATCTGGCCCCCACACTCAAATGAATTTGAGACCACTGGTTTATGGGAATTAACGATTGTATTTAACCCGATTTTGAATTTTTGTTTTTTTGTTTTAGCGTCTCTTTGACTTTCTTTTTTCCCTGCACTCTTCTTCCCTCGGGTCAGTGTCCGAAAGCGGCCCCCGCACACGTACCACGGTCTACGCCAAAGAGACTTTTGAGGTGTCCAGCACAGTGTCGTCGGTCGCATCCATTGCGGCCAACCGGGCGGCCTTCTTCTCTGGGCCACCCCTGATGACGCCTGGCTCGACGGCCTCGTCCAACTCGCTCGCCCAGGAGAAACCCGAGGGGGACACAGAGCCGTGCTCCCCCGCGTCTGCCGACGACATTGTCGACGTGTGACCACTTATCTACTCCATACTTTCTACTCTAACAAACACACAAGGGGGGAATTGGGCGTATGGGGATGTAGGCAGGGCGTATTTTCTCGACTGACTCTTTGCTTTTGCATGCACGGTGACTCGATGCTTTGGTTTGCATCACAAAATTCTGGAGCGTTTTTACTCTTTCTAATGCGAGAACTGTAGTGTTGGTGCATCGCTATCCCCAGACATCTGCTGGTGCACGGTGTGTAGGAGACGGCATCTGAGTAGTTTCACTTTCGTTTGAGGCTGTAAATAATGAGGTAACAAATGCTTTATCACTCTTGAAATCTGGCAAGCTGAATAAAGGTCGACATGTTTCCTCACCTAGTTGTACATAATAAACGATGAGATTTCGAGGCCTCTGCCTCTGCTCAAGGCACCACAAAGTCAAGGACATTGTACCCAGTGATTTTTTGCTGAAAGCGGTGGAGACCTACACTGGTCGCTTGACTGTCCTTTTGATGTTCTCCTGTAGTTTTATAGAAGCCAAGAAAACAAAGGATTGCCAGATGGGTCAAATGGCATTTTAATGGGACTGCTGCAATTCTTACGCGTTTTGAACTGTTGAGGTAGGTTAACGGAAGTACCCAGTTTTCTAACATTGTAGCACTGGTCACACGAATTTAGATGTGTTCATCTCCCCATTTTTTTATTTGCACCAAATGCTGTTCAGGTGTATCTATGGTCAATTGGCAATTTGAGTAGGCAAAGAATTCATTTAGTGGATGGTCGCTTTAGTCGTAAATCACTGTTTCCTCTATTTTAAATTCACCGAGACAAAGAAAACTATAGTTAACTGTGCTTTGCATCAGGAATGCAGTTTTACTATACAAAAGTAGGAATCATTAATTTTGTGCTGTTGCTGTTAAGCACCTGCAATATTGTTTCTCCAGTAATCTTTTGGGTTTGGTCTAAAAGTTGTGTACACAAGTTCAGACGCTCCAGATGTTGCCAATTATATAGAAGCCTTCTGGTTTTGCATCATCTTCGACTCCTGTACATACAAGCTCCTGCAACACTAGTTTTCTTTTCTTGCTCGCATGCCTGTTTGTTTATGGAAGTGATCAAGTGCAATAGGGCATTTACAGCTACCTGTTATGAACTGTGTAGCCAGCTTTTTCCTCCCCCCTGTGCTCTATAAATTTACTGTCCACTTTTTCTTTTTGGCCTAGCTTCAGTATTCAGTGTGGGTGCTTGTCAGGTTGAAGTACAGTTAGTGTCGTATTTAAGTTGCTTACTAGCCATGTACATACTGTACCTTCGTCACTATCACTCAAAGCAATCTAGTTCGACTAGACACAGCCCTGTGGCGTGTCTTCACAAGCTGGTTTCAGGACATGTACAGAATTCGTGCGGTGTTGTGGCCAGGCTTGCCAATGCCCAGCCCCGCCCGCATTGTCTGTTTGATGTGCGTGCCCGTGCTGTGTCCCCTCTTGCTACTGTCTTTCTACAGGACTCTCTGCAGTCTTCCACTATGTTTTTTTTTTTTTTTTTCTAACATTTGTTTGCATTTTGCGTACAGGCAATGCGCACACAATGTGTTAGTGTCGAATCGCCTTTCTGCTCGGTGGCTCTTACTTGAAGTGGTGCGTATCTAGTTTTGATCATTTGACATACCTGTTTTACTTGGATGACTCTTATAACTCGCTACTTAAACCTGATCTTGCAGGCTATATTTGGCTTTTTGTAGGTATACAGATATGAATGGCTGTTAGCAAACAAGTTTTCTTGAAGCTGCAGCTTTGCTGCTTTGTCCCTTTTCTCATTCCTGACATTTTTAAATATATGTCAATTGTATCCATGGTACTGTCAAATCTTTTACAAGCTGTTAGTGAAATGTAGATGTTAGAAACTTGTGGAGTGTGTGCTACAGTGTTAGAAAGATAAGACTTTTGGTATGCAGGGGGAAAGAATGCTGTTGAAGAAAAGCATTTTCATACCTGTACAAAGCCTAATCTTCAGTGCTCAATTACCGCTCATGCTTTTGCATGAGAAAGTGGCTATGCTTGAAGGGTTCTGCAAGCAGCAGTAGTTCAGCCAGGCTTAAAACTCTAGCATTCACTGAAGGTGCAGCTGTATTTACAGCATAATTTGAAATGTTGAAGGATTGGGCCTCTTAAGCCACTTATTTGTCAACATATTTGTTACAATTGGTTTGTGAGATGGCCATGCAAATACGACATCTTTTTTACTTAGTCCTGTTGGCAATTCGAAAAATGTATTATTGCAGTGGTTTTATCAAGAAATTGGGTATCTATGTTTAGTTGCTTGAGCCTGATAGAATTACTTGTTGCCTAGGTTATGCACATTATAAAGTATTGGCAAGTCAGCAGATCTCTTGTTGGGGTCACAGATGGGGAGTACTTCTGGAACAATGCTGCTAGTATTGCATCTCAGTTCACCAACTGTACTATTGTGCAACTTTTGATACATTCCCAATTTTGTTGTGATAGCTCTTTTGTGATTTTCTTGGTTTCTATTTGATGGGCTTATCTAATAGTGATGCACTTATTCCTGTTATTGCACTAGGTGGACTGCTCTGATTGTGAGGCTTGAACAAATATACATAGAATTCATTGGGTATGATAGGTCGCATTTTTTGCTTCTTTGCTGTTGAATGTGGAGGAAAGGACTTACATGTACGCTGTGATAGTGGAAGTTTGGTAAGTCTGGATTGCACATCTGCACTAATCCTTCCCCTGAAAAATCTGGTAGTTGCAGTAGTACTGGAAGTTGCTGTATGTTTTGCACAGATTGGGCTGAATGGTAATTAAACATATAAGGATGACTCCTTATACCTTTGGAATTTGTGTGAAAGGTTTCTCGATGAAAAAGTATGATGGATTCAATACTGGGTCCACAGTCTGGTTAGAGGTTTCCAGTTAGATTTCTAACAAGGTTGTGGCAGAATTTTTGGCCTCGTAAAGTAAAGCATGTTGCACGATCCCGACAAATCTCGAGTGGTGAATGTCTTCGGCTCCTGGCCCTTCTACTCCACTCTCATGCTGCCAAAACAGTCTTTCTCATTAAACCAATAGAAAAGAAACAAAAAATGTGTTGGGTGCGGCACTGAAATATGCTCCGTAGTGAAAAACGGAACTAGCTCTGGGAAGTGTTTTTTGGGGCTGAATTTAGGAACTTTCATAAATGTTGAATACCATTAGTGCCTTTTAAGTGCCACGAAAGTAACTCAAACCCTGGTGATTCAGTTTGTTTTGCCCATTCGCAAGAAAGCTTGCAGCTCTGTCAGCGTGAGGCGAGCATGTGAGGTCTGTACCAACAATATGCTTTCTTTACAGCCAGGATCTGCAGAGTGAAAAACTTGTGTGGGAATCGCACCTTTGTCAGGTGGACATTTACAATCCAGGGGAGAAAATCGGCCGAACTTAGTACACCCCAGAGAATGTTTACTTGTTCTAAACAAAATTTTATTTAAAAAAATAAATAAAAAGCGTCGGAAAAAAAGAAGAGTACTTTTCCCATCTCAAAAATAAACTACGTAGTACTGCCGAACGCTCGTTCTCCGCCCAAATGTTGCGCAAGCGTTCCGAAGATTAGTGGGGTTTCAAAAATTTCAATGAAACCCATTCCCATTAAAATAAATAAAAAAAAAAATTCTGGTTAACTGTTTCTATTTTGCTCCATGTATATCAATGGACCGTAAATGACAATTTTCCCAATGAAAATTTCAGAAAATCTTACAACTTTTGAATAAGCTAGTGTTTGGTTCTGAAACTTTGGTATCTGGTTGAGACCGCTAGCGCTACATTTGGGTGGAGGTTGTGCGTTCGGCAACGCGTATATTTGCGCTTTTTTTTTTCTTTTTTTTTTTTGGGGGGGGGGGGGGGGGCATCTAGGAATATGATAAACTGTGTCTAGGAAGAGCTACGGAACAAGATTCCAAGTGAAGAACGCCTTCAAGACGAGCGCAGTTCAAGATACTCTCTCATGCGTGAGGAGCAACGTATCTAACCATACGCAACCAACGGGCTGACCTGTTTCACCGGTGAAAACAGTGCCATCCTGCACATAATGAATAAAATAAGACTTCATTCAGGTCTTCGCTAACGGCCGAGCCGACGTATGTCCTCCAAAACCTTTTCAACAACAACCACCACCACCAGCGGTTTTCTATTCACCGCCGGCATAGGCTCCGCCGACGATGTGTCATCGCTGATATTCAGCATAAAATAACTTCTGCAGCAGTTGACACGTTTGACAACTGTAGAGTGCATGAAGCAAAAAAACGCGGAAAACAAATGGCTCTAGGGACGTCACGAGACAGAACCAACAGAACTTTAAACTTTAAAAAACTCGGAACTCGAATGTTATTGGCTAGACGCATTTGTCGCTACCTTGCCTACATGAACCTTATCGGTGCGCTTGCGCGCAGTACGCGCTCCAACATTTTCCCGCCAAATCTGCCGCTGTGCTGGATGCGGTCTAGTTTTTTCGCTCGTCGGTGAGTACAACGATACTGAATATCTCCGTAAATTTTAATTGGCCATGACTGCTGGAGCTTTGGAAAGTGTCACTCTACGTTATGTCTCTGATCTCAGTCGTTTTAAACAGTTCCGGAGAGTTTAATTGGTGTTTTTAACGCAAAGTGTCGAGGCGCTTTGTTTGGTCGGAGATCGGAGTCTGCTCATCATCGGGTTCTCAAATATTGTCCAAGTCGGTGCTCGTCTTGTGATCTTAAATATTGCTGAGTGTATTCTGTTATTGGTGTTTTGTCATTTGTGATTTTGATGACGACGGCCCAATTTTCAGCACAAATCCTCTCTCCCAATGTCGTCCCCGTCGAGCACTCCTCGGAGGAGCACACGAGGCGCGAGCCAGGATCCCCAAACTCGTAAGGCTAACTCAGATCACTTTTGCGTCCCTTAGTTGACAAATATATGACGTAGTTTTGTGTAGTTTCTGATGTTTGCTTGTCTTTTCGCTTGCAGCATCGAGAAGCCGCAGGAACACACGTATGTTACCTATGCATATTTATCTCCTGCATTTAAAGGGACAATTGACTCGATGTTCCGGCATCTCGCTTGCTCATTACCCAACATAGTTAATTATTACGTCTTGTAGTGTGACCTGACAAACGGGTCTGTCTCTTAGCATATCTGGAACGTCCTATTCTTTGTCCTTTTCTTACCGATTTCAGTAGTGCCACGGCTCTTCTGAGCTAATAAAGATTCTTATTATTTATTTAGTGTTTTCTGCAGTCACTTCAATCAACTAACTGACCGCTTGTGTTTCTTTGTTACTTTCAGCATCCAAAAGGAACACACGTGAGCAATATATTTACTTTGGTCATAAGGGCATTGCCCCCTCTTTGTTTTCAAACATGCCTAAATAATGTGTATTTTCAAATATGCCTGAATTACGTGGTTTGTTCTTTGCCCCTTTTTTTATGCATAATTTATTTAAGTAGTGGTATGCCATTTGTTTCCAAACAGTGCAGATAGTTGCATTACATTCTAGCTCGGTCTTTGCAACTTGCAGAAATGCTAAATAACCCGAGGTTTGGTTAAATTGCTTTCCAGCATCCCGAAGCTCCAGAAGCACACGTAAGTATCCTGTCTTAAGCTTGCACTCGTATATTCAAATAAGCCCTGTTTGCAAACAACGGTGAGACAAAACTTCTGGTGTCCCGTATGCTTTCAGCGTCCAGAAGGCAAAGGGATGGGGCCAGGACTCCGACTCAAGCAAACGGGGATGAAATCTTGTCCGACATTGCACCCCTTCCTTCGTCGTCTGCTGATGGTGTCAACGAGGTTCCGCCATCCAGCCCCTACCAGAGAAATGTTGCAGGTGAATGTAGTATGGTATTTTTATCTTCCTGGGATCTTCGGCAGCATCCCTTTGTTTATCACTTGGATTGGTTGGGCTCGCAAAGTGTTGTCATTGTGTTGTGCAAAAATATACATATGAATCTAATCAGAAACTTGCTGAGCATCATCGAAAACCAGTAAATTTAAAAATAGGTGGGGCACAAGATTGACTGCTTGCGCTACACGCGCAACACGCGCGAGGCTGTTGGAGCGAAAACGCGGGTGATGATGAGCGGAAAAACCATGTGGGCACGTCAAACTTTGATGCATTTTTGGGACCCACAAAAACAAAGCGTGAACTTCTGATCTTTCTAGAATTGCCCGAAGTAGTGTTTTTCAGTGATGCCCAGCAAGTTTCTAATTAGAACCATTTGTTTATTTTTATTAAGTAGAGTTGATTATGCAAAACTAATTAAACACTTAATTGCACTAAACACTGTGTACTCCATTAAATGGGCCCCTGGACTGACTGATACAATACTATATCTTATTTCTGCGCAAGGCTTAGGTTTAACACAAACATTTTGGCCAGTGGTCGGTGAAACACTGTGTATATGTAAACATACTTTTGTTGACCAGGCAGTGTAACTATGCCCTGTTGCAGGTTGAAAAAAGGAGGGCAAGCTCCTCCCACAAAGTTCTCCACTCTTTCCATTTTAGCAAGCTAGCGTGCTGGAGAGGGGGTGAGTGGGCTCTCCTCCTCTCTCGCTTCCTCTCGAGCGTCTGCTAAAGTGAAGAGTGGAGGAATTTTGTAGCATCAAAATGGGAGGACTTTCAGGAAAGAAAGCGGGAGGCATCAGCATTGGTACAGGCCAGAATGATAGGAATGCAGCAAAAAGGTTCTGGGAACACATCAGTGTACAGGGAAAAAAAGACCGAGGGATACCAGCAGACACTAACCACATAGGAAGGGACAAAGGTAGAGGGGGAAGAGGCAAGTGAATAAATTAGACATACAATCGAAGCAGAATTTTCGTAGTTAGAACCAGATCAGGCCGTAGGGAATGGTAGCATCTACACAACAGAAGAGGAGGATCGTGGTGAAGAAGAGGAAATGACCACATTGGAATGGGAAAAAGCAGAAGGAAAGGTTCCGGTTGGAACTGCAACAGGTCCAGACGGCATACCAATGTGACCGATAGAAGTTCTAGGCAGAACAAGCTAATTGAAACTGAGGCAGGGGATTGACCTGATAATTATGGGAGGGGAGGTACCCAGTGACTGGAAATTGAGCAGGATGAGATTATTATATATGGGCAAGGGGAGACAAAGACAGTATCAAAGCATATCGACCAATCACAGTAACTTCAGTAATATACAGACTAGCTATGCAAATTGTAAAAAGAAGAATGGGCAGAGGGAAAGCAGATTCTGGGTGAGCTCAAAACGGTTTCAGGAAAGATGAACGACTAGGTGATAACTTATTCATAATCACTCAGTGCATAAAGATAGCAATGACAAGTCAAAGGCCATTATGGGTAGCATTTTTGGACATCAAAGGGGCATATGACAATGTGAATCGGGAAAAACTCTGGGACCAACTGAAGGGATAATGGCTAGGGGGAACCATGGTTAAGTTTCTAGAACGGGTTTATACGGCGAATAGGGTGGTTATAACATGGAAAGCCGAAACTACAAGACTAGCAGCAATAAAAAGAGGACTTAGGGTTGCCTATTGTGTCCCCTGCTCTTTATGATATAGCTCAGGGAGATGGAAAAAAAGATTAGAGCAGTGAAACCTAGGTTTTGACCTGACTTACATAGAGGAAGGACATAAAGTAAATCAAGTATTGCCAGGGCTAATGTATGCAGCCGACATTGCACTCGTATCAGAAAATCGTGAGACAATACAGGAACTGATTAGGATTTGCAACAGGGAAGGGGACAGTTTAGGCCTAAACTTCAGTAGGGACAAGTCGGGTATAATAGTTTTCAACGACGAGAAGGGGAAACCCTTGGAGATACAGGACACGGTGATAGAACACATAGAAAAGTACAAATACCTGGGAGTATGGTTAAGTGAGGGAAAAAAAGTATCAAAAGAACATGAAGATATAGTAATAAAGAAAGGGAAACGAGATTCAGCTATTACTAAACACAGGGCCCTCTGGAACTATAATAGATATAAAGTCGTTAGGGGTGTATAGGCCCATAGTTCTCAAGTTTTGAGCAGCGCTCCAGGCGAGCAAAATAAAATATTTGGCTCGCGTTTCGAACGTGCGTCATTACGCTTCCCCACTGCAGTTTTTGTATACCCCGTTCCATTCTAAGTGCAAGCGTAGCAGAGGCTACAAGAGCGAGCTCAAAGCTTCCAGTGTCCCTGCCAAGCACGTGTGCTCGTGCAGTGCGAGCATCGTTCGAGGGAACATGCTTTTGCAAGTAGATTCAGCTTCGCTATCACGTAAAGTGAAACACACGGGCTCATGGAAGCTATGAAAGAAAGCAATAAAATAATAAAGCTGGATGGAATGTTTAATGGGACGCTGGGGAGGGCGCGAGCTGCATAATTATTTTTTTAAATTTTATTTTTTATTTTTTTAGACGTTGTGTTATCGCGAGTCTACAGATGCTGACAGATGCTTGCATTCGAACGTGGCACGTGCAAAATCGAACGTTACAGCACCGCCTGGATAGTGCTGCCAGCATAACATGGTCGCGTCTTGCGGACGCGCTCGCGCCCCCTGCCCGAGAGCAACAGGTCTATAGAAGGGAGTCATGGTGCCAGGACTGTCATTTGGGAGTGCGGTATTGTGTATGAGGTCAAAAATCCAGGCAGGTTTAGAGATATAGCAAAGGAGTGTGGGTAGGTTGGCAATGGGCAACATGGGAATACACTAAAGTGTATTCTTCCTTCTTCCTCTTCCCTCGCCGGGGGGAAGAGGCAGGGGGGTGATGTTTTTAGTTTTTTTGCCCGATCCCCCGAAGGTCATCCTGGTGATATCCCACACTGCCTGGTGATAGTTAGGGGGAGAAAAATTGGTCTTAAAAGGGCGGGAGGGATCACGTTTTTGTCTTTTTAGACTTAGGCTAGGTGGCGCAAGCTACCGCCCGTTACAAAGGGTATAGCCATTAACATCCATCCATCCGGGAGTACAGGGCTGGGCATCTTTCGAGAGTAGACAAGCGATCAGTGAAGTAAAATTTGAACAAGGACTAGCTGAAATTGAGGATACACGGTGGGCAGCAAAATTGGGGAGCTTATTGCTGTTTGAAGCTAGAACGGGGGTGCTAAGAACGAAAACATATAGGGCTAAATTCCAGGAAATAAAGACTGCAACTGCGAAAGGGAAACTATAGAACATGTAATTTTAAGGTGCACGGGGCTTCGTCCTACTCTCTTGGGGGGGGATGACTACAGATTTGGAAAGGGCACTGAGATTTGCAGACATGGATGGACGAATGGATAAGGAAAGGATTGCAGTAACTAAGAGGAGATTGGAAGATTGGTGGAAAAGATCTAGGGAGAGGTGAAAATACAGATAAAAATAAACAATGCGAACACTTTAAAGGGGGGAAGGGCTGTGTTATAACAGAATTTATACAAATTTTAAAAAAGAAGGGATGACGAAATGTTGGGCAAGGTGGCGCAAGCTGCCGCCCGTTACAAAGGGTATAGCCATTACGATCCAGGAGGAGCCTGTCCTGCTTTTCTTAACCTGTAACAGGGCATAGTGGCATAGCGTTTATGCAGGCCCGTAACATAGTTGAAATTCAGGGCTCCAACTTGATCTTTTCAGCATTCACGGAACTTGACTTGAGCTCTCCCCTCCACTATGGCACACCCAGCTCTGCCAACACTGGAACTCCTCGGTCCAACGCGTGAGTTGGCCACCACATTTCGTGGCCCAGAGCTTTGTCTTTCAAAAGGTTTGCGGCTAATGCGAGCGGTCACGAAAATGTACACTTGTGACAACCTGCACAACATCTCTTTCAGGAGGGGGACTCCAATCAGGCACAGAACCGATATTCGAAACGATCGACGCATGCGCCAGGTTGCCATTGGGGCTAGCGATGGAGTGAGTATGAATGGATTGTTCCACCGATGTTATGTGAAGAATAAAAAAAAATGTGCAAAGGATATTACACAGACAGAGAGAACCTCTGCCTGTCTGCAGGAAAGAATAGCTGCATGTCGAAAGCTGTCCCTCTCCTTTGGGCAATATTATTGCATTTACTCGAGTCGTAGCTCAGATTTTTCTCAACTAGAGCTTCCCTTTCTGTTCTTGAAGAGTTTGATTGGGTGTACTCTTGTAGGAGGCGGCGGATGCAACGGGGGGTGTTCCCACCAGCGACTCTGGTACGGGTCCTCAGCTGGTGATCTGGGGCACGGATGTAGTGGTGAACCACTGCAAGGACAAGTTTAAGCAGTTCCTCAAGACCTTTGTCAATGCGGACTTGGATTCGGATGAGAGGATGGAAGGGGTGGACCTCGACCAGCCAATCTACATGCAGAAACTAGAAGAGGTGGGCCATTGGAAGTTGAAGTTCAAACTTAAAAGTAGTGCCCAAATAAGCTGCCGGCATAGTGAGCTACCTACCATTTTCTGCCTTTCCATACTATTAGAAAGAAAGAACTCCAGGATGCTTTATTTTTCTGCAACTCCGGTCGACAACACAACCAAAATAAATAACTGGTGTTGCTTTAGTGGCACAAAATATGATCACAGATGAAATATTGCGTCAAAGTGAAGCCGCATACTCCACTAAAACCGATTTTAAAGATACAACCAGCTGCTCTTTAGCAAGTGGCAAGCTGGTTAACTTTTAGTCAAGGAACACTGGTGCAGTACCCTTGTGACGTGCTGCGGTGGAGCTGCGGTTGATTGATTGTACCGTATACCTACGCACCCTTGTGACGTCGTGCTGCGGTGGAGCTGCGGTTGATTGGTTGTACCATATACCGCAGCACCATGATGACATCGCATTGCGGCCGTACGGCTGATGATCGGTGTTGCCATCCCTCTAGCAGATAGTTTCGGAGTTTCGGTTTTGCTGTAGACGCCCGAAACCAAGCTGTGATCCGTGATATTTGTAAAACTCAACGAGGTAGAGGGCCTTAGAGCGATAAACTGGCAACTGAAAGTGACCCCCAATTGGCAGCTGCCACGTTGCACATTTTTGACCCCTAGACACGTGACCTTATTGTTTTGCGTCTAGATTTTAATACAGTACCGCGCACAAATAATTGACTATTGATCTTTAATAACAGTATCAACGAGATAACTTGTGTTTCATTTTGTTTTAAGTCCAAAATGTGCTTTTATGACAGAAATTTGGGCAGTTTCGCAATGCCTCCGCTAGATGCAGTCAGCCGCGGTGCTGTATTTTGGGTTTTTATTTGAGCTAGACGCAGATCTCTGGGGCTAAAACTATTGAAAAAATAGTTTATCATGTTTTTTACAGCAATCACAATACAAATCTCATCTCAGTTTTGTGTAAAAGTCTCAGGATTTGGTACGGTCACGTGTCTTGTGGTAGAAATTGTACAACATGGCGGCAGCCAATTGGGGGTCACTTTTAGCCTGGTGAACAGGACACCAGTTCATCGCTCTAAGCCCCTCTACCTCGTTCATAAAACTAGACACATCGAAATAAATAAATATGTACAGTCAAACGCCTGTATAACGAAGCGTGTGGGACTGCGATAATTCTTCGTTATACACGTCACTTCGTTATATCCGTCGCGCACTTTAATGACCCCAATAAAGCAGATGTACAGGCTATTAAAGCGTTGTACAGGCTATTTCGTAGTAGAAGCGTTCAGTTGTAGCGGCGTTTGACTGTACCTTGTAATCCAGGGACACTGCCTTAGCTAAAAAGAGTAATCCCAAATTAAAAAAAAAATATTGACCAGAGTTGTCCTTTAATACTCTTAAAGGCCCTCCTTAATGACATTACATTGAGGGAGGATGATTGAGTTGAAAAGCATTCTCATAAAATGTACCATTTTTTGGGTGAGCAAAGCTGAGTTCACTTGGTGATTTCAATGTGAGGCTAGAAGCTTTTTATGACCTCTGGGAACCCAGCCATTCATCACAATATGAGTCTTTCAAGGATGGGAAGTACTATTGCTTGTCAGAGCTCTTGTTCTTACTTTCACTTGTAGTTTGACCCCTTAAGTGCCTTGGACGAGCTGAGCTCGTCGGCCACTTCCTGGCTAAAAATGCCGTAGACGAGCTCAGCTCGTCCAGTGATTTTTTCGGTTGCCCTCAATTCCACGGACAAGCTAGGCTCGTCCGAGTAGTTTTGCGGCGCTGATCATAGATGGCAGTACTCGTATTAGTTGACAAATATTTTTTTCGCCTCCGCTGATTTTTGCGTAATAAACTTTTCAAATTTTATGTGTAATACTAGAGGAGTAACAATTCAAAATAAAAAAAAATCTGGCACTTTTAGGGTACTTTTGGAATAAAAAATTTGGCATTTAAGGGGTTAACAGCTTTGAAACTGTGCAACTGTCTTGGAAGTGCATCATAAAAATGAGGAATTTTGATTTCAATGTTGCACTGTCACAGAGTACCCAAAGGCTAGTTGTTCATTAGCATCAAAACTATTAGTGTGGTGGCATAAGCTTTGGCACAAGCTTGATGTACTGGCACTAACCGCTATCAGTTTTTTTAAATTAGCCAAATCCAAACAAATGCAGAAAATATAAAGTAACTGAGCTAAAATCAAACTATATCATAAGTTGTGTAAAGAGCGCAATAATTTCAACACGCTTTAGTCAGGAGCTACACAAAGTGTGACTTGTTGAATATTAAAAGCAAGCATAAAAGTAAGCTCGAATTTGTTTTCAAAATTGTGTAAACAAAAATAAAAGCATTTTTTTTTTTTAGGTTTACATTGTTTTTGAGTATTTCAGTTGCACAGTTTATCACTGGCTCCTTGACAAGGAAAAATATTACAAGATCTGGATAAATATTACAGGAACTCGAGTAGCGTGTGCGTGCCCGAAAAATACTTTAATGCAGCTCCATGGTCTTGTCTTGCTCTGTGGCTCTCAGGTGTACACCCTGGAGGAGCCCTTTCTCAACGTCAACTGCAGCCACGTGGCACTTTTTGATGCGGACCTGTATCGCCAACTGAAGTGCTACCCGCAGGAGGTCATTCCCACTCTTGACATGGCTGCCAATGAGTTATTCTTTGACAAGTACCCTGATGCTCAGCTGCCTCATCAGATCCAAGTGCGGCCTTTCAACTCCGAGAAGACTCAAAGCATGCGTTCCCTCAATCCTGAAGGTCAGTTTCGTTGCTTCCCACCTCGGTTGCTTTTGCAAGGAAACAAACACTTTTTTTTTTGGGGGGGGGGGGGGGTATATCTCAAAGTGTCTCAAACAGTACCATCGCAATTTGTGGAAAAGGATACCTCAGTCTTTTACAGTATGTGCTTAGTAGGCAACAGCAGGTGTAAAAGTGGGCAGTCAGCCTCGACTTCGTTAATAATTTTTGTTTATGAGAAAAACTAAGGAAATGGTAAAGTTAAAGTTGCCAATCATTGTGAGTGTAAGTTGCGCATTTCATTATGTAGTACTACAGTTTTCTCAATACCAGATCTGCAACACATAATAACCTGGAATTTCTCGCTGGTGGGCCGTCTTTTTGTGAACTGTCTGGATCCGCCGCTTCCCCATTGAGCCCGCTCTTTCGATTCCATGTTGTCTGTGCAGACATTGACCAGCTGGTGACCATCAGTGGCATGATCATCCGCACGTCCAACTTGATCCCTGAAATGCGGGAGGCCTTCTTTCGTTGCACTGCCTGCTCGGCCGTCGAGGCTGTCGAGATTGACCGTGGCCGCATTGCGGAGCCCGTGACCTGCCGCAACTGCTCAGCCAAGTACAGCTACACCCTGGTGCACAACCGCTCGCAGTTCTCGGACAAGCAGATCGTCAAGCTGCAGGAAGCCCCTGGTACCCTTTTGTTACATCTGCTGCACCTCGCTATACACGGGAGCAGCTTTCTGTGGCACTTCTGAGGGGGACAATGTGCGCACAGCTTTCATCAGCGCTTGAAATGGGAGAGTCCCGGCACGCGTGCCTGCACCTTTGACTGCATTGCCACAGAAAGTTGCCCCCCTCCCCCGAGTATTGTTTGCTATGTTGCGAGAACTTCGAAATGTCAAGACAGGGAAACACATGTTCGTCCTTCAGATTCTTCTCCTTTCACTACTTTCTTTGAAATGGGGGGAGGGGCAAAGCAGCGTAGCCATTTACAGTCTTTTTGGGACATCAACAATTTGCCAACCACAGGAAAGGAGTCTGGGAACTGCACAAATAAACAGCCTGTTTGCCCTTGTATGTTATCACATCGTTGTCTTGGTATTTTTATGAATTTATGAACCATGAATTTTTAGGTTTGTGTGCTTCTTTTTTAGGACTTCTTTCCTAGTGCTTCTGTACATTAGTTTTTTTTTTTTTTTTTTTTTTTCTTTTTACAGAGGATATGCCAGCTGGACAGACTCCTCACACTGCTGTCATCTATGCACACAATGATCTGGTTGATGCCGTGCAGCCTGGAGACAGGTGAGCTTGTGTAGTCATTTTCCGTCCTAATGTTTTATGCCAACTCTTTTTTTATGCGAGCCTCCATTTCTTTTACACAATTCCAAAAGGTATTCCCCAGCAATATTTGCGTGGCTTCTCCCAACTGTGAAATCGGGCTTTTCCTGTTTTGCTAATTATCTGCTCTCTCTACTTATCCATTCCAGGATCACAGTGACCGGCATTTACCGCGCCTCGGCGGTCCGAGTGAATCCACGGCAACGGAGCGTAAAGGCCGTCTACAAAACTCACATTGACGCCGTTCACTTCAGAAAGCTGGACGCCAAGCGCCTCTATGAGGACTCCGAGGATGCGTGAGTTTGTAAACGGAATGTGTCGAGGGATACACTTGTGGGATCGAGAGAAATACAAGGGAAAGATGAAAGATGAACACATTTTTTTTTTCTTTCCTAATTGACAGGAAGGATTGTCACTTCACTCCAGAAAGGATTGAGCAACTGAAACGTCTCTCCCGTCTGCCCGACATTTACGAGCGCCTGGCACGTGCATTGGGTGAGAAAGATCTTCTTTTATATGTTTATTGATGTCTTCTATCCCAGTGTCTATTATGGACATGACAAAACAGTGGATGCAATGAGTTTACTCCTTTTTGCCACTATATTCAATGACAGTAATATTGTAAAATTTTCCCTGTAGATGCCCTTGGAAATATTTTGTGGGAATAAAATTTGCGAGGGGAGAGTTAAGCTAGCCTGGTTAGCAATCATACACTCAATAAAAGGACAGACAGTCTTGCTCATTATGAGGATTGATAAAATTTGAGCACTCGAGCAATCGCGGAAACCCGGGAGCTTCTAGGAAATCCATGGATTCCTAGAAACCCAGTTTGAAAGCCTGGGCTTTAGGGAAGGCCTTGTCACATCACTGCAGTTATCTTCCGAGCTTGACAATAGTTTTTTTCTGCTTTAAAAATTAATGGCCTGCTAAATTTATAACTAAGATATTATAACAAATTTCAGCCAAATAGTGGGAGTAAGCGAGAGAAACCAGTTCAGTTCATCATAATTAGGCTGTGCCCTTTGGTATGAACCGAAAAACATTGATAAACATCCACCAGTGACGAAAATGCAAAATCGGTTAAAACCGAAAAACACCGGTGGTAGAATACTTTTGCGCCGATTAAAACCGTAAAGCACCAATCAAATGTTTTTGCCCTAGCGACGGCTATTTCTTCGAAACTCCTCCCCCGTAGAGGTTTTTCTTTTATATAGGTCAGGGGTCACTGTGGTTCTTGGAAGACACTGCCAACATGAGTGTGGTCCAGGGCCACTGACCTTCGAGAATGTCTCTTCGCCTGGGGAACAGAGATGCGTTCATTGTTATCTGTTTAGCTTTCAAATACTTCTGGGGCTACGGGTTCGGTTTAATGTCAATCTGCCTTGGGTTCACTGGAGCTGTTAGGGTATCTGACGGTTGCAGGCTTTTTTCCACCTCGCAGTCGCAGAGGGTGCTCTGAAAAACCTGCAACTTCTACAGTAAAACGCAGATACTGTGCGTCTTTTCTCAAGTTTCGATAACAAAAGTGAACCAAGATACAAAGCTGTACGAACCGAAAAACATCCGCCAATTTTTCTCATTAACACCGGAAAATACACACCCTGATCTTAAAGAAGCTGTGCAACAGTTATAGTGATTTGCTTAAATAATTTGGGAGTTGGTGTCTCGACCTTTCTGAGTAAAGAACAAAAAACCGCTTTTGCCTGCATGTCCAAGTTTTTATTTTAAAAATGGACAAAGATCGAGGTTTTCGGCGCCTCTCAACTCCTTCACTAACTTCCGAGTCACGTGCGCTGTGACGTCAATGGGGAAGGCGCGGGGTTCCGGTGAAGCTCTCTCTTTAGAGCCATCAGTAAGCAGCGAGAACTCATCCGCTCGCGACCGCGTGACCACGTGCTGGCGGGTGCAGTGGTGAAAGGAGGAAAGTCTCATCCGGGTTAGGCCATACCCGTCCGGCCCTGTCCGCCCTCCCCCTCCGGCTTCTGGCGGCTGTTCCGCTGACGGTTTTGTGGACCTAGGATAGATGGCACCACTGAAACTCCGTATTATAAAAGTTTTGTCGATGATACCAGGTTTCTGACGCATTTATATTTATGTTGGAACGACAAGATTTATAGAAAAGTTACCTTTTATCGAGCAGGTATTCGCACAACTTGCTATATTTCTACAAGATTCTCCATTGACGTCATGCCTTCTGTTTCTCATGGCCGCCGCTCGCGGCTGCAGGTCGAGGAATATTCTAATTTTTGCTTCGCGATTACGCGGCGGAATCGCAACATTTCGAAAGAAGGAGGTGTGTTTTCTGTCCTTTGTGACAAGGCGAACAATGTCAAAAGTAAAAAACGCCAATTCTTTCAACGTTAAAATCGTTGCACAGCTCCTTTAATGTAACCCCTGAGCAAGCACGTATCCGGGGGGGGGGGGGGGGCTTCCCCCCCTCGAAGTCTTCCATTTTGTTGGGGCCTCCTCTCCCCCCTCCCCCTCACACAGCATTTTGTCACGGGCGCCCCCCCCTCCCCCCCCTCCCCCCCGAATCAAAATCCTGGCTACGTGCCTGCCCCTGAGGCTGTGGTAAGGAAAAAATGAAGACATTCTCCTACTCTTGTCTTTTTCTTCGACTTGAAAGTTTCTTAACTTTTCCTCATCACAGTTTCAGGTGTTGCACTATGGTTAATTATCACTGGCTCACCTGCACACTCACTGTTATCAGTTCAGCGTAAAACTCCAGGGCAAAAAAGAGTACACAGTGTGCATTGGTTTCTTGCAGCGCCAAGCATCTACGAGAACGAAGACATCAAGAAAGGCATTTTACTCCAGTTGTTCGGAGGAACTCGTAAGGACTTTGCGGACTCTGGTCGTGGAAAGTTCAGGTAGGCCTGGTTTCCACAAACAGTGCTTTGCCACGGGGGGTTAAATTTGCTTGGAAGGACATACTAATGCTCACGGTGTGAGAATAGTCCCTCAAGCTGGTGTATACCTGCCAGTTTTTGAGACTGCTGTGGTCCAAACTAGGAATTAAATGCGAAATTGACGTCCCTTTCGACTATTTGACAGATTGAGAGATGATAGAGCATGTGGGGACTGCAGTCGCAGAAAAGGGGCAGATCAAGTATTTCAGCTCATTTCTCGGAGGGGAGGGGGGGGGGGGGGGGGGGGTATGGTACGGTACGGTACATGGGCCTCACATTTGTGGAAGTCTTTGATGCAAACTGTACTGACACTGTATAGGTCGGAAATCAACATCCTGCTGTGTGGAGACCCTGGCACTAGCAAGTCACAACTGCTTCAGTATGTTCACAACCTTGTGCCTCGTGGACAGTACACTTCTGGCAAGGGTTCGAGTGCTGTAGGCCTTACGGCCTACATTACCAAGGATCCCGAGACACGTCAGCTTGTCCTGCAAACGTAAGGTTCTCGGCGTGTCTGCGGAGTTCCTTTGGGACCCGTCGAAAGAGTGTAGTGCTTTCATGCTGTCTCTTTTTTTCACAGGGGAGCACTGGTTTTGAGCGACAATGGCATCTGCTGCATCGACGAGTTCGACAAGATGAGCGACTCGACGAGGTCCATCTTGCATGAAGTAATGGTGAGTGGTCAATTGTTCAAAGTTGCTCGTATTTGCCTCCGCACTCTACTATAGGGTATGTGCTACGTTTACAGGAGCAACAAACTCTCTCCATTGCCAAAGCGGGCATTATCTGCCAGCTGAATGCAAGAACATCCATCCTGGCAGCTGCCAATCCGGTCGAGTCTCAGTGGAATACAAACAGAACCATCATTGAGAACATCCAGCTTCCACACACGCTGCTGTCCAGGCAAGCTTGCTTCAGATACGCGGGATATTCTGCAGGAGCTGCCGAGGACTTGTGCCTAATGTAAGGTGTCACTTGTGGGGTTCTAGGTTTGACCTTATTTTCCTGATGCTGGACCCTCAAGATCCCCGGTACGACCAGAGACTCGCACGTCACTTGGTCTCTCTTTACTACAAGCAGCAAGCGGAAGTTGAGGAAGAGCAAATGGTGGGCTATCTTCTATTATAGCTGGGATTGAGAAGGCTGTCAGCTTTGTAATAGGTAGTGCTGGCCAGCATTTGGGAGGTCTAAGGATCGCTTCACCACGTGCAACAGTGGAGACCGATAATGATAATGTGGGTGTTGCGATTGGCGTTGGGAGTGCCGCTTTTAACACTCAATGAGGGTCAGCTCTATTCTGCTGCTGAGAAATTCTAGCATGAATTGCTTCAATACTCTGATGCAAGGCCCTCATACTATAGCTGTTTGTTATTATTTCACTCTGTCAGTGAGTGTATGCTGGGTACCTGAATGTAACATAAGATGGGGAAGGCTGCAAATACCTTGCCATCTCTTACTGAATGCATTGTAAAAGTATCCTGAATGCAGCCTCCGCCCCCCACCTCAAACGTAATTCTAGTTAACTTCAAAGCCTGTTTCAGTCATCTGTGTTGATTCACAAGACCCAAACTTCAGTAAATGCTAACTTTTGTTAATTTTCTCAAAACACCTGTCTCTAAATCAATTTGGGGTGTCAGCGAATACAAACGAGCGTTTGTCGTTTTGGCAATGCCGCGTCATCAATGTGGTCAATTTTGTCTCGCAGGAACTCAGCCTTATGAAGGACTACATTGCGTATGCACGCACCTATGTGCAACCACAAATGAGTGAAGAGGCTGGCCAAGCCCTCATTGAGGCCTATGTGGAGATGCGCCGTGTAGGAAGTGGCCGTGGCCAGATCTCTGCTTTCCCACGCCAGCTGGAGTCGCTGATTCGTCTGGCTGAGGCTCACGCCAAAGTGCGCTTCTCCAGTGTCGTTGAGCTTGTCGACGTGGAGGAGGCCAAGCGGTGAGCATTTGGGCAGATACCTGGGCCTACATTTTCTAGAGTGTAGATGAGAGTGCGTTCCATCTGCTTTTAGGCCAAATAATCCTAGTGTTGTAATGGCATAATATTCCTCACCTGATGGGCCTTTTAAGTTTTGTGCTGCCAATGTTTTCCTGTTTCACACTGCGAGTTGCTGGGATATATGCAGATATGGCTTTCTGGTCTGCCGTTGGTAGCGTCGAGTGGCAATTTTTGATGCGAGGTCCGGGAAAGCGAACATAACAAACAGAAAATTGATACGCATATTCCAATGGGAGGTAAATGTGACTGGTGGTCGTAACATAGCATTCGAGAAAATGTACAAGCCAAGAATGTGTCGATGAGGTTCTGCCATATATAGCGATGGGTGAGCACACATAAATGAATATGGAACGGAAAGACAGGAATGCATACTAGTTCTACAGGTCTGGTACTTGTTACTAAGAGTGGAGTTACTCTGAACAATCATTCTGTGGAATGTGCTTGCTTCAGGCTTCACAGAGAGGCCCTGAAACAGTCGGCCACTGATCCCGTCTCGGGAAAGATCGACGTCTCCATCCTGACGACGGGCATGAGTGCCTCGTCTCGCCGGCGCCGTGCGGAGCTAGCAGTTGCTCTGCGCAAGATGCTCGAGTCCAAGGCGAAGACCAAGGCCCAGAGCCTGGCCTACCAGAAGGTGTTCACAGAATTCAAGGAGCAGTCTGATCTGGTAAGGCCTGGCATGGGCTACTGGGCTGTGCATTTATGTGGATAACTATGGGAGGCTTCCTGGCAAATAGGCACGCATGCTAGTGCATGTGGAACATATCCTTGGAATTGGGTGAGTGAGGACACAAGTTCCACCTGCGGTAACAAATTTGTGTTTCGAAATCAACCTTCCGATCTTGCTGCCTCACTGCCAGTTGCCAAGTGTACAGTGTTTCGAAATGGGAGCACAGTAGGATGGAATTACACATTTTTTAGTGGAACATGGCAGGAAAACATGCAACCCGGGATACTGCAACAGGTAACACATCTTTCGTTGGTAAAAAATGATAAATGGAAAACACCCGAGCAGCTTTTCTTAGAAGTCATATATTTCGACATGAGTACTTCAGAAGACTTCAAAGTGTTGCTGAGAATTTGAAACTTGTTCGTAGTAACTCACACCTCTTTTCATGCAGCGGGTGTAGCATGACTAAAAGTTTTTGGATCACCATCCTTGCCCCCTTCATTGTTAGCTGCTTCAAACAGCTTGGAAAACCATGCCATGAAACCAAGTAGGAGCAGTTGACTTCCACCCCTTCTTTGATCGAACAGCAGTTTTGTGTGCAACAGAATTGTCACATTCGCATCTTAGTTTTTACATGGATTGGTAAAATAAATCCTGGATGTAACTAATGTGCCAGATGTATTGTGATTGAAACAGGACTGACATACAAGATTTTAACAAACTGGGAGAAAAGAGAACCAAGGTCATACAGCAAGGTTTCATTATTTGCTTTCTAGGCGTTTTCTTTGCAGCACCGCAAACCTAACAAGTAATTTGTTCTTTGTAGGTGATAACGAGGGAGATGTTTGAAGATGCCCTGAAGGACTTGCAAGATGACGGATTCCTGACTATCGTTGGGAAGAGCTCCATAAGGATCTGTTAGCAAAAGAAGACGTTGGCAAGTGCTTTCCGAAGCCAATTGCTGTGTGTATTGCAGCATTTCTATAATAATTATTTTGTATTGTTGCTTATAGTGCACTTTTTTATGCACATGCTAATAAACTGCAGACATTGTACCTATGCTTAGTGCTGTGGCAGAACTTATTGGTCAAACATGGTCACCATGCTAATCAGGAGTTAGCAAATTTTTTAGGAGCAAAGCTCCTTAGGGTCTATCTAGCCTTGTCCATCCGTCCGGCGTCCGTGCTCATATCGATTGCCATCCGATCTGTCTTCTTAAAAAAAGAAAAAATGTTGGCACAGTCGACAGGATTCAAACCTGTGCGGGGAGACCCCAATGGATTTCTAGTCCGTCGCCTTAACCACTCGGCCACGACTGCGGGACGGGTAGGAGGCTCTGATATGTGGTAGCAACTCAAGAGTTGGGATCTGTCTGTCATGGACAGACCCCAACTCTCCTTAGGCTCCTTAGGAGTCTGTCTGTCATGGATGAAACATTGCATGTAGCCGCTCAACGTCTATACAGGAGAGGGCGCTGTGGTCAAATGCGTATATAATCGCGTTAAACTTTGCATGCATGGCTCTGCATTTCACCGACCATAAAGCAGTAATAATAAAGTCTAAACGCAACCCGGAACTCAGCACTACCTATGAGCAATAAAAAAAAAAAAAAATCGGCACCATCAGCACTACCTATGAACAATAAAATCAGCACCATCAGCATTACCTATGAACAATAAAATCAGTATCATCAGCACCACCAGAGCTTCGCCCCAATCAACATCATTCACCACGTGGAGATGTTGTGATTTTTTTGTTTTGAAGGAACCTTTAGTTGTTTAGACAACTGCTGATGAACATCTCTTATCCCTTCAACTGACTTGTAGCAGTGTAGCTTCCAAGTTGAAAGGTCTGTTTACTGCACCAGATTCTATTTACTCAATGTGCACTGTTTATGAAGCTGCATGCCCTCTTTCCAATTGTTGCAAGCAGCAGTTAGAGAATCCTGTAGACCTTTTGTGCTTTCAGTATTGCTGCTGGTCACTGGTAATATTCCATTCAGCAGTCTTGGAAACTTCTGCATACAAGCAGTTAGCTCTGCAAGATTTTACTGCACCGACTCGTGCAAATGGGGTACCTCACCGAGAAACAACCCTGCAATCGTAGCTTTCCAAAAAATGCAGAAAAGAAGGATTTAATCAGAACATTGACATAAATTGTGCCATTCAGCCGACTGCTTGTCAAGTTGCCAGTGGCAACTTGATGTGGTCTTGGTCTTGATGAATTTATGCAAAGCCTTGTCGCTATATTTGTACTTGATTTTGACCCCTCAAGCTTTCATATCTATTTTGACTTGGCATATGGATTTACAAGCTCACTGTAGTAAAGACTGACACATATAGCAAAGATATGGATAGAGCGGTGCAAAGTTGAATGCAGTGACGTAAGGTGTTCTCAGTACTTTTCGGGCTTTCATTTGCAAATCAAAAAACACAGTTGCATTTGTTTACGACCGAGTTCTTGTGATCTCTTACGAGAGAATGCTTCGTTAGCGCAAATTGGTTTTGCAGTGTTAGCGAGGTCAAATGTACTATCGTGGACAATATGAGCTGAAACAGCGCTCCGGCCTGTGCACGGTACTACCTGCGCCGCCTGTCGCATCGCTTCCTAAACACGGCGCACCCTGTGTACGAGATAAGTTCTCACTTGCGCTCGCTGCGCTCTACTGGCCGTCTGCTAGCGAAAATATTGGCCGACGAAACCACCGTCACGATGCATGTGCTGTGTAGTCCAATGTTCACGTTTTCAGCTAACATGCATTTCAGTGCATTTCTAGAAAGCGCCGAAGTGGAAAATGCGTTGTCACGCTCTTATCTCCTCGAGGAGCGCTGCCTGATGAAGATGCCTTGGCCCCCTAAAGGAGCCGATCTGAATATCATCGAAAACATTTGGAGGCGCATCAAGGTAGCCATGTCACGGCGTCCCCTCCACCGCGCCACTGCCCACGAATTGTGGAAAGCAATGAGGTTAATGGGAGTGGCTTCGGGCTCAGCCAGACTTTCTTGCCGCGGTCTATGATTTCTTACCAGACAGGATTGGGAGCCGTGGTCACGGGTCAGGGGAGAGTGACATGGTATTAAATTATTTTGAAAGTTTTACTGCGACTCAGGACCCCTTGAAGTGGACTTCTGCCGATTGGAACAAAGCTTGATGCTACGGTTGCGACACACTGTTTGACGCTGTTAACTACGCAAACTTTTGTGTGGTGCCTCCTTGATCCCAATCTTCTTGTATAGTGCAGTTGAACTTCCACGCCGACTAATAATCTCTTGTGTCTGACATTGTACTCCCAAATATTCTTTGGATTAAGCTTCAATCTCATTCTCCTTGCAAGTATATGACTGTTTGTCCCACTTTATTAATACTAGGAATTCGTAAACAAAGAAACTGGTGTCTTGTCAGCAACTTGTTTTGTTTGAAACAAACACGTGGGCCCAGTAATAAAGAAATAATACTTTTGACTGTTTTCATACCAATCAAGGTTACAAAATCTTATCAGTAACATGTAACACGCTTACCGTGTTTTTAAACATCTGTGGTCAATGAAAAAGAAAAAAAAAGTAAATACCTTGGCGCCGGACTCAATCCGGCATACAGGTTTTGGCTTATATTGTACTATGTCCTACTTTGTGCATGCACATATAATCAAACAAAAACAACCTGCAACGTCTTTTGATGTGACTTTCGAAAACGATAATTGCAGCTGGAATTTAAGACACTTCAATATTTTTTCTTCACCAGACAGTGTTTTTTCTACGGGATTCTGCGCGATAGAGTAAAGTAAATTAATTCCAAAAGAGTGACGACAAGTATAACATTTTGTTCCCCCGCCGCCCTAACACACACATGCCCGCTGTCGCACCTGCAGTCTCGCTTGGAGACGGCCGGAAGAGCGCAGTGGCGCAGAGAGCGCAAGTGAGAATTCATCTCGTACTCAGGGTGCGCCATGTGTGCGGAGCAAGGCGACAGGCGGCACAGGTAGTACCGTGCGCCCGCCGGAGCGCTGTTTCAGCTCATATTGTCCGCGATAGTACATACTATTTATGAAAAACAGTCTTTATGACATCGTCAAAAAGATTTTCGAGTTAATAAAAAAAGATGTGCAAAAAACAAAGGGGGGAAATATTTGGGAATTGTCAGCATTCCACGGCTACCTGATAATGGCACGCCAGTGCATTCGCTCGTCGTTGGAGGTCGCAAGGGGTTTTACGCACTCGGTCATAAGCCGTCTCAAGTGTGTGAACCGGCCTTACGATTCACAAAATATTGGTTTTTCATTTTCAGCGCAAAATTAGTGAGCACATTGCAAAAATAACTGGTTCATATTTTGCTGCTGGGAACATAAACACCTCTGGGAGATACTTCTATCTTTTGAGGAGGAAGCACTTGCATTTATTGTCCAAGTACACAGAGTTCATAAGTGATGCAACAACCATAAAAGTAACACTTCAGCAGACCTTCTGCAACAATTATATGTTTGTTCTGGGTAACTTTTCTTGTGTCGTCTTTTCTGGAACATATTTTAGTACAGCTTAAAATTGCGCCGGTGGCAACCACAAGATGTCTCCTTATAAAAGTAAATTAACGTCAATACAGATCACGGGTATTAGTCAGTTGCCCGCGATTTCATAATATGGCCACCAGGCAAGGCAAGCACGGGCTTGGATTGTTTTTAGGGGTGCAGTCGTACGGTGCAGACGAGTTGACCTGAATGCGAATTCGGCAGTTGGTCAGCGTTCAACCTAAGCTGCCTGTGCAGCTTAGGTTGAACATGGAACTTTCCTACCCAAGTTGCTGCCCCACACGAACAATGCTAGTTTTCATAGCAACCCTTTAGGTGTGTGAAAGAAACTGGAAATTGCCGATTCCATGTCCAGGCCAATAGTGTCGTGCTCTGTACAGCATACCTAGTTGGTTCAAGTTGCTAACAGGGGAGCTGGTAGCAGTGCAACTCATTGTTATAGGGTGTTTTCACTGACATAATTTGGTCCACCATTTTGTTGCTGTGAGCTGTGTGGCATGTGCCGAAGGCGAGCATTCGAAGGATTTACATGACCCCTCAAATGCGTAGAGCACAGAAGCTTTTAAGTCTTACCACACTGACATCTCCTCAACAGGTTGCAATGTAATCCTCCAAATTAGTAAATTTGTTTGAAAAAACAAACAAACAACAAAATGGCGGATTGACGTCATGTGAAAACACCCTATATAGGAAATTATCCTAGGAGAGGTTGTCCAAGAAAATGGTGAAAATTGTACCCCCAATATTTTATACAGCCCCCTGACGAAAATGCTTTCCACAGAAGACATTCTGGTGCTGTTCCTGTGCTTGCCTTTGATTTTGGGCCTTGTAGGAAAGACAAGTTGACAGTTCAAGAAAGGAAATGACAGTTCCAATGGTGATGAACTGCTCTATTCGATGAGTTGCTCTGCCACCTCTGGTCCTGCAACATACTGCCCCTTGACAATAGTCCCTACAATGATCTTCGTTCACTGACTAGCAAAACCTCCAAATGCATAAACAGTACACTGCTGAGTAATATTCTTCAGAAAGCCACAACATCTACAAACATTACTGTTTCCCACACTGTACAAAGGATTGGGTTATTCCATTATGATAGTTTATCTAAACATTTCAGGCATGCATTAGAAAGGCATTAGTGGGCTCCAGGGTGCATGATATACAGGGTGTTTCACGAAAAGTGGACAACTTCGATATTGCGAAAACTGCTCTTCGCAACAAAAAAAAAAGGCTTGTGTTGTTTTGGCCCTGGACCAGGGGCCTATTTATGAAAATTATTATTAAAGTCCGGGATAATTAGATTGTTAATTATTTTTGTGTAATTAACATTTTTAATATTGTGTTTAAGGGCATGGTTTCAATTAGAAAATTGCTCAGCATCATCGAAAAACACTAAATCAACAAAATGCAGAACGATAGAAGGCACGCGCAGCATTTTACGGCTTTCTGAAAAACCGCACTTGAATTTGTGCGTTTTTTTTAGAAAGCCATAAAATGCTGCGCATGCCTTCTATCGTTCTGCATTTTGTTGATTTAGTGTTTTTCGATGATGCTGAGCAATTTTCTAATTGAAACCATGCCCTTAAACACATTAAAAATGCTAATTACACAAAAAAAATTAACAACTTAAATATCCCGAAATTTAATAATTTTCCTAAATGGGCCTGTTGAAAACTAACAATGAACACCACTGGCATGAGACATTTAGCCTGGAGCTAGAAGAAGACGAGGGGGATGGGGAATCGCGAGCGCGAGCGAACGGGCAGTCGGATAAACCGTTTAACACAAGCCGGTTGTGCAGTTATTCTTTCTCGACCTCAATGTCCTCAACGAGTACCTAGCGAACGAGCGCCTCAAAGTGCAACAGGGCCCCTAACCCAGGACAAAAACGACATAAGCCCTTTTTTGTTGCGACGCATAGTTTTCGGAACATCGAATTTGTTCACTTTTCGTGAAATATATAAAAGGCACAATGACACAGAATGTAGGTTTTCTTTGTTTACAGTGTCTCTTCAAGAGCGGTTGTGCAAGCTATAGCTAAAACTGCCGTCGTTACGGCAGTTAAATGTCTGATGCTGATATTTTTCTCGCTCAAGTCTGTTTAAAAAGCTATGGTGTGGGATGGAACATTAAGCTTTTCCTATTTCTTTGGTTTGATGTGTCTCTTTGATATACAGCAGACAAAAATGAGAATACTATATTGGGGTTGCTTAATACCTGGCCACAGCAAACACTGAAGGCTCTAGGAATCTTGTTCATGAAACAAGGTTCGCTATGGCTAACCATTCTCATGACACTTCTGAAAGATTCACTGGGCGTTTTCAGATAAGATCAAACAACCATGTCCGGTGACCATTTTTAATTTTGATGAAAAAAAAATATTTTGCTGGCTCCATGCCGAGGAGAATAAAAACAATTCTTGTTTCGGAGAAAAAAAATCTTTAATCCAGAGCGTTAATGCGCAATGTGCCGTATTTGTGATTTTGTTTCTCAAAATAACGACCCTGATACTCGGTAATTAATACTTTTTGTCAATCTTTTCTATACCTAGTTTGTCAGTAAATATTTCTAGATTTGTAGTCAGAACAGTTTCTTTTGGGAAGCCACTCAAAATGCCAACGTTGCGCGATACGCAAAACGCGCACGTGATTGAGAGGGTGCTTACAAATTTTTTTCACAAAGACAAATTTTTTTCTCAAAACAAGAATTGTTTTTATTCTTCTTGGCATGGAGCCAGCAAAATAATTTTTTTTCATTAAAATTAAAAATGGTCACTGGACATGGTTGTTCAATCTTATTTGAAAACGACAGCTTTATGTCAGTAGAGTTTGCTCATGTGAGATCTTGCCATAATAGTGCCTTTTCTATTTCGAAATGATGCATAGATTATGTGCGGCCGCCATTAGTTGGTCACGCGCTGCGAGGACGCATTAGGCACAAGTGCTTCGTCAGCATTCGAAGTGTACTTGGATCGAAACGCATTCTGCGCGAACTCTGAACCAATCCCTGCCTTCACGCCGGAAGTGGCGAGACCAACTAATGGCGGCCGCGCATGATCTATGCATCATTTCACAATTTCGAAAGGAGTCTATTCAGAACGTTCTAATCCCAAACTATGTAACACGCATGGTGCAAGGACGGAGGACTGCAGTGTGCTTGTGCGTCCTTAATACAAGTCAATCTTTGGGCATTGCTGCTGGTTTCGATAGTTGGGCAGGCAAGTTTGTGGCGTTATCACTAAGGGTTGCCCAGTCAAACAATCCTGTACAAACTTGCTTACGGCTGGAGCATCATGGCCAGCTCACTGTAGCCCAGCAAGTGCAGAGATTCGACGAGGCTGCCCAGCGTTGCACTGCCATGGCACTTGTTCCTCCAAAGCTCAAGAACGCTCTTTACCCTCTCGCTTGTGCTGTGATGCTGCAGTCTGATGTAGTGGAGCTCCTCCTCTGTGATTGGCTCCTCTGCCAACAGCAACAAAAACTATGGTTCACTTCATGTGCAAAGCTTGCAGGATAGGAAAGTACCTTGTAGCAGAGTTACAGGCTTGTTGCATTTTGGCTCATGCTAGTTAACAACCACTCCAGAATTATTAATACATGGGAATATAGGTCTGTTCAACATCCAGACATGCAATGTTCAATGCTCAACACTAATTTGCATGAGCAAAGGGATAATCAGCATTGATTTTGCATTTTTGGCAAGGCAGTACAGACAAGAAAAAAATGCTGCCATCATTTCTGGTGTATGTAGTAATTAAAATGCTCAATCATGTCGTACAGCTGTAGGAAATTGTCGGCCAATTTGCACTTTGCTGTTGAATTTGAGGGAGACAGAAGTTGTACAAGGCTAAATGCATTTTCTGATCAAAATCCCATTTTCTAAAGTCGTGTAAATTGATTGAGGCGCATTGCTGCAGTGAAAATATAGAGCACTGTCTCAAGTTGCTAAAAATGCAAATAGTAAGTCTTAATTTTCACACAAAAAGAGCACTTTAGAGCACGGACTTGAGACTGAACAGAGCAAAGCACATTGGTATTGATGCAGTGGAGAAGGTGTAGAGTAGCACCATAGAATTTAAGCTCAAGGTATTTTTGCCATGCTATATAGTAGGACCTTCCGTCTACTTTCAATGCTACTTGCACATGGAAGCATTTACGAGACCCTACTACCTGGCAGCAGCCTCGCCAAGTCCCGCCATTCCACCACTTCCTTGCTCACATACTCGATGTCCAGCTTATTGATTTTCCGTGTGGAATCTGCAGTTTCAAGATTACTGTGAGTATATGCCGACATACACTATCCCTAGATGCCAATAGGTGGACAACTCAACTGAGACTGTTCTTCGGGATGGCGTCTTGAATGTAGCTGTCATCCTGCATACTAAGCCTGGCATGGCCATGGACTTCACTGGCACCCTTTATGTGGCCAGTGTTTGCCTCTGCAATGCACATATTTTTGCTTGCATTTGTTTGATTTTTTGTATGCAAAACCCAGCCTGTGTGTATTCTAAGCTTTTATGATCAAATGTCCAGAGCATATCTCCATGGTCTTGTGTGAAATGAAAATGGTGGAGTATTGTACACGAGTAGTTTACTTTTTATTCGACGCACATAATAGTAAAGTGCTGTAGTCATTTGACATGTTTAGAATTGGGCATAGAACAGCATGGTCTAATGGTAAAGGGTGAAAATAATACTTAAAAAATATATAGCTGGTTCTGGACATAAAAGGAAAAACCAAAGGAAGAAGCTTGCCTATTTTATCATCGTCCATTCTTGCCGATGAGTGCGCTGAAAGAAGGGGAGAGGAGGTAAAAGTAATGCCGTGATCATGCGATGATCGTCTGCTACAGCACCGCGGTCCATGTGTAAATTAAAAAAAAAAAAAAAGAAGTTAATTTTAACCTAAACTTTTTTTCTTTTCCCAGTTTTGTATGGAGTAAAAATGCGTGCTGCTCTCGATCCTCGCCTGCATACCTTGGAGATCCTTTGCCCACCAGAACGGTCTGAAAATTTGGAGTTAACATGGAGCTGTGTACGGTGCTCCTTTCTCCAAAACGCTCCACTGTACTTGCAAGAGTCCTCACGCGTCGCCGCTCATGAAGCAAAATGTCGATTAGTGGCACGTATACCAAAAGCTCCCAAAAAAGGTAGCCGTACTATGACACGCCAGCATTGCGGTTGTTTATTTACAGCATAGCGTTTACTCACAGAGAAGCGTGAAACGTTACGCCGTACGCTGAGTTTAGAACTGATATCTATTTCGACCATCTAACGGACTGTCGAACGTGTTGATCGGTCTCAACAACGTTGGTCTCAAGGCATACGTTGCAACACGTCCAAGGCGACCGAAAGTCATAAGTTTTACGCACGTAACTTTTTCGACCACCTCGCGCGAATTCACCATGCAGTCTCGGTCCGAAGGGCAAGCATTACTTGCCAGGAATCTTTTAATACTCACCGCTTTCGTTAAAAGTGGTGAAAGTGAAAGTCCGACGAGCGTTTTGCGGTTTTGCAACCAAAATAGAGTGGCGTACGAAAGTCCGAAAACGTAGCAGACGCTTCCTTGGAACGATGCTAGACTCTCGCTAGGCTCTCGCTACCCGCGTGTTTGAAGTCTATGCCACATGTGCTAGATGGCGCAAGTAGGCTTTCTATAAAAGCTAGTAGGGAGACCCATAGGGAGCAGGGCTTAAAGTCTGGGGGGTCTCAGGGGGTCTCAGACCCCCCACTGATTTGAAAGGATGGTCTGAGACCCTCCTCCACAGACCCAGCATTAGTGAAATCAAAATCATATCTTGCAAACAAATACCTTGTTTTCAGGAATGTGACATTTGGGGATTAGCAATTTGAGGGTTGCAGGTACAGCGTGGGCAGAGCACATTTCTGACCACTAGACACGTGACCTTATAGTTTTTGCGCCTAAGTTTTAACAAAGTACCGCGCACAAATAATTGATTATTGATCTTTAATAATAGTAATGACGAGATAACTTATGTTTCGTTTTGTTTTAAGTCCAAAATGTGCTTTTAAGACAAAAACTCGGACAGCTGCGCAATGCCTCCGCTGGATGTCGTCAGCCGCGGTGCTGTATTTTGAGTTTTTATCGGAGTTAGACACTGATCTTTGGGGCTAACAGTATTGAAAAATAGTTTATCATGTTTTTCACAGCGATCGCAATACAAATTTTGGTTCAGTTTTGCGTAAATGCCTCAGGTTTGGTACGGTCACGTGTCTGTTGGTCAAAATGGTACAAGATGGCGGCAGTGAAGTTTGGGCCGTTTGGGCAGTTTGGGTCACTTTTGCCTGGTGGACGGC
Organism: Ixodes persulcatus; assembly: GCA_013358835.2. Lineage (NCBI taxonomy): Eukaryota > Metazoa > Arthropoda > Arachnida > Ixodida > Ixodidae > Ixodes > Ixodes persulcatus. The sequence continues at coordinate 1,740,341 of JABSTQ010009550.1, read as the reverse complement.
ATACCGGTTTATCGCTCTAAGCACCTCTACCTAGTTGGATTCAGTGGTCGGATTCCGCCGGTCGGCGTCGGGCGGATCGGATTCGTAAAACGCGCCAAAGCGTGGGACGCCGAGCCAACCGAGTTAAACCGCTAAACTACTTTCCCGCCGGTTGGTCAGTCCCCGTAACACTAGGCCACAAGTTTACGGAAGTTTGGAATTCATCCTGTTAGCAAGCACCATGTCATTTGTCGAGGCATCGCCTTTGTTACCGTCAGCAACAAGAACTACCAACTATTCATCAGCGCACCCGACAGGTATGTCTGTATTCCTGGACAATGCATTTTATTAAAAGCTGTGTCTACAGTGCCGTCCGACGGCACTCCACTCGCGCCTACAAGTGCCGTCCGAAAGAAAGTCGGACGGCGCGTGTATCACTGGAGTGGTGAAATGTAAATATCGCCAAATGCCTCAACAAAACAAAATGTTCGAAAAAAAAGAAACAGCCCAGACTGCGGATTGAACCTGTGCCCGCTGTGTATGAGGCAGACATCTCACCACTAAGGTATACGCTACAGCTTCGAAAAACTCGTTTTCACAGTTCGTTTTACATGAGACTTTCTTTTCGGATGGCACTTGAAGGTGTGAGTGGAGTGCCGTCAGACGGCACTTGAATGCCCTGCAAGAGTGCCGTCGGACGGTACTCTAGACTCTACGTTTACTAAAAACCCCGAGACTGGACGTTAGTCTCTTCTCGTCCCAGTCTCTGGGTTTTTAGTAAAATATTTAACCACCACCAGCTTGTTTGCGCCCTAACCTTTGTGTTTGTCCGTCCCTTCTCGTCCCAGTCTCGGGGTTTTTCGGGGTTTTTAGTTAAATGTTTAACCACCACCAGCTCGTTTGCGCCCTAACCTTTGTTCACTGTGCATTTATCGTTTATGGGGGACGAATAAGTAATGAATATGAATGTAAGGAAAGCAACGCACTCCTTTATTGTAGCTGTTTAGTTGCTCATGAGCGGGCCAGCCAGGGCCCACTGGACGGAGTGAAAGAAGGGCGCCGGGGAAGGGGCCACTCCACCATTGTCCCAGAGTGATGATGATGGGGAGGAATGCAAGAGCTTTGGAGCGGGAAGGGAGGGAGGCGGGGTAGTCCCACAGGCAATGAGGGTATTTGGAAAGACCCCGCAGTGAAAAAATTGATGACCTAACATGTGCCCATCCCCTATTTTTTCGTGATTATCTTCAAATTTTGAGTGGGCACTTGCTCGGTATTTTATGGTAGATCCGTGCAAGACGTGGAGTTTGTCAAGAAAAGAGCGTGCATGGATGGAACACCCTGCTCAGTGAGAGATGTATTGATGAACTAATCGTGGGATGGTATGCTTGTTTTGGAAGGCAAGGGTCGTTCTGGGTCTGTGTAGCTGATTTTGGCTTTCTGAACTTATGCCGTCGTTCCAAGGATGGTCTTGGGGGTTTGTTGGATGTGACAGCATCTACCTCGGGTTGCCACAGTGGGATTGGGTAACCTTCCTACCATATGTCCCACAGAGACAAAGGGGGTGTGAACTGTGTAGCCATACACTTTCAGCTTACACGCTCTGGATGTAGCACTTCCTCCGCTTCAGTTGTGGCAATTTTTTCCAACGTCTTGATGTCGCAACACCAGAAACATGGGCCTCCCGCGTTCACACGCTGCAACACCTGAAGCTAAAATTGCTGTGTCTTGTTATTAGCATCATTAAAATTTTAAATGTATTGCACAATTTAGACAGACTGTTTCACATTAATACCATATTTCTCAAGCCATTACGAGCCTTGACCGTGAGCTGTGCTTTGCTGTGCTGTCAGCAGTCAAGTGCTTGCAACTGTAACCCATACGTGCCTTGTGTGATACAACCACAGAGAAGCACACTGTCCTGATAAGGGCCTTCTGATAAAATGGGACGGTTCTGCAACATGTGCAATTGTTGGCAACCCTATTTCTTAGGCCCGCTTCAGACAGCCACATTTCCTGCCGTTTTGATGCAATGCCAACAACATGGGCCTCTTGCATTCACAAGCAGCAGCTCGTTTTGCTATGTTTTGTCATCACAATTGAAATTGCAGTTTTCATGCTAGTTTCTTTGTTTGATTCAACTTGGGAGGAGAGTGAGGCCACTGCAGTCAGGCATTACCCCCATACCAGGGGCCCGCGGTGACTATGGTGGAGAAAAAAAAACACAAATTTATGCATAGTAATGTTTGTTTATATCTTCAGGTAGGGTTTTGAAATAGTGATTTTTTTTTTTTAAAACCATTTAGTCTTGAAAACAATTCATTGCAAACCAGAACGAAGTCTGTTGCCTTCGTCAGTTATTGTCGACACCACCACAGGAGGTGTCACATGCAAGTCTCCGATTGGCTGCCGTCACTTCAAATGTCACCTCTTTGTTCGAGTTGCTTACCCGTTTCGGTCCAGACCCCATCCCAGCAATTTGAATTGCACTGCAAGGGCCTAGGGGAACAACTCGTTAGCAACCCCAAAATTTCTCAGAAAATTTGTTTGTCTGAAGTGGGCCTTAGTCAGAATCTCTTCGACTCGTTCCCCAGTCAACTGAATTTTAGCTGCTGGATTTAAAATGATCAGCTCTCTGGATATTGTAGTTGGAACTGTTTCAAGAGTGTCAGCTTAACACAAACATCTATTGGAAGATTTGGGAAGTTAGGAACAGTTGAAAGAGCCACAGTTGATCTGGGTCGATGCAAATTAAACCTGAAGAAGAAACTATCAAAAGAACAATGGAAGTTGTTTCTCCCTGATTGGCCCTGGCTGAAAGCGAGGGTCAATCAGCAGTCTACAGAATGAATCCCTAATTCCAACTTGAATGAGGATACCTAATGTATAAAGCGGAAAATTACGACAAAAATGAGTGAATTCAGGTTAGCAGGTTAGAAAGCTGTTATCATGTGCATAGTGTTGCCATACGGTGAAGCTTGTAATATCTGTTGTCCATAATATTGACTTGGGGGACAGCACACTGCTGCCTGAACTTAGTCTCCCTCTTGGAGGTAAAGAAGTACTCATATGTTATCTCTAAGGATTTCACAGCTTTAAATAGTAACATACTCTGTATTTATTCTTTCTGCAGCTCCCACAGGAGATGATTACCCTCCCCCTGCCTACCCAGGCATTGACTTCAAGCCTGCCTTGACCAGAATGTGCGATGTTTGCAGTTATGCAATCGACATATCCCAAACTCCACATGATTATGTGGTTACATGTCCTCGATGCTATGAATCAACGGTAAGTGCCAACCCTTAATAACCAAATCTATTTTTTTCTTATTTTGGAAATATGCTGTGCATCACTTATGCTTTAACTTTAAAGAAACCTGTATCACTTCATTTTACTGCTCCTTTCACAAATCATGTTAGGGCATTGCTGCCAGGGGAAATTTAGAAAACTAGGTAGATTCAAGAAAAAACAAAATCAATTTTGGAAAGCCACTAAAGAAACTGCTGGGAGAAATGGTCCTAGTATAGTATGGTAGCACCAGCTTGTTTGGCTTTCAACTCTTTCCTTACCACTGGAAAACTGCCCATTTTAAAGGGTCCCAGTAATTTTTTTTTTTAACATTTGCTTTTAAAATATGTTGCAGTATATAAATATGTAGCACAATAAATGCTCTTTTTAATGACATAATTATGCAATAGGCATCTAATGAATTATGCAGAATTTAAAGGGATACTTTAACGAAATTTGAAATATACCCGTCGAGTTCAGAAACAGGCTGAATATGATCCACAATATCCACAAATGACAATTGCACGTTTGTATTTTGAGCCTGATGGCTGTATTTTTCATTATAAATGGCTCAATCTGACAAGCGCTCGGAGAACAGCCAGCGGAGTGCACGTGACATCCAGTGCAGTCATGACGTAGATTGTCTCGGGGAGAGCAAAGCTGCGGCGAGGCCGACGTCGACAGGATGTCCTAGCCGTTCCAGCCACCGAAGCGGCTGAAGCACGCCAGCGATCGGGCCACCGCAACTAACCTCAAAGCTGCTTTTGTACGAATTTTGAGTGACCAATTAGTCTTCTATAATCTTGAAGAGGGAAAATAGCGATGTCTGGGTAAGTCTGGGATACACAAAAGAGTGTCCAGGTGAGGGGAGTTCGTCCTTCCCCTCATCTCTCGTGTTGGCCGGAGAGCTGGCAGGATGACATCAGGTTCAAGGCATGTATAGTTCTAGGCGAGACTGGCATCGTCACTACCTGTCAAGGTTCCTAGACAGGCATTACAAACGAGTCTTTAGCAGCATCCACCAGGTGCCCTTTGCTAATCGTTTAATTCATTTTAGAATTCTTTTTCATCTCTTTTTCAACAAGAGATGGGTGTGTCCGATGTGATACTGCTCCCTTGAACACGTATAGGCAATGAAAAAAGGGCTGAAATTTCGTTGTAGTATCCCTTTATTTTATGAAAACCAAAATTATTGTGGCCAACACAACAAAAATGAGAAAGATATGCAAATATCTTGGCAAGAAATAACAGCTATAACAGTTCAAATATACAAAATAAGCCAAATTTCACTAGTAAAAGAGCTACAAATTTTAGTGCTCTCTTCTTCCACATAGTCTCAACCATTGTGGTGTGCACGCCATTTGGTGAAGCAGTTTCTGGATGTGGTAAAATAAAGGTAAATGTGGCAGGCACTGCAAAAGACATTTGTCTTGCTTAATTTCGCACTCGTAACAGATCTTGCAGTTGTGCCGCTTCTCCATTTTTGGAGGGAGGCTTGTGATACAGTTGTTCATTATGTACAGTGCTCATCATATGTACTACGCGCCGGTCTTTCTGTTGAAGATATAATACATTTTGATCCCATAGCCACACCGGACATCACCTCTTTTTGCCTTCTTCTCTCATCTGAAATCCTTCAACTCGGATGGGAATCCCCCACAGTGTTTTCGTGTAGACGCCATGTTCACAAAACGGAGCGCTATCTCCTCCGAGCGCTATTTCCTCCCAGTGCTATCTCCTCCAGATACATTGACAATCAGCACAAATCTTCCGGACTTGCACACAACCAGCAAAGTACGTAAAAACCAAAACAAGCCTCACCGATGCACAACTGTCAATGTTCCGGGCTGATTTGACGAATCATTGCTGTCAGAACTAAATTATGATGGTCTGACATCATCTTTCGACTCGCTCGTGCTAGTGTCATCAACTAAATTGACCGCAGACACGCTTGAATTCCGAGACTTCAAATGCTTCCAAGGAGGCTCACCTTTTGAAGAGCGCTCTTCCTCTCCTCAGCTTTGCCTTTGATTACGATAAATTGCCATTTCGTGGGGAAAAAAATTATGCACAAACTCACATTAGAGTAATCTAACCACCAGATGCACTCACAAGCACAAACTGCCCCTGTTAGTTTCATTTTATGTTGATTTTTTTACGACACCGTCTACAAAGGTCTTAACTGTCGAAAATATTTGATCACATAGGATAGCCGCAATGCATGGGTAATCCCCGCTCACATGAAATTCAACGAGTCTCATCAGTCGAACAACATATATTGTACGTACCCCACGGTGCCACATTATCCAAACAGGATTTGAGAAAAGTCTCAAATAACACAGCATATCCAATATACAGTGTCGACGACAGTTGCTTCACGACGATCGGACAGAATCCGGCTTATTTTAGGGCACGTTTTGAAGAGAGCTGCCTTTTTTTGCACAGCACCAAAGCAAATGAACGAACGTGTCTGTCCCTATCAGCTATTTTTTCGTGAAGACTGGGAACATAGCTGGGAGGGCTTTTCGGAGATTATCTCAATGGAAATAATCCTCGAAGAACGTTGAACGGCCCACATTATGGACTGCTTGACGTTTGCTCTCTTTGTTTGTTTCCTGCGAAGAGCAAGCAGGCTACAAGCCCTGGTATTCCGTAGATCTCAAAGTGGAAGATAACACACAAAGGTTAAGCCTGAACAGGCAAATAAAGTAAAAACTGTCAAGAAAAGCCGGCAAACTCCGAATGCACAATGCTGGTGGGGAGTCGCGCTGACCGGGTTTCCACAGCTCAGGCGCGTGGCAGAAACTTCTGGCTGATAGGGGTTGCGCGAGTCTCAAAATGGCGGTGGCCGGAGAGCTCTTTTTGCAAAGGTCTATAGGAAACAAAATAGGCAGCAGATGCCCCCGAATCGCGAGACTTCAAAGCTTTCGAGGAGGCGTGCCGCGCGATGAAGACACCATGTGCAGTGGAGAGCGCTCTTCCTTGGCTGCGTGTTTGGTTATAATAAATCGCCATCTCGTCAAGGTGCTGTGCAAAAACTATACGGAATTGGAAACTAAGGTCTATTCTAACCACCAGATGCCGTGATTTGTCCAGAAATGCATCGGAGGCTTTGCCATGGGGCTCGCAAATCGTCGATCACGGTTGATTGATTTTGACGGGCACGCCATGAAAAGAGTTTTAAGAGCCGACTGTTTCTTTGAGTTGCCACTAAAATTATTTGTGGATCACAATTGCTCATGTACAGTTTGTGCAACAGAGTACAGTAACAGTTATTTATCAAAGATGGTCTTTCTTAAGCTCTCCACTGTCTTTCCTCCCCCCTTTGTCTCTTGGGCATAATTTACTTTACTGATTGTGGTGACACAGTTTCATCGGACCCGCTTTTGTATTAGTTCCACTATCGGTGCAACTTCCCCTCCCTCCCTCCTATAATTTCCTGGAAGGTGCCCTCATTGTTGTGTAGAAATCACCTGTTCTTCTTATCTGGAGATAACAGTCCAGTCTAGTTTTTTGCTTGTTTTTTTTTTTTTTTTCTGGAGGTATTGGAACTAATGAAAATAGTTCAAATCTCTGCTCTTCAGCCAATAAACGTCTTTCTTGTGAATCATACTGCAGTACTTGAATTGATATGAAGCATTGCGCCATGATTCTGTAACCCTAGGAAAACACAAACTAAGAAACAAACTTATATATAAAGATTAAGCAGTTAAGCCTGGGAGAATGGCACATCTTTGAATACATAGGGTTTGTGAATTATTTAATTTTACTAAAAAGAGTAAATGACGAGATAATTATGCTTGTCTCTTTTTCTTTGCAAACACACAACATAGACAATCACTGCATCTGGGAGTACATGGAGCAAAAGCTAGTGCTGCAGAATCCAGCATATATCCACCACCTTTGCCTATTTCAATTTGAACAAGCATCGTATGGGCGGAAGGTCGTGTAATCACTATTGTGCAGTTCATGTTAAAGGCCCCCGGTTGTCACTTATACTGTGCTGGCCAATTGCCCAGCCACAACAAAGGCACCAGACGGATGTCACTTCATGGCCGACTAACTTTCCAGTGTCTAAGCCTTCATAAAAAGTGATGTGTTTTATATATAAAAACTAAATTGTTATTCATTACAGAGTTTTAATAGATTGTGTTATCTTAACCCTTTAAGTGCCTTGGACGAGCTGTGCTCGTTGGCCGCTTTCTGGCTAAAAATGCCATCGACAAGCTCAGCTCGTCCAGTGGTTTCTACGTCAGCCCTCAATACCACGGACGAGCTAGGCTCGTCAGAGTAGTGGTGCTGATCATAGATGGCAGCACTCGTTTTAGTTTGCGCTTTTTTTTTTTTCGCTGCCGCTGATTTTTGCGTTATAAACTTTTGAAATTTTATCTGTTATACTAGAGGACTAAAACGCCTTAATAAAAATATATATCATTTTTAGGTTGCTTTTTTAAAAAAAAAAGTGGCACTTCAGGGGTTAAAGCACTATGGGTGTTGCACCCTCTCACTGCCCTCTCGAAGGATGCTTTAAGGCCCGTGCTTGGAGCGGTGTCGAGCCTTCAAAAACAGTGCTAAAATGTCAACATAACCTTTAAAAAAAAAAGAATGCCAATTAATATTGGATTTTTTCTGTCATACTTGACTAAGAATATTTTATTGGCTTTCTTAAAACATGCTGCTCATCCTAGCAACCCCGCAGGGGGCACCTGTGAAAGCAGGTGTTTGGAGAGGCGTCTCCACGGACCCCGAGCCATGCGGGTTCGCCCGCCCACGTATGGCTGTGCGTGGCTTTCCCGTGTCTGGGGAAAAGGGCATCCTGGTGGTTGAGCCGAGCCCGGGGTAGGTTTGGACCCTTCGGGGCCCCCCGGGTGAGGCAATACACCACTTCGGCCCCCGCTTCTCATAGACGGGAGTCCTGGTAAGGCCCGGCCAGGATGATTCAGTCTAGTCGCCTTTTCTCCTACTATCCCCTCCAATCTTTCACCTTTACCTTTCCTGTTTCTTTTACTTCTCTCTCATTTCTCTTACTCCTTTTTCACCCCTCTTTGGCGGCAAGGGCTAACCTTGGGTGGTAATAGACCTCTGTCTTGACCCACACTTGGGTATAGTTTCCCGGCAGCACTGTTAGCGTAACGTCTCCAGCCAAGCCCTTCTTGTTATGGTGCGATACCTAACCCCTTGTTGGGCTCGGTGGTGGGCGGTGCACCGCGGATTCTGAACACTCTTTGCCCTCTTATGGCGCCCCACCCCTCCAAACCCCGTTCAGGGCACGCCCTTAAAAGGCGCTGCCCTGAGCAAAAAACCATCGACAAAGAATGTGAAGTAGAAACATTTACAAAGTTTTTCTTCGTTCATTCGCTGGATGAACAAAAACCTGTTTCAAAGCTCTCACCTTTTATTGTAGCAAAGGTGCTAGAAAACCTTGTAGGGTTTTCCTACAAGGCTAAAAAACAGCACACTGGAGACCTTCTCGTGGAAGTGAACGCAAAAAAACAAAGTGACTCACTCCTTAAACTGACTACCATCGTTGACGTGAAGGTGTCGGTGAGCCCGCATCGCACGCTAAATACTGTCCGTGGAGTCCTCTCCGAGGACGACTTCTTGCACACTAGTGAGGAAGAACTCCTCGAGGGACTCCGAGGTGCCGGTGTCATCGCTGTAAAGCGCATTATGTTTAGGAAAGATGGCGAACAAATTCCTTCGAGACATGTAATACTGACTTTTGAAAGACACACTCTCCCTGAGACAATCAAGGCAGGATACTTGAACTGCCGCATCCGCCCTTACGTCCCCAACCCCCAGCGGTGCTTCCGTTGCCAGCGTTTTGGTCATGGAACACGCAGCTGTCGAGGGAAGGAGACGTGTGCGAAGTGCGGTAGTCAAGGTCACGTTTCTGATACTTGCGAGGCGGCTGTGGCCCACTGCGCGAATTGCGGTGGACCACATCCTGCTTATTATCGTGCATGTCCCTCTTGGAAACTAGAGAAGGACATCCTTAACATCAAAGTGAAGGAAAACATACCGTATCCAGAAGCCAAGAAGCGGTTTTCCTTTTTGTCCAAGGGAAGTTTTGCCGAGGTGGTGCGCAAGGGGCCCTGCACCACGCTCGGAGTCGAGGGCCACCCAGGTCTCTCCCGAGATCTTGGCGGCCGACTTCAGGGCCCCAGTTCCCCGACAGGGGCAGCAGCTGCTTCCGCCAGTCCCTGGTGGTAGCATGCGTGCTGCTCCTCCTTCCAAGGACAGGTCGGCGGGAGCCGCGCCTGTCCCCTCTCCTGGGTCCCCTGGGGAGACGGAGCGAGCTTCTCGCTCTTGCTCGCTAGAGAGGGCCCCCCTACTGAAGGAGCAGCATGGTGCCCATGCAGCTCCTGTGAAAGGAGGGAACCAGATGAGCTCGGACGACCCGTCGCCCAGTTCGTCTGCAACCCTTCAAGCCGGTCGTGTTCCGGGTTTGCCCCCCCGCAAACCAAGCCGGACAAGTGCTGTTTTAAAAGCAACGGATACCTCTCAGGAGGTGGAGATGTCGACAGATGCTGACAATCTGTCCACTCCTGGGTCCGACCAGGACAGTATGGAGTGGGAAACTCCCTCTGGTAGACATAAAAAGACTAAGAAACCTGTAGTCCCACCTAAATGATCATCCCAATGTCTGTGTTGACTCTACAGTCTTACTTATTTTATTAGGTTTATTTTTCAGTTGCATATTTACATACCTTTTATAGATGACCAAGTTACATTTTATGCAATGGAACTGTCGCGGTATTTTAAGAAATATTGATGATGTCAATTATTTCATGGATCAGCTTCGTCCAATCGCTCTTGCCTTGCAAGAAACCCATCTTCATTCTAATTCTTTTAACATTTTAAGACGTCATCAGGTTTTTAGAAAAGATCGCCCCTCTTCCACCCCTTCTGGTGGTGTTGCAGTGGTCGTGCAGAGTGGAGTTGCTTGCTCTCAAGTCCCCCTCTGCACGCCACTGGAAGCTGTTGCAGTACGTCTCCTTCTGGACCGCCTTGTAACAATTGTTTCTTTATACTTACCACCAAACGTTCCTCACCAAACGCTCATCATCCCATGTGGGGTAGTACCCGTCAAGACTCCCGTGGCGGTGTGATTGAACGTCTTTTATTGTCTTCGGGGCTGTGCCTTCTTAACGGGAAAGAGCCAACTTTTTTTAGTGCCGCACACAACTCATTCACATCCATTGATCCTTCTATTGCTTCACCTTCATTACTTCCTTGCTTCTCCTGGAAGGTTCTTCACAACCCTTTTGGAAGTGATCATTATCCAGTTGTTTTAGAGAGTACCGTTCCATTGCCTAATCTTTTAAAGCGGGTCCCTAGGTGGAAGTTAGACAAGGCAGACTGGGCGCTTTTTAATCTTCACTCCACTTTAGATCCTGCGCTTCTTTCTTCTATGTCCCCTGAGAACGCTACACTTTATGTTACTGAGCAGATACTAAAGGCTGCTCAGCAGTCCATTCCACAAACATCTGGTAATATACCAAAAAAATGTAAACCTTGGTGGAATAAGGAGTGTGCCACAACCCGGGCGGACCAAAATAGGGCGTGGGGCAGATTTCGCCGATACCCCACTTCAAGCAACCTTGTTGAATTCAAGCGACGAAAAGCCAAGGCTCGTTGGACTAGGAAGCAGGCGAAGCGGAAGTCGTGGATGAAGTATCTTTCTTCTTTAACCAGCTTTGTCCCAGCCAAAGAGGCCTGGGACAGATATCGGAAAGTAAACGGAGATTATAGGTGCTTTGCTATTCCAACGTTTAACGCTCCTTCTTCATCACTAAGAGACATTGGTAATATACTCGGGGAACATTTTTATAATACATCTAGTTCGGTCAACTACAGTGTTACGTTTGTACAGTTGAAAGCTCGTGCAGAGCGACAAAAGCTTGTCTTGTCGGGAGGAAATTCAGCATCCTATAACCAACCATTTACGCGATGCGAGCTTGAGATGGCTCTTAATGTGACAAAGCTCTCTGCCCCTGGTCCTGATGGAATTCATTATGAAATGCTGCGCCGCCTTTCTCCAGAATCCCTTGAAAACCTTCTCCTGTTTTTTAATCTTTTGTGGGAAAAGGCATGTTTCCCTCAGGCCTGGAAACACGCACATATCATCCCCCTTCTAAAGCCTAACAAAGACCCCTCACAACCATCAAGCTACCGCCCAATTACACTAACAAGCTGCCTCGGGAAAACATATGAAAGGCTTATAAATAGGCGACTGGTGTACATGTTAGAAAGCCAGAGGGTCTTTGATAACAATCAATGTGGATTCCGCCATGGTCGATCTACCCTTGACCACTTAGTTCGCCTGGAAACTGTTATACGTGAGGCATTTGTAAACAGGCAGCACTGTGTTGCGGTTTTTTTCGACTTAGAAAGGGCATACGACACAGCGTGGAGGTATGGGATTCTCCGAAACCTGTATGCCTGTAATATTCGTGGCCGCATGCTGCGAAGCATAAAGGAATATCTGACGGACAGGACTTTTCAAGTTCGTCTCGGCTCAGTCTTATCTGACACCTTTGTTCAAGAAAACGGAGTCCCTCAAGGGGGTGTTTTAAGTGTGACTTTGTTTTTGCTAACAATGAATTCACTCGCACAACTGCTGCCACCTTCTATTTCATATTCTCTTTACGCTGATGATATACAGATTTCATCATCGTCTTGTAACCTTTCTAGTTGTGAGCGTCAGTTGCAGTTAGCCATAAACAAACTGTCCAAGTGGGCCGACGAAAACGGGTTCAAGTTCTCTGCTTCAAAAACAGTCTGTGTGCCCTTTTCTTTGCGCCGCGGGTTGTATTTGGATCCATCCCTGGAATTAAATGGAACCCCTATCCCTGTTAGAAAAGAGCACCGATTTCTTGGTGTAATATTTGATAGGAAGCTTAATTTCATTTCCCACCTCAAAGCGCTGAAGCAAAAATGCCTTCAGTCGACAAACCTTTTGAAAGTTTTATCTCACAAGTCTTGGGGGTCTGATAGAAAATGTATCCTGCAGCTATACAAAGCTCTTATACGGTCCCGTCTTGACTACGGTGCAGTAGTGTACGGATCGGCTCGGCCCTCTGCCCTTAAGATGTTGGACCCAGTTCACCATCTCGGCTTGCGACTGGCAACAGGAGCTTTCCGGACGTCCCCCGTCCTCAGTTTGTATGCAGAATCTAATGAGCTGTCCCTGAACAAACGACGCACATATCTCAGTCTTACATATGCTTACAAGATTCTGGCCGACCCTCAGCATCCGACTTACTCTTCACTCACGAGGTCAAGGTTCTTTCGTCTTTTTGAAAATAAACCAAGTATTGTAACACCGTTAAGCTTCCGCATGGAACATCTTCGCTCTTCACTGCACCTTTCTTTGGACCAGGTCGGCCTCGTTCGGAAAGTCAACGGTGTTCCACCTTGGAAAACAAGGCGGGTTGAAGTCGACTGGTCTCTTGCAAAGTTCAACAAGCACGGCATTTCCCATGCTGTTATTAAGCAAGAGTTTTGTGAACTGGAAAATAAGTATGATGGTTATCTTCATGTTTATACAGATGGTGCCAAGACTCCCTCTTTCGTCGGTTGCGCTGTATATTCTGAAAGCTTCTCCAAGGTTCAAAGACTTGATCATATTGCCAGCATTTTTACTGCGGAGCTCTATGCGGTATCCATGGCGATTGAATACATTATCAATAGGAAAATACTGAGGGCGGTCCTGTTTGTTGACTCCCAAAGTGTGATTCTTGCAGTTTGCTCTCTTAAAATTCAATACAAACTTAACTCTGCATTGCATGGGGGTCAAATTATAAAATTTTGTTGGGTACCTAGTCACATCGGCATACTAGGCAATGAAGAAGCCGACAAGCTTGCAGGATCTGCCGGTAACCTTCCACAATCGCTGTCTTGTTTACCCTATCAAGATATTAAGCCCTTGGTGAAGTCCTCGATTCTTCACTCCTGGCAACTGGAATGGGACATGGAGTCCAATAACAAGCTCCATGTTACCAAACCTGTTTTGGGAGTTTGGGAAAGCTCTTCATGCAAGAGCAGACTTCATGAAACATTGTTGTGCCGTCTAAGAATTGGACACTCTTTTATAACTCATAGATATCTGCTTTTGGGAGAAGACCCACCAGTGTGTGATGAGTGTGGTGACAGGCTCACTGTTTTGCATATCTTGTGGCTGTGTCCCGGCCTTGAGCCCAAGCGCCGCATTCATTTCCCTGAATTTTTTCGACATCACATCCCATTTCATCCTGCTCTCCTTGTGGGAGAGAATCCTTTAGTCCCTTTTGAACGTGTGATAGAATTTCTTAGTAGTATTGGCCTTTTACACCGACTCTAGCCTTTTGGTTAACCTTCTGTGAAACCCGTCCTCTATTACAATGATCCTTACAATTAGTTTGGCGCAGATGGCCTCGTAGCTTTGCGCCATAAACCCCCCAAAATAACTAATCATCCTAGCAAATGGTGTTGCATTGAATGAAGCTGCCTATACAATAATCTTATAAAAAAAAGCTGCCAAAATGCACAAGGACCTTAGATGGTGCTGGCTCCCCGTGTAATACTGCCAGTGAAGTGAGTGTCCCTATAAACCAGTGCTCATAGTTAATTCAGCTGAAATCCAATTCAACTTTACGCTTAAATTGGGCCCTTGCTCTGTCTCATCATGAAGTGGGTCACAATGAATATAATGATCCAAACAAGGCTCCATCGCACGCTATTTGGCCTCATGCTTAGGACATCGCTCTTTATCATGGCAAAATCTCATGACAGCAGTCCCTTATCCCCGCAGTGAGTACGATGGCTCAGAGACGTCTTCAGTACAGTTCACCTTGAGAGGAAACGAGTGTAGGACCTGTCATGATTGCCAAGACCAGAGACTAATACCCCTGCATCATCAAATTCGAGGACCTTCAGATGCGAGGTAGTTGAAGTTGCACTAAACTACTTCCTGTGATAGTCTATGGTCCCAACTCAATCTATAGGCTCTGAGCATCCTAAGAAACCAAACTGAGGTATCAAAGATTGTTTACCTCAGAACTATCGCAGACACCAGAGGGCTCTGTCGGATGAATATACTCGCAGAAAGTGGTTTGTTGCCCTTTCAATGCATTCATGAATAAACCTCGTAACCCTAGATTTTTTTGTTTTGGCATCACTTGTGCTGTTTGGCCTGTTCTCTAACTGCTTTCAGAGAATGGGTGGGATTGCGTGACCTTTAACCGGCTTCATGTCAGTGACCGGGAACATGTTGCATTCTTATCTCAACATTTCAGGCGATGGGGAATCCTCCTCGAGGAAAGAGGTTTGTGAGGTGCACCTGCAACAAGCTCCTCATGTATAGCAATGGAGCCACCAAGATAAAATGCAACAGGGTTGGTTGGTAAGTGTCCTTTCTGCTTAGGTGGAGAAGAGTTGCACACTTCTAGGAAGCGTATTAATACTTTGGCTCCAGCATAGAATGCAAATAGAACAAGACGTAGAAGCGTGCCAGTTGGAGGCTATCGGGTTCTGTCCTTGCTGCATGTATACTCTGTTAAAACACTTGATAATTGAACACACTCCCTTGCTTCCAACCAGTATAAAATTAAAAGGAAAAGAAAAGTGATAGATGGGGCTTCTGCTTGTTTTTGGGTGCCAGCTCCGCCGAGATTGATGTGCAGGAGAAGCCCGCACCTGACAAACGCAAATCTCGAAGCCGAAGGGAAACTGTGGCTGCGGAACCCAGGCCAGCACCATGTTGTAGGTTCGTCTGTGGTCACTGCAACAGTGTTTCTGTGGTGAGTGCTTTTGTTATATATATATATATATATATACGAGGGGCGTTCATAAAGTTTGTATTATTGTCACGAAGGAATAGAGATTCAGCAATCAAACTCGAGTAGGAGTTGAGACTTTCTCCACATGTTCGCCACCGAAGGTTACCCACTTTTTCCAGCGATGCACCACATGCCGGAAGCCATTGTTATAGAACTCCTCGTCTTGAATGTTCAGGAATCGCTCCACTTCAGCAATCACTTGGTCACCGTCCTTGAAATGCTTTCCTCTTATTTGGCCACACTAGAAGCCTCTGTGCCATTTAACCCTTTCATGGTCACTGACGTACCTGTACGTCAGCGCGGGAGCGTCCCGCATGGTTGCTGACGTACCCGTACGTCCGCGACTGCTCATTCAAAAATTCGCGCCTCTGCTTGAACGGGAGCATTCGCCGGGAGGTGCTGCCATCTGGTAGGTTTGTAGGGAACTACGACCATATAACTCCAGTTGTATTTGTTTTGGCGCGGCTTTTTGAAATTGCGAAACTGGACGCTCTGTGCAAGTGATACTTTCGAGATGGCCGCGCGTGCCGGCTGCTCCCGAGGTAGCGTAGTGGAGATTGGAGCGATCGCTCTTCGGGTTCAGACTTTGAACCCTTCTCGGACTCGGAGTCGGATGACAGCTCGATATCCGACGCACAACTGGAAACCGGTTCGGAGTCCGGAGTCTGACACACAGCCGCACCCTCTGCTAGAATGTCTCGGAAGAGGGCGCGTCGAAGTTTTAGTCCTTTTCATTTTGTTCAGCCTGCAGCGAGTGCGCTGCAAATGTTTTGAAGTGTGTGTACTATTTATTTTAAGTCTTACATTTTTTTATGCGACAATAAACTAGTGTATACTCTTTGCTATCGCATTGAGTAAAAAAACCCGACCATGGGGGCGCGTCTTTGGAGAAAAAATGCAACCATGAAAGGGTTAACCAAAAGTGTCATAAACTGAACGTTGTTGCCAAACAATGCTCCCAGATTGGAATGGATATCCTTGGCATTGCTTCCCTTCAAATGAAAAAAAACGGATCACTGCATGTGCTTGGAACCGACGGGCGATGCAGTTTTTGTTTCGTCTCCGTAGCGGCGTTCCGAGCTACTATAGCAAGCGATGTTTATACTGTGCGGAAACTAAAGGGACGCACGCTCATGTTGATGCCTGTTTTCTTCCGTTCCCTTTAATTTTTTGTGCCGATAATACAAACTTTATGAACGCCCCTCGTATATATATATTATTTTTATTTTTTTTGTGGCATTCAGATATATATACAAGATGTTTTTAGAAATGCGGGCCAAATCGCTCCTGCGAATACTATGCATCGCACAGAAAAAAAGGTTGATGCTGTAGTGCTGTGTGCTAAATGGCTCATTAAGGAAATTTATTAGCATTCAGTATAATAGACCATATGTGAAATTTTCAAATGTCTGGCAACACTCTGTGCGCTGCCATCTTTGTTGCATCGAGATTCCTCTGCTGTTTGTCAATTTCGTAGCATTGTTGGTAACAATCGAGGCCTACTGCTCACCGTCATCGATCCTCACCCACGCCTGTGAGCTAAGGGTTAGTATTGTTGTATGCTCTTCTCGCGCATGTACTGTGGCCCAATTTTTTAAAATTATCAAGTGAGCGTCGACCGCCGGGACGGCCAGCGCCATGCCGCGGAGGTGTGCGGCATGGCGCTGGCCGTGCGGCACACCTTTCTGGTGGGAGCGTCATCTGCTAGGCTATTCTGTTGATCGCACACAGCCCCTGCTCCGTAGCAAAGGAGGGCAGGGCGCTTGCAGTGTCGAAGTCGTTCACAATACTCTTGACGGTAGCCTGTATAACCCCGACTGTTGTTGCTATATCCCTTTGCGTCATGCCGCCCATCGACACTCTCACAAAACGTTCCCTTGTTTCTATAGGCTATAGGCACTCGAGGAGGCATAGAAATGCGCGCAAGCGCCCGCTGGTCAAAGAAAAGTGTGACTACCCGGCTATATAGGCTAGATGACGACAGCAACAACGCAGTTGATAATATAAAATACCAAGCGGAAACCCTGTGTATACTCCGTTTTACTTTGTGTTGTACCACAGCCGACACTACGAGCCATCTTGGCCAGTCCGTCGCTAAAAGTGTGTCACGTGGCCTTCCCGTTTGGTACAACTGCACATGAAAGCACAATGTCACGCGGCAGGGTGAAAGCACTGGATTGGTTTGATGGCTCGTAGCATTGTTTGCGGTATATAGTTTAATGCATCGTTGCATTCAGTTTGTCGCGTCGCCGTATTTTTCATTTTTGTTGGTGTTCACAAAAGTAAACGCGAACATGAAATAAAATAAAAGTAAATTAAACTCGAGATGACGCGCGGTTTATGCCGCGCCTGAGCAGTATTGTCACGAATGACAATTGATGAGGCGATAATAACTGAAGAAACTAAACGTTTAATGGGGCGAACTTGTGCCCAGAAATAAAAGGAAAAACGATAACAACAGAAGAGAACAGAGCGTCGCGGGCGTCGAGGTCGGCGTGACAGCAGAGTCGAACGCTGGGGCGAAACTGACTCCAGCTTGCCACGCGGAGCCGCTTTTGTACACGCGTGGGCTTCTGGAGCATTCGGCGTAGAAGGTTCGGTGCCTAGAACATTCTAACCTCGAATCAGCAAGACGGTTCTCGAATTTACCAGAACGTCACATTACAGTGTCAACAAAAACGTGTAGCCGCGGCCAGGAATCGAACCCTGGCTTTTCGCGTGGGAGACAAGTGCGATAACTGTTCGGCCACGCGCGCGCTGCCTACTTGGCAAGTTGCGCGCGCGGCATTACTCCCCCCTTTAAAAAGTGCATCGCCCCGATGCAAAACAAAACAAAGCAAACAAAAAGAATGGTAAGCTGAAGAGTCATTTAGAACACATAAGGTCCACAGTCCTATCGAGCGTAGTATGGCTTCATGCGCACGATGTGGACGACTTCTGCTCGTGGAGGGCGGCGTGATGAAGTCCGTGTTCCGTCGGGCATCACCTCGTAGTTCAGATCTCCAAGTCGACGAAGTACCTTGTAGGGTCCAAAGTACCGTTTTAGGAGTTTCTCGCTGAGACCGCGTCGGCGGATCGGTGTCCACACCCACACCCTGTCTCCGGGCTGGAAGTGGATGTCCCGACGACGAAGGTTGTAGCGGTTAGTGTCGACATGTTGTTGGGCTTGAATACGGTGTCTGGCGAGCTGGCGGACTTCTTCTGCCCGTTGGGCAACCACCTGGGCGTCGTCACTTCGGTCGACAGCCGGTTCGTGGGGTAACATCGCGTCCAGCATTGTCGTTACTTTGCGACCATGAACCAGTTGGAAGGGTGTCACCCCGGTGGTCTCCTGCACGGCCGTGTTGTAGGCAAATGTGACGTACAGCAACACCTCGTCCCATGTCTTGTGCTCCACGTCGACGTACATAGAGATCATGTCGGCGATGGTCTTGTTGAGTCTCTCCGTCAGCCTGTTGGTCTGGGGGTGGTACGCAGTGGTGCGCCGATGGCTGGTGTGGCTGAGACGAAGGATTTCTTGCGTCAGCTGGGCCATGAACGATGATCCCCAGTCTGAGATCAAAACTTCGGGAGCGCCGTGCCGGAGCACGATGGACTCAATAAAAAACTTGGCGACTTCCACAGCAGTCCTTGCAGGAAGGGCTTTCGTTTCGGCGTACCGCGTGAGATAATCATTGGCGGCGATAATCCATCTGTTTCCTTGCGTCGATGGTGGGAAAGGACCAAGTAGATCCATTCCGAGCAGCCCAGGCCGAAGAAGACGACGATGGCCAACCAGTCGCAGACCCCGGCCGCTTCTGCCGTCATCTACTTGCCCATCGCACCCCGGACTCCGACGCCTTTCCACGGGGACGCCCACGAGGACATCGAGGACTGGCTGCAACACTATGAACGGGTGGCCCGTCATAACGGGTGGACAGCTGATCAGTGCTTGCAGAACATCTACTTCTCGCTGGAAGGCAAAATGTCACGAATGACAATTGATGAGGCGATAGTAACTGAAGAAACTAAACGTTTAATGGGGCAAACTTGTGCCCAGAAATAAAAGGAAAAACGATAACAACAGAAGAGAACAGAGCGTCGCGGGCGTCGAGGTCGGCGTGACAGCAGAGTCGAACGCTGGGGCGAAACTGACTCCAGCTTGCCACGCGGAGCCGCTTTTGTACACGCGTGGGCTTCTGGAGCATTCGGCGTAGAAGGTTTGGTGCCTAGAACATTCTAACCTCGAATCAGCAAGACGGTTCTCGAATTTACCAGAACGTCACATTACAGTGTCAACAAAAACGTGTAGCCGCGGCCAGGAATCGAACCCTGGCTTTTCGCGTGGGAGACAAGTGCGATAACCGTTCGGCCACGCGCGCGCTGCCTACTTAGCAAGCTGCGCGCGCGGCAGTATCGATAAAAAAGAGAAAATAAAAGCAAGCGCTGTTCAGATCTTTGCTTAAAGGCGGTTAGCTATGCCAGCAGATAATGAACAGGGGCTGCGTGCGCTCAACGAAATAGCCTAGCAGACGACGCTCGCAACGGAAAGAGCTATGTGCGCACGCACCTAATCTCTCCCGTGACGGCGCATTTCTCCACGGCACAGCGCTGGCCGTCCCGGCGGTTGACGCTCGCTTGATATTATTTAAACATTGAGCCACTGTACGTGCTCGTCGCCCCGCCGGTTGCTGGTTTCTCGCCGCAACCAACGTGGCGGACATACACTTCAGCTTGCAATTTGGCTTTGAGTGCCGGCACGGGCGCGGGCGCCTGATTTTCGAAAGCGCTTTATCTGCTCGAGTGCTTGTTCGAGCGAAGGATTCTTCAGAACTATGCTTTCGCACCTTGGTCTTTGCGAGCGCTGAAGCCAACTGGTGAGACAGAGCATGTTCTTCGGCGCCTCACTTGTTGGCGCTGTTTATTTTGCATATGGTCTAATTAATTACTTTTGAGCAATTCAATTTTGAATTAATTTGAAAGGTATGGTTTCATTTAGAAACTTCATGCGAATCGTCGAAAACTACCAAATCCACCCACATTACAGTGATATAAGGCACACTCAGCATTTTACGGCCATTCTAAAAAACTGCTTAATTTGGATGCGTTTCGGTTTCTTATTGGAGCGCATTCCTGCGCCAACAATCCCGCGCCCCTGTGGCCAAAACAAGCTGGTTCACATAAACATAATCGTGCACATTTTTCCAAATTCTTCCTTGAGAACATAGTGCTTTTCTTTCCCATTTTTTACCAATGATGAAGAAATGTTGCCAACCGAAGCACGTCAAATTCAGTAATATAGAAGTCTCCCGCACACATGTTTATGTGAAAAGAAATCTATTGGCAGATGCCACACAGTATATTTTATAGTATGTTTATGGTTTACAACATTACGTCCGTAACAAGGAAACATTCTTTCCGTTTTCTTCTATGTATTTGCTTAGTACTGATTTCGCAACTACTGCTATGCATGTTCCCACAAAAACGGGACATGAGGCTTCCTTAGACTGTCCCGTCCAAAACGGGGCATCTGGTCAATCTATGCCTACGGCGGGTATAGGCTGCTTTTGTAGCTATTTCACAATCGTAGTGGCAAATTTGAGGAGTGGCATTGTTGAGTATTCCCTTCCTTTTTCCAGCTGGACACTGCTCCAGGTTCAAGCTTCACATGTAGGCTTTGTGGAAAGCGGTATGGAAACTAACATTCTCTGAACATCTGCTCACAACATTGATCTTTACAAAACTCTTGTTTGTTTCTTTTTTACATTTTTTTATAGGTCTTCCATCGGTCGTGTTGGCCGTAAGGCCATTGTCAGCATAGTTGTGGGAATGGCGATCGTGGTCGCTGTGTTGCTGATTATGGTGAGGGACTCTCTTGCAACTGCTTTGTAGCACATTCAACAACAAAGAAGGCGGATAAAAGATGTCTTCCGTTTCTTTTTTTATTCATAGCTTAATTTTAGACGATTAAAAAGCGCTAACTTAATGACCTCGTGGTCATTCGGTCATTTCTGGTAATTACACGATTGCCGAATATTCCAAAGAGTAGCTAACCTCACTCTTGGATGGTGAGTCGATGGTTGGTTGCTGTGCCTTTCGGTGTACAGGGGGCAACACTCAGCACAAGCAAGATACACCATTCTTTTTTTTTTTGACAGCTGAAACATTGACATGAAAACTATTAGTGCAGGACAATGTGCTCATTGGGTGGCCGGAGCTTAGGGGGCAAAAGTAGATGTTTATGAATGTTTGCCTGACATTGACTGTCAAAAGGTGCTTATGTTATGCTTGCGCTAACTCTGTTGCCCACTGTACAACCAATAAGGCATCTGTGAAAAACTAAATTTATGAGATATTTAGCTCTTTTTCTACTTCTGGTGTCAGGTCAATTAAATTGACTGGTCATGTTTATGTGACTGGCAAGTTTAGTGTATTCCTGTGGCTTTTGAGACTTTTTAATTTCTCTAATTTACTCATAGGTATCGACGATCTTCCTTCGACACAGTTCGGGGTACTGGTGGGTCTATATGGGTAAGTGTGCCTCCTTCCCAATCTGGAATTTTTATCATAGCTCACGTTTTTCAGTCTCATGTAATTAATATATTTCAAGAAAATTCAGGCTCTGAATAAAAATGCTCTTAGCGGGAGTAGACTGCTTGACTCTGTCTTGTTCAGTTTATTTTTTCTAACTCGATATCTTTGCAACCATGCATTTCAGCTCGTTTGTTTTATGGATCCGTAAAAGTCTACTTTGCTTCAAATTATTTGTGCGACATTGTCGAGGCTAGGTAGTTTCAGCAGCGCTGCTACTTAGCCTTGCTGATAAAGGGGCAAGGGGAATGCGTATTTTCCTCTTCCCACTCTGTGATGTATTGACATCACCATCAAGTACTGACATCTTTGACACTAGTCAAAGAAGAGAGAAATGTCTCTTTGTCTTCTTTTTTTTTTTTTTTTTTACCTCCCTTTTTTTAGAGCACTGCAGAAACTATGCTAGCCTTGCAGCAGCTGCGTTCCAACTGTCTTGCGAAGCATTTCCTTGGGAATTTTTAGCTCATTGCTCGCGACGTGGTGGCAATTGCGGCACCATGGTCTAAATCAGGGGTGGCCAGGCTGACCCTTCCTAAGAGCTGCAAACAAAACCACGAAACTTCCAAGAGCCGTGGGGGGGGGGGGGGGGGGGGGTACTTTTGTTTAGAGCAATAAACGAAACTTGAACTACTTTCAATCTATCAGAGTCAGAAGCAGTCCGACTGTATGTAAGGTAGCAGTAGCACAAAACTACCAAACAACAATTTGTCTTTTGATTTCAAACGCGTTCCATTTCTCTTTTTGGGGGAGTGCTCCTGTGACTGGGAGGGAGGCGGGGATGGGTGGGGGGGAATTTGCGAGTTGCACTTTAATAGGCGAAGGGCCGCATGCGGCTTGCGAGTCGCACCTTGGCCATGCCTGGTCTAGATGTTCAGTTGATGGGAATAGTGCATTTGATAAGTGCGTCTTTAGCTAGGGTGACTAGGGTTGCCCCGAAATAAATTGTTGCACACACCTTGGGAAGTGAAAAGCCTTCCTTTTCCGTGATGCCATAATAGCCAGCGGGCATAAACTCTGAACTCACTGTGAAATGAAACTGAGTAGTGAAACCAGGAAAACTGAGCACAAAAGAAGCGTGGGTACCGGAGAACGAAGTGGAAAGATGAAAGGGCTGTTTGAAATGCCCAAATACCTTTAAAGCCTTGACCAAGGTCACGCCTACTCGGGCAAAAAGCACAGCATTGAAGTGCAAAGATGCGACTAAGAGGCGCAGCCGAGCAAAAGGACGAGGGCAGTCAGGCGGCCTACTTGTCACGTTGGTTGACAGGTTTGAGACATAATGACCTGGTAGGCAGATGCAACAGACGGAAAATTGATTGACGTGTCTGACGGTTTTCAGACACAACAACCAGGTAGGCAAGTGCAACAAACGGGAAATTAAAGAACTCCACTGACTTTTTTAGGGCGAGACTATTTTGTCGGCAGCCGGCACAATAGCCCAGGAAAAAAAATTCCGGCACTTTCGGACGGCGTGTGTATCACTGGGAGCTCGTTAACACATCCCCCCGCCCGCATTCACGCCGCCGCGAAGCGGCGACAGTCTGCAGCTGCTCATTAGAAATACATTGACCCAATTGGCCCAACAGTACACGCCGCTTCGCGGCGGCCTGCCGGCGGCCCAAGCCCGCTGTCCTCCATTCACCCCCCGAAAAGAGAAGGTTTCATCAACAACATTTTTTTTTTTTTTTTTTCAGTGGTAATTCTAAAAAAAAAAAAAAAAAATGTCGTAAATATTGCCAAATGCCTAAAAACAAAATTCTGGAAAAAAAAAAAAGAGCCCATGCTGTGGATCGAACCAGTGTCCTGCTGCGTATGAGTCAAAAGCCATACCACTGAGCTATTCCACAGCTCCAAATAGCCGTGTTCACAATTAGTTTTATACGAGACCCAATAGGGGACAACTGCCGGCACTTTTTTTTCCGGGTTGTTGTGCCGGCTGCCGGCAGAATATCCACTTCCATTTTTTTATAGTCTTCGGTTTGGCTGGAAATTGGCAGACTGCATCAATAACCCTTTCTCAACTAATAGCCAAAATATTCGATAAAAATAAAATTTTTCCCTGAAGGTATTGACTTTTCAAGTTACCGGCCATGAGATTTGCATGAGGTCACTCTCTATTGGCAACAATGAAAATTCCCTACTTTTCCCTACCCGTGTATGTTACCGGCCGGCCGGTGGACGAGCGACCCGGGCAGCCACGAAGCGGCTTTTTGGGCGCCCGCTATCTAGATTATTTTTTCACAGCTTCAAGGTTAAAAGTTCCTTTGCAATGGGTAGCAATCTGTACTCTGCGATAGATTGTAGGAACAGTGCCGGGAAATGCTTCTGTTTTACCCTTGTTTTCGTGGGAGAAACAAAAAATGGGGGTCAGCCACTTCAAGGCGTTTGCACGAACTGTGTGCCAAGAGAAGTAGTGTCGCAGGAAACAATTTCGCTTATGCTCAGAATAGTTTATAGAGTTACGGGCTTGAGTACACAGCTTCTTTATAGTATCCTTCTACAGCTGGAGAAGCTTCAAGAGCGGCAAGCGCTGACTCAAGCCGGCTGTAACCACTACAACATCCGTCCAAAGAGGAGCACTAATGATGTCGAGAAAAATGGTGTATATTGTAGCACTATAGTCGACATTTTGCGCAGTCACATTTGTTGTTTACAATTGCTTCACTGTTTTTAGTTTTTTTTTTATATACATTAGAGAGTTTTAGAATAACGTACGCAATTTTAGCGCACGCTAGCGCTAAATTTAGCGCTTCCTTTAGCGCACGCGACGCAAGGGAGTTTTAGAATAGCGTTTCTCCGCCGCGACGCAAAAGCCCAAGCATCTCGCACTTGCACCGCCACCAAGATACAGTCACGATTTTTATTTCACACACGAAATGCTGCAACTTTAGAAAAAAACAAGATTTTTGGCCCGGAGTAACAATTTAATTTTTACATTTGCTTAAACGTGAGAGTGCGACGCGAGCGGTCGACCGGTCGTGTCCGCCGCATGCGTTGCCTCGGCAAGAGTGTACTGACCTTCGCTGCCTTCGCCGATAAATCTTAGCTCGTCGCAAGCATCAAGTTGCCGGTGATTGTTGCCCACCCTACTGGGTTTTCCAAACCGAGTGCAGTGTCGTCCCGTATTAAAAATCGCAGTCACGAGGATGCCGCCGACGTCGCGCTCACGACGCCGCCAAAGCGATTGCAGCCATGGTTCTGGGGGCCGCCATTTTCTTTTTTTTTTTTTTTAACTGTGCTTGTTTTGACTTTAGCCAACTTCTCATCACGAATCCTCCTTAGGAGGAGCGCAAAGACTTTTTGCGTACGCACGCTATTTCCGAGAAATAGCGCACGCGAAGCGCAAAACCTGGTTTGCGTTCGGAGCATGCGCAGTGGCGACGACGCTATTTTTTGCGCACGCAAAGCTTTAGCGTGCGCTATTCTAAAACTCCCTATTATATTTGTTTCGGATATCGAATCTTGCTTGGGCTACTCTCGGAGTTCCACTCACACAGCCAAACTGTTGAAGACGAGAAGTGAAACGTCTACACAAAGTTCAAGTCTGAGTTTAGACATGACTTTCGACGCACTGCTATTCGTGTCTGGTATTACAGAGGTTTAGGGAGCAGGCGTTGAGCTCCATGATTATACAATAGAGCCATTGCCTGGTTTGTCAAATGGTTCGTAGTATGTACTGTATATATGTAAAAATGTACTCGTCGACATACCTTCGCCAGCGTAAGTTCCAGCTTCTGATAGAAGGAGAATGAACTTGCCAGCGATCTCACGAAACTAGCGAGCCGCGGGCTTGAGCGTACCGAGTTGCAAAAACAGTTTTCTCAAAATCCCAATTGCTTCTGTTTTTTGTTTTCTCATAGTTTAGCATGTAGGCCAAAGTCATACCTTGTGCAAATAGAGATGATTGTCAACTTCAAATAGCACGAACGATCAGGTTTTCTCACTGTTAACTGCGAGAAAGGTGGGTGTGAGCGTACCCGATTGCCGGCGGCGCGCCTCGCTGCCCGCCGGTGACGTCGCGTTTGGGTGGCGGGGAAAACTGGGGAAAAACTAGGGAGAACAATGTTTCGGTTTCGGCAGCGAACAAAATATCACTTTTTTTAATTAACTAGAGTGAATCTGGGGGAACGAGATGGCATTTCGGAATCAGGGAGCCATCCGCATTAAGATGATGCCTTTGGGTTAGGTAGTTAAAAAAAGTCGGCGGAGTTCTCCTTTAACGGACGTGTTCGACTTCCTATGGTAGTTCAACGGGACTGGTGTTTGTGAATATCGCAGCTGGGAAAACGTGTCAGTGAGGTTCAACTAAGTTAACTTTTATTTCATTCAGTGCTATAGACCTTTCCAGCGGCATTCTCGAACGAAGCGATTTACAGCGCGCGTTCCTGGTTTTGAGAGGGTGCGTCAGTGTTGCCAGACTGCGCTGGGCTGTGGCTTTTCTAGTCAGTGGGCTATTTTGTTTTGTGTTTTATGGCGAATGGAATTTCTCGGCGTTTTTTAAGAATGCATTGTACTATTTTTGAGAACAAAAACAAAGAAATGAAAGCTGTTTTGGTGAGTCCGTGCGCGACAAAACAAATGCAACTGGAATGTTTGTTTCATAGTATGTTGATCTTTTTACGGCCCCATACACTCAGCCGTGTCAATCTACAAAGGTCTTTACCGTCGAAAATATTTGACCACACAGGATATCCGAACTGCATGAATATTCCTCGCCCACAACATGAAATTCAACGAGTCTCATCAATCGAACAACATATATTGTACGTACCCCACAGTGCCGCATTATCCGAACAGGATTTGAGTAAGGTCTCAAATGACGCAGCATATCCAATATGCAGTGTCGACGATAGTCACTTCACGACGATAGGACGGAGTCCGGCGTGTTTTGGGGCACATGTAGAAGAGAGCTGCTTTTTTGCACAGTTTCAAAGCAAATGCACGAACGAGTCTATTCCGTCCCCACACCCCGGACCCAACCCTATTAGCTATTTTTCGCGAAGACCCGGAAGATAGCTGAGAAGGGTTTTTGGGATTATCTCAACGGAAATAATCCTCCAAGAACTTTGAACTGCCTGCGTCGCGGGCTGCTTGACGTTCGCTCTCTTCGTTCGGTTCCTGCGAAGGCCGAGCAGGCTGCGAGCCCTGGTATTCCCTGGTTCTCACAGTGGAAGATAACACACAAAGTGTAAGCATCCTAAACAGGCAAATAAAGTAAAAACTTCCAAGAAAAACCGGCGAACTCCGAATGCACAATGCAGGTGGGGAGTCGCGCTGACCGGGTTTCCACAGCTCAGGCGGGTGGCAGAAATTTCTGGCTGATAGGGGTCGCTCGATTTGCAAAATGGCGGCGGCCAGGGAGCTCTTTTTGCAAAGGTCTATACACCTTTTTTGTTTAGCCTCGCACCCAGCCATGTTTTCCCCGTATCCGGTATGCGTTCCGAAAAAAAAAAAAAGCAATAACAACCCGGAACAAGTAATAAAATATAGAAGGGACATAATAAGAATGACTGACGGTTGCAATTAGTATGTTAAAACGTTCTACTGGCGAGGGGAGAAGAAAGCGATGTTTTCACGCATACCGGAAGTTCCAAAATTTATGATGGCGGCGCCCGCGTAAAAAAGGTGTATACATATGGGCAGGAGGCTATGCTCACAGCTTTTGGAGAAGTTTGGGTTGGAGGAACCATGTAAATGATTTAGGTTTGTCTATGGCATTTTATGATTTCACAGCTAAAAGAGGGGCAAAATTTTAAATAAAAACAAGGACACATTTTTTTTAAAGTTCTGATTGCTATTTTTTAGGAAAACTTCCTGCAGTGATGATGTGAAAGCTTGCAAAATGCAGCTTTCAGATGTCCTAGAGCTAGCAGGACTGGGGTGGTGAAAGATGGATGTGTGACCACTTTACTCCACTCTAATGCTTTGTTATGTATCCTTGCAGCGGGACTCATTCTGGCAGTCTTCTTCCTCGTCCACGGCCTTTGGTTGCTGTGCATGAAACGAAGCACAATTGAGGCAAGCTAGTGTTATTGATTTTGTTCCGTGTATCCTTTCATTGATTTCTAAACTTGTGTCTGGGTTGGACTGGAGAAGCTTCATTTACTTCTGCGCTCTCTGAGTCAGTGAATTTAAAAGTAAACTACTGTGATCGTTAACATTTGTTACGATAGCTGGGAACTACAAAGTCTTTCGGGACTTCAGATTTTGGTCAATCTCACTCTGTGTCAGGGGCACCAACCTTGTCATACACACGTGGCCCTTCTATTCGGAAATAGAAGGCCCATGTGTCATACACACATCGGAAATAGAAGGCCCATGTGTCATACACACATGGCCCCTCTATTGTGTTTCATATGCATGTACATGGAACGAGGCCACGAAATGAGAAATCAGTCACAGTTCCTATGTAGTGTATGTTGTGGTTTCACTCTGAACTCTAAAACTCGAAAATTGTTTCATGCTGCCTCCAACTACTTGCCTATTGTTCTGCTCTGACCTCTAGAATGCCTGACTTAAAGGGGCGATGCAACAATTTTTGTACTTTGCGCAAATACCGCTTAGAACGGATCCCTGACGTTACTGACCTATGAAACACGTGTTCGTTTTTCACCACACGCAATCGAAGTCCCAGTAAAAAATTAAAGAAAAACGAGCAGCGTTTACCCCCTCAACTCGCAGCCAGAACAAGCGGCCACGTGATCTGGAGCTGATTATATGCCGCCAATGTTGATCATAGCCACGCGCTGTGGTTGGCAAAGCACAGGACACGCGCTGAGTTCCAGACATTGTTATGGCTCGGCTATTGTCGTCGTTGCAGCGATTGGACACGGACCACTATCCGAATGCTTCTCGAGCTATTGATTATCACGAGCCCAAATCGAGTGCTCACGCATTGCTCGGGTCCAATTTAGGAGCCGCATTCAAATATCGTCCCTGGAGGATGCTGCTACCACCAGGGTACGTCATCAAAATTTGCGAAGGAGAGATAGAAAGAAAACGCTCTTTCTCCTTGAAATTACACCGCAACAAAGAGGTTTCTTGGTCAGTGACGTTGCGTGCGAGTTTACTTGGGTCCCACTAGTGCCAGTAAGCTCATACAAAGTGAAAAACACTCAAAACGAATATTGTTGCACCGCCCCTTTAATATCTTGCCACCTTTCAGCACTGTGGGGCTACCAGTATATGCCATGTTTACTTGTATGAAATTTTCTGTGCTGCACTTCTGCCCTTCCTGCCTGGACCATTCATTTGGTCTGCAGTATACACTAAATAAAGAAATTCATGAAATGGGTTATAATTTTTGTTTTCTGCTTTACACTTTTGTTTAAAAAGACATGATAGCTACACTAATGCAGCCTGTACAGGTGAGTTATACGGGCAAGGGAACGTAATATGAGAGGCTAATTGACGCACTGAGTTGGATAATAGAACTTTTTAATTATTGAAAATAAAGATGTGGTTCCAGTTAGAAACTTGGTGAGCGTCATCAAAAACCACTAAATAAGTGCATTTTAGAAATATTTGTGGCACATGTTGCACAAGTTTAGACTCGTGCAGAAGCGTGGATGTAAAAAACTGAAAAACTGTGAGGGCGCGTTTTTGCACCACTAGCCTTGCACCTGTAGTACACGAGTGGTTACTTTAGCACACCACCGTACATCTCACGTGCCACAAATCTTTCTGAAATTTGCTTATTTAGTGGTTTTCGATGACTCGCAGAAACTTTGATTGGAACCATGTCTTTATTTTCAAAATTTAAGAGGTTAACGAAAACATTTTAGTTGATTAATAGATTTAGCATGACGATGATCCTCCTTTCTTATGTTCCCCTGGCCGTATAACTCACCAGCACAGACTATTGGTGTAGCTCTCGTGGCCATTTTTAAACAAAATACTAGTAAGCCTTAAACAAGAAACAAACAAACACCATTTCTTTAGTGTAAAGAAAACATATGTTGATGTTTCTCTGAGTGCAAGGTCAGAAAAATGTTATTTGTCTTCAATTCTGTTATTTTGTTTCTAGGTGGTTGACAGCACCAGTATTGCAAGCTAGGGGCTGGATTGCTCTTCTAGCTGCGACTTCGAGGGTTGTAATCAAGGCTTAGGGGATAAATAACATCTTCCCATCAATTTTGCATGTGAAATGACACCAGGCCACGAATAGCGACTGATGCAATTTCGTTATTAATTTCCTTGCTATTGTTTGTTCTATTTTGTTTTGCACAAGTCGAAAGCTTGGGCATGAATTCCCTACAGCTTGCTGCACCAGGGGTAGAGATTGCCTATGTTTTGCTGCAAGTTTGTGTGGTTAGCATGTTTGTTAAAGGGCAACTCCGGTCAATATTTTTTAATTCAGGATTACGACTTTTCAGCTCTGTCAATATCACTAAATTACAATTTTTTTTTTTTTTCGATTTTGCGTGTAGTTAAAATATAAATGTCACGGCTCAAAGTTTGATTCGGACGTCTACGGCAAAACCAAAACTATCTGCTAGAGAGAGATGGCAACACTGGTCATCAGCTGTACTAAAGGAGTGTTTGTGGGAGTTGGCGGGAGCGGACGTGTTTTCGAGCTGCGGTCGACTTGCGAAGCTAAGTGCTTTTTTCCTTGGTATTTTGGTGTCGGTGACAGGTTAAGAGTTCAGGGGAAGCTCCTCCCACCTCTCTCCACTTTAGCAGAGTGAACGCTGTAGAGTTGGCGACGTCCTCTCCAACGTTCGCTCTGCTAAACTGGAAAGAGGTGGGAGGAGCTTTGCCTGAACTCTTAACCTGTCACCTACCATGGTCTGGTACATTCCTGATGGGTTTTTTTGTTGTTGATTTTTGTGTGTATGTGTATATGTACCTGCACTCTATTTCATGTATCGAAAAAACCAAGTTGCTCGCACATTGTGTACAACCTTTATTTGTGAAAAGAATGGAAATTAAATGCACGTCAAAAGGTATTTTGTGTCTAATTAAAGTAGGTTTTTGACGGAAATGTCCCTCCGAGGCCCCAACGCCTATTGTAGCTTTTCCTCAGCCGGCCTCCGTAGAATGTCACGGTGAGTTAGGCGCGCTCGTTGGGCGGTGTGCACCGCGAACTCCGTGCGGCGTAAAAATAAATAGGTTGGTTATATGGTTTTGGAATTCGGAGAGAAATCGGGTTTAACCCGATTCTTCTGAAACATGTTCGGGGTGTAAAAATCGGGTAAAATCGGGTTTTACCCGAAAACGAACAACCCTAAATATATTTGGTGGCTGTTTCTAAACCATAGAAAACGGCACATAACCACGGAGAAGAGAGTGAGCGCGACTCAAACTGGCCAGTTCTCGATCGGTGGTTTTCGGGCGGATAGAAAACAAATTTTGAGCCGTTAACTGTTTTCGGGGTAGTTGGGCTCTCATATGTCGTGTACAAATATAAACCTTGGCGAGCATAAATACCCTGTCAGTGTCCCTTTAAAGTCGGAAAGGTCTCGAGGGATCTCGGACCCCCCAACAATTTTGACGGGGTGTCTGAGACCTCCCGTCATGCCTCTGGCATTGGCAAAACCATAATCGTAAGTATCAATAGACCTTATTCAGATTTTCCCGCCATCTGTCGGACGTGGCGCCAACCTTCCTTCCGACGCCATCTTTGAGGCGACTGGCAAAGCGCTGTGGCCGTTTGCGGCGTGTGAAAGCGACGCGCAGCGACCGCACGACTGCTCTGTTCCGCTACGTATTCAACGAGGAAATAAAATGAAAAACAACCGATGTAAAGATTCGAATCGTACTGTTTTCTTTTCGATTTAAAGGTATAGCCAACGTTGGAATAGCCGTAGCGCTCTCCTGTACTTTTCATGCTGCAAAAAAGAGCACATGCGCGTTAGAGTTGTGTGGTTCTCCAGGGCTCCGAAACTTTTTCTTAATATATGACACTTTCCACACTGGCATGAAGGGCTCATGATATTTGCATGTAACATCAGCGAGCATCTATTATTTTATGTGATTTTTTGGGAGCTCGATGTTAGCAAGCATCGTAGCTTCGCTCGCGCAGAGGAATGGCGAGGTCCACTCAACATCACTCAGATAGACTGTTTTGCGCTTGGTTTTTTTTTTGTTTTTTTTGCTAAAGTAGGTATTTTACGCCCGATTGAAAGCTGATGCAAAGTGCAGAAGAGCTAGGCAACGTAGCAACTTCGTTTCGCACATGAATGATGAAGACAACGGTGCTTAAAAGCAAAGGTGAACGCCCGCTTACTTCACGGTGTATCATTATTATCACGCGACTTTCACATTTCGAGAAACATTTTCGAGATGTAGTCGAATTCATTAAAGCGGGCTCTTGACTGCTAACCTGGACCTGTTGGCGAGTTGAACAGTCGCGCTTGCTCGCTTCCCAACAGATCGGGTTCGCGCTGCGGGAGAAGCCTTGCTTATTTGTTGCCAATACTGCAAGCGACCACTTTTATGAGCACTGGTCATATTCTATTGCGAGTAAGCACGAAATTTAACTATATATGTCCGCGCTACCAGGAGGAGCACATTAAAATGTCGCTTACGTTTATTAATGCATTTTCTCTCAAGGGGTCAAAAAGTATGTGTGCGCAAGTACCGAATTTATTTGTTAGTATTATTATT
This sequence comes from Ixodes persulcatus, assembly GCA_013358835.2. Classification (NCBI taxonomy): domain Eukaryota; kingdom Metazoa; phylum Arthropoda; class Arachnida; order Ixodida; family Ixodidae; genus Ixodes; species Ixodes persulcatus. The sequence goes on along the minus strand of JABSTQ010009550.1, from coordinate 1,708,077 downwards.
ATCATTATAAAAGGAAAACGTTCAGGCTCTCCGTAAAATAGTGTTCGTTTCTTTGTTCGTTTTTTGAATACGTCATATTCCGCGTACTTGCACCGCGGGGACACTCCGGTCATTTCCTTTTACGCTTTTGTGCCTCGCATATGCTTGTGAGTATGCTAGTGTAGATCTTCAGCGTAGCTTTTATTTTTCACCTGCAATAAAAAATACTACTATCGTAAATTCGTGCTGTATCACACGCACTCCTTATAATGATGTTTTGAGCTACCATTCGGTGATCTCCCCAAGGAACTGAATAAACTTTTATGTAATAAACTTAATTCCATGCTTTTTTGTGTGTGTCCGTGTGTGGAATTATAGTTTCAATATTCCAAAGGTTAAGACAACAGGGAACCGAGATTAGACGTTCAACGCCACCATCATAGAACTCTGCTATTAGGGTCTGCACACGCTGGGTCAAGGCGCACTGGCTGAAGAACTGCTCGCATTATTTAGACCCGCAGCCGCAAATGCAAAAAAAAAAAAAAAAAAAAAATACACACAGTAGTTGATAGCCCTGCTAAATATATCATACAAATCCTCCTTGTGCGAACAGGCATAATCAGGTGATCAGGCAAGTTAACGCACGATTCTAAAACAAGTGCGCGTGAGTCGGCCTGCTCTGGTGCTGGGATGAAGCTCATTTTGATAAAAAGAGATTCTTAGAGAAACCTCTGAAAACAAACTTGAGCTTAATATTCTTAGCTTATTCTCGAGCGGCCAACACCATCTATATACAAACGAAAAAAAAAAAAAAAAAAAAAAAACGTGCACGAACGCAACGCGGGGAGAGGGGTTCGTACTGCGGCGGGCGGCGGGCGGCGGGCGACGGGGTCGGTGGCGAAGCCTCAAAGATGGCGCCGAGCCTCTGATAATACCCGTGGCCGCCGAGAGATGGCGCTAATAATGAATAAGGTCTTCCTCACTCTAGTTCTATCACATCAGGCATTCTTGCTTGTTTCCTTAAAAAAAAAAAAAAAGGGGGGGGGGGGGGCTACATTTACACATTAGTCAAGTCGGTTTTGTGCACTGATCTCTATGACAATTGCTGGCTCGCGCATCCCCGCTCCGTGAGTGGCTGCCGGACGGCCATCTTGCATCTCGAAAAATCGCGTTTTTGGAGCGCTGCGGAGGCTGGCGGCAGCGTGCTGAAACACGTTTTCTAGAGTTAAGGTTAACATTTTTGTTATGAACCGTCGCAGACTCGCCGCCAAGCGGCGTGAACGCAGCCGGTGGGGTGGCTTAGCACACGCCCCAGCCCCCCAGGTATTCGCTAAAATGTCGATTCGTTCAAATGACCGCTGTTCGCTAAAACGTCATTCGCTCATGTGATAGAACCCGCAGGTGCTCTTCTTTCGAGATAATTTAAGGCATACGTAAAACACCCTAAATAATAAAAAATAAAGGTAAAGATGAGAAGAGTCATTGAAACTAAAGCAAGGAGCCGTGGAAAAATGGGATGGACAACACAAAGCTCCACTCCCCCATCCCCCACAACCTTCCGATTGTTTCCTTCCTACGCTGTCTACACTTATCTCCGACATGGTAACCCAACAGCGAGGAAAAACGACAGACAACACGAAGCGACCCTTTGGAGCTTCGTGTTGTCCGTCCCGTTTTTCCCCCGCTTCTGGGTTACCATGTCGGGGATAAGAGTACCGCATCCCTCGGGTCTCCGGTTGACAGCTTGGTAAGGAAACAAACGGAAGGTGTGAGGGATGGGGACAAATTTGAATGATTTGTTGCCCCCCCCCCCCCCCCCCCCAACACCTCCAGGCTGAGTCCAACACGCCCCCAGACGCCTCCCAAAAGTGTTTAGCACCCCCCCCCCCCCCCCCCCTTTACTCCAGATTGACAACCCTGGGGATACAGGCCCAGATGGCATACCAATGAGACTGATTAAAATGTTAGGCAAAATAAGCAAACTGAAGCTAAGACAGGTGATTGACCAAATAATTATGGGAGGGGATGTACCCAATGATTGGGAACTAAGCCGGATGATACTATTATATAAGGGCAAGGAAGACGAAGACTATCGCATCGTACCGACCAATCACAGTAACATCAGTAGTCTACCGAATAGCTATGCAGATTGTAAAGAATGGGCAGAGGGCAAGCAGATACTGGGAGAGCTCCAAAATGGTTTCAGAAGATATAGAAGGCTGGAGGATAACTTAATCGTAATCACGCAGTGCATAGAGATAGCAACAACAATGCAAAGGCCGTTATGGCTGGCATTTTTGGACATCAAAGGAGCATACGACAATGTGAATCGGGCAAATAAGTGAATAAGTGCAGTGGTTGCACTTTGTAGAAGCCGGGGATGTTTCTCGTCGGAAGACAGCGTGCACTGTGATTGATAGAATATGTTAAATTTATTTCCTGGGATATGTAAAAAGCGCAGAACAGCTAAATGACCTTTTATACGTCTTCCCCAGCTCTCATGCAACGTCACCCTCAATGTGACGGCTCAAAGAACCAAAGTTCCGTCCGTGCAAGCTTTCGCCGCCACAGCTTCGCACGCAAAAAAGGCGCCGCTGGCTGCCGAGCGCGTCTCACCGTCGAACGCCAGCTCCTCCGCTGGTGGCGCTACGCGCGCTTTTCAAAGCGTCCCCCATAGTTCCCGCACGGAGCGTATGCAATATAGTTATACGTGGAAGTTTGTTTACTTCTAGCCAAGAGAAGCCCAAAATCGTAGAAATGACTTCGAAGACGCCCGACCCCCACTTGAGAGTCGGGCGCCTTGTCCAGCGCTCTGGAAGTTCGCTTCGCAGTTTCGATGTGAACACTTTTGGCTATACCTCTTGCTGTGACAGGCCGACCGCATCAGACAAGGCAGAGTTGTCGAAAAGGTGAACAAAAAAATGGGACAGTCGCGGGCGATCTGAGAAAGCCCAGGATAGCACGTGGTGGTCTTGGGAGCCACGCACTCGCCTGGGCTTTTTCACATCGTCCGCGACTGTACATGAACCGGTTAATTTCCAAGCGTAGTTATATTGTTAGCCATCGGGATAGAAAGGCGGGCTAGTTGGTGCATTGCTACGAAAGTAAAAGCGCCAGAGAACGGGACAAGACAAGAGAAACAAAGCTTGTTGGCATGCCTCATGCAACAAGAGGCATGCCAACAGATACGTGGAATGCGCCAGGTCGATGGTTTATCAGATTCTGACGACGTGTGGGTGTCTTCACATTGGCCATACCGGTAGATGCCTGAATAAAAGAGCGAGAGAGCATGGCCTTTCAACAAAGCGAGCACCGTCAGGCCACTTGGCGGTGCACTGCCATAAATGTTGCTGCCAACCTGGGCTGAAAAAAAAAAAAAAAAAAAAAATTGAATAAGCAAAAAAAAAAAATTTTTTTTAGGCTTTTATCAGGCTTGCCGGCGAAGCAAAACGTATATCAGTGCACTCTCATGGGTCCCTATCGTTCCGTCGAAACTCGTTTCGTGGATTTAGGTTCTGTGGACAACTTTTAATGGACAAATGTTTCGTCGACACGAACGTTTCATCGACACTCGTTGTTACGTTGTTATGTCCCTACACACGCTGTAGGGACATTTCGTCACGCGTGTATCACCAAGTGCGCGTTAACACCCGGCTTCGCGGCGACAGTATGCGGTGGCTCATTACAAAAATGTTAACCTACCTGACCGACCCGTACACGCCGCTTGCACTCTAAAAAAAAAGGGTGTAGTCCTTACACCCCTTGTCACATATACGACACCTCAAAACTTCAGTTCAACGTACAGCGCACTGACGTCGAACTGACGGCCCCAACTTCTACGAGAGGTTTGATGACGGTGCGATGTAACATATTAAACAGCTAAAGTACGTATCAAAGACTACAGAAAACAAACACTGAACTTTTGCAGTATAGGGCCAAGAAAACCCCGATTACTTTGTTTGCAGTCAGTCACACTTACTTTAGCTATTTCAAAGTTGCACAACTGGGCTATCAAGCCGCTCGTGAGAGCTGGTTGCGTCGGTTCAACGTCAGTGCGCTGTGCGTGCAACTGAAGTTTTGGGGGTGTCGTCGTATATGTAATAAGGCGTGTAAGGGCTACAGAAAAAAAAAAAAAAAAAAGCTAATCTGAGCTGTTGATGAAACGTCGTTCGATGAACTGGTTGCCCCCCCCCCCCCCCCCCCTTCTTTTTATCCGCCCATATCTACTATACTAGTTTTCACCTCAAGTATAGTAAAAAAAAGTTCGACTCCTCGCGGACCATTACTAATTTCCCCCTTTATGTAGAGAATTAAGATATATGTAGGCGCAGTTTAGGTGACGCCTGACGCCCACTGCCTCAGTGGGCGTCAGGTGTCTCAGCTGCAGATGAGCAATTTAGTCAGTGGTACAACCGCTAACCTGGGGTCTTTAACGTGCACCAGGCAGTAACAATACACGACCGCACGCCGGTACGATGCTCATCCAGATCGAAACGGGGTGGGGGTTTTGAACCCAGGATCCCTGGGTTCTGGAGCGCGAGCTTTCGCTCCACGTGCTCCGAGCTGGTGTGCGCTAGCCCAGTCAGCCACCAAACCCCCAAGGCCACCGATCCGGGTGAGGCAGTGCTCGTGTCCAGTGCGTGAGCTGGGTCGACTGACGTGCTTGGGTATACCGCGGATGTATCGCAGTGAAAAGGCCGAGAGCTTTCCCAATTGCGCCATGAACGAAAATCTGCTACATCTTGCGCCAAAGTACTATTTTCGCTAAGAATGGCGCCACACCTAGACCAAAATAAGCAAAGCAAAAAACAAAAAAAAAAGATTGGTGGTCGATTCTAATAATAAGTAGGAAGAAAGCAAAATGGTACACAGCGTCTCTACTCGCCGTATAGTTTGTTTTACCTTATAGTCAGAGTACAGTCGAAGGCTCCAACACACATAAGCACAAACACATTAAAGGGGCCCTCCAACAGTATTTGAGCGTCTACTTTTTTTTTTTTGCGGTTTCTCCACGCTAGTGGTCCCGGAAACCCAGTGGACAACGAAAGAGTTTAAAATATTAGCGCATCATATTTTAATTTGACAACTCGGAAACACCTCCTCCGACGGTGGCGCCGCGAGGTGCCGAATGCGCGCGCATAACGGCGCTCCCTTTCACAATACGTCACATTCACTGGGTTTTGTGATTGGCGGGAGCCGTCCCAGAAATTTTGAAGCGGAATAAAGTATATCACACGTTAATCGTCATTATTTCTCTAAAAAGTCGTTTTTATAGAGCTAATAAAGTTGCAAATTAAAGTTCAAAAAGGGCGAAAACAACGCCTCGTCGCTCATGCGCGCCTCCCAGCGGCGGAGTACCTCCTACTCGCCGAGGCCGAGGCGGCTCCGGTGGCGGAGTTGCGGGAGACGATCCTTCCGCGGCTGTCGAAGCGGACTGAGGCAGAGACGCGGCGCTTGCGTGGTGTGTCCTCGTACGGTGCGACGCCCAGCTCCGCACTCCTTTTCAAGAATTCGGCGCTCAAAATCCGATAAGCCCGGTAAATTCATCGATGATGGCAACCCGATTCCAAAGCTACGATGGTTGCAGCGAGGCCTAATGGCCGACCGGGCCGACGGGCTATCAACCAAACTCGCGTCCAATTGGCCAACCGCTTTGCTCCAATCGCTAAACTGTTTCATTTACGTCATGAAGCGCAATGTTTTGCTTATTTAAAGTTGTTTTCTGCAATATTTAATTTGCTAATAACTCACAAAATATTGCGAATTTCTGTAATATTTTTTTCCCTCGGTGTTCCTGCTTTCACGGAGCTCCGTTTCAGCGCGAACTTCAAACCAGTCAAAAAATTGTTGGTGGGCCCCTTTAAGAGGGCGCGGTACCTCTATTTATTCGTCCGTTTCAGACACCAGATGGCGCGCGGCTCGCGACGTGGTTGAACGCGCTAATTCTAGATGGCGCCAGTATCGAAGAGTGAAAAGGCTCGCGTTAGCCGCTCCGTGAAATAGATCCCCGAAACGTGTCGTGTGACGCTCTTCTCCGGCGGAGGAAGTTTCTCCCTCCCTCGCGTGCGCTTGGTGGCTTTGTATGTCTCTGGTCAGTCAGCATTGCCAGGAACGTGAGTGATAACACGCGCGGTGGCCGAGTCCGGCCAGAGTCCGGCCTCTGCGCTGTGTGATGCAGTGCGTGGTGCTCGTTTCTGTTCGGAGGTGAAAATAAAAATGTCGGTCCCCTCTTTTACGACGCTCGTTTCCATAGCTTGGGTTTTTATCTCAAGTGACGTACAGTACCGCCTTTTAGAAATCGTGTACTTTGCGGTGAGCGATTGAGAGTCATGTTGGCATTTTATTTTAGTCAGCACTACACGTTGAATGAAGACCTTGGGCGGTGACGTAAATATGTGTTGCTCCCCAAATTGTGTCCCAAGTGCGCAGTGACAATTGGAAATGGTATTGAAGGCGTGCGACCGTCGGTTGGTAATTGCGTGCGTTAGATTCACTTATTCAGTCTAACCATTTTTGCCAATGTCTTATCTGTGCAAAATGCAAAACACATAAAAATAGTTGAAACTTGAGACCGAAAATTTGCTTTCGGAAATATCGCTGTAGTTCCGAAACGGTTTAACCTACACTAATTATTTTTGTACCAATCGATTCCGTAATAAATGTTAGAGGCACTTGTGCGAACACAAGTGTTTTTTTTTTTTTAATTAGTGGAATATGTAAAACGTCTTTGAACCCAAAAGTGTCAAAACAGCCGTTTTCAGTCGATTTCAAGATTTAAAAAAAATATATATGTACTAAACACTCAAGAGACATGACTGCACTAATGCACCAATTGAGTATTAATCTCTTTATCGTAAAAGTTTCAAGCAAATACAAAGAGCGGTTCTCATGTAGGAATATTTTTAAAACGTCAAAAATCTACATGTATTCTCTATGGCGCTTGGAGGTACTATGCCCTCTTAAAAGCGCAAGTCACGGGACACTCGATGGACTTGATTCGTTTAGTCGATGAAAGATCACGCACAGGAAGATGGACGAATGCCATGATGAAACGAAGTATTGAGATTTCTCGTCAATCGCGCTGGTTGGTTGATGCGCTGGCAGATTGATCGACAACATCGTCTAAATATCCAGATGATGTCGTCGATGTGAGGAGATGAATGTTGCGAAAAAAATTTATTTGTTTATTTTTTATTTACAAATACTGCTTATCCCTATCAGGGATCGTAGCAGGGTGGAAAGTATCATAAAACGAGGCGATAAAGTACCAAAGAGTTACTCATTCAGAACACAAAGCGAAAACAAGCGCACTTACAAAGTATTGGTTAATGATTTCGTAAGGAAGCCCATTCCATTCTACAATCGTTCGGGGAATAAAAGGAGAATTTGAAACTGTTGATGCGCGGTTGGTAAGGTACAATGGTAAGTGGGGTTCTTCCTCGGGTGGCGTAACCAGTCGAGAAAGTGATGTATTCGTCAACGTTAATTTTATACTGCCCCTTAATTAATTGAAATAAAAAAAAAAACAAGTCTCCATTCACGGTGTCGTTCTTGAACCGGGACCCACCCAAGCTGTTTGCTAAGCTCGGAAATGGACGCCTTCTTATGGGCATTAAAAATGAATCTGACAGCTTTATTTTGTATTCGTTGTATGGGACTAATTCCTACCTGTGTAAATGGGTCCCAAATAATGTTTACATACTCTAGGGTCGGTCGGATAAGAGTCTTGTACGCCAGGAGTCGAGTATCTGAAGTGGCTGATTTTAGTGTTTGTCTGAGAAAAAATAATCTACGGAGAGCGTTAGAGGAAATTGATTTGTTTATCCCATCTAAGATCGGAACTGATTCAGAGACCCAGATACTTGAATTCAGTGAAAGTGGGTTCTTTTTATTAGTGACGGACATACAAACACTTTTGTCATAATTTATACACATTTGCCATGTTCCACACCATTTCAAAATCTTGTTCAAATCATCATTAAGCTTAATTTGCTCATCAACACACTTGACTCCATTATACAGCACGCAATCGTCGGCATAAAGGCGTATTTTGACAGAAATCTCGTCGGGAATATCGTTGATAAATAGCAAGAACAACAAAGGTGCAAGTACCGATTCCTGGGGGACGCTAGAGACCACTGAAACTAGAGGAAGAAGTAGCGGTTTGTTAGCTAGGCCTGTATCCAACCAATAACTTGGTCATTTTTTAAGTAGTTATTCAATTTTTCTACGAGCTTTGCATGTGACACTTTATCGAACGCTTTCGCGAAATCGATAAAGATGACATCTACCTGACTTTTTGTTCAGGGTGGAGGTGAGGTCATAATCTGTCTCAAGCAATTGAGTCGTTGTAGAAAATCATCGTCTGAAGCCATGTTGGATGCTTGACAGTACGTTATGTGTTTCGAGAAATTCAAAAATGTGGTTATTAATAATGTGTTCAAGGAGTTTTCAGACAGAACGAGTTAATGAGATAGGTCTAGTAATCAGCTCTTTGTTTCCGGCTTTATGTAGCGGTTTATAACTCTGGCCATCCTCCAATCGATCGGTACGTCGCCTTCATTTAGTGACCTGTTGAATATAATGGCTCGATATTTCGACACAAGTACCGCATATCGTTTTAGAAACGCGTTTGTCAAGCCATCTGGCCCACTAGACTTCCGCGGGTCTATGTTTAAGAGTAAGTTAAACATTTTCTGTTCAGTCACACGCATATTTTCAAGGGCGCGTAAGTAGTCAAACTTGGTAAAAGGGGTCACGATGCCATCATCACGTGTGAACACAGATTTAAACTGTGTGTTGAAATGATCAGCTATTTTTTAGGAGTCTGTTTCAAGAACGCCATCAATTGTAAACGCATTTATGTTGGTAGCGCTTGGTAAGATATGATTCCAAAAATTTCTAGGCGACGATTTTATAAAGTTGGGAAGAGAGATGTTAAAACAAAACTTGTATTTATCTGCCCTCATTTGTTTTTTAACTTGTCGGAAAGATCTTTAACGCTGTCTTTTAGGGACTGATTTATATTGGTTTTACATTTCGCTTTTAAACGTCGTATTTGACGTTTTAAAGGAATGGATTCAAGTGAGATCAATGGATTGTTACGGCTTCGCTTTATAGTTCGTACTGGCACATACATTTTGATACAATGGTTCACAATGTTCTTAAACCTAAGCCTCAATTGGTTAACAACAAAACAGGACTCTAATGAAAGTATGAAAAACTCATCAAACTGTAAATCAAGCGTATCTAGCTAAGACTGATGGCGCCCTCCTCTGGTTCCCCCTTGTGACGTCATTACCTTGCAAACAACAAGTTCGATGGTGTTTGTAAATAGCATGGTGGAAGCTTGAAATCATTGCGCTCTCAAAGGAATACTGCCAACACCGTCAAAATTAAAGTTCTTTCATTCCTCTTATTTCCGTCGATGATAAATCCTTTTCTGACGTCATAGTCAGCGTTCGGCCAATCGTGGAAGGCCGACCACAGCGACGCTTTCGGTAGCACACGTCGCCAATATCTAAAATAGACTGCGAGTTCCCGTGCACTCTCGTGAAAGATTCTACTTCTTGCGATAAGTCAAATGTAAAAGCTATACTCTATTTCACCTTATGATGTACCGCAGGAAAGGCTACAAGCGCGAGCTCCTTGCTCTAGGGCACATCTCCGCGGCACAAGCTCTATGAGCTCGCGCTTCTAGCCTTGTCTGCGGTACAACATAAGGTGAAACGAAGTATAGGTTCAGCAATTCTTTTTTACGTTCAAAGTCAACACTGCTTGGAAAATAATGAAGCCAATCTATGTTAGGTAAGTTGAAGTCTCCGCACTAGATAACTCTGGTTTTGCTCGTTATATACTGCGCGAGATAAGCCTTTAGAGTTTGAAGAACAGAAATGGGCGAATTCGGAGGCCTATACACGACTCCAATGAGATACGTTGTATCTGTAGGGGCCCCGTGCTAAACACTTCGTTGTTGTTTTTTTATTTTCTTTTGTTTAGCTCGCAGCACCATCGCCATGCACAAACGCTGGAAGACAAGGTAAAGGTGATTCGCGAGTTTCCGCGACCAACATCTCTGCGCAAGCTCCGAGAATTCCTGGGTCTGGTGAATTTCCATCGCAGATTCATACCACAGTGCGCGAAAATTCTTAAACCAATGACAGACCTTCTGAAGACAAAGAAAGGACCGTCATCGGAAGTGCCATGGAGCGAAGAGGTTGCGTCAGCCTTTTCCACAGTGAAAGAGGCCTTAGCCAACGCAACACTTCTTGTCCACCCACTTCCTGATGCACCCACTCGACTCCTCACCGACGCCTCCGACACAGCTGTAGGAGCTGTCCTGCAACAGCAGTTAGACGGAGTCTGGAAACCGCTTGGTTTTTATTCACAAAAACTGAAGCCTGCGGAAACGCGCTATAGCACCTTTGGGCGTGAGTTGCTTGCAATTTATTTGGCTGTCAAACATTTCCGCTACTTCCTAGAAGGACGACCGTTTTATGTTCTCACAGATCACAAGCCCCTGACATATGCCTTTCGGGGCAATCACACCACCTACTCGGCGCGTGAGATAAGACATCTTGCCTTCATCTCCGAGTTTACCGCCGACCTTCGACATGTCAAAGGCCACGACAACAGGGCAGCCGATGCGCTTTCTTGCATTGTTGCCTTCTCTTCTACTTCTGCCTCTGTGGACCTCCAGACCCTAGCTGCAGCACAACAGGTAGATTCAGAGTTACAAGTTCTGCGAAATGCAACGATGTCACTTGTACTCAAGGACATACCTCTTCCGAACTCGTCAACCATCATCACATGTGACATATCTACGGGAACAGCACGACCTTTCGTTCCGTTGGCCCTGAGACGCCAGGTTTTCGACCGACTGCACACCATCAGCCATCCAGGTATCCGAAATACACAACGACTGATCACAGCACGCTATCTGTGGCCAAAAATGAACGCAGATGTGCGCAGTTGGGCAAAGACGTGTCTACAGTGCCAGAGCTCTAAAGTGAACAAGCATACCATAACACCCTTCAAACCGTTCCCAGCGCCAGATGCACGATTCGACCACGTGCACATCGACATCGTAGGCCCTCTCCCATCATCTCGAGGATTCACATACATTTTAACAGCTGTTGATCGGTACATTAGGTGGCCCGAAGCAGTTCCACTGGCCGACATCTCTGCTGAGACCGTCGCAAGAACATTTGTAGGGACGTGGGTTTCTCGCTTCGGTTGCCCATCAACAGTAACGACAGACAGGGGACGCCAGTTCCAGAGCTCCTTGTTTGCGGCCCTAACTGACCTGCTCGGGGCCCGCCACATCCACACCGCCGCATACCACCCGTCGGCTAATGGCATGGTGGAACGCTTACACCGGCAGCTCAAAGCGGCTATCACGGCACGAGACGGACGCCTTCACTGGGTGGATCATTTGCCTCTTGTCCTGCTCGGTATCCGGTCCACATACAAACAAGACCTGAACTGCACCTCCGCAGAGTTGGTGTATGGTGCACCATTTCGTTTACCCGGATAATTCTTCGAAGCACCTAAGACTTCTGCATCACTCCCATCTCAGACATACTTGGAAAACTTGAGGGAGATCTTCCAACGGCTACAACCAACACCGCCTCGCCTGCCAAGCTCCCGGAGAGTTTTTGTAAGCCAAGATCTAACAACATGCACGCACGTTTTCCTGCGAAAGGAGGGCCTCAAGAGGAGTTTGACACCGCCTTACGACGGGCCATTCAAGGTTATTGACCGTACGGCAAAAGCGATGACCCTCGATTTGCACGGTCGAACAGAGGTCGTTGCCATGGACCGCATAAAGCCAGCCTTCCTGGATGTTAATTCTGTACCTCCGACTCCAATCATACAACAAGCAAACTCCCACGCGCCTACAAATTCACCACCCGTCACTAAGCGTGTCTCATGGAACATCTGACTCTGCCCCATGAGTGACACACTTTGCTCCATGTTGCTAGGGGGGGAGCCCTGTAGGGGCCCCGTGCTAAACACTTCGTTGTTTTTTTTTTATTTTCTTTTGTTTAGCTCGCAGCACCATCGCTATGCACAAACGCTGGTGTGGTCGCGAGCGCGCGTGATTAAAGACATTCCATCCGAGACATCGGAGATATCATCTAGTTTCACGATTGCTAATGTTTCCCTATACAGTATGGCCACGCCACTTCCTCTAGTATCTCGGTCTTTTCTAATTAAATTGAAATCTTTAAAAACAAATTCACAATCAAAAATGTTATTGTTAAGCCTAGTTTCAGTTAAAGGAATGCTGAACCGAAAATCGAATTTCAGAAAACTGACGCTACAAATCCCAAAACGTCACTCATAAAGCGGTATCTCCAACGGATCGTCGTATTTTTGTAAAAGAAGAGCCCGCTCGCACAAGGCCGAAAAGACGCGTGACCTCGCGATTCTCATTTCCTCTTTTCGCTTTGACTCCGCGAGGGCGCGGAGAGGAAAGGGAGTGAGGCCATTCTCCTTATTCTCAATTCTTCTGCGATAAGATGACGTCAACATTCTCCCTCATTCGCTTCTTTATTTTCCAGAAATCCGGCCATCCGCTCGAGATATGGCCATATGAGTGATGTTTCGTGGTTTATGGCGCCCTGTTGAACACTTCTGCAAGCTTATTTTGTGAAATCCGAATTTCGGTTCAGCATCCCTTTAAGCAACAACGTTCGGCGAGTTTACAGCGATAATATGTTCGAGTTCAAGAGATTTGTTGACTACACTACGGCAATTTACGTTAAGTAACCTAAAATCACAGGCGTCCAATGTTTTTGGGCATTGTTTCTTAAGCAGTGACAGAGTGCAGGCGAGCTGGTAATTAATCGACATCTTGTAAACCCTGAGATGGGGAACAATAAAAAAAGCCCGCACTATCCCACAAATTTCTCTTGGCCTCACGAACTTTAAACGAGAAACCTTCTGTAACGTACAGATTTGAGCCTTTCAGCTTCGCGCAGTTGTTCAAGACCTTCATTTGTTCACGATAATCAGGAAATCTAACGATGACAGGCCGTATTTTTCCTTCTGAGAGTGCCTATTTTATGACAGCGCTCAATTCCAGTCACAGTCGTACCGAGGCGGGTTTTGAAGACTTCGTTCGTGATATGGTTGGTTAACTTATCTGAAGTTTCTGCGAGTAGTTCTTTAACGACGTGAATGATAAGATTGTTTCTGCGGCCTCTGTTCTCAAGATCGTCAACTTTGGTCAGCAAGAACTTCACTTGACCTTAAAGCATCACTACTTTTGCATCTACCGAACCTAAATGGTCGTTAACTCTTTTTAAATTTAAACATTGTCCCTTTAAGTTTGTATACTAGTGACGTTTGCATAGTTTTGATTTCCTTTTGGCCTTCTAACAGTTGTAACTATATAAGCTCGCGATCTGTCGGGTCAGGATTTGGTTCGATATCACCGCTAAGCAGAAACAGTTCCACAAATACATGCAAGCATTCAAATAAACAAAGACGGACTCTTCGTGGGCAGGGCAGCAGCACGATAAAACGGTTGTTATTACGAAAACAGGGAAAGTTGTAACAAGGACCAACCTGCAGTGCAAGAGTACGTTGTTTTTAAGCATGGTAGCAGTTCTGCTGCCACGCTGCCCACTCTACCCACCAAATCATTGCCAAATTGTAGGATGGCGGCTACTGTGATAAGACAGAACCAGGGTCTTGTGCTCCCGATGAGATCATCATGTCTGCCGCCTGCCTCCGTGCCGCCTCTCACCAGCGCGCGCATGTCGAGCTTCACCGCTTTGCACCCTGCGGCTGACATGGAGGAGCGCATAGGTTAGTGCGGTAGGCTCAGTAACTATGCTCAGTACTATTCCAAATCTACTTTTTTTTTGTGGTAGGTTGATTTCTAATTTTCAAAATATGCTCCGAAAAGAAGAGCAATGCGGGTTTGTATTTGAATAAATGGTAATCAAGGTTGTTCCCGTGCAGCTGTTGATCGAAAGAACAACAAACTTTGACTTCACTCTGGTTCCAACGCCGCTAAGGAGCAGTGTCACTTGCACAAGCGTAGGTTTTCCTAATATTTGGGGGTGGTTGTTTTGGCAGTTCATAATATTAAAGCCTCGAGTTTGGTAGGTTCGTAAAACTTGGGGGACGCATTGTTGTTGATAGACGAGCTGATTTTTGCCGGCATTTTACAGAACTCATGTATACAGGCTAAATAAACTACCGGCTGTAAAAGTGCGAGGGGAGAAGCTTTACCCCAACTGGAATGTTGCGCTACGGTTCATTTTTCATATATTTTTTTTAGTACCCATTGTAAATGAAACCTTCACTTACTATAGAGCCTTATTTCTAAAAAGAACGCTCTGTGCTTCTTTGGTGCCCTATCTATTCTTATTACAAATGTTAATAAGTAATATGCTCTAGTATCAAAGAGGACCCCCCCCCCCCCTCCCCAGTCATTACCAAAAATGAACTAATTTGTCGATACAATAACTTTTTTTTTATGTGATGTGTTAACAGATGTTGGCATCTGCTCCAAAAGGATCAGTGACTGCTCCAAACCAAGGTTTTGCATGCTACAGAACCTGCTACAAAAGGTCAAATGTCGCGTCCATCACTGGTTTTCGAAGAAAAGGAGGTAAAAAATAGTCCGCTATATTTTCGAAATTCCGTACCGAAAAGTAGGCTTTTAACTCTCCCTCGTGTACAGATTTTTTTTTCTTTTTAAAGTTAATTGATATGGGATTTGCAAAATTCCAACCTAAAATTATTTATCCCAGCCCAAAATCCATTTCCATTTAAAGCCCCTTGATAAGCGTCCAATCCGCCGATGCACGAGGCGTGTGCTTCGTGCGGCCCTTTGGAAGCAAACGTCGGCAATGGCGTCGGAGCAGGGATTTCCCCAGACCCCCCCTAGGGGGGGTTTAGAACCCCCCTCGTTTTTCCGAAGGCACCCCCTTAATTCGCAACGTCTCCTATATTTGCAATGCCCCCCCCCCTCGCCCCCCCCCCCCCCCCTTTAACCCTCCCCAAAAAAATTTAGACACCCCCCCTGATTTCAATTCCTGGGGAAACCCCTGCGTCGGAGCACCCACTCGTGGCACGTGTTTCGCGCATTTCGCATAACAATGGTTGGCGGTACATGGAAGAAACGCAAAGAGTGAATTTGCTTAATCGTGGCGGGGATGTTTATTTTTGTCTGAATTACACCGATCTGCGGTTGCACGTAAATATTTTGTTTCCTTCGCGTTTTGCACGTAGGAAAAACACTGTTTGTAAATAAGACCTACTCATTTAAGGGGTTTTATGTCCGCTTAAAGCCCCGTGATAAAATGCACGCTTCGCGTTTCTTCCAGGTATACTGACAACCATTGTTGTGCGAACGCGCGAGACACGTGCAACGAACGAGAGCTCCGCCGCCACACGCTTGCAAGGGTCGCTAATTTCGGTGCTGCGTCCGCCATTGTGCTTCCAGGGTCTGCACGAGCTAGTACGTGCTTCGGGTTTTAGCGCATTTGACGCTACTTGCGAGACAAGCACAAAACCCTCGGTGTACAATTACTCGTAGCAGGCAAATTACCCCCCCCCCCCCCTTTTTCCTTTTCTTTTTTTACGAGTTACTGTCACTAGTTTTGCATGGACCCGAAATGGCCTACATCATGAATGAAGGAGCAAATAAACGAATACGCGAATTCTATTTCCGAGACCCCGTCGCGACTTGGGAGCAGATGGTTTGACGTACCCCCCTCGGAGGAGTTGCTCGAAGCACGTATTGTCCGGGCAAGCACGTATCGCTTTCATTTCTTCTTAAGGCTACCCCACGTGGTGTGCCCATGCGAGTGCTTCCACGTCATTTCGTATTTTTGTTTTTTCCTTTGTTCCGAACACAAAGGAAAACAAAAAGAAAAACAACTGAAATTGACTCGCTTAGCTAGAATATCGGAAGGAAAAGATGCTCAGAATGCTTGGAATCTATAGTTCAAGCGCCGAATTATCAACCGCCCGTAATTATAGTCAAGGATATGGTCAATATTTATACAGTGCTAAAATGTTACACCGCGCGTCTAATCCCAAAGATTCGTCCGTCCGTCCGCCAGTGTTTTTTCCCACTAAATTTGGCGGGAAAATTGACGTCACGTGACGTTAGGTTTCCCGCTAAATTTAGCGGATAAATAAAAAAAATATTATTCACTCCCCTCAACTTCTCTTTTGAGGTCTTCTAAAAAAATTTAGATGCTCGCCCTTACATACAGCATTCCATGCATTTTAGGACTTAAAGGTTGGTGGTAATTTTTTTTTCTTTAAACAATTTTCTTGTAAGGAAAGAAAAGGGGGGAGAGAGAGAGAGAGGTGGCAAATGCAATGATCCTATCTTCGCTTCGCTGAGTGTTTATCGGGCTCGGCAAACCTTAAAAAACTAAGTAAGAACTAGACAAGTTAAACTAAAAAAAGGTATATTTTTCATTACTGTATTAATGGGTCATGTTGTAATTCCAGTTTTAAAGAAGCTAAATTGCGAAAGCAACAGGTTTCGAGATTTTCATCGAGCCTTAATCATTACCGCGTGCACTTCTTTCACAACGCAGAAAAGTGTTTCGTCTGCAGCGCTTGTTTCACAAAGAAAGGATCTATACCAAGATCCAACACCTTCTTGCATTTCAGCACGCATCGATCACTGTCATAAAGTTGACATTCCGTCCTGTCAAACAAAACATTTTGATGAGTATTCAATCATTCCCAGCACTTCAACAATGTGAATTCACATTCGCGGAGCCATCTCCGAGATCCCCGATAACGAACATTTTTAAACTAACGTTACTAACTTTTTTTAAAGATTTATAGTTATTGTATAATATTTTTGTTACTGTGTGTGCGTGTGTGCGTGCGTGCGTGCGTGTGTGTGTGCGCGTGTGCGTGTGTGCGTGTGTGTGTGTGTTTTTAATTTCTGTTTTCTACTTCTGTAACCCACTCCCCTCTCTAATGCCTCTGGCCCTGAGGGTAGTTAAATAAATAAATAAATAAGTTTTCGCGCTTTTTCCGCCCGGTACTACAACTTGACACAGCTTCTCTCTATCGGGTGTGGTTACCGGAACGCGTAAACGATCGGCTAAAACTATTCTTTGTTTCAGCATATGTCCGGACGGGGTGTATAAGGACCTGCACATCTCAACCTCTTCGCGAAAAAGTCTCATTGTTTTAACCCTGGTCTGCCCACCTTTTCTGCTTAAGAATATCGTGTGAAATATTGTTCCGTGTCAACGTATTTTTAAAATACACAACACAACCCTTTCAGGCAAGCTTCAACGTAATATATTTCTACTTCAGCCACTTAAAACTTTTTTTTCTTCAAAGATGGTCTTTAAAACGTGCAACCGCGAAACGAACTATGTACACAGCACGACACTGTTACCGCAAACACGACGTTCGCGCTTTTTTTTTTTTTTAAATTTTACTTCGAAATGGTCTTAGTAGGCACCAAGTTTTTCCGCTTAGTTTAGTGGCCAAGATGAGCACTTCCAAGGACACCAATAGTTTTGATGGCAGCCTTTTGCTTCTATGAGATACGCAGCAAAAACCGACGATCACTTGTTTGCGCTAGCAATGTCGCGCCCTGTACAATAATGGAGACTTGGAATAACGTACGCAAGTACTTTGGGTAAGCTAAAATTAGCGTCGCCATGGGTTTTATATCCCGACGCTAATTTTAGGGTACCCAAAGCGTTTTCGTACGTTATTTCCAAACTCCCTAATAGTGAACTAAATATTCTGGAGAGCTATAAACCGGACAGGTTGGCAGGCGTATGCTTGCGACTCTATTTGTTTTACAATTTCAAACATTGAACCCTCGCGCACAAGGAAAGAAATCACAGACCGGAAAATGCCTTCGCCTTGTTGAGGAACAGGGAAATTCTGCCATTTGAAATTCGACACTCCAATTCTGACAGTTTGCTATCTTTCGCTGAGCGCGTTGGTGATAAAGTTAAATACTTGCAAGAATAAAACATGAAGGACGAACAAAACAACACAGATGTGTTCTTTTGTCCGTCCTTTATGTTTCTTTCAAGTATTTACCTTGCTATCTTTTCTGCCTCACTTGTGCCCCCTGGCCCGCAAGGCCGCAAAAGATATTTTTGTCAAGGTACGTCTCATCCCGTTTTATCAGATCGATGAAGCTGTAAAAGTTGGGATGAGCCCTCCCTGCCAACGCGCGCTTATCTTACGGCGCCGGGACTCCATGTGGTTGTTGGTCCGTGGTCCTCAGGTTTCGTGATGGTTCCAGTGTTAAATAGAAAAATGGGCATTCATCCAGGTGCCATCAAAATAGTCAAGCACAGTGATAACGCCTAAAACACCGAGGGCCTTCTTGTCGCAAAAAACTGCCATGCACGCTGGACGTCAGGAACTGGAACGAACGACCGCTCCACCATCTTTCCAATAAGGGACGTAATAGTATATCATCCTGCCCGTACGCGGTTTGGAGGCCGTATCTTTGCACTGCATGCCACTCTGCTCCTCTCTTTGTGAAATGGAAAGGACACCCACGATGGATGCGGTCTGCGATCAGTGCCTGCTCGAAGTATGTAGGGTCGGGATTCGGAAACACGACGCCTGCAGCTGGGAATACATCCCACATGTTCTGAAATGCTTGAGCATATTCCTCACGAGATCTACCGGACAAGAAGAAATACACTGCGGGTGAGTGTTTGCCATCCACAAGAACGGTCAGGAGTTAATAAAAAAAAATTTGAGGGACAACAAAAAATGGGGTGGTGCACGAAAGCATTGTAAAAGCTTGGTCTGCTGGGCAAGTTGGTAATGGACATTCATATTAAAAATAGCGCAAAAAAGACGGAAAATTAGCGCTTGTCCTGTGTGCTTCTTCGTCTTTTTGTCCCGTCTTTTTTGCGCTATTTTTAATATGAATGCACGAAAGCACCCGATGCAAAAGCCCCGTGTCAAATGCCCGCGGCAAATGCCTCGGCCTTTTTGTCCCGCTCTCAAAATCCCCAGTTCTAGAAGCCCATTACGCGAATTCCCCATGTCAGGTGGCCGGGTCTTCAGCACGAGGACGGGGCATTCTGCATTTAACTAAAATATAGTAAGTGTGCACGCGAGCTGGTGTAACGTGATGATGCAGCATCCGGGACTCAAGTAAGGAATAACTGGAGCTTCCCGTTCTTCAGGCGTACCTGATATACATTCACGTCTTGTGAAGATAGAAGTGAGAACAAACAGAAAATATCAGTTACCGGCAAAACAGTTAAACTTACAGTTTTTATGAATAAGCGTTTAACCAAAGTTTTCGTCGGCTCTGAAGCACGCGTGGATTCGCAGTTCCGACGAGGTGGGTTCTGCCAAAACCGTTAACCCGCAGCTCATGGCGCCATACTTATCACATATACGGCGCCATACTTATCGCACATACTGCACCAAACACCAGTTCTATTCTTTACGTCGTTCTAAAAATATCTGTATCCATCTAGGTAGATAAAATCTATAATTATGCGTCTGTGTATACCTCTATGACAGCGGAGAGCACCGCTGGTAATGCCGATTTATGCAATTGGACACTTGTACGTCATTCTAAGTTTTTCTGCGGTTCAAGTTAACTTTATTTTGTTGTTCCTTTAACTTAAAAGAGCCAACGGATTAGGTTAAAACATAAAATTGAAGCGCGGAGAGGCGGGGACGGGGACAGTGAGGAGTGAGGACGGGGCTTTTGATGCGGGGGAATACGGGACGGAATTCCCCCCGCGCCAGAAGCCCCGTCCTCACTGCCCACGTCCCACCCTCTTCGCGCTTACACCAACATTGTTCTATATCTTAATCTAATTTGTTGAGGGTTTACAAAGGCTATTTTAAGTGGAAGGAACAACAAAATAAAGTTTAAAAAGACGTACAAGAAAAGTTTAGAAAGACGTACAAGGGGCCAATTGCATAAATCTGCATGGCCAGCGATGCACTCCGCTGCATTAGAGGTAAACTCAGACGTATAATTATAGACTTTATGTACCTAGATGGATACAAATATTTTTAGAACGACGTAACAAGAATGGAACTGGTGTTTGGTGCTGTACGTAATAAGTATGGCCCCATGAGCTGCGGGTAAACAGTTTCGACGGAATCCACTTCGTCGGAACTGTGAATCCGCGCGTGCATCGGAGTCGACGAAAGCTTTGGCTCAATGCTTATTCATAAGAACTGTAAGTTTAAATATTTTGCCGGTGACTGATATTTTCTGTTTGTTCTCATTTCCAATGTCACAAGACGTGAATAAGGAGTTTTCGTAGACCGCGTTTCCCCCTCCGCTAAGCCCTCAGCAACGAAGAAGCCGCTACTGCGCCTGCGCGCCGACGGCCTTGACTGTAGAGTTCCGGGTATCGTAGCGGGTTGCGGAGAGCTTTGCGGGACGGCGAAAACCATCTACGAAAACTCCCTAATGTGTATAGCGTACGCCTGAAGAACGGGAAGCCTTATCCAGTTATTCCTTACCTAAGTCCCGGGTACGGCATGATTATGTTGCACAAGCTCACGTGCACAAGTGTCTTTTAGTTAAAAGAAGAATGCCCCGCCGTCACGTTGAGGACTCAGCCACCTGACACGTGGGATTCGCGTTATGGGCTTCTGAAACTGGGGCGTTTGAAAGCGGGGCAAGAAAAAGTCGGCGCTTCAATCCACGCTGTGAAGCAGGTTGGCCAGCGAAACTGTGGTATCACCTGCAACGATTGCCCACTGCGCCACCAGACGGTGCTCCAGTCTTTGACGTCCCAGAGAACTTCCGGTTCATAAAAATAATGAGCAAAGCCCACCCTAACACCTCTGCTTGAAATGTCAATGAAACGTTTAACCACCAATTCTCCAGGTGAACGTCAAAAGAACGAAGAAGCGCGAAATCTGTTAAAAAATTCTCGAATATTCTTGTAAGCCAACTTGCCTCCTCCAAGTCGTTAAATTGTCCAGTCGAGGGCCCTCGTTAAATCTCGAACTTTGGTGTACGAGGGGCGTTCATAAAGTTCGTATTATCGGCACACAAAATCGAAAAAAAAAAAACGGAACAAAACAGGCATCAGCATGAGCGCGCGTCCCTCTAGTTTCCGCACAGTATCAACATCGCAGGAGTCGAAACAAAAATGGCACCGCCCGTCGGTGCCAAGTACATGCAGTGATCCGTTTTCTCAATATGAAAGGAAGCAATGCCAAGGAGATTCATTCTGAGCTGGTGGTGATGTTTGGGGACAACGCCCCAGTTTATGATACTTCGGTTAAATGGCGCAGACGCTTCCAGTGGGGTCAAATAAGAGGAAAGCATTTCAAGGACGGCGACCAAGTGATTGCTGAAGTGGAGCGATTCCTGAACACTCAAAACGAGGAGTTCTATAACAATGGCCTCCGGCATATGGTGCATCGCTGAAAAAAGTGGGTAACTTTTGGTGGCGAACATGTAGAGAAAGTCTCAACTCCTACTCGAGTTTGATTGCTGAATCTCTATTCCTTCGTGACAATAACACGAACTTTATGAACGCCCCTCGTACGTGTAGCATTTATGCTTTCTAGCACTGGTGACATAAGCAAGCTCGACAGGCTTTCCAAGACGGAGCGACCGGAAGTCGCTTGGAACGCAGGAGGCAATTCACGTTTGTAAACAGCAAAAGGGTCTATACCAAATGATTGACAGAAGAAGAGTAAATGCATTGTACCAAAACTTTTTATATATGAAAGGCTATTGACGTCACTCCCCACGTCGCAAGCTGTCGTCGCCGCGGCAACTTGCGCAGCAGTGAAGTTTTACCGGGAACGTATGCGGTGAGCGCTTCGTGCTTCGCATTGTTATCAGGATTGCCTTATCATTAATTATATAGTTCAGGTGCTTGTTTTTTGCATGTGCTTTATTGGAACGAATAATGTGCTGCATGTTGTATGCGTGCTATGCACTTTTCGCTTCAATATCTGAAGGTTTTTTTTTTTTTTTTTTTCCCCGTGAGGACGACGACACGAAACAATTCCAGAAATCCGACTTTAGAGTCACAAACAGCTTCGCTATAGAAGGGCGGGACGTCTGCCGCGGGGTATATGACACGGGGCTTTTGACATGGGGTGCTTTCGTGCACATAATTGGTTTAGCGACGATAGAAGACGTACTGAAACACGACGAGCACCATGACGTTGCGCTTTTGACGCTGTTTAATTGACCCCATCGGCTCATAGTGGTGGGTGCGCTCGGACCTCGGGTGAAACCACGGTGCAGCGTGCATGACCGAGAAGGAAGGCTTTTTCGTACTTCGAGAGGATTCGAGTTTACTCTTTCCCCGAGTGCAAAAGATAAGGAGGCCAAGATGACCTTGTCGAGTCAGTTTCGCCTCTCTCCCGAGCATTCCGGGGGCCCTAACCTGGCCAGAATGGGACGAGGTGCCCGAAATGAGTCAATCGGCTCGCGGCGCTCCTTCTGAGAGAGTTTAGAGATCGAGCGACAAGAACGCGGGTACTCTATGAATATCACAAAGCTCGTTACCTTTTTCACAAAATATTTAGATTGATTTAGCCTTTAATGGCAATTGCCGCCAATACTGCAATTGCAGCAAGACCCATCGAAGCATTAATTAAGAAGTGTGTCAACAGATTTCAGTTCATTAACCTACAGGTCGTGACGGTTATCGTCCCATCATCCTGGTAAATATTCCTGTAATTCTTCGCGTTAAAAAAAAACAAAAAAACTATTCGATTCAAAACGAACAATGCATATATTTGATTAAAGATAAGAAAATACAACGGATTCAAAGTTATTTTTTATATATATTCGTTTAACTTCGTAAGCTCAGTACGATAACACTGCACAACTCTGCTTGACGTCCCTATACTTGGAACGTCAATTTAAAATGATCAATCTTAAACGTTCCTTCGCATTGAAATGCAACTCGGGCAACTCGGTATTGAAAGTCACAAAACGCAGGTTCATAAAAAAAAAAAAAGAAAAATCGTTTAATATCAGCATAGAAAAAAAAAAAAAAATCCGAGGACGTAGTTCCATTTTGTGGTTTTACTCAACGCGTCTTCTGTGCCTGTCAGAACTTGACGTCATGATGGCGCTTAAGGCGAGGACAAAAGGGAGACTAGACAACACGGAGCGCTACTTCAACTGTTTATTTTTGAAAAAAAGGGGGGGGGGGACATATATACACTCAAACCGCTTCACCTCAGCCAATCCCAGGCCTCACCGTCGCACGCAAAAACGCAATCTCTTTGTCTAACAGGTCAATGGAGGCAACGCTGACACATTGTGCTCCAGACTGTTTTTTCAAGTCTGCACAAGTTTTATCAAGACTGAGGTGAAGCGGTTTGAGTGTATAGTATATGTCCCCCCCCCCCCCCCCCCCATTTTTTTCAAAAATAAACAGTTGAAGTAGCGCTTCGTGTTGTCTAGTCTACCTTTTGTCCTCGTCTTAAGCGCCATCATGACGTCAAATTCCCAGTACCAACTAGCCCAACAATCTGCATTGATTTGTCAGAACTTGTCGTCGCCTTTTTGTGCAAATTACTGTCGCGCAAAAAAGAGCCGTTTTCGAAATCGTCATGTACGGGCCTCTTTCGCTGATCTCGATCCACGCTTGGAATAGGGCTTTTCTTGAACGCACGGGAATAAAACTAGCCCCCCCCCCCCCCCCCCCCAAAAAAAAAAAAAAAAAAAAAAATGTAGTGACCCCCGTAACGTATTCGAGACACGGCGCTCCAGGAGAGGAACCGTCCCGCAAGAGAGTTTTTTCCTGTTTCCCCTTTCGAGTTCCGTGCGAATTCGAGTGGCCCCGAGTGAACGATAAAAGCGCGCTCATATTTTATTCACGCGACGGGTTTCCTGTCCGTTCGCGCAGTAAGCCATAAACACCTTAATAAAATGCGTCGGTCGGCCGCGACGCTTGCTTTCCAACCGTCGCGGAAAGGACTGGAAAATATCACAATGCACAATCTCCGCACAATGTTCGCCAACGCTAAGGAGAGCACGAAAAGACTAAAACTAAGGCCACTTAACTAAAACAAGTGTACTCTGCGACTCCCCAACGCCCACCTACCCGAAACAGCAGAAGCTAGCGCGCATCCCGTTCCCCACACCTCACAAAAAAAAAAAAAAAAAAAAAAAAAAAAAAAAAATCTAGTTTTTGAATCGGTGAACTGGGCGATTAGCAGGGAACAGAACGTGGGTGCGAGTCCAGAACCTCTCCCGAGTCTCATACGAGTTTTCGTGCCAAATCCCACCAGGGGCAAATCCAAAACTCCGTTTTTTTTTTTTTTTTTTTTTTGGGGGGTGGGGGGAAAATTTGTAAGGATACTTTTCTCCCATTCTTTCTTGTGCACCGGCGGGTCCACCCATGTCAAATTGCCCCCCGTGAAGAGGGGAGGGGCGGCCGCCCCCGTCGCCCCCCCCCCCCCCCCCCCCCCCCCCATTGGGTCCTCCACTGAATCCCACACAGTTTGCGAGAGCAAAGAGCGCGGTATGCTTTGCGGTCGCTAGATCGCGTCGCTTTGTAGTACGGAACTTGATTCTCGTCTCGAGCAATCCGCCATGTTGTGGAATCTACGCCAAGGGCGCCGACAACCGAGAACAGTTGACGCTCCTCTGCTGTCCTCTGTCCCAAAGAAGGCTTTGATTAATAGTACCCGGACGATAGAGAGAGGGAGAGGGTGAGAAGAAAAGAACAAAATGAAGACGGTTTCGAGGGAAATGAAGAGAGGGCGAAGGGGCGCCGCTGTCGCCTCTGCAGCGCCGCGCTGCGGACGGCGCAGTCGATGCTGCGATCGCCCGCTTTGCCGTGCTGCCCGGTTCTCCACAGAGTGCGGCGCCGCGCTACGGTTCCGCGGCCGCTTTGCTGCCCGGAGGTGAAGCGAGGGAATTCAGCGGTCGGTTCGTCCCTAACTCGAGGCCAGAGACCCAGAACAGGCTGCTCAAATCAGCGGAGTCATCGCGACGCGCGAAGCTACGCTGGAAGCGGCCAATTGGAGAGGGTGAGTGTGAAGCAGCGTTTTTCTACATTATTTTTTCCCCCTCTCCGTTTTCTCGATTCGCATTGCATGACCTGTCATTTGGAACACGGCAACGGGAGGCCGCAGTCGGCGTTTGACAATCGTGCAAGGTGTGGTGCAGTCGTTCGAACCACCCTCCGTCATCTATCGTCCGTCCCTTCCTTTTCTTTGAGCGGTATTGAGGACTCCCCTCCACAGAAGGAGCACCCTTTCAGTATGGTCACTGCCTGAGTGCGAGGTGCCGTCGACCGCGGTTTTAAAAACGTTCGCATCAAAGTGCGTACGTCCTACCTAAATCTTATAGTCATGGCCTCTCCTGGCACTGGCGAGGCTACGAATGACGCAGCAGTGTATGATGCGAAACTTTTCGAAATGAATTTGACCGCGTGTTTAGTTGGAACAGAGTAAATGACTCGGGATGTTCTTCCTTTTTCGAAGTTGTGGGATAGCGTAGTCCGCCCTTGAAATGTGTCATGAGTAGCGGAATAACGGGCTTGTCGGAGCCTGGAAGGCATCAAAGACTGCGTAAAAATGTAATAAATAAATAAATACATTGTCAAAAAACAAACTGCTGTCCTTTTTACCGGTCTCTTATTTTTTTTTTTCGAACCATAAAAAAAAAAGGCTAAAATTGTAAATCTGGCGTGATTAGGCGCCTTTCTGTCCACCGTATTCTGTAATCATAGAGATACGCTGCACGAGACTGTTAGCGCGAACGCGACGTTGGCGATTTTTTTTTTTTTTTAAGTTTCATTACGAAAAAGCAGTATTTCGCACAAAAAAAAAAAAATCGATTTTGGGTTTTATGGTGTATTATCGTCTGAATTTTTATATTTTATCTATAAAAAGTATAAGTGCCAGATATGATCGCGAAATTAGTCAAATACGCATTTGAAGACCTCCCGGCAAACCAGAACGGCATAAATTTGAGCCGTTTTTCTCTGCGTGGTTCTTCAAATTGGAACGTCGGTCGCCATTACATTTACGTTTACAGGTTCGCGGCCGTCCCCTCTCTCTCCATTACAGCCTTCTGTAGTTTCAATTTCTCACTGAAAATTATTAACAAAATATTATTTTTCCTGCCGCGAAAGCGTACCACTACACATCTATGGGAACATTCGAACGCGTTTTTAATGTAATTTGGGGGCATCATCGCAATTTTCGCACACGAATTTTTGTTTTAAATATTGTCTATTTTAAATATACATCCTAATTAAACTATCTAGGTTTAATTAGGATGTATATTTTATGAGAAAAAAATGTAAGAAACCTTTGTTAACCTCCTTGAAAACGTTGTTTTTTTACGATTTTTAATTATTTTTAAATAGACTAGGACTTGCACACATTATTTTTGTTGTTCGCTGCACTCGGAGGTTTAAGAGTAGCGAATTAGTTTTTTTTTTTACTAGGCTCTTTTAAGTGTGTTTCCACGCGAAACACGCAGGAACGTGTTTTTTGTGTTTATTTTTTATGACCATGTGCATTGCATTTAGGAGAAAAAACAAGCTACATAAAATCTAATGCCAAGTTTATAAAGAGGACATCCAACACTATGAACTGGAAATTACATTTAGTTATCGTAAATAATAGAAAAAAAATCAACACTAGGACCAGCGCTGATCCACGCTGACTTCAACATAATTTAGCACTGATGAAGCGCTGTGCTAGTGCTGTATCGGTAATATAGCGCGAAGTGAGCACTGCATCAGCAAGGTGAGCACTTTACAGAGTTGATTACTATACTCCGTTCACCCTTGTGCGGAGAGTAGAAACTCCGCCTTCAGCGCGAGCTTTCTGCCTTTGCTAACACAAGTGTGAACGCGCAGGCACGCGCAGCCAAAGCACTGCGGAAGCGAGCGAGCTCGCGCTGAAGGCGGAGCTTCTAGTCTCAGCAGGGACACTGGCAGGCTATTTATGCTCGCCAAGGTTTTTATTTGTACATTACATACGAGATCTCAACTACCCAGAACACAATTTGCGGCTCGAAATTCGTTTTCTTTCTGCCCGAAAACCTCCTATCGCGAGCTTGTCGGTTCGAGTCGCGCTCACTCTCTTCTCCGTGGTCACGTGCCGTTTTCTATGTTTTAGACACAACCAACAAATATAATCAAAGTCGTGGGTCGTCGAAGACACACACTCACTATTAAAAATAGAAAAGAAATATGACACCCATTTTTTTGCTGCTTCTAGAAATCCGCAAATATGTTGATTGAAAAAAAAAAAAAAAAAGTTGCACAGCCGCGTGGCTTCCGCCAACTCTCTCCGCGCCATTAGTCGGCGCTGAAAATAGCGCTGACCTTGCTAATGGAACCCCGACTTTGCGGTATATTGGTGATACAGCGCTGCATCAGTACTAAGTTAGATTCAAGTCAGCGCTGTCCCTAGTGCTGACTTTAGCGATGTTTTGTATGTGTGAACCGGCCTTACAGGTTGACCCACCGAATCGTCTTCTGCCGGGCCGAAAACCGGTTCCTAGTTTCCTTCTCTCCACCCCCTTTCCCACTTTTCTGTCCCCACGGTCTCTGAGCTACGTACTCCCCGCAGAAAGGAGGGGGGTCTCCCTCTTTCTCCGATAGAAATGGGAGCTCGAGGGAGAGTTTCCTCCTTTCTGGCTGCTCGTCGGCCTTTAAGTAAGCACTTTCCACCGCCATATAATAGTTTTAATGACAGCCCTTAAGTTTTAGAAGACTGGAAAAACCAGCGAATGTTTGTTCGCGCTAACAGTGTTGCGCAGTGTAGCAAGTTGTTTTTAGCGCACGCCTCCTTGACGTCTTGCAGACGTCTATTTTGTGCAGGAAAGTAGACGCCTTGTGAGGCCTGCGGCATTAGATAGGCCATGTGATATGCTATGCAGTAGCTGCAACTTACTTCCTCTTTGCCCGCAGTCGATGATTCACGCAATAAAAAGTTTACCAGATGTTCACTCGCGGACAAACCAGGAGGATTTGTTTTTTTATATTTAAAGCGGCGCAAAGGACGAGGGATTGGGCGAAGAAAGACACAGCGCTGTGTCTGCGTCTTTCTTCATCTGGTCCCTCGTCCTTTGCGCTGTTTGCAATTTTCAAATATGTCATACCGACTCGCCCAAGCTTCAACTTTAGGAACCACATTTTACGACAGTCTCTGGAATGACCACTTCGATGTGCCAGAATATGACATAAACGTTCTTTTGGGTTATTTACTCCAACGACAATCACCATGTCAATCTGTTGACTTCTAATTCTTTCGAGTCACGCTATTCTCTTCCTAAACCTGAACGCCAATCATTTTACGGGTTGCTAAGGCAACGAAGATTTGAGCCACTTTTACGTGTTGCTATGGTAACGGAGTTTTAAGCCGCTTTGTAAGCGGCTTAAAACCCCGCTGCCTTAGCAACCCGTAAAATGATTGACGTCGCAAGCCGCACTCGGTCGAACTCAAGCAAGTGGGGTGTGTGAACCGCAACTAACCCTAGGCGTTTACTTATCTAGTACTGTGGGCTCGCGTCATACATGGGTAAATTACTTACAATATGTAATTTAATTACAATTACTTTGCTGCAGAAGTACTTTAATTACAATTACTACTACGTGAAAAAGTAATTCATTAGAACTACAAATTACTTTAAAAAAGTAATGCAATTACTTTACAATTACTTATTTCTGAGAGCGACCCGACTTCGGCCATATAACTTTAAACGAGTTGTATAGAATGCAACGTATTTGTTCATTCCTTGCCCCAATGTTTGAGGAGGCTTAAGCATCGCTGCATAAATGTCACGTATTGTACTTTCCTTTTATGCATTTTCTTCATTTCATGATAGAAATTGACAGTTTGGGGCAATGAAGTACTACGCTCTTATATTTTTAAGAAATAATAATAAATTAGTTCATATACAGGAAGGTGCCATATCGCTAAAGAAAAAAAATTGGGTTGACAGTCATTTGTTAGCCAGGCAAATAGAAATGCGACAATTAGTCATATATGAATATTTTACAAGTGTTAATATAAAACTAAAATCTGCACACGCTAACACGATCGCATTCACCTCATGGTATTGTAACTTATTTACATTGAGTTGAAATTATAATGGCTCAGAAATATATAAGAACCAAATCGGGGCTCCCGATTCATTGGTGTCAATATTCACAGGTGCAACGTCAGTCTCCAAAATACTTATGAAAATAATATCCGAAGTAAAACCAACAGGAAATAAACTTGAAAATAATACAAATATGGAACGAACAAGAAACAAACAGTACCGAAAAGAGGACGTACAAAACTGGCAAAAAAAAAAAAAAAGTTCATAGACAATTAAATTTCCCAACCTCGGCTGAAAGCTGAAGCTCAATTTTGTTCCTTTCACTATTTTGGCATGTTTACGCTATTATTTTTTGCTCGCACCCCAGGCGGCGCCACGCGGTGCCATTGAGATAGGCTCCAAAGAGGATTAGCAAGGAGGGCAAGTAC
This sequence comes from Ixodes persulcatus, assembly GCA_013358835.2. NCBI lineage: Eukaryota > Metazoa > Arthropoda > Arachnida > Ixodida > Ixodidae > Ixodes > Ixodes persulcatus. The sequence continues at coordinate 1,678,647 of JABSTQ010009550.1, read as the reverse complement.
GCGAGCGAGCTGTTTAGGCAACATTTTTGAAAGAAAACCTGAGATTGGGACAAATAAAAAAAAAAAAAAACGACAGCACGACACAGCATCTCAAACGCAGCCGAGTTTATTCACAGGAGGACGCCAGTAAATACCCGTCCACACGAAAACAGGAAGATTGGAAAGAAGGATATAGACAGCCCCTCAGCCCGCAGTGTAGGCAAGAACACAGAAAACAACGCGACGCTATTTCTTGTTATGCCTGTGTGTGAGTGGGTGTCTATGTGTGCGAGTGTGCCACCGAGCGCTGGGCCGCTTGTGCTAGCTTGTGCGAGCGCCGAGACTTTCAGAGAGGTGCCGCCGGCGCCGCAAAGTCTCGCAAAAGTAATTGTAATTGTGCCTGAATTTTTGCAAGTATTGACGTTAGAAAGTTATTAAATTACAATTCTGTTTAGCCTAATGTGATTAATTACAATTTCAAATGACTAGGAAAGCAATGAAATTACAGTAATTCAATTGCTGTAATTGAATTACTCTCCAAGTATGGTTCGCGTTCACACGATTAACTCCCGCGTCACTTAATCGTGACACATTTTTGTCTCTACGTGACCATTTCGTAATAATGTATAACACGTCACTGGTACACTGGGCTTATCTCCCTCTCAAGAAATCAAATCAAGAGCATAAACATTTTTTTTAATAAGGTGATGCAAGAGCGCTTGGTTGAGTAAATCTGTTCAATTTCGTAAGAATTATCTTTACGTAACCACTTCTTCAAACGAAAGTGCGACGAATCCGGCGGATTTAGTATGCCGCGTGGGGGAATTCTCTCCGCCTCCCATGTTTCTCATGCTCGATTACCCAACAAGAGCCTTAAAACCCCAACTTCCGAGATTAAAACTGCCTATAAGAGGATTTTTGTTTTATCGGAGCTGAGAAACTCGGATCGCAGTTACGCACCGAGCGCTCCAGGTAAGAATTCACAAATGCATAATCTTTCACTTCTTTTCCCTTAAGCCAGGGTCACTCTGCTTATAGACATCATACAAAATACAGTCTGCATAGAGATTCGAACGCGAGTCACCGGGAGATCCATGCGTCCAATGCCGCATGGATATATGAGTTTAAGGAAAAAAACATGGCGCCCGGCATTCGAACCACGGATATCATGCGGTGACTGTGTTTCCAGACTCTCTTTTGCACGATGTATCAGCAGCGTCACCCCAGCTTTAGGCCACACGAAACTCGCACTCAAATCAGCGTCCTCTCAGAATGTACTTCGTTAAATGTCCAGAAAGAGAGGCGGCCATGAAAGGGGATGTTTCATACCTCATTCTTAACTTGCATGGGAGGGTCCTGCTTTTTTTGTGAAGGCCCTATTCTTTCGCGCCGGAGCGGCTATGAATGACTCATCAGTATTCGATTTGAACCTCGTCGAAGAAGGTTCGTCAACATTTTTATTCTAGAAGCAAAAAAAAAAAAAACGTTCAGCCTTTCCACTCTCGTGAAGAAGGAAGACCAGCGGAGCTGTACTCGATACGCTGTGTGCTTCTTCTTCGTCGTCGTCTGTTTTTCGCGCTGTTTCCTACAATGAATACCTACCAACGCGCCCAACTATCCATTCTTCTATAATAGCTGGAAAGGTTGCCGCCATCTACGAGCGACGGCGCAAACCATACTGGTTGTGTGCTTGCCGCCGTCGCTTATAGATGGCGGTAGCTGTCCAGGCAGTGTTGTGTCGACATACCGGACGCGATCCTGGGGAACCTAGCCCTTAAAAGCTCCGCTGTAAAACTAAATACCTCCGAATTACTTGACTCGGAGGTGTTCGGTTTTCTCACATCAAGGATGTCGTCGTAAGGTACTATTAAAAAAAGAAGAAAAATATATATAATATTTTCAGGCAATGCGCAGTCAGTTCGTGACTCGCCTTCGAAACGGCATACTCTGAACCCGCTACAGCCGCCACTCACCGCGGCCAAATCCTTTGACAGGATCAGCGAGCGTGAGCCCGTAATAGGCGCGGCGGGGAGCCTTTCGCGTGCGGATCAATAGGATTCCTCTCAGTCGGGATACAGGATAAGGCAAACCCCGCTGGTCATGTTCTCCTTAGAGCGTCGAAGGGAGTGAAAGCTGCCGAAGGACGGTACGGGTACCGTGGCAACGAGCGAAGAACCTACCGTTCGGCTGGCAGTAGCGAAAACAACCGTATGCTATGGGTAGCGTTCGGCTTCTCTCGACTACCGTGCTAATAGGGAGTGTGAGTTGATCGTTTCAATACCTCTGGTAACAACACCCGATAACGATGTAATGAGCACGCAAAGGCGTGAGCGGAGTATGAGTATCGTTATCGGAAGTAGCGGAACAATCTACTATAACTTGTTTTCACCTCGAGAACAAAAAAAAAAAAAAAAAAAATGGAAGTTTCGCGCATTGTTTATACGCCGCGCCAAGTAGTTCTTACAATATTCGGTTGTCAGAGGAAGAAGTGATTCTTTTGGCGTTTGAAGCGTGTACGTCTTGATAACATAACATATACAGTATTAATCTAAAATGCACTTACATATATTTTAATTCTCTGCATAAAGGGGGCAATTAGTAACGCTCCGCGGGAAGGCAGGCTATTTTTTTTTTTTTTTTTACTACGGTCTTTGAGGTGAAGACGGGTGTAGAGCTCCACAATCTATTAAAAAAAAAAAAAAACGCTTTTTATCCATTCGAACTTTTCACTTTCTGAATCTTTGGTGTTTCGTCAGGCACTGCGGCGCAGCAACAGTTGCCTGGATGGTGACTAGCCGCTCGGTAGAGCGAGCGCGCCTCGTTCATTCGTTTATGTGTACTCATTGTTGTGAGCTCATAGCGAGCGTCCAGCTTCGCTCTAAGTAGATGCCAAAACAGAGCTTCACGCGGTGGTAATCCGGCGCCCGCTCATCAGCCGTGAACGTCCTCCGCTTGGCGCTGATTTCGACGATATCGTCAGTGCCCCGGGAGGCAGTTGATGTACTACCTCTAATTTCATCGGGAGTGACTCGGTAGAGAATCTGTAGGGTGTTACGCAAATTACGGACGACCCCCCCTTTCCCCCGTATTTTCGGATGGAAGCTGATCGCCGCTGGTTAACGAACCAGGAAAGTTTATTCTGCCCTGGCGTGACGGCTGAGCTCATTTGTTTCGCTTCATAAACTCACAAAACAACGTATAGTTATAATAAAAACAATATATATATCTCACGCGCACGACGTGCCTGCATCATTATAAATCTTCCGCGTCGAATTATCGACGCCGTCGTATCAGTTTGCACGGTTAATACCCCGCGAAGTCGATCATCGACGTTGAAATTTTCTTTTGTTTTGTTGTTGCAGATGGTTCGATTATAAAACGCGATGAATAACTCAAAAGGCTCGACGTATATCCCCTGTTACCCCTTTCCCAAAGACGACACGATTGAGCGAAGTGGTAAAGGTGTCTACGTCCTGCAACATCGTTTCGTACTTCTGAAACACGTCAGCTTAACTCCAGACGCAGCCGGCACTACGAGCTAATGGGACCAATCGAACAAAGTCAAGAGCGCAAGTCACTGGGCCTTTTTTCTTTTTTTTTCGTTTATGACTGGTTCAGCGATGATAGAACACATACAGAAACACGACGAACACAACACCATGATGGTGCGCTTTTGGCGACGTTGTCTGTTAGTACCATCAGCTTGTAGCGTCGGCTGCGACTGGATTAAGCTGAAACGAAGTACAAAGTACATGAATCGAGATGTGGAAGACTGCCTGAGTATGAGTAGCCCAAGGAAAAGGCAATGATCTAAAACAATGCAGTGGACGAAAGGCGTCGGTGATCATGATATGTTATGGAAAAACGCCGCCATTTCCGTGACGCAGCTACAGAAGTTTCCGGAACGTGGATCATGTGCTATTAGCCCAAGTTCTTCCATAGTGTTTTAACACTACGGCGTTCACGACAGTGTTTTGTTTGCGAGCTCTTCGCGTCTCGCACTTTAGCCACCTCGCGCACATTCCGAATTTGTAGAAACAGCGCTGCAGACTGCCGCGAAGTTTGGACGCTTGACTCAAAGCCGCGCGGGACGAGCGATACGCAAGTTTCGCGGAGATAAGCGCGCGGTGGAGCGCCCGTCGCTACTGCATGCGAGCTACCGCGAGCGCGCGTCGGTTAAGCCATACTCGACCATTAGACCGTATTACTGTTCTATTCTGGGGAAATGGGGTTCTAAAAACGAGCGTGATCAATCAACGGACTCCAGCCGCGTTGCTTCCCAAACCAAAATGTCGTGACCGCTGAACCGCATTTGCATTTGGGCTCTCTATTCGTTTGTACCCAAGAGCAGGCGACGACACTGACCAATCGCCTGCCCTTTGGTTTTTGCAGGGTGTCTGGGTCCAAGGGTCGTTGGTCGTTTGCTTCGAGACAGGGCCGGGTAAACTTGGACTCTGGCGGGTCTCGAGATCTGTCCATAGAGGTTGCAAAGATTGCAAAAATTGCGAAAAACTTTTTTTTTTTTTTTTTTTTTTTTTTTTTCTGGGGGGGGGGGGGGGGGGGGGGGCAGGCGAAGGCGAAGGCGAAGTTTCCAGACCGCAAAACCGTGGCGATATCGAACTCGAACCGTGGAAGAAAAGCGTAGCTGGATGGGCGCTTTGTTTCACTCGGGTGCAGTGACGAGGGTTGTGATCGTGGCGCAATCCACACTGTCAGAGAACTTGGCAGCCATTAAAACGATACATATATCTATCTGGTCCTGCAATTGACGTCTGCGACGGCTACAGCGAAAGAAACGCACGCAATCGATCCCTATGAGGCTTGGGGCTTTCGAAAGCTTGCTTGTACTACTAGGTAAATCGGTCATGTAGACGAGGGTTACTAAAGTATATTTTCTGCGAGTCTTTCGATTTATTCTAAATTAGAGACATTGATCAAAACGCTAGAGAAAATGAGCCTGCCGGGCTGCTCGAGAGCTAGTGGCTCGTCAAAAATTATAAGTAGAGTGGCATAATATACTACGAAATGCATCTTCATCAAGTATTATTAAGGATGGTATAGATGCGGTCACAAACAAAGTGTTCAGCGCAAGAAACGAGACGGGACTGTTGAGAAAATAAAAATATTTAGCACGCACCTATATCTCTCCCCCCCCCCCCCCCCCCCCCCCCCCCCCCCGAAAATAAAGTTCTAATGCAAAAAGCCGTGTGCATGGTTATTTTCAAGTTCGCCCAAAATTCAATATATATTGGAGTGTCTAATTTCGTTTCACTCTAGGGATGCCCGATTTTAATTAGCCCGGTACTGCATGCAGGTGAAACGCATGGCGTGGATATTATGAAGAGGCCGGCTTTGTAACATCTCCCCGTCGTTTTCTGATTCTCTTGGGCCACACGACCATCGCTCTTTTCCTGACGCACGTTGGATTAGACTAGCTTGGTTTTGTATTACGAAGTAACGATCACACAGGTAAGAGGGACAGTGCGAACGAGGGTTGAAGGCCCCAAGGTACGAACTGCGAACTGTGCGCGAACTGGCATTGCTGCGCAGCCGGTCGTATACTCTAAAAAAAAAAAAAAAAAAAAAAAATTGGTCGTAAAACAACTTCTAGGGGTTCTTCGGCTTGTCTATATTTTGCACCCTAAAAGGTTCTTTTAAGAACCCCCTAAAAGGGTTCTTTGTGAAAAACCTATAAGGGGTCTTTTAAGCTCCTTCTTCGACGCTAAAGAGTTCTTCATCGACCATTTGCCTTTCTAGTGCGCCAGGGGGCGACAATGCTTGAGGAAAAACCGTTCTTCACGAGCTGAAAGAGGTCTTGGGGCGCCAAAGAACCTTTCAAAAACGGATTTCTTTTAGAGTGTACGCCGTTACAAAAAGCATTAAAACCGATTTCGCCTCAGTCGGTTAGTGAAACTCGAGTGTGTGAACGGGCCTTTACTGTTTTATTTCTTTGAAATGACGTTCCTAAAAAAATTGCACGAAGTTTATTTAAAAAAAAAATTAAAATATTTTTGCGCCATATTTACGACGCTAGGCGCAATTTAGGTGGAGTTCCCCACATGCTCTAGGCCCCGCACGCGATCTTAAGCCTAATGTCTCCTTGTTGCGACGTCCGGTGCCGTGCGTTCTAGTCTGCCGTCTACACCCTCTGCTAGTCGTACAAGCAGACGCGCGGCAGCGTACGGCTATGGTGCTTGGAACGAGTCTCCGACTGGCGTTTTTACCGCGTCCAAAAAAGTGGTCTCTCGGGCCATGTTCTAAAATTTACTCGATCTTACTCCAGGGTAAGGACTTAAACCTTGTCGTTCAAAAACTTACCCGTGTCCAGCGGTTTTCAATTTGTGCTGTCACGTGACACGACCCGCCGGAGTAACTCTGATTCATTTGGGCAAGTTTTGGAACACAACCTCGATTTCCGCCTGATGACGTCATAGAAGTGTCATGTTGTTGCCAGTCGCGATCCTGGCGGCGTCCCAACAGCTGTGGTGTACGCGTGGCAGACGTCTGTTCTGCTGCAGGTCGCTCTCCTGTGTGGCAGTCCACGGAAGCTTCGGCAGTCAGAGATTGGGACGCCGTGACGACAGCGACACTCGCGTTCGCTTGTGCTATTCGCAGCTTCTCGTCAGCATTTTTACGACCAACCGCCAGGATCGCGACAGGCAACAGCATGACACTCCGGCTTTTGTGACGTCATTTGTTGGCACATCGGGACCACTTTGGATCTATGGGCAGCATAGGACCAGGGTGTAAGATAGACACGTGGGGAAACGAGAACCAAGTGAGCGACCAGATCGTGTCCCCCTCGGTTTTCTCTTTTTCTGTGGCGCCATCTATGTGGAGCACCGCGAACTCTCACTCCGGGTGGGCGACCGGTGGCGACCGGCTAAACTGACGGAGATGGTTTCTCGTGGATTTTCAATGGAGGACTGTCGTGCTCTCAGTTTATTTTGCGCACTCTCCCATAGAGTTCCATGCAAATCCGATTCCGATTTTTTTTCCCTCTCGCTGCAGCGCCATCTGTCGCAAATCGGGGGTACCCGCAAGCAGACGAGTACACAATCCGGTCACGGAGCTGCGGTAGGCTTCTATGGGCCGTTTCCCCACCTGTCTATCTTACACCCTGCATAGGACGCTAAACACACAAGTCGAAAACGCGCTCCAGGCACCATATACGGCGGCGTCGGCTATTAGAGCACATTCTACTGCCATACCACCCTTACCGCTCATTCACACTGGAAGCGGATCCGCGTTCGCAAAGCGGTTGCGAACGCGGTTGTATAAAGATCCAGTACAATGTAACGCGCACTTGATGTCATCGAGTGCGCGTGCAATTGCACTGGATCTTTATACAACCGCGTTCGCAACCGCTTTTCGAACGCGGATCCGATTCCAGTGTGAATGAGCGGTTAGAACTCCCGTAAGACGCGGCCATGAAAGCGGCGCGTCCGCATCCTCCGTCGTTTGCGTCCGTCTGCTATTTGGCCCCCGTCAAAATTCGTCCGCGACGATCGCTAGACGCTACCATAGAACGGCGTTCTAGCGTTCCATCATGCGCGAGCCATGGTCGAATAATGCGTCCATCGATGTGTGGTAAAAAGCAACCGGAAAAACCTAAAAAAAAAAAGTTCTTTTAGCTTGTTTGTTTTTGTTGTTTTCTTGCATAGCATCCGCGAGCAAGGTGGGTGAGGGTCATGACGAACGATTAAAACGCGACCTAAAAATATTAGCTTAGCAAAATTTGAGAGCAAAGTGCCTTCCGAAGCGCAATGATGGAAACATACCTGGACAAACCTGACGCGAGACGAACACGCTATTTCTTTCAGCCAAATGGCTCACAAATTCTTTCCTGTGTAGGTTACCTCTTAGTATTGAAATCATGGTCGCAATCAGAACAGATGCAGGATTCTCAGAGTAGCGGAGCCGCTTTTACGGGAACCGACACATCTATTCAGCATCAAAACGCGCAAATGAACAAATCAAGCCGGATCGAGCAAAATAGTTGACGTGGGACGCTAGACTTACGCCGGTCTCGCTACAAAGACAAGCGCCCGCACAGTGCTTTTATTTTCTGCAAACTGCATCAGTTGAGGATATCTTCCGCGAAACACCTCGGTGAACGCAAAATGATTCACACTCATAAAAACAGGCGAGGTCAACGAGCTACTTATTCTGTGTCAAACTCTCTCCGCAAACGCCGGCAGCCATGTTTATTATCGTTTGAAACCAAAATAATGACTCTATCTTAGTTCGTTTCTCAAACATAAAAAAGTCGAATAAATGACAACCACAGCACGGCGAAACAATTTTACAACGAACACTTAATACGTCAATCATTTCTCCACTAATGAAAGCCGAGAATTCGGAGAGCGAGTCGTCTGCCTCTTGCACGGGGGTTGTGGTGACGTCAGAACGACGCCTAGTTCTGATTGGCTTTGATTGGAAGGATAGTGGGTAGGCCTCACTGCTAGATGCCTTGCGGTCTACCCACTATATTTTTCCATCAGCCAATAAGAGCGCGGGGTTCTGACATCATCGCAGCCGCTGTGCAAGAAGCAGACGAACTTGCGCTCCGCATAGGTGCTTAGCTAGCTAAGCACCTATGACGGGGCCTAGATCAGGGCTACCCACACCTAAATTGCCTGTAAGGGCGTAAATATTGCTAATTCGTTTTCGTAAGATTTTGTAGGCTTTTTAGTTTTTCTTCATTTCAGTGGTTTTCTCAAGTTACTTTGCTGTTACTCTGTTCCTTTGAATAGAGAGACCTGGCATAGAATCGGCTTCAATTTCGCACTCGTATGGGGATCCACTGCCCTAAGTTCTTATTAAACGCGTTACACACTGTATTTGATATCTGGTACGTACAACGCTTGTTTCTCCTTTTTTTTTGTCCCGTAACGGCTTTCGAAAGGGACGTGAGAAAGCCCCGCTGATATTATTTAACCAGGCTCGCCCCAACAATCCACGACCTAATTTAGCTAATGCGAGATACAATTGACGCAATGCTTTCGCTGCGGTGCCCGGTGACGGCGCCATCAGCGTCGTGCGTGTCCAACCGGCGTCGTAGCCTCTACGACGCACTCATGTACTACGTACGTATACGCCGAGTATTCTTTTATTTAACACGCAAAAAGCAACATTGGGCCCCGGGTTTACTATTTTATATTTGGGCGGAACGGAAATTGCTGGAGGTTTCAGCTCGTCCGAGAAAATAAGACGTCCTTGTACCTACTGACGGGAAGCCACTTTTTTTTAGTAGGTTTAAATGTTGATTAAAAAGATAATGGCCGTATTTCGAGTCAGATTTCAAATTTAGGGGTTTTACGCGCCAAACCAATGACGGGCGGCATCTGGCACGCACCAGAGGAGATTAATTTCGATCCCATGGGATCTTTTGACGTTACGTGCACGGCGCCTTCTCCGCATGATTGCGGCCACCTCGGCCGGGATTCATCCGTAGGCCGGCGCTTTGCCTCGGAGCCATCGAGGCGGCTAGGCCGTGTTTCGGCTGTATCCTTATTTATGTTGCGTGATTAGGTATAGAATAGAATGTGCTTCTCTTAACGCGCCCTACCGCTAAAATGTTGGCTCCTCTTGGACTAAAACACACGAATACATACACATACAAGCACAAAAGTCGCCTCGGTGGTTCCGAGACAAAGCGCCGGCCCGGATCCCCAGGTGGCGGGTTCGAATCCCGGACGAGCCTCGAGGTGCCCGAAATCTGACGGGAGGCTTATAAACCCCTTTCGGAATACTGCCCTCTGTTGGCAGTTGGGGAATCCCTGCACAATGGCGGACTAAAACCGCAACGTCACGGTACACTGCGCACTTCATTCGTTTGGTTGAATTAGAAGGCGGAACTCGCCCACAAAAAAAAAAAAAAAAAAATAGCGCAGTGACGGTGCACTTTCGACGCTGTTTGATTGGCTCGTTGACTCCTAGCATTGGCCGCGCTCCGACGTTCGCTATCTTACGGAATGACTTGCACGTTCCACGATGTCAATTGTTCCGCCATTGTACAGTGGTTCTGGCTTTCTAATAATCGGCAGGTGACTTTCGTAAGGGGTCTATTGCAGAGAAGGCACCGCATAACCGAGCTCTCAGTTGCACGTCGAGAGATTGACGTGGTTGAAATGAATCCTCAGTCCTCCGCTGGGGCGTGCCAGTTTCCCTATATATTACCTATATACGTTGGTTAAGAGTATACAATGGTGAAACTTTTTTTCGTTTTCCGCGTTTGGCAAGCCTAATCCACCGGGAAAGTATTTCGTGCGACCCGGGTCGGAGCAACACAACGCCTAAGCCACAAAGCCGCTGTGCTGAATTTTCGGTGCCGCCCAAAGGAAGGCCAACGGGGACCACGAGTCTTGCCTTCAGCGTTGGGCTGCGACTCGTGTTCTATCGGCGAGAACACGAGTCCTCTAGCCGAACGCTCAAGCAACACTCGTGCCCCGCGTTACCCTCCTTCGGGGGACGCTGAAAATCCCAAGACTGGGCCTCTTGTTATCTGTACACTCTGCTTCACACCAAGTCCGAGCGCAGCCGACGATCCTCGGGAGCCAATCAGGCAGCGGTAAAAAATGCATCGTCACGGCGCTCCTCGTTTTCGCGCATTGACAATCGCCGGCTCATCCTATCCGGCGCAGTATAAAGCGCCGTGATTGGTATAGGCGCTGATCCAGTGCCACTCTTGAACGTGCGGATGACGCTTTTATCGAACCTTGGACCTACATGTTCCATTATACACGCTCTTTCTTATCTCCGATTCTGTCCCCGAAAGCTGCGGTCGACAGCTGCACCAGGCTGCACACGCGGTACTTCACACGTCCTTTCTCTATACGGACACCGGAAGCAGCCGATGTTGGCGCAAGCGGATGCACATCACTTTTCTCGTTTCCGTAGTGTCGGGGAGTGGAAAACGCAAATATCGCATCGGATGGAGAGGGGGCACTCCGTTTCGATGGGGCGCAACGGACGCCACGAGTTATCGGAGCCAATCCAATGACGTGTGAGCGTCACGTGGCCTTGAAAAGGCGCCTGGTCGCGTGGTTTGGTTCCCGAAGCTGTATTGGTTGGGATGGCTCGTAGCACCAGCAGTGGTCCGTCGGCAGGTGAAACGGATCTGTATACGTTACCTCTAAACAGCATGGAGGCTCCCTCTAGCTTCTGGCGTCTTCCCTTCGTAAACGCTCTCAGAAAAAAAAAAAAAAGAAAAACGCCGAGTATTTCATTTGTAGATTGGTTAGATCTACCGGATACTTCACTAAGAAACAAGCTTTTTGGGGTCTGTTTCCCGCCAAAGAGAGCCCAACACGTCAATAAAACTGTTTCACGTTGTTTTTGTTTTTGATATTTACGGAACTCGGAATATTGAACAATTAACGCCCCGAACGCCATGAAATCGTTTTAAAAACCTCGCAGTCGCGCGTTTCTTCGTTTAGGATTGTGCACGAATCGTGGAGCTTGGCTCGAGCGCAAGGGTGCAGCACCAAACCATGACATACTCCGAGGGGTTCCTTGAAGACATTATCCTCTCGAGGAACTTCAGCGCGGCGCTGCGCGTCCATGGCTATTGTACACACGTGACCGCTTTCCCATCGAGAGCTCGGATGGGAGACGAAGTTTGCGGCGAATCGAATGGGTCGACCGCCGCGCGAACGGCCTCGGGAATATGCAACGGACGTCCCGAGTCGCGCGCACCGACAACACATCGATCCCGAACCCGCAGAGTCCGCATCGAGCGAAATCGACCCCTCGGTTTCCAGGCACTGTCTTTTTGAGACGAATTGGATCGCTTTGCATCGACACCACCTTCCCCACCCCCATTCTCCTTCACCGTAATGGGGTCTGATCCGTTAGGACTTCCGCCCAAAGTATGCTGTATTCTTTTGCCTTTGGGCCCCTTGGGTTCTTTGGTGTCGCCACGTCGTACCGAGAAGTCGTTCGGATTCAGGGAAGTTAGGATTAGAGGGGGAATTGAGAGAGTTTGGTATTGAATCATCGTTCTTCTCAATAAAACGGGGTGCCGTTCTCGCGAAATCGAAGGCACTCGATTGACAGATCACGGGGATATCAGTTGTGCTTGGTATATAATGCCGGTAGTATAGTGAGGCGTACTATTGCTGCCGTTATTTGCATATGTGGTCTCCACGGATGATCGCATAAAAGAGACGGCGTTCGCAGCAGGCGGGACGATAGAACGATCTGCGGACATGCCTCAAGATGTTCGAAACATGTTTGTTTCAGACACATGCTTCGGATATGTCTCCGGACAGTTTAGGTGTGACCAATGGACTGCCGTACAGGCAGAACCTCCGACAGCGTCGGCAGACTGTCAAAAACAAATATCAGCAAATTACTAATACTGCAAAAAAAGGCCGTTCGATTTATTGGAAACCTTCAGAAATATGATCACTCAATGCCACTTTTTCGGGAGTATAGGATATTGACTGTAGAGCAAATTATGACCCTAAAATTATCAATCAATATTTTTAACAAGATCAGACAGAATCAATTACTATTTTTTAACACGTATCCAAAAAACCCTGGAAACTACAGTCTACGATGTAGTCATTATGTAAAAAGTAAAGCTCGTACGAATTATGGCTTCCAGCAACTTTCATATTTAATTCCAGACACACCCTACCATAGCTCAAATGGTGCAAAACAATGGTTCCTTTCGGACATTCAAAAATAACCTTGTAAAATATATTTTAAGTCTCTCATGATCTGCAGTTCGTATCCTGGTTTTTGAGTTGTATACATTTATATTTTCTACATATGCCCGTTGGCAATGGAATTCATTTCAGTGTTTGTTTTGTGCTGAGTGCTGTAAAAAAACCTAGGGGTTGGGGTCCCGTCAGAAGACAAGTTTGTATTCTTTTATCCCAGCCCCCCATACTTTTCTTTCGTCTGAAATAAAGACTACAAACAAACTAGCAATGGGACCGGGTGTTGGTTGGTGCGTGCATCTTCTCGGTTGCCAATGCGACGAGTGGTGGTGTTGTACACAAGTTGTGTGTGCGAGGAGGCTATCGATGGCACAGGCGCGAGGGTGCGACTCCGTAGAATGCCTTCTGTGAATAGCTTGCTGTAGGGTTGTGCATACGCACGGTGGATTCCACAATGCCACACGAAGAAGTAAACATAAATTAGGGTGACAATTGTTTTGCTCAAATCGGTAGTTTTCTTTTTTAAGGTTTTTTTTAATGTGCCTATCTGTTCTTGCAATTAGCACAGCTGATCGGGTAGCCAATGTTCCGCGCGGACGACGATAATATCAGGCGACACAAATATCAAAAGGCTTGTCGTAAGAGAAGCTATATATACAGCCCTGTGTTTCTTGCTTGGTCAATTCAGAATTTTTCTTATTTTTTTAGGGGAATTTGCGTTAGGGCTTTTCTTTTGAGCCAAGTTTTAGTGGCCATGGCGGCCACTAAAAAAAAGGCAAAATTAGTTAATTAGTTAGGTAATTAACGAAGAAATTTATATTCAACTTCTTTTACTTTTGTATGGCATAGTGTATTCGGAGAACTGACCCTCGACCTCATTTACGCTGAAATTTTGATTAAAAACTGCGTAGTGGGCGCTACAAAACGAGAAATGCCATCCTTGTAGGCGGCTTCAAACTGCGAGCAATAGGTCGATGGATGGATGGATGGATGCAACTGGCTGTACCCCTTATAACGGTCGCTAGCTTGCGCCACTTAGCCTAGAAAGCACATGGATTTTTCTTCCCCTGCCCATCTAGCGCCTGTGACGTCGATCGCTCTGCCCTTCGCCGGCTCCGCAAGCGAAGCCATCAGCCATAACGCCGCTATACAAGGGTGGCATTTCTCGCCACGTAGTTTTAATCAAAACTGCACGGCACGGTTGAACCGCATTGAGGTCGAACGTCACTGCCCTAAGGTATAGATTATGCCTCAAAAAATAAAGAGTTAAAAAGTCAATCGGAACTTTTTAGTTAATTAGATAACTAATTAAGTCGTTTCGCTTCTTTTCTAGTGACCCCCATGGCCAGCAACCTGGCGCCAGGGCTAAAATAACCCTAACGCAAGTTACTTATTTTTTGTTTTAATTCTGGACAGACTAAAAAAAAAGCGCAAACACTCTCTATTGTTCTCCTCTAATCCCAACCACGCATGCGCCCGAAAGCGGTTCAGACGTGACTTCCGGCCCCGCGGGTCCCTTGGGAACCCGTGGAAGCGTCTCCTCGGCGTGCCTCCCCGTCTGGTTGTTGTGCCGCAATGTTTGCGAGTTGCGTCGCCCAAAGGGCGTCCCCAAGGAGCGGACCATAGCAGGACGCCGCAGAGCGCAGAGCTGCAGCCGACTGGCCGACGTAGGACTTCCGGCAGGGGACCTGATATTAGCCACTGGATACTGACGCCTGCGCGCTTGGCTGCTCGCTTGGATCCAGAGTCGAGAAGCTCTCGCCGACCCGAGTGCAGCGCGTAGACGCTCTCGCACGCTCGCTTTCCACTCCTTCTGAACCGCAACAGAAAGTTGTCCCCGAGTGCAGGAAAACGGCGCAATTACAACGACAGCTTCACGTGATGAGATTGATCAGAAACACACAAAGACAAACCCACGTAAGAATGTAGTCTGGGTAGAGAAATGTGAGATGGTGGTAGAAAAATGTGAGATTGCGTGGGTAGAAAAATGTGAGATGAAATCTGCATCTGAAATTGGACACGAACAAACGTCAGGGATTAATCAGGTCTGACGTTCTTTGTTTGTTTTTATTCGTTAACTGAACGTTTGTTCCAGTCCAATTTCGGAGCCAATGCGATTCCGGCCATCGGTGCTACGACGTACGCCGGACCGCAGAACGCTCACCGCCTTTGCGAACGGCCTCCGCGATAGAGCTCCCGAGCAACCTCACAACGTGCCTATTTCGACACTGCCTTGGCCATCACTATTTGTAAACGGCGGGATGTCTTGGTATGCTTTTTGTGTTTCTTACTAGACAAATGTTGCGTCGTCCTTAGAGTGTACTATTCATATTATTCTCAGGGCAATTTTCCCGGGCCCAACACGTCTGCGGGCCGTGTTATCATCGCCGCCATTCCGGGCGGCAACCAACAACCCCGCCGCGATTCATCACGAAGTCGGCGGCAGAGCCCCGAGCTAGCGCCCGTCTATATCGAACGAGCCGCGTCTAAATATAGTGAAAACACGGAATCGCTATTGAAATGCCCGCCCTTGTTTTCGCGTTTCTGGCGGCCTCTCGCTTCATCGACGCCGTCGCGCTGATGCATTTCTCGCAATGCCGTTTTTCTGCGGCCGGTTTGGCGTCTGTGCGTGAGACGCCTCCGGTGCGGAGTCGGTGTTCCGCGAGGGACACCTTTAGACGGAGTCCCAGCGGTAAGTATACCGAAGCCGCGGAGACGTCGACGAGCGTCGTCATATGCCGGCGGCAGCGGCGGACAAAGGTCGAATTTGTGGGAGCGAATCGTGAGTCCGGAAACAGGCGGATTTGGGCGGTTCTATCCGCATGCGTCTTTCTGGCAGATTTCGGCGTGCTGTACCGTAGACCGCCCAGTAACGTTTATTTAAAAGTTGAAATTCTACGCGATGCGGACTGTCTACAGGTGCGGACTTGATTTGTTTTTCAAGATCGTCCATTATGACAAGGATTTTGTGAGTGACTGATTATGCTAATGGTGATTTCTGTACGATACAAGCCTCTTCGTGCGCTAATAAATCAGACATTTTGAAGGTATATTGTCTAGGAAGATTGTTTAATTTCCAATCCACCGGGTGCGGACTATCTAAGAAAACACTTTTTTTTTTTTCTTTTTCAGCCGCAATTTGCCCCGTCCGGCTACTGATAATAGTTCGAAACAAATTAAAAAAGCGGTTAATTGACGTTTAATTCGCCGAGATATAGCCGCCTTTCTTTTTTTATTTGGACCTTTTTTATATAATTTCGCCTCAAGAAATAGAGCTTAATTAAATTTACGAAAAAAAACTATAATTCCGTAGTATGTGCAGGCAAGCGTAAGCGTATAAGCGATCCGAAAGTCAATCCAGCTGTCAGGTGTCTAGACTCTAGAAACTTCGTTGCTCGCTTCATCAGCGAAAATCCTTTTTTTGCGAGAAAGAAGCATGGTGGGAGGGGAAGGGTTTGAGGGCGGCCAGGGAAATGTGCACGAATCGCAGTCGAGCAAAATAAATCTGGCCATATATCTCTCCTTCTAGGCGAGTGTTGCAAGCCCCATTCAATTTCAAATCTGTCTGCCCTTTTCTCCTTTTGGTGGCGACGTCAGACTTGCGCAAGTGCCCGGGTGGTCGCCCAGTCGTCGATATATGGAGAGTGAGACACTCCTTTGCGCTCCCTTGACAATAAAAGAGCCGCGTCGAAGGAAAAACAAAACCTTGGCGAAACGATTGGGCGTGTACTACAGAGTCGGTGGAACGTGTTAAGAGCATAACTATAAAAGGCTGTGGTGTAAGAATAGCTAATGAAGTAAAAACGTCCCAGAAAAAAATGGCCATCTTTTTGGGGACGGTTCAGGTACTACGTACTGTCGGCGCATTTTCGTCTTATTTTTTTTTTTACTCGTTACTAGGAAATAAGGGACGCTCTGTGTTCGTCTGGTATAGTTTGTTTGTCGGCGTTCGTTAAATCGCGATGAAGTTGAGACAAAAGAAAAACAAACTAAAATTTCCCTGACAACCGTTCAGCATTATTCGCGCTCCACGTTAATATATATATATATATATATATATATATATATATATATATATATATATATATATATATTTGGGTAGAATATTGAGCCCCGGACAAAAACAAGTGTTCCCATTTTTCGTCGTAGCTGCCGCCCTGATGAGTTGTCGTGCATAGGGTAGAAACGTGCGTTGCCATGCAATTCTCGGGGATTGCAAGGGCGACGGCATTTTCCGAGCGCTCGTCTTGCGCCAGAGATGCAGCTCCGACGACAAATCACTGTCACGAAGACTCTCGCTCCCTGCGCTTTTGCTTAGTCGAAAACGAACAAAGGAAGAAAAGGCAAGATTGTTGTTGGTTTTTTTAATTGCCGCCAAACTCCCCCCCCCCCCCCCCCCCCCCCCCAACCAAAAAAGAAAAAAATAGTTTGGTGAATAAACGTTACTGAAATGAAATTCCTCCCACACACATTCTGCTTTTCTGAATTTCAGAGAATTTCTTATTTATCGTTTTTGTCTGCATTGACGAGGGTCTACCGCAATGAAACGCAGTACTGACCGTGGTCAATATTTACGTTTTGATGCTTCTTTGCTCCTTCCGATTTTTGTTGTGTTATGATCTGAAAGGCAGGCTAACACCTGCCAGAATACGTGCGGATTGTGGGTGAAAAAGCACATTTTGACTGTTAAGTACCGTGGTGGTTATTGTGAACACCAAGTATTAAGCACAACTGTTTTTTTCTTCTTTTTGTTATTTCCGTAACACTGATTAAGGAGTAGCCGGAATTGGGAAGTTAGTGTCAACATCTCCATCGGTTTACGTATACTGAAGAAACAAGAACGAAGAACGGTCGACCTCGAATCCGACGTTGAGGAGCCGGTCGGTATGCCAGGCGTATGAACGCTCATCCCCGTCGAATTAGTCTCGGATTATCGTCTTCTGGAACGGTCAGGAGCCTAATCCCCACCACTCCGAAGTCCGATAGGAGGAAGCACGAAGAAAACAAGGCTGGGAGAGAGAGAGAGAGAGAGAGAGAGAGAGAGAGAGAGAGAGGGTGTGTGTGTGTGTGTGTGTGTGTGTGAGTGTGTGTGTGAGTGTGAGTGTGAGTGTGAGTGTGTGTGTGTGTGTGTGTGTGAGTGTGAGTGTGAGTGAGTGTGTGAGTGTGTGAGTGTGAGTGAGTGTGTGAGTGTGTGAGTGAGTGGAGAGAGAGAGAGAGAGAGAGAGAGGCAGAATCAGGCGTATCCTCTACACCTTCCCCATCTCTCTCCTTTTCCGCGGAGATTTCCTACGCGTTAGTAACCCTTATATCTGACCGGCCACGTGCTTGGGCCTAGCGACAGAAAGGGCTCCAAGCCCGCGGTCTCGCAAATCCCACGCGAGGCCACGCTGCAGCGCGGAGCACTACGCGTCGCTCTGACGTCGGGGGTCTGACGTCACTTACCCTCGCTGCTGCCTCCAACCGCCGCCAAGATCGATAAAGGCTGCTCGGCCAAGCTCGGCCTCACCGGATTCACGAGAGAGAGCACGAACGGATGCCGCCTCGGTCGTTTTCGCCGCCGTCGTCGTCGTCGTCCTAGTTGTTATTGTTGTTATCGGCTAAACGCGCTTTTGTTTTGTTAATTTCCTTCCCCTTTGTTCTCCCAATTGTGAACGATCAGTTTAGGTGTCAATAAACACGGCCTAGACATTGAACGTTCAATTTTGCTTTTTTTCAGGCGTCAGCCCTGGGTGTGGTTTCTCAAATGAACTTTTATCTAGCGAGCGGCAATTATATGAGCCGACTGAAGTGAGCGCCAGCCGAAAAGGATAAGATTCGGCAGTGACACTTAAAAATTCAAGGAATGTGAAAACATTCCTACACGCAGCGCATTCGTACAAGCAGCGCGCAACGTCTTCCTTTTTCAGACTGCGTTGCGGCAGTTACATCATGGCTCCCGCACTGCGCAGGAGCGTTGCTGCGTTGCTGCGTTGCTGCGTTGCTGTGCTTTTCTTTGTGTTTTATTTCTGAGGCGCGTCCGCTTTGACCTTGAGCGGCCTCGCCTGCTTCCGTGACGAAGCGTCTGATACGACGCGTCGCAGCTAATGGGACTTTAAATGCCGTTTCGCTCAGCCAATGGGCATTTAGGCGCCACCTTTCGCTGCTACAGACAACGGCTGCAGACGCCGCCGGCTGCGCTCCACGGGACAGTTAATGCTTTCGCATTAAAATTCCGCATCGGCTGCCTCCGGCACGCTAAGTCACAAAATGAATTGTCACAGTTCGACAATATAGGGAACAGTGGCAATCCATTCCAACCTCTGTCCCAACAGGTTAACGCATATTGTGTAAAACCCAAGATTGTGTCGGAGAAAAAGAAATACTTTTTGGAGTTGAAGACAAAGGACACAGGAGTGAAACGTCTCAGTGTGTCTTTTTTTTCCGACCCCAAGGTTTCTTCCTTTTCCCTCACCAGTCTCGGGTTTTACGCTATATGATCGACTACCATCAGCTTGCCTGCACACTCACGGTCTTTTAGGTTAACGCAGCCGAGGCCTGGCGTGTCTACCACTGCCGCATGGACTTCGTTGATCTAGCTCAGATTGCCAACCCTTGTGCGTCTTGGCTGGTGTTTTATTGGGGAGCAGCATGGTTGTCTCGCGAAGAGGAGAAACAGTCATTTCAACAAATGGAAGATTGTAATCTGGTCATGCGTATCGAAGATTCAGTACTCGCGAGCGCCATTTCATTCCACGGCACGATTCTGGAGACAGGAAGCCCCCGCGCGAAGTGTTTTGGGCTGCTTGATTTCAGGCTTCTAGCCGCCTATATAGCGCTCGTACTACGCTAGTGCGTTCCATTGTTGCTAGGGGCGGTAGAAAATAAAGTGAAGAACACGGTGCTTCTGTGCTCGAGGTGCAAATTTTTGTAGTCTTTCCGAAGAAATAAGAAGTGCGCGTGCCCAGCTTTAACCGGCGCTTAAAGGAGCTGTGGAACAATTTCAGGGCTTTGCTTAAATAATTGTGGAAGTTGATGCCTGACACTTCTGAAATGAACTACAGAAAACAAATTTTGTCTGGATAGCCTCGTTTTTATTAAAAAAAAAAAATGAAAAAGATCCAGGTTTTTGCCACCTCTCAACTCGTGCATCGTATTCCGGGTTACGTGCGCAGGGACGTCGATGGGGTGGGCGCGGGGCTCCGGTGAAGCTCTCTCTCTAGAGCCATCAGTGAGCAGCGAGAACTCATTTGCTCGCGACCGCGTGACCACGTGCTGGCAGGCGCAGCGCAAACAATATGGTGAAAGGAGGAAAGTCTCATCCGGGTCCGGCCATACCCGTCCGGCCCTGTTCCCCTCCCCTTCCGGCTTCTGGCGGCTGTTCGCGGTAGCAGAGAGAGCTGGTGGTTTTGTGGGCCTAGGATAGATGGCGCCACTAAAACACCGTATAATAAACGTTTTGTCGATCATTAGCAGGTTTTTGATGCATTTATATTTATGTTGGAACGACAAGATTTATAGAAAAGTTACCTTTTATCGAGCGGGTATTCGCACAACTTGCTATCTTTCTACAAGACGTCACACCGCGTGTTTCTCATGGCCGCCGCTCGCGGCTGCAGGTCGGGGAATATTCTAATTTTTGCCTCGCGATTACGCGGCGGAATCGCAACATTTCGAAGGAAGGAGGTGTGTTTTCTGTCCTTTGTGACAAGATGAACAATGTCAAAAGTAGAAGATGCCAATTCTTTCAACGTTAAAATCGTTGCACAGCTCCTTTAAGCACCGCACTCCCGTACCTTTGACTGCATAGTCACAGAAGGTTGTCCTTGAGCACAGCCTAACTGCTCTCCTCTCCCCCCCCCCCCCCCCTTTCCCCCCGGGGTACCGTCGAGAGAACTACAGAGAAGAGCGTCAATAATGTAATTCTTTGCTGCCGACGTGGTAGTTGCTGTTTCCGTCGTTCCTACGTTGTCTGAACGCTACGGAGTCATTCGGGAACCCACCTCGAAGCATTTATTTACAAGGCGCTTTCGCGTTCCAGTCGCGCGTCTTGTCAGCGAGGACTGCCGGAATTGCTTTCCATTCCATTTGAGTGTCGGTGACAGCTGTAAACAATTCGAGCCCCAAACACTTTCATTAACGATTTGGTCAGACAGTCAAGGTTTTTCAGACTAAGAAATGTCGAAGCTCCTTTGTCTTGCTCGCTAATGCTAAACGAACTCGACAGTCGAAGAGAATGTAAAGTGCATTTTTCCTACCTTTTGTTTATTTTTTATCATTGTTATCTTTTATTTTTAAATTAATTTATTTACAGCGAAAGGTGACATTCTTCGAATGGCCTGTGCCTTCAACGCGTAAACGGAGAACGACTGGATGAACATTCATGGTGTATCGAGAGTGGTTCTCGATGTTTCTTTCGATGGCGTCAGTCGTGACGAACGGAAAGCACCCGCGAATGTGGGGTGTTTGGTGGCGGCCACGAAGGTAACATGCTGGGGCGTCGCCTCGTTTGCGCCGACAGTTTGATGGGCGGGCGATGCTGACGCGACGGGAGAAACGTGAGCTGGCAGGCGGGCGCGAGCGAACGCCAACTCGACCGCCCAGCGTTCCCAAATATCAAACAGCCGAGGGAGCTGCGCGCGACATTGTTGTCTTTTTTTTTTTTTTCGATCCATCGTTAGCGCAGATTTGAAACGAGAAACGCTCGCGGTGCCTCTGAACAGCCGCCTAACTGTTACGTGCAGACCTGCTCATCACGCGGCACCGCTACGACGTACCTCCCCCCCCCCCCCCCAAGTCTGACCTTTTCGTCTAATTTGTCGCCGAGTTGTTACCGAAAATATTTCGGAAAGCACGCGACTGTACACCTACGCAACTGGCAGATATTGGAGAAAGTAGAAAGGAAGTGTAATAATCGAATAATGAAAAAAAAAAGAAATGTAAAAAAAAGCTGCCGTCGCCTTTGATTTTTCTTCCTCGCGCCGAACACGTTCGAGGAAAAGGTTGCGATAGCGGTGGCTCAATGGAGTTAGGCTTCCCCTCATAGAGAGTCTTTGTGGGGCGGAGCCAGCCTGTCAGGAACATGGGCGCGCCGGAAGGCCTTCGTTTGGCCTTGTTGGATTAGTGGAGCTGAGACGGACGGGAAGGAGAAGCCCGTTGTGCGCGTCCCCTTGTCCGGGCAGTCGGCGAGAGGGAAAGCAAGTGCAAGTCTATTACGCGAGTTGCGCGGAGATTTATTTACCACTGTTGCCAACCCCCCTTTTTTTTCTCTCTTTGTGCGACTTTGAACCTGAAAGGGCACTAGCACAACCGGGGGGAAAGCAGCAGTAACTAGGTGATTAAAGTTTAAAAAAAAGACAAAAGAAAATATTGAATTGTTTTTTTTTATTTATACCGACGTGTTTATAGCTGAAAAAAAAAAATCTCGAGTTTGCTTTTTTTTTATTATTATTATTCTTCACGCTGTGCCTCCTGACCAGCAGTTTATGCATCGAAGTGAATGTCGTAACGCTACGAAACTAGGCTAGGAAGTCTACCGTAAATATTATAGGCTATTAGTAAAAAGTCAGCTCGGAATAAAATGGGCCCTGAAGATGTCAAAGAATAATTCACGCGATCATTCATTGAAATGTAGTTGTGTCGCATTCGGTGACCAGGGTGTTGAACCGAACCCGAACCGAAAACCGGATCAAAACCGTTATTTTTGACCGAACCGGTACAAAACCGAAACCGAAATCGAACGCTTCATATTGAACCCGAACCGGAACGAAACCATAATTTGATGTGGCGGTTATCGGTTCAATGAAAGCGGTTCAGGGCCAATTCCGTCAATAATTGGTTGCGGGCGTATTTCTTTCTTATAGACCTTTTTCGCATAACCTCAAACCAGCCAGTAACTGACGTACCCTCGACCTGGTGCATTCTTGGATTGCCCGCTGACACAGGGTATGCAACCGCCAAGGGTATGGGCGAAAAGGCTTAAAACGGACGTCGTGCATGACTTAGTTCCGAGTGCTCCTTTCTACCGTGCTGCAATTTCCGAAAATCTACGGTTGTCTGGCTACCACTGCGTGGCCGTCGGATGAATAAATAACTTTAAAAAGCATAAGAACAACAGCAGATAGTGTGCCATGAGCACAAGAAGCTGCAGCGCGAGTGTGGCTGCAATGTTATCGAGCTTCGCATTTTCCCCAAGAATCTTTATTTATGAAGTCAGTCGATTGCGAGCTTGAATCGCGAGAGATTCGTATCAGACTCAACGTCACGTTTAAGTTCACTACCATTTCGTCTCTGACAAGAGGACCGATTTTAATTACCGGCGCAGGTGGTCCAATTAGGTTATCACTGCAAGCCCCATGGTATGTGAAAGGTATGAAAACGTCTACATGCCACCACTCAAGATGGAGCTATCAAATGCAGAGAGCTTACCTGCATAGACTACATTAAACTACTCATATTTAATTCGCTGTGGAAACTCAATCAAAACACGCCACCGTCTTCGTCCTCGTTCTCTCGAGGAGGCAAGGTGATGGCCTGTGAGTAGCCAGCTGGATTCAACCGGACAAGCTCCAACCAAGTTATTGCAGCCCATTATAGCCAAGTCTAGCCAAGTTCCCCCCATACCCACACCGTTGCCTACCCAGATAGCTGTGCTGCCAGAACTAGCCGGTATTTCTTTTTCTAAACCGCTAGACGGCGTCGTCGGCGCCGCAATTCTCAAGATGGCGGCGTCGTTAAAGAAAAGGTCTATACTATTGCCAAGACTGATCCTACATACTGTCAGATATTTTTACATTTCGTATTTATTGCATGTTTAATAAAAAATACATCATCATCAAAAGCAGAGACACAAAGAGACCGCGTGGTCAATGAACTCGCTTAGTTTCCACCTCTACTTAGGCATATGGAGAGCTTCAACTTTACTTTGTTTCTTGGATTGAACCTGGCTGGGCGGTCGCGGCGCGGCGATTTCAAAGCACCGCTTGGGCTTGGCCGCTTGGCTACGAAACTTCCAAGTGTCGGAGTGAATTGCGCCACTCTAGGCACGGAGGCCTACGCGTCCGCGAATGTTTGACCTCAAGATGGACCGCAGTTACAGTCGATGAGCCATTTAGCCAATCGAGCACCGAGAGCGCACCACGTGAACTTCCGCTCGAGTGCAGCGACACGCTGAAGGAAGGTGGGACAAGTACCACGCTGCATCGGCAGTATAGTTTGTCGGGCCGCCTGAGAGAACGATCTTCTATGGTTTTAAATTCTATTTTCGCAAGCCAACCTGTTGACTATCGAGAGTTGTCTGTTTGGCGTACGAAGAAGCCACCGGCACCCTCTGGAGAGGGTCTGGGGAGGGGTGCCCAGTTGAGACGGGGCACCTCAGGGTCGTTGCCATCTTTGGTGCGTTTTAATGTTTTGCTTTTTTTGGAGACTAACCCCTTCTGCATGTGTTTGTGTTCGTTGGGAAGCTAGTGAGTAGAACTATTTATGTAGAACACGGTGGACGGCTTCCCCGTAAGGCAAGGTCGACAGCACGTTTGTCAGTATGTCAGCCATTGGCTAACCTAAGCGAACGCTTTGGGGCGCTAGTTGAGAGTGGCCGAGCTGGCCGGTGAGCCGCTCGGCCAGCGTGCAATCTTCACAGCACAGTATGTGCGTGTTCGTCGCTTCAGAAAGCGAGCAAAGTACACGCTATACCCACAAACACTAAAGATGGCACCGACCACAAGCTCTTTTTGGAAAGGTCTATAGATCCATCCCGAAATTACGCCTTCTTCTGGCAGAGTTTGAAATACTGTACAGTTGCGTGTGCAAAAGACACCATAAAAAAGGAAAGCCGATCTCTTATATATAGTTCACTTAAGAACAGTGTATTGCAAGTAATAGCCTGGCCACATTAATTATGTCTTTTGCTCACGTCACTTTGCTGGGGTTTCAGATCTGCCTGAAGAGGGATTAGTTTGGGGATTGGTCTTTTGCAAGAATATCGTGCTCAGAAAAGGCTGCTGGAAGTGCTTTGCTTGGTCAATATTCGATGGTGGAGTTAGGAACCGGTTCTAACCGGTTCGCACTTACTAAAACCGCTAACCGGAGTGATATTATGTGCACTACCCTAAACCGGAACCGAACCGAAATAATGACCGGTTCGACACCCTGGTGACAATGTTGTTTGCGATTGAATTCTAGTTTTTTGTAACGCCGCACCATCATTATTTTGTAAAAGCGGTGCTTTACAAAGAAGTAATCTCCGTTTTATTGATTTACTTATGTGGTGAGTGGACCGTCGGAATATTGCCACACGCATCGCCGAGCGAGCGCGTTCGTGGCCGAGTGGTTAGTGTACCTGGCTGTCGCGCGGAGGACCCGGGTTTGATTCCGGGGAGCGGAATCTTCTTATATTTATTTATTATTTCTACTTGGCGTTCTCGTAAGTTCGAAAACCTTCTCGCCTAATCGAGTTACGAATGTTCTACGCGCCGAACGTTCTAGGCCGAATGTTCCAGAGACACACGCGGGTACAAAAGGTGCTCCGCGTGGCGGCGGGAGTTCAATCTCGCCCCAGCGTTCGATCCTTCTGTTATGCCGTCTTTGACGCCCGCGATGCTCTGTTGTTATCTTCTGTTTCCTTTTTGTTTTGGACACAGGTTCACCCCATCAAACGTTTTAGTTTCCTCGGTTATTCTTTATTTCGTCACCTCGTCATTCGTGACAATATCTTTCGTCAAAAATGTACGCTGATTCGGCTAAAACAGTCGACTTCGCTGAATATATTTTTCACTTTCTTTTGAATAAAAATGAACAGATACGAACGAATCTTACATTTATTTATGTTGCGTCGTACGCTTGGCCGTTTTTTTTTTTTGTTTGTTTGGTACGCCGAAATTTTAAATGGGCCGAAGTTGAGCACCCCAGAAAAAAAAAGCAGAAAATTACAGCGTGAACCGCTTCACTTGGAGTAGTGAGAAGGCCGCCGTTTATCACTCTGGACACAGCCATGTCGCGGCAGCAGCGCGTTTTCCGAGGAGAACGCCGGCGCATTCGACGTTGTGAAAGGTATTCTGTCTTGTTGGGCAAGCTGAAGAGCGAGTGCTTCCTGTCTTACGCGTTGCCAAATCTCCTGGAAACGCGACGTTGTTTCTGCTTCTTGAGCACTGCCAAAACTTCGTTCAGGAAAAGAAAAAGTTTTCGGTCATGTTGTTGACCGTTTGTTTATACTTACGCGGGATACGAGTGCAGTCTATGCTTTATGAGTTGTAAATAACAAGTTCCGTCTATGCACTTACGACCTAAAGTTTCGGGCACGAGCTTCGTCCCGAGCCGGCATGGTGGTAGGCTCCTAAAAACATCGCTCCATCCCTGGGAACGCAGCCACGCCAAAGAATAATCTAGCTTGGCCCAAGATTGGCGATTGTAGGTGCCAAACTTGGGCCTAATAAGGTCTTGTTCCAAGGCGTTAGAATTAGCCAGAGAAATTTCAAAGTTTGGCTTTTCTCTGGTTCGTCACACGAGTGGCACACTGCCACACACAAGCCAATGTACCAGGCGGCAACAGAACGACCAGGCAGTGATGCCCAACTATGGCATTTGTTTGGCAACTTAAGAGCGAGGTACCCATATTCTAGCCAAATAATATCAAGTTTGGTTATATCTTGGCCTTTTCGGGCTTTTGGGGCCCTAAATTGCTGAACAGAAACCAAATTTCGGCCCACTGTGTTTCTTGCGAAAGTTCGCTGTCTGCTAAGAAATAGATTAATACCTGATCCATTCTTTTGTTCCTTGACTAAACACAAAAACAAAAATTTCGCGAATGATTTATTCTGTAATAAGTTCTTTGTAAGCGTTGCCTCACCGGAAACTAGAAGAGAAAGCTTGAAGCGGATTGAGATCGAGCTCTTCGAAGAAGGCGACTTTCTTCATCTTACTCCAGTGGCGAACGTTTCAGAGTTGCTGTCGCGAAACTCCGCAGAAAAGGAGAGGGCACAGTGCGCCGCGGCTCTCCAATTTTTAATAAGCGCTTCCGGCGAATGTCGAGTGCACCGCGCAAGCTCGACTCTTGATTACAAATCGTGCTTTCTTTTGTGCGCGCCGTGAAAAAAAAGATTATCCCCAAAGAAAGCAGGAACCTTCGCTTGTCTAAGCGGCTGCATTGTCCCCGTTCTAAAGGGAGCAGCACGTTTCACAAAGGGCGCCCGTGGGAGAAGGGCTCTTCGAGACAAATTCCCAGTTGAACGTCCGGTTAACTTTGAAAGGTTCGATACGACACAGAGAAGGCACGTAAACAGCCCGCGTCTGTCAAAAGACTTGGTCGTGGAACACGCCAGCGTCTATAGACCAACTCAACTCTCTGACGTCACGCCGCGGCGGTGGCGCTGCTGTCGGCACTGGGCATGCGCAGGTGCTTCGCCTAGGCCGAATCTGGTTTCTGCGCGCGCGCAGTGCCCTCGCCTGGTGGACAAACGCGGGCTTGTTTGTAAACAATGTGTTGGTCGATACTCTACATTAAGTGTTTTTTTTTTTGTTTTTTGAAGAAGACAGCATAAACTTAAGCACGGGAGCACTCGCATAAACTCGAAGAGCAGAGCGATAACAACCCTTATTTCTTAAAGTAGTTTGGCCAAAGAATGAAGAGACTTTTTGTTTTAGCAAAGATACGGTATACGAACTATGCGTAACTCTACAGTAACGCAATTCAAAGCTTGGAAAGGACTAAACCTACGTGAAGTACACCTATACTTATTTGTTTTCTCCCTATCGGTTATTTCCAAGGTGAAAACAAAATAACTTTTCTGAAAAAAGTAAGAACAAATTTATTTGATTTAAATCAAACTTGCACGATTTAAATCTCTTCAGTCAGAAATGAGTGACTGGGAAGCAAACACTGATAGAAAAACAGTAAATAGAAAATAATTTCAGTATTATTTTTGGGGAAAAGTGTTTGATTTAAATCATTCTAGCCTACTCGATGCGATATAATTTATAATTTAAATTGTGCGTTAAATCACGATTTAAATCATCTTTATTTTTATTATCTATCTATTCAATTATTAATTTTGTTAAGGCTTGCTTTGTGGCTCTGGGGTCGGGTAATTTATCGAAAAAGTTGGCCACGTCGCTTCTTCGTATGTTGTGGAGTGGTTAGAACAAGTTTGTGTTAATTTTATTTGCTTGACAATGCTTGTTTTGCATTTGTCGTTAGAGAAGTGTCTGAAGGATGCGACATTGTATTTAATTTGTGAGAGTTGACATTTTTATATTTCTTACCCGCATGCAAAGACGGCTACTGTATTTTTTCTTTAAACAGTTTGCACATTGTGAAGGATCTGTGGAAGGCTGCAATTTTCTCGAGCGGTCAGACGGCGGTCGTCGTGCCTCGAGACGCGTTTTGTTTTGTAGGTTTGGTGAATAACCTCGTGTGTTTTCGTCGATGCGTGTCTCGTTGGGAAGCATATTTGTCAGACT
Organism: Ixodes persulcatus; assembly: GCA_013358835.2. Classification (NCBI taxonomy): domain Eukaryota; kingdom Metazoa; phylum Arthropoda; class Arachnida; order Ixodida; family Ixodidae; genus Ixodes; species Ixodes persulcatus. The sequence continues at coordinate 1,650,568 of JABSTQ010009550.1, read as the reverse complement.
TGTAACCGTTACTTGAGGAACGTAATGAATTATCGTTACTGAGGCTTAGATGTAATGAATTACAGTTACTAAGTACTTCCGTATAAACTAGTATAGTTTACTCGTTACGTTCCAAGCTTCTTTCGCGTTACTTTGCTTGAAAACATGTAAAAAAATAAGCGGGCAAAAATTTCGACGTTTCCACAAATTGTATTACAAGCCTACTTCCAATATCCCATTAGTTGCAGTCGTTCTAAAAGAAAAAAAAAAAGAATGAGTGATTAATTTTATTATACACCATTCCAGGGTCTACAAAATCACAGCCCAGCACGCGCTTGTTCGTCGCTTCAGAAAGCGAGGATAGCACGCGACGTATGCACGAACACTGAAAATAGCACCGGCCAAAAGCGATTTTCCAGGAATCTTCTATTAGCAACGCGCGCGACCAAAAGCGTCGCTGTGATCGGCTGTCCACGATTGGCCATACCACGGGCATAAGAGCACTGTCTGTCAACTTCGACAGTGTTGGTTTGAAAACGCAATGGCTCCACTGTGCATTTTTTTTTTAAACCACCATTCAACTTGTCGTCACAACTAATGGCAAGTAACCAGGGTCGCAACTCGTGATGTTACGGGGAGGCAAATCGTGGTCATGACGTCACGGACGGAAGCCACCAAGAGGGCGCCACCAGAACCACTCGGCGCTCACTGACGAGATCAGGTATACGACAGAGAAGTTTCTTTTCTCCGTTGTCCCGGTTCAACAGCGAGCTTCCTAAAAGTTTCCAGCCTTCGATATAGCTTCGGCGTCTCATTCATCAGCTTGGAGCGCGCGCGAGCCGTCAAAGCACGGTGGAAGGCAACGAGCGCGTGCTGGAGGCGTCCGAAAGAGACGTTATTCATTCATTCATTCATTCATTCAATGCTTTATTTTCAAACTTGTTTTCAAAATACACAAAAACTGTTTGGACCCATAGCCGTTAAGGCTAGTCCGGGGTCCAATCGTAATATAGGTTCAAAAAGCGGCAGAATACAATAGACTCATACAATGCGCAAAAAAAAAAAAAGAAATCACGTTCTAGAAAATAATTAGCTTAACTGCATTTCATAATCACGAAAGAATCTTTTTAAGGAGGGCAGAAAGTTGTTTTCCAGCTTTATAATAATAGGTATTTCATTCCAAACTAGAGCACCATAAAATTCAATCAGCCTTTGTCCATATGCATTATGGCATGGCGGTAAATTAAACATATAATTCGCTGCAGCCCTTGTTTGTCGCCTGGGAGATCGAAATAAATTCAAAGAAAGGGGTTCATTAGACTCTATGATTTTACGAACTGTTTGAGCTATTTTTAATTTGTAAATACAACTGAATGGCAACACGTTTAGCGATTGGAAAAGAGGTCTACTTGGGTTAGTGTTTCTTGAAAATGTTATAAATCGTATCGCTCGTTTTTGCAGGCGAGTTACCGGATCTAAGTATGTAGCGTAAGTATTACCCCAGGATTTTATACAAGAAACCAGCTGACTGTGGACGAATGCAAAATAGAGTATGCGCAAAATAAATAAATCAAAACATTCGCGTGCCTTTAATAATGTATAACAACCATATGCAATTTTCGAACACATGTGCTTAATTTGGCTTTTCCAGTGCATATCAGAATCGAACAAAACACCTAAATATTTATAACAAGTTGTAATTCCGTATTATCTAATTTTATAACTATCTCGTCGAAATTAATCACCCTTTTCCTGGAATGAAACACTGTATACTTAGATTTATTTAGGTTGATTGTAAGTTGATTGCTTGTGAACCATGACAGTACCCTAATCAGTTCCTCGTTGATTTTATCCTGCAATTCGCCTAACGTATCCCCAACAAAAATCAGTGCTGTATCGTCGGCGTACATTAATGCTTCTGAATATTTTAAAATCGACGGAAAATCATTTACATAAAGAGAAAAAAAAAAAATGGACCCAAGAACTGAGCCCTGTGGCACACCAGTTAACACCGTTTGGGGGGTAGAGATAAAATTATTTATTACTACGCACTGTTTACGGTTAGAGAGATAGCTATTAAACATCTCCGACGTTTTCCCCCGAAAGCCATACTGATGGAGTTTATAAAGCAAGATACTATGATTAACTGTGTCAAATGCTTTTTTTATATCTAAATATACAACAACGGCAATTTTACTTTCATGGAGAGCTCTGTTGAGATGTTGAGTTAGGAGAAAAACAGCTGAGGACGTTGATCTATTTGGTCTAAATCCGTGCTGATTATGGCAAAATATTGAGTATTTAGTTATAAAGTCCTTTATACGTTTTCATATTATTTTTTCAAAAACTGTGTTAATTGTACTTAAAACTGTAATCGGTCTATAGCTGGACGGTGCCGAAGAATCTCCATCTTTAAAAATGGGTACTACTTTAGCTATCTTCAGCTCGTTAGGATATATTCCATTTTCTAACGTGTGATTAAACAAATGTAAAAGATGAATACCTAAAATATCAATATTATCTTTTAATAGTTTAATAGGAATTGTATCTAGTCCTGCGGCTTTACCTATTCTAAGATGCCCAACTACTGATATTATTTCATTAACTTCAATTTCTTGCATTACAAAGCTATTTGTAATTGGTGTCAATGACCGCTGGGGATCAGGTACGTGCGGCAACTGAGCTGCTAGGAGTGGCCCTATATTAGTAAAACAATCATTAAAAGTGTCTACCGTGTTCTGTTCGATTAAATCAGGTAATACATGTTTATTTGGACGAAGGCCTATAGCATCATTGACTGTGTCCCAAATTATTTTAATGTTTCCGTCCGCTTGCCTAATTTTAGTTGAGTAATATTCTTTCTTTCTTTTTCTCAACATAGAAACTGATCTGTTCCTGAAATGTTTAAATTTGCTTAAATAGTAGTTATTATTTTTATGTTGTGTTCATTTATGATACCATTTATCTTTTTCCTTTAATACCCCTAAAATTTGGCTCGTCATCCAAGGACAAACCGGTACATTGTATTTATTAGACGTCGTTTTTACAACACTCAACGTTATCGCGTTTTTGAGACTAGTAAGGAAGTTGTAGTATTCGATATGAACGTTTTGATTATACGTGGAGTATATCTCTAGTCGTTCTAATACCCTGCGAAGCTGCGCATAATCTATTTTGGTACGCTGTTCAGGACGACAAGATTTTCTTTTATGAATAATCTCTTTTTGTAAAACAAGAAAAATGGCCAAGTGGTCAGCTATTAAGTTTGGGTAAACACCAGCATGGGCATCCGTATCAGTATTGCAAAGAGCATGATCAATTAACGTACTGGAGGTGCTAGTAATGCGAGTAGGTTCAGTAATGAAGTTGCGTAAGTTGAAAGATTCTAAAAGCAGCGTATAGCTATTATGCGTATCACTAGTCAGATCAATGTTAAAGTCGCCAACAACTACAATGCGATCGTTCTGTCCATTAGACAATGCCGTAAGTACTGCCTCGAATTTTACAAGAAAAGAGCTTACTAACGAGCTTGGAGGTCGATACACTACACCGACTACTACGCCACAATCAAGCTTTATAAAAAGTGCTTCAATGACATCATCACTAATAGTGGCAGGCGATAGAACCTGGAAAACAATATTTTCTTTCACAAAAAACGCAACGCCTCCACCTCTCGTATGCGTATCACGTGGAAGAGATGATAAATTGTAGCCATGCATAAGAATAGTTTCATTGTTTTTTAACCAAGTTTCACTAACAGCGATTAGATCAAAACCCGGCACATGCTGGGAAACATGCCCAACTAAAGAGTTAAAGTTTTTTCGTAAACTACGTACATTGCAATGGAAAATCAAAAGCTTATCTTCGTTCTGTATCAGTTGTTCAACATGCTGAAAAGTGAAAGACATGATAAACGTAGTAACACAAGTATTTGCGTCAGGTTCAGAACAGTTACACCACCCTGATCAAATCCCCCTCATTCTGATCCTGTTCGAGACTACATGGTTGGTCGCACGACAAGAATGAGTTCACAAGGGAGAATAAACCAGAAACGCAACCCACTCGTCACCCGGTTTCCCGTCAGCCATGTGACTTCGCCCTGTACGCACTGTCTTAATCACGGTTCGCGAGAACACGGGAGCGCGTGGCATCGGGTGCTACCGGAGCACTCTAAAGGCGCGTTCACACTGGCGACTGGCGTTTGTCGCGAGAGCGACTAGCGACGTGCGACAAGCGACCATACCGAAGTTCGCACTGCGGGCGATCGACGAGTCAACGGCGAGTCGCTCCTCGGGAGCCGCCGTCGTTTCAGTGCACCCCGCCACAGCCCGGGTTCGCGTTTCGCTGCTTTTCCATGTCCGTTGTTTCGCAGCTACACACGCGTCGTCGTTGCCATATGAAAAAAAAAAAAAAAGGCTCGTTATGTTGACCTGGTTCCTTGGTAACCATGCCAAAAAGCCCAATCGCTACATCGGCGCGCAGTCGCTCGAGCTATCCGCGTCGCAGTACATACCTGTCGAGAAGTGGCACGGATTTGCTATACCAGGCGGAGTTCTATTTCGGGCGCTCGTTCAAATCGGGATGCTGCGTTTATAAAGCAATGGGTGTTCGTTGATAGCGCTGACCAGAGCCGTTCCGCAGACACCTCCGTGATTCTGTATCCACGGCCGGTAACGCGAACCGAGGTGTTGAACGGACACGTTGGTTGTCTCTCCCGCAGAAGTTCGGCGCGCCGGATGCAAACGAACGCGAGGTGCACCTCACGTCACTTCCGGGGCGCCGCTGGTTGGTTCAGCCGTCGGGCGACTCGGCGAAAAGTCGCCAAATTCGGTCTGGAAGCAACTGTTCCAAACCTTTCGCTTTTGCGACTGTCGATTTTGCGACAAACGTTGTCGCGCGACACCTACGACTTGCCGGTGTGAACGCGCCTTAAAAAAACCCAGAAAAGAAAAAAAAATTTAATAGTCTTGTTGGGACACGCGTGTCAAAAAATTAATTTAACGCTAATTTTTTTTTTAACCACTTCTATTGACGGCGCGAGACGCGATTTAGTCGGTAGTCACCTCTTTTCCTCTTGTTTTCTCTCTCGGCATTTCGGGCGCGTAGAGGAGAGGTGGATCGGCTTCGCCTTCACGTTGAGGGGGAGAGGGTGTATGACCATCTCGTTGAGGTGGAAAGAGTGTATGACCATTCTGTGACGTCATCGACTTTGCGCGCAGAATTTAAAATAAATCTGGCGCCGTCAATATTGCCCTACATTTTTTTTTTCGCGTAAAAAATGTTTCATGACACGCGTGTCCCAACTAGACTGTTAAAAACAAAAATTGTTTTCTTTTCTGGAGCTCTTGAACGGCCCGGCGCGCTACAGCAGCGCATCCGCATCGCTGCAGTGGCAGTTGCGCGCCTGACCGTTTGGGTTTTGCGGTTTTACCCGATGCCACGCGCTCCCGTGTTCCCGCTAACTGTGATTAAGATAATAGTACACTGCGAGACACAGTAGGCGCGAACACCGCTTCTACACTTAACACGCATCTACACCACATCTACACGCAGTTTGCTCAGACGGGGTATTGACGTGCACCAAATTTTACCGCTTCGCTAAGTGCTCCAAATGAGCACTTTCTGTCACGATAGTACGTACGTTTTACGACAACCTTTCGGTGCTAAAAAAAAAAAAAAAAAAATCGGGGAAAACTGGTGATCGCTCATGCGTACATACCGTGTCGCCCTCCCGGCACGGATGGCCTTACGAGTGGTGGCGCTTAGCTGACGCGAAGAATATAGAACACAGACCCCGAGCTTTTTAGGTGTCGGTCGCGGACGGTGTATACTTTAAACTTTGCTTCCCGTAACCCCCTTTCGTAAAGGTCGGTTGGAGCGCTCGTTCTACCTTTCCTCGATTGACTCGACTACTTCCGATGCCCCTTGGCAACGAAAGTGAACGAGTTATCCGGAGAGTATAGTTACGGTGTCGGCGTAAGAAGGGGCTTGCGTCAAAAGGCTCCGTCAACGGCTGACACGTCGCACCCGGTGCCTCGATGAGGTCGATGTGGGTGTTGTCTTGCCATCGCCATCGCCGAACGGAAGTTCGTATTGGTTGATTGTATATCGATTATTGCACAGAGGCTTGGCGTGGACTGGTCTGCCCTTTTTGTCTGACATCCTTTCCGGGTCCATAAAGTGACGGGTGCGTCGCTTTGGAGTCGCGTTTTACAAATTGCGGTGCTCCTTCGTTTGGAAGCGGTTTCTATCGACCTATGACTACCGTTTGTGAGTGCATGGAGACGGACTTTTGCGCTCTCGCGTTTTTTTTTTTTTTCGCTTTCAAATCTTGTGGGTTTGCGCCAGTTTTTGCCTCAATGTCAGAATGTCCGTTGTCTGCACATTAGTTCTGTCCAGACGGGGCGTGCTACGTTTCGAAAGACTTATAACGGCGTTGCGTGGGGGCTATTGTGAAACATAACCACGCACGCATGTTGCGCGGAGCGCGCGTGTGCCTGGCAGTGACAAAACAACAAAAACAGGCACTTGGTCGTAACTGAATGAACAATTCCCAATACCGAATATGACATCACCACGCAACAAATAATAAAAAAAAATTGCTTTATTGAAGCCATCAAATTAAATTTTACCGCTTTATTTTTTCTTTTTTAGACATTGAACAGGCACTTTGCATTCGTATAGTTTTTATTGTGTATTCTGTTTTCGCAAAACGAAAAAGAGGGTTAACTCGTGCACGGCCGGAACGCAAACTGCAGCAATGTGGTAAGTTAGGCAAGTTGGTGATCGTTGAACATCAAGAAAAACGGCGCTGAAAGGGACAAGAGAAACACGCGCTGACTCACAGCTGAAATATACAAAAAGCCTCTTTCTTTACAAATAAAAAAAAAACAAAAAACGCCAAGGATACATTAATGCTGTTGGTGCAAGTGTGTTATAGGACTAGGTGGGCATCACATTGGTAATAATCGTCACGATACGTCGGTGAATTAATTATAATTTGATAATTCACTTTTTAATTATTAAAGATATTATTATAGGGTTCAAATTAAAAAAAAAATTGCTGAGCGGCATCGAAAGCCACTAAATAAGTGAAAGATATGGGGCGCGTTGAAAGCCCGGTGGTGCTCGATAGAGTTCCCACTCGCGCAATGAACAAAAGGCTAGAGGTGCGAAAAACGCGACCGCTGGGTTTTGCTGTCTCTTATCGTCCGCGTTTTCGCACAGTCAGCATTGCGCCCGTTGCACGTGGGGTAGCTTTAGCGGGCCACCACGCTTCCCAGGCGCCACAATTGTTTTCGAAAATACTCATTTAATGGTTGTCGATGACGCTCAGAAAGCTTCTGATTGGAACCATATTGTTACAATTTCTGCTTTCCTTTTTAACTGGTTTAATCAGAATATGTTTATTTTCTCTATTTAAAAAAGTTGATGAAGAAACTTTTGTTAATTATACGACTTAGAGTGACGATTAGCCTACTATTATGTCCTCCTGAACGTTCAACACTCCCAGCGTTATGAGGTACTTAAAGTGCATTGTACTTAAAGTACCACTTCAAGTACTAGGTTTAGGAAACTTGTAATTTGCTTGAAGTACATTCTCTGAGGATGTACTTATAATTTACTTAAAAGTATTTTTGTTTCTGGTACTTTCCGAGGAAAGTACAACTCCCAACTTCAACTTACATTCCCCAAATTTGGTATCGGTGAAATTAAGCCCATTCAAGAAGAACGCGCCCGTGTCCTTTGTTTTCTTAGAAAAATTAAATCCAACCTATAACAAAAAAAAAAAAAAGAAAAAAAAAGCGTATCGTTATGTGAAAACGTGCAACGTCTTTCGAGACATTCATCCGGTCATTTCTCTGAGTGAAGTAATGGTGGCTATAAGGGCGATACAAATAAGTGCCTTATAAGTTGATTGTGTTAAATAGTTCGTCAGCTAGAGTAAAACAACTACTCTTTTGGCCATTTGACTTTATCCGATATTCGCCGCCGTTTCCGAAAATAAATGATGCACCCCCGATTGCCTCTGGGGAATTGCATACCAGTTAAAAATAAAACGCTGTATGGGGAAAGAAAAGGGAATCAAGAAAGATTTTGTTCAAAAGTACTTGCACTTTATTTTGAAAGTACATTGTATTTATAGTATTTTACTTCAAGTACATTGCGCCCGGTGTACTTACTACTTGAAGTGCATAACCTCTAGTTTACTTTGTACTTTACTTCGAGTACTTCTTAGATGTACTTTACCCAACGCTGAACTCACCTGCACAGATGTCATTAGTGTACATTTCATGGCTGTTGTAAAACGTAAAGCATAAAAGAAAAAAGAATTAGTTGGCGAATTTGAGGAAAACATAGAAGGCAGCGTGCAAAAAAGCAAAGCAAATTCTTTAATATATATTTCAGTTGTGAGTCGGCGCCTGTCTGTGCTGTGTTCCTCTTGTCCTGTTCATTTGAGCGCTGTTTTTCATTATGTTTAACAGAACGCAAACAACGAAGAACCTCAAGGTTGATACGGGTCACCGAAGCTTTACTGTTTTCCGTGTAAATTTTATAATATAACCGTTTCTGAATTCAATTACAATCCCTTCATTAATCCTGACAAAAAAAAAAAAAAAACAACAACAACAACAAAGCCGTTAGTTGTTCAGACAGCGGGAGTTTGTCTGCCAGACCATGGCGACATTGTTACCCCCCGCAGATGAGAAACATATCCAGTACAGTACCACTGCTAGCCTGGCGTTTTTAACGTGCACCACGCAGTATAGTGATACACGACCGCACGCCGGTACGATGCTCATCCAGATCGAAACGGGCAGGGGTGGCGATTGAACCCACGATCTCTGGCTTCTGCAGCGATAGCAAATTTCGTTCCACGTGCGCAGAGCTGCGATGCTGATATTTGAGGCACTGGATGGCACTGAATAGACCGATCTCACCAGTCAGTTTGACTACGCCACCGCTGCCGCAATGCATCGAGGGAACTTTAGTCGTTCTGCACGTCCAACAACTTCGCTGGAGCTCAGCGCGTGCGGAGCACGCGGCTGCACGAGCCCTCTCGTGCACTGCCTTTTGACTCCTGTGAACTAAAGTTTTGGCGGCGTCACGCATGCGCCGATCGCTTGGTGAGATCGGCCTATGTGTGAAAGGGTCTATCGCGGAAGGTTGACCACAGCATTGTTGTTGTTGTTGTTTTGTTGTTGTTGTTGTTTTGTTTTATTGTTGTTTTGTTGTTGTTTCTTGTTTTATTGTTGTTTTGTTGATTTTTGTTGTTGTTGTTTTGTTGTTGTTGTTCCAAGCTATTCATTGAATTGGATTCCACGCTCCACACGAAGGACAGATGTGCCGGTGACTCGCTTTCGTTTTCTCGACGCAACGCTCTCAAACGAAACTCTGCGTAGGGGCCCTAAGAAAACGGTGCTGTGTGAACCAGCCTGTAAGCTTTGGTAACGTACCGCAAGAGAACGGGGCTGTTTGAAACAGCCTTTAGCCTTGATAACCGTAGCAGGATAACGTTGACGCCGAGTATATTACAAACAGATAGCGTGAGTAAGGGCGAGAAACTTCAGGCATTTTACTACCGCCGTTATCTTTGTAGCGCGGTTCAAAGCAGGCAGGTTTCACCAAGGAGACAAAGGAGTACGGTTTTACTGCGCTCAAGCAAAGTCGATTTGCCTTATGCCTTATTCTGAACTGCGGTAACGGAGGCAAACGAGGTAAGTGAACGGCTCGAACGGGCCATTTTCCGAATTGGTTGAACAATAATTGGATTTCAACGGCACCGAGCGCGAACGCGTCGTTTCGAAGAAGGGTGCATGCTCGATTGCTAACCTTCTTCTACGCGCTCTCTTGAACCGCGAATTCGGTTGCTCATCCTTTGTAACCGGTACGGGAGAATTTAGTGGCGGGCCTGAGTTGAGGAACCGTGCTTTTCTCGCTTTCAGTAAGAAATATTCAAATATATGGCGTAAATAGAGGAGGCCCACACCTCTTCCAGTTATTCTTTTTTTTTTTATTCCGCAACAAAATAAACAATCGATAATTGACGATAATATAGTACTTATACTGTAAGTACACTATACTTCGTCTCACCTTAGTATGGACTATTGTTAAGCCGCGCGTGGTAAAAGCGCGAGCTAGTCGCTTGGAATGAAACCGCGGCGGCTGCACGAGCGCTCGTGCAGCATGTGCTCTAGTCAAGGCAGTCAAGCCTGGCCGCTCGAGCTATACTTTGTTTCAGCTTCGGTCCGAGCGCGGCCGATGTTATGAGCTGAAGGGCCAATCAAAGAACACAAAAAGTGCAGCGTCATGGCGTGCTCTCTGCGCTTGATTGGACTAGCTGGTGGAGGAGCACGCACAGAGAGACGGCGAATACCAGCTGGTTCTATCAACTGCATGCAGACAGCAAGCCATGACGTTGTGCCTCTTTCGCTCTTTTATTGGCCCTTCGGCTCATAACATCGGCCGCGCTCGGACCGAAGCTGAAACGAAGTATAGCACAGCCTTCGCGGTTAGTCCATGCTAGGGTGAGACGAAGTATACATTAAAGATTAGCATTTTATATTCATCTGGTATAATACATTAAACAAAGTAGAAGAGGAGGATTACTCGTCGTTTCTTCTTCTATGATGTTGCAGGGAAGCCGCCGTCATCTGTTTTGCATGACCGAGCGTACTTGCGCAAGCATAAACCATATTTCGTATGTTTCGCTCGCTTTAGAACTTGAGCGTTGCGTTTCGTGCGCTGCCGCCTCCGTAGCTCGCAAGCATAATACCGACTGGGGGATCCTCAGCTGGCGGGTTTGAATCTCGACCGAGGTGACGGCAAGCTGGTGGGGGCTTAGAGAGGAGAAAGCGTCGAGTAACTGAAATATTGGTCGCGGGTTTAAGAATTGCAGGATGTCTACATTATTCATTATAGTCCTTTACTGACACGTGCGAAATGCCCTGGGTTATGTTGGGCTAGAAGGGCAGACGTGGCGATCGCACGGGCGAGAGCGGTCCGGCGATATATGCCTATGAAGTGCAGCATAATCGGTATGCTGTAAGCAAGGCCCCCCTGCAGTTAGAGGCTCAAATGACGAAAGTTGCCTCTTTCGTCATTTGAGCCTCTGGCCAATCAGACGCGATATCGTCACTTCCGTCACTTCCGTTTCTTTTTAGGAGAAACGAAACATTTGTCGAACATAGCCCCCCAGGGCTAAAGAAAGAATGCTGACAAAAATGGGCAGAAAGAGCATTTTCTCCAAATGTATAGAGGTATTCTTCAGCCGTAAATGGAAACACGACTCCCTCATATTTGTTTTTCCTATAATTTTTTTACACCCTAAAAAAAAAGTTTTTTTTTTGTTTTTGCCGTTGTGGCGCTGCTGACAGCTTCTTACAGATAAAGCCCCTTTATGTTTCAAAAGTAGCGCAAGGTACGTCAATGCACGAGCCCTTGTGACGATCATGGTGGCACAGCGCAGCAATCAGCTGGATTTCAGACGCCATGTTCTTCCCACAATGGGCGCGTGGCACGTGTCTCGAGTATTTCCAAAAGCCCTCCGAGCGATGGCCGCACATCCCCTTCTAGCCCACCGTACCTTGTGGGAACCACGCATGAACCCCTTCAAATATTGCGCCCTTAGCAGCTTGAAATAACGGCTGGTTCTATACCCGGTGACAACGTTTCTTGGCAATGCAGTGGAAGGTACAGGCACGCGTTCCCTCTCCCATTTTGAGCGCTGAATAAAGCTGTACGCGGGCTCTTGTTCTCTCCCTGGAAATGCCAAGAAAAGTTGTCGCGGGGTACAGTGTATCGCGGGGTATAGCGGCACAGCTATCTGGGAAGGCAACGGTGTGGGTATGGGGGGAACTTGGTTAAGACTTGGCTATGGTGGGCTACAATAACTTGGCTGGAACTAATTGGCCGGTTGAATTGAGCTGGCTAATAACAGGCCATCACCTTGCCTCCTCGAAAGAACGAGGACGCGGACGGTGGTGATTGAGTTTCCACAACGAAGGTATATGAGCAGTTGAATGTTGTCTATGTAGTTAAGCTTTTGGCATTTGATAGCTGCATCTTGAGTGGTGGCACGTAGAGGTTTTCATTCCCTTCACATGCCATGGAGCTATGCATACCTTGCAGTGATAACCTAATCGGAGCACCTGCAGCAGGTTGGAATCGGTCCTCTATAGCCGTACAGGAAGTAGTTGTGATCATAAACGTGACGATTAAGGGGGTTTAACCGCGATTTATTTGTAGCCTTTACCTCCTAGATGGCGTAGAATTGTTCCGGAACAAACGAGTTGCATGCTCGCAAGTGCGCATGGAGGTCGAGCGCTCGGGGTGAGCCCGGGCCACGTGCTGTTCGCCGCCGATTTAGGCGACCAGAGTTTTGTTCGACCGGCGTCCACCACTACCGGCAGGGGTCAAGGCTGGCGCGGAGCACGAGCAATATAGTAAAAAAAAATGGCTTCGACTTCCGAGTGGCACCGAAGTTGGAACCACGTTCGAAATAGAGTCGCTAAATGAGCTACGCTTAGAGTATCGGCACACTGTTCCCGATATTGTTGTGGTCGCCGCCATCTTGGTGCTTGTGCAGAGCAGACGCAACTGCCGATCGTCATGATCCAAAAGTGCGACTTCCTCGGCATTAGTTTCGGTGTTAGGAAGCTCATGCATGCAAAATAGCTTCGCTCTGTCGCGAACTGTTTAAAGGGGCGATGCAACAATTTTTGTACTTTGCGCAAATACCGCTTAGAACGGATCCCTGACGTCAATGACCTATGAAACACGCGTTCGTTTTTCACCCCACGCAATAGAAGTCCCAGAAAAAAATTAAAGAAAAACGAGCAGCGTTCACCCCCTCAACTCGCAGCTAGAACAAGCGGCCACGTGATCTGGAGCCGATTATATGCCGCCAATGTTGATCATAGCCACGCGCTGGGGTTGGCAAAGCACAGGACACGTGCTGAGTTCCAGACATTGTTATGGCTCGGCTATTGTCGTCGTTGCAGCGATTGGACACGGGCCACTACCCGAATGCTTCTCGAGCTAGTAATTATCACGAGCCCAAATCGGGTGCCCACGCAATGCTCGGGTCCAATCTATGAACCACATTCAAATATCGTCATTGGGGTGTACTGCGATCCCCACGTTACGTCATCAAATTTCGCAAAGGAGAGATTAAATGAAAATGATCGCTTTTGTCTCTGAAATTAACACCGCAACAAAGGAGTTTCTTGGCCAGTGGCGTTGCGTGCGAGTTCCCTTGAGTCCCACTAGTGCCAGTAAACTCGTGTAAAGTGAAAAACATTCCAATTGAATATCGTTGCACCGCTCCTTCAAACATTTCTGGAGGACGGAAAAGCGTTTCTTGCGATTTCAGATAAAGCTTCAGATAACTGGCAACCATAGTTTTAAGCCACACGATGGGCAAGTATCGTTACTCTGAAGCGTCGCTTATTTCGTGGCACTAGCTCGAACCATTCAAACGTATTATATGGGAACACCCTGTTTGCTGATGTTGTTGTGCGTTGGTTTGCACTCGAGATTTCGGTATTTGCAAGTGCTTCCTTTGTGTGCAGATGAAGCCGCTCACGCAACCGACGCCTTGACATCATGTGTTTGCTTTGGTGGCATTCATCGCTTTGCGTATGCAATTTTGTTTCCGACGAATACGCAGCGGCGTGTTGTAATAACGTTTTGCAGCGCGAACTTCACTGAGTTCAGATTTTAGATGTGAGCCTGTAATGACTAGCGTCAGATTATGCTCGAGTCACGGTCGTAGGTAGAAAAGAGCTTTTGACCGTGGTGCCATTTTCAGCGCTTGTACATACGGCGCGTGCTTTGCTCGCTTTTGGAATCTACGAACACGTGCGTGCTGAGCTGTGAAGATCGTACGCTGAGCAGTGCGATCGTCACAGCCCAGCATTTTCTAAACAAAGAGTTTCTGGCCGGTGCGATCCTCAGCGTTCGTGCGTATGGCGGGTGCTTTGCTCACTTTTCGAAACGACGAAAAATCATAGCAGTATGGGCTGTGAATGTTTAAACATAGAAGCGGTTTATAAGCATCTTTGAGCATCTGCTCATCAGCTCTAATAAAACGTAAAAAAAGAAAGAAACATAGTGTACCAGATTTAGCGTTTTATCAAAGCGCTAACAATGGTTTCCTTTCGTCTTTTTTGTAATTGTTTTTATGTCACGTTCATTGCTCGCGTGCAACGTGAGCGAGCGTGCTGAGGCGCGGGGCATTTCTGAAGAAGTAAAGAACGCGCGTGTACAGCTTTGAGCGACGCTAAAAGCTGCGCGACTGCGCGGGCGCGTGTGGCATTGGCGTCATAGCCATTGAAAGGTGTGCTACATTTGTGCCAAGCGAATGATGCACGGCACGCGCCGTTGCTTGACACCGGACGCAAGCGAGCTCAGTTTTGCCGAATAACTTGCAAGATCTTCTTGCCGTCTAGAGAATGGGTCTGAATAAACACATCTAAAATAATCAAAGTGTGTGCATTATAATTTTATGTCATTACAATGAGGTCCAGCGCAGACACAAATTGGACACGAGCGCAGCGTCAACGTTCGGCTGGAAGTCGTGCCCAGTCAACGTGTCGAAAGACACTTAGCGTCGGGATCGGGCCCAATGGACCTCTTGGCGAATATGTGCTGCCACCTAGACACGCGAATCGGTTCGAGACTAGGTGACTGGAAAACAACGCGCGCCCAAGGCCTCTCCCACCCGTTCCACACCCAAAACGTCAGCTACATCCTGTTCACCCATTGCGGCGATGTGACCTAGATACGGCTCCCCCAAGCTCACCTTTGTCCCCATCGTGCGTAATCTTCCGCCCCGAGGTCGACACAACGAAACCGCTCAAAGGCGAGAAATGCAAGATGGCGGATTGTTTGGAACTAGATACTCTCGAACCCAGGCGCATGAAATACTCCGCGCATGCGCACCGCGTATTTCTACAAAAGGTCCATTAGTGGGTAGGTGCCATTCGAGTGTAATGACGTACCGTTGAAGAAGACGAAGTTGTTCACAGGCTTGTCTAAGACAACGTTGGTCTAAGACGATGAGACGATGCACGTATGACGCAGTGATGCTGCGACAACGCGCAATGCCTTAACACCGCGCGCCTTCCTTTCACTTTCAAAACCGGCGCAGCGAGCAACGGCAGCGAGCAACGGCAGCAGAGTGACCCAGGGCTCCAATCCAGCTTGCTTTCTATGTCTTTTCAGAAAAGTAAAGAGTGCACGTGTACAGATTTGAGCCGCGCTCAAGCTGCGCGAGTGCACAGACGCAAAACGCTTTGGATATTGTCTCTTATTTTATGGGACTATGCATTGATAGCCAAAGAAAATGGTGTCAAGCAAACGGCGTGTGGCACGTGCCGTTTGCTTGACACCGGATGCGGCCGAGAGCTTTGTCCAAAGGTTTTGCTGGAGAACTGCGAGATTTCATTGCCGTCTATAGACTTCGAGAATGGTTTTGTGACAATGCATGTGGGACGTAGTGATTCCGTGGCCCTGCCTATCACTTCGGGAAGTTCAGAGTTCGCGGTTGTCAGCGATTCCGCGCGCCTGCCTTCACTTTCAGGAGTATAGACCTTTCCAATGTTTACAAAATCACAGTCCAGCGTGCGATCTTCACAGTCCAGCACGTGCGTGTTCGTCGCTTCGGAAAGCGAGCAATGAACGCGCCATACGCACGAACACTCAAAATGGCACCGGCCACACGCTCTTTTTTAGAATGGTCTATATGACCACGGCCGATGGCGCGAGCTCTCCGCGAATCGCAAGGCGAACCCGAACAGTCCCATCCCCTCAGTGCTGGATTGACTCTGATGGCTTATAGCGTCCTCATGATACATCTCGGCTATTCGGTGGCCCCTTTTTTATGTGTTTGCTGATTACACGGACATTTGCATCTCTCGGCAACTGTGCATGGCAGCCGCCATAACAGATACCGTGAGTTTTCGTTTCCTCTTGTCCCTATTACCGTATATTCCGGGCTATAGTCCCCGGACTATACATATTTAAAAGTTGAAATGCTAGGCTGTGTAGTCTATCTACGCGTGCGGACTATACATGACATTTGTTTTTTCAATATCGTTGATTATGACGAGATGAGACCGACAGACAGGGTGCTGTGTTTCTTCGTCCTGGTCCTATGTCTTCTTTGCGCTGTTCCCACCAAACAGTATGTACCACCAACTAGCCCAACTACATGCCTTGTTAAAGAGAGCAAGTTCAACAAAATAGAAAACGTCTGGAAGGGGAGAAAAGCCGAAAAGAAAGCTCGATTGTTTGTATGACCGGTCACTGGAACCACTAGAAAAGCGGGCGCAGCATGTACAAATATACGAAAGACAAAGATCAAGTAAGACAATGCCGAGTAAGCTCTCCGTCGCCTTCCATCGTGTTTTTATTTTTCTTCTTCCGGGCAGAAGGAAGCTCTTCGTGTTTATTTGTTTTTGACTTTTACACCGTTTCATCCTTTCCAACTTCTTCGACGTCTCCCGCCACCTGCACAGACATCAAACGCGGGTCCATACCCCCTCGATTCTCGGGTTCACAACTCGCGTAACAGACGATGTAGCCTCGCTCGAGGGTGTCGAATTCTATTTGTATTTGATGTGCGCTACTGTATTCAAGAACGCTCTTGAGCCATGGCTGAAAAGCGCCCGGCGCGAGGCTAAGAGCATCGTCTTCGAGGGTACGGACGATACTTCTTTTGGTTTACTAGTCTGGGCATGGTGGTCAAGTCCACTCCTCCCTTTACAGTCAACTGTCAACATAAAGGGGGGGGGGGAGGGAGGTTAGGCCATCTAAGGAGTGCTCACAGAGAGAGAGAGAGAACGCGTAAGCGTGGTGTGATACTGTATTGTTTTGTGAGACCGATGGCCACCGCTTCCCTCGCTTTCTATTCCCTCCCCTCCACTGGCCTCCACGAATATTGGCATGAAAGTGAGAACCGATGAACGATCGATAAGCCGTAACCGCCTCTTTTTTTCTGGTCGAGTTTTCGGTCATGGAGTGTCCGTCGTCTCCATGGCCATCTCTTAATGAGATATTCAAAATTCAGGGCATTAAGGAGAAACGGAAACCTAGAGTTCCAGTTCATATACTTTGCTCGCCAAAAGATAAAAAAAAAAAAAAGAACACACATTGTCTTCAGCAAGAACAACAAACTCTAATCTACGGAAACACATCAAGATAAGCTAGGACACCTGTATTCTGCATTGTCTCTGGATTGTAACGTTAGAACAAGGTTTTTCTTTTCTTGTGAATAACAGGTGAAACATCCGAGTCAAAAGGGAGGTTTTGTAGATCGCTTTTTTAGCTCCGACTCTCGTAGCGGAGGTAGACGCAGCTACTGAGCATGCGCACCGCTAGCTTCGTCTGCACAATTCCTGGGATCCTTTCCGGAGGCTGTAAGCTAGCGGGATGGCGGGTGTGGTTGCAGCTTGCGGCGCCTTGTCAGCTTACAGGTGACTGGAGTGCACCTACGCGCTTTCTCTTAAATGCAATATTTTATTTTTACAAGGGCTACCATAATACGGGCGTATGAGAAATGAAAAGTAGTGTTGCAGATCATGTTTTTAGAAATATCAAAATGGTTTCTATTGTTTTCTGGATAAGTGTACGGAAAAAGTAACGTGAAAGTAATTTGTAACGTAACGAGTAAAGTAATCCGTTACTTTTGAGCGAAAGTAATTTCTAACGGTAATCCATTACATTTGAGGCTCGGTACTTTGTAATTGTAATGCATTACATTTTTCAAGTAACGAGCGCTAGTCTGATGAGAGGGAACCATAGGCGGGCGCCACCAAAGCATCTCGCCACTAAGCTAGCGAAACAAGCCGCGTGCAGCAGCGCATGGCTGCTACCTCCGCGAGCTGCAACGGGCCCAACTTTTCTACTCTCTATCACAATCTCTGACAATCTTGCACAATGGCGGGCAGGAAAAAAAAACATAAAAACATCGTCAAAGTCTTAGCGCTATACAAATCCGACAAACTTCGCCTCATCTCGTTATTTGCAGTTCAGACTTCCAAGTTCCGCCGTTCTGCAGTTCTATGTTCACAAGAACAGAGAAGCGACGTCACAGGCTGGGACCAGTGCCACCAAATAAGCTACGCTTGAGAGTAACGACACTTAACCCATCTTGGGGATTAAAATCATGGTTTCCAGTTACCTGAAACTTTATCTGAAATCACAGTAAACGCGTTTCCGTCCTCCACAAATGCCTAAACAGTTCACGACAGAGCAAAGCAATATTACGTGAGCTTCCTAACACCGAATCTAATGCTGAGGAAGTCGCACTTTTGAATCATGACGATCAACAGATGCGGCTGCTCTGTAGTAAGCACCAAGATGGCGGCGCCCACAACAATATTGGGAACAGAGTGCCGATACTCTAAGCGTAGCTCATTTAGTGGCTCTAGATGTGACTGTGGAGATGGTGACGCGACCAAGTTCACGAGCTTCCACGTGCTGGCCGAGCTCCCGCTGTTTGTGCCACGAAGCTAGTGCTTCCAGTAGCGCGGGCGCCACCGATCAGCGCAAGGAACGAATACGCACATACACACGAAAAAAGTCGTGGCAGTGTAGAGTGTCGCGACGGCACAGCCGTGCCAGTCAAAACGCCACAGCTCATTGCTGCTTTCTGAGAGCGAGGCCTGCTTCTGTGCCTCCCTTGATCAGCATCAAATCACCGAGCAGGGAACCTTTCTCCGGTGGTGAGTGGCAAGTGAATGACAATTCTCCCTCTGCGAGGTGCCCTTTCTTTTCTTCTTTTGTGGACGGAGGGTCAGGTAGCGAGCGGGCTGGAGCAATAGCCTTCACATAGAACGATGTGACGTTTCGTTCTCGGTGGGTTTCGTAATATCGCGAACGTGTCATACTCCGGTTCGTTTTCAATATGGGCCGAGCGAAGGAAGGATTGGCCAAGCGTGCCGTGGCGCATTCCTGACGTTCCTGATTCAGCAGACGCGTCGCCTTCGCTTTGTGATTCGCGTGAACGTCGTGATTGGGAGGGAACTACCGTGTCCATGAGAGTGATTTCTGAGTAACTGCCTTCTCGAGATTTGAATGTATCGTTACCTTCTAACGGATCCGCCATGAAACGTTATACCCATGGCTGTGAAACGAAAACAAACGACGTGTAAAGAGTTAAAGTGAAACAATCCAGATCGAGGGTTCCTCGAGTCTTCGAAACACTTAGCAAAATGCTCAGGTTCCAGGCTTTTCGGAAAGAGCTTCATTTTGTGAACGACGGAAAGAAGTTTCGAGTCCCAAAGGAAATTCTGCCGAGAAGCATTCGAAAAAGCTTCGTTTTTTTCTTCCCCTTTTAATTTTACTGAAAGTTCTGCTTCTCGGCAAAGTCGATGTTTGAGAGTCGGAGGAATCAAGGAACGATCCCTGCGTCCATTTCAAGTCTCGCACGGTCTCGAACCTTCTTTACCTGCATCCTTTTTATTCGCTTACTCGAGTGACAGGTGTGTATATGTGTGTGCGTGTGTAGGTTGTGTTCTTTTTAGTTTTCACTGAGAAAACTAATGCGAAATCTCGTCACATCACACTGAGGACTCCTTTGTCCTCTTTGGTTTTGTCATGTATCGGCAGGTACGCCAATGTTCAAGACACCAAAGAACAACGTACGGGACGCAGCAGTGAACAGAGCGATCTCAACGAGCGTTCGGTGCATGCGTGACGCCGCCATAACTTTAGTTCCCCGGCGACATTCGGCAGTGCACGAGACGACTCGGGCTGTCTCGTTCTCTGCACGCGCCGAACTCCAAGTGAGGCTGTCGCATGTGCGACACGAGACTGGAGTAATCTGGCCGGTGAGATCGGTCTACTGAGCTACTGAAACGCCATATTGTCTTTTGTTTTAGGGGCGAAGCTCCTACTAGCCATGTCCGTCCGTCCATCTGTCTGGCGTCTGTCCATCTGTCTGGCGTCCAGTGCTCGTGCCCCTGCTCGTGAGCTCACGTGCTCACGAGCACGTGCTCACGTGCTCGTGTAGGGCAAAAAAAAAAGATGAAAAAAAAAATAAAAAGAAAAAAGAAAATGAAAAAAGACTTTGAGATGTGCTAGTAACTTAAGAGCTGGGGATGTCATGGATGAAACGTTGCATGTAGCCGCTCAACGCCTATACAGGAGAAGGCGCTGCGGTCAAATGCGTATATAATCGCGTTAAACTTTGCATGCAGTGGCTCAACGTTTATAGACGAGAGGGCGCTGCGGTCAAATGCTCAAATGCGTATATAACCATGTTCCATACCACACATTCTCTTTCTGACATGGATGAAAACGAACGAAAGGCTCGGCATGCTGCGGCTCAGCGTCTACGCTGACAAGCACCACCAGAGCTTCGCCCCAATCAACATCATTCACCACGTGGAGATGCGGTCAATTTTTAATTTTTGTTCCTTCCAAAAACTCCCTCGTGACACGTGTCTCGGGTTTACGCAACTGTGATGGCCGGTACTTCTCAGAAACGCGACGCAGAAACCAAAGGACAGCTTTCTATTTGGAGGGAGAGGTAGTACGGTTAATAAACATTTTACTGCAACTGTCTTCTGCACGGTGGGGGTCGATATAAAGTGACGAAAGAGCACCGTTTTTTTTTTCTTTTTTCTTTTTTTTTTAGGAATTGCTTTTTGGTTTTGAGAACGTGGGGCGTTCTGAAACCGGAAACGACTTATTGCAATTAAGTGCAAAAAATATTATTTTTTTATGAGAAAAACAAAACGAAAATGGTATAATGCGCTAAAAAAAAAAAAATTGCTTGAGGAAGGTAGGCTGCTCGACTATACTCGGCGACAACTTTTCTTGGCAATGAAGGGAATGCTAGGGGGGGGCGGAGCTCCTGCACATGTATCACTCCGACAAGCATCCGGGCTTTCATTACGTCAGTTTGGTTTCGTTTTCAGTTTTGGTTTCCTTGTCGGCATTCAAGGCAAGCAATCTATACAGTTCTTTAGTGTGTATGAAACCGTTTCCAGTGGACATACCCGGGCTCAGAGCAGATGCCATCTGTTAAGGTGCAACCCCACCGTGCATGACGTTTTGGCGCTTTTTTGACGGCTTATAATTTTCTTTCTATGTATCTTACAATTATAAAGTTAATGTCAAATTAAAGAGCTGTTTTTGAACGATACTTTAATGTCTCGATACTACGATTAGTTTTAGTTGTTATTTAATTATTCCGGTTTTAATAGACCACGGTCTTTAACATTGAAAAAATTATTTCTCGAGTCCACGATATTATACGTGAGTATTCGGTTGGATGTAATAAATTCAAAACGTAAGCAACAAATTGTACAGACAATGTATATTTTAAAATAAAAAATAAAGTTCAAATTGCTATTATTTTATGGCGCTATAAAAACGAAATCACGTCAACTAATTAAAATAACGAGACATTAAATTATGAAGCATCCTTCGATATTACATTTTCCAGAACTTCCGTATTGATACATTACACGTTAAGAATGTTATAAGACCTCAAACTTTTCCCATTCAGTTACGGCAAATTGTAGTTTCTTAATATAAAATACAGATGGCGACACATGTTCAAGAACAGCTTGATGTGCATTTTCCGTCGTGTGCCGCTTGGAACGCCACGTGAAAGACAGAAAAAGCGCCAGATGTCAGGGTGTCAGATGCCTGGATGCCCGCAGTGAGCGAGCCAGAGATGTCAGAACAACAAGCGCGAGGCTGCGGGTGCACCACAGCTACTTTTGTGCGCGTTCTGCTGTGCGTCGGTACACTTGCACGACGCGATCTAAATGAAATGGGCGCCATGAAATGCATTCTGCCATTTCAGATTCCGCCATGTATGTGAAAACATTTGAATGTTTTTATCACTTGCAAAATACTTTTTGCAATCAAACTATGCTTGTCGGAATAGTCTGACCATATTTTGTTTCAAAAACCACCTCGGTGGCTCTTAAGTGGCAATGATATTAAAACAAAACACAAAACATTAGATCGTCTCAGTGTCTCTGACCCAACGCGCTGGCCCTTGAATCCATATTTGTCGGGTTTAAATATCGGCCGAGGTGCCCGCAATTCGACGGAGGCCAATCTGAGATTTCGGTTGCACGTCGGGGGAAACAGTGCCGATACTCTAAGCGTAGCTCATTTGGTTTAGCTCACAGGCTAAACCTAAAGCCCCTCTATCCTGGGAAAAGTGGAGCCATTCATTCTTGTGGAAATTCCCGAGACACGTGCCGCGCGCGACTTCTGGGAAATTCATGGCGTGTGAAATCTAGCTCAGTGCTGCGTTGTGCCGCCATGATCTTCCCATGGGCTGCACCTTGCACGTGCCTCGTGCATCGACGAACCTGGCGCTACTTTTGAAACATGAAGGGGCTTTAGCTAAACCAAGGGTGCCTTCATGTGCGTTTTGCTTAGGGTGGAGACATCTGGTCATTTTGTCCCACACTTTTATTTTTATTTTTGTTCAGAATCGCGTGAAAGAGCGTGTCCCTGCACGCGTTTGTGGCGCTGACTGTGCTATGGCGACATTTTGTTTTCGTCGATTTCTTTGTATTTTCCCTGTGAGCGCGTGCTGTCGGCATCGGGTACTACAAAGGGTGGCATCACCCTAAACAGGAGGACATTGAGGCACCCTAGCTAAACCGAGTGCGGTGGGGGATAGTTGGCCGAATGTGTTGCGGCACAGCAGATCAAAGCACGGGGAGAAATGCTCGAGCGCGAGCTCCGTTCAAAGCACGGAGCTCGCGCTGCAGAACTCGTAGGGACTAACCGCCGAATTCAGAAACCTCACTCAAACTACACTCAAACATAAGGGCCCCTCCACTTCCTCGAGGAAGGCGCGAGGGCCGGCGCTGGCCAATCGCGACGGCGGGTCCATCCTCGCGATTGGCCAGCGCCGGCCCTCGCGCCTTCGTCGCGGAAGTGGAGGGGCCCTTAAAGGGATTGTCCGGTGAAAACCGGAAGTTCTTAAGATTTCGTGATGGTTACCTGGTGGGAGCCTAATGATTAACATAGGCCATTTTTATTCCATTAAACGACACCCCAATTTAGTGTAATCAACGACGGATAATTGAACGAAACTCCATGCCGAATTTCGCAAGTATCAATGGCTGCACTCCCATGCCTGACGTGACGTCACACCAGTCTTGCAATTCTCATATCCTATGCCTCATTCCTCCGTGGGAACACAGTGCTCCCGACGCACCGCAGCATTCCATATTACTCGCCACTGTAAATGTCGCGTAGAAGTGTGGAGCGTGACAACCGCACAACGAAAATACCCTTTCATTCTAAAAAAAAAAAAAAAAAAAACATCTAGCGCAGCAGCGAGGGTGAACCACGTCGTACCGCTCACGCGGAGGACAAAATTCGAAGTGCACTTCAGTTCGGCGCGTTCTTTGCCTGATGTTACCTCATAAACTCCGCTTCCCTGAAGGTGGAAGAGGAAAACGCCGTTTATGCACGCTTGGGTTAAAATACAATTACTCCTCCAGGGAAGCACACAAAATTCAGATTTGTCGTGGAAGATGCTCCTACAGCCATTGACAATGAGGTCTAAATGTTTTCATGAATACGAAATTTGACCGGATAATCCCTTTAAGTTTGAGTGTAGTTTGAGTGAGGTCTCTGAATTCGGCGGTAAATCCCCTCGATGTGCTTGCGTTGGTCTTTCGAGTAACATCAAATGTGCCAGTGCACGAGGCCCGTCTCTCGAGCGGCCCTTGGAGGCAAATGGCGGCGCAGCACTAAAATGACTGGCCCTTGAAAGCGAAAGGCGGCGGAGCACCCGCTCGTGGCACGTGTCTTGCGCGTTTCCACAACAATGGTTGGCGGTACTTGTAAAAAACGCCTTTATGAAGGGGCTTTAGCAGGGACCTCGGGTTCAGTCGCCCATCTGCATATAACCGCCGTGCGATCGTGCATCACATCTACTGCCTAATGCACGTTAAAGACCCCGAGCTAAAAGTTGTACTGCACTTTTTATAATCTTCAACGGGTAACAATGTCGCCCTACGAAACTGCTGCTCTCTAAAAAATTAACGACTAATTTTGAATGCGCCGTTACTTTGCATTTTTAATGTGTGTTTGCGTGTTCGCGTTTTTTTTTTGTCTACATGCATCTTTGATTATGCGGCTCTTACTTAGATGAAACAGACAATAGCTGTCGGACTTCTGGAAAATTATTATAAAACTAAGAAAATGGCGCGTGAACTCAAAAGACAAAAAAAAAAAAAACATAGGCGCATTTAATAAAGATAATTGAAATAATAAAATTGATTATAATTGTGCTTTCAAAGGTTTGAACGCACCAAAAGCTATAAAAGCGAGCTCGGTGCTTTGGATGGTGCGCTTGTTCACTGGAAGTGTAGTTCAGGGCAGTATGCTCGCGTTTGTATGTTCCGCTTCGCTGGCACGATAGAACCAAATACTTTACTGGTGATGTATTTAGTGAAACAAAGCGTCATGTGCGATGCTCTCAGGTTTTGGGTGATTACACGCTTGTTTATCATTTTTGTTTTTGTTTCCCACTGCGATTCATTTTGTGCTCTTTTGTTAGCTACATGGATTAGAGACCAAGGTAACCCAGGAACATTCTACTTCGCGGATTGTAAAAAAAGCCTATCCAACTTGCCGCGTCTGCCACAATCAATACAAAATATTCTGAGCTTCACATGTGACCGCTTGCCTGAGTAAACATTGTTGTTTGTCACGAACAATTGCGATTGTATGATATCACGTGGAAAAAACTCGTTCTAAGCACGCGCCTTTGGCATGCAGTGAATACTCATAATCGGCGCCGAGATGATTGGTAGCTGTCACCAGGTTGAGTTTTTCTATCAACTCAGAGTCAGACTGTTCCCTTCTTTTTGTCGTAAGTAATCAGGAGACAACTTACACCAAATCTGAGAGTAATAAAGTACTATGAACATTCAAATATAAAGTCCTGAGCAGTGTATGTGTGCAAGCTTTAGCTTTCGATGCGCCCTTAACTTTCGATACGCTCAACGATAGTATAAAATCTAGCGCTCTTTCAGTCTTAATTAGCGCACCATGTGCGAGCTTACACTATATTTTAGACAACGTCAAACTCTACCCGTTTTCATATTTTTAATTTTTGCACACCACTACTTGCGCTCATAAATCACCAAATTAAGACTGGTACAGGATGTCACAAAACATATTACGTTTTTTTTTTACCGCAAAAATAAACTACGCATCGCCTAACGCTCATTCTCCGCCCAAAGGTAGCTCTAGGTCACAACCAGATGCCGAAATTTCATCCCGAACCGAAACCTTTTTTAAAAGTTATAAGTGATTTCCTGAAAATTTCAATGGGAAAATGGAGCCCATTTTTGCCCGCTTTCGGTTTCTGGTGCCATAGAGCCCCATGTATTCAAAAACTCCGTCGGCCGCCATTTTCTTATTGAACTTTTCAGAAAATCACTTCTAACTTTTGAATAAGGTGTCAGAACGGGCTGAAACTTTGACATCTGGTAGTGACCTCTAGCGCTACCTTTGGGCGGAGAATGAGCGTTTGGCAATGCCTAGTTTATTCTTGCGGTAAAAAAACAAACAAAACAAACTGTAATTTTTTTTGTGACACCTTTCACATTGCTTAAACTCTGTGCAAAATCTATCCACAGACCCAGAATGTTTGCCTGGCCAGTCATTGCATTTATCACTGGATTCGTATTAAAATTAATTTTTATCATTTATTGCTGTGAGTTAATTTTTAACCTCGGCATTTCTTTATTATGACTCCCGCACCAGTCCTACTTTGGGTTTACCAAACTCAACATCTAAACCTGAGTGTCATTTTTTGTGTTTTCCAGTCTCGTGGTTTTGGTTAAAATAAACACCCAGCTACCTAAATGAGACACCTGACCGCCCAAAAAATAGTTCCTTTGTTTTGAGACTTTAGGTGGTTAATTCCTCAAGCTAGAATTTTGGAAACCGAAGCCTATTACGTTATCACGTCTTCCTGGAAATCCACAAATAGCCAAACACATGCACGACAAAATGGCCGGCCCGTCATATTGCCGCCCGCAGAGCCCAGAAAGCAACGCTCGCTCACGGGTCACGGACTTCTAGAAGAGTCTTGTTCATTCTTGCACCAGACGTAACTTTCGCCCTGCTTTCTTGTTCTCAAAAGTGCCAGCTGATCCTCGCCCCGAGCGCGCGACGCTCGAACCTTCTTTCCCGAACTTTGGAGATAGTTACGCAATGTAGATAAGCAGCTGCCCGCGACCTTGTCGAGTCAGTCTCGCTCTCGCTCTCTGTTACGCTGCCGAATCGCCGCCTGCTTTTCTGCTGCCTCGACGCTCTTTCTTTAATTTTTTTTTGGCACAAGTTCGCCGATTAAACCTTTATTTTTTAGTTTACTGTTCGTCCTCTCGTCACCTTCATTTGTGACAATATAAATCTGATCACATTAAAATATGTTTAATTGGCCATTGAAATCTTCGATAACGGCGCACAGGCAATTTTATATTCTTCAACGCGTCGGTGGTTTTGTTTTGCATGTGTCTCGCCATTTGGCTCAGGACGATTTTCGCGTTTTGTTCTGCCCACATTTGCTGGAGACGTGAGCTCGGAGCGTAGGCAACTGGCCCCCTTGCACGAGAACTGGCACAGCCGCGCGCGTTCCAAAGAAAGCTCGTGCAGAGAAAAACAAGCAAGGGACCAGGGATCAAATTCAGGATATAAAAAAACACCCCACTGTATCGAAGCGCCACCACACACGATTTCTCGCATTGATGTACAGGCCTGGAAGGCAATCCCACCGCCATCTGTTGGTTCAGAATCACACTAACCAAGGGTGGGGTTGCACCTTAAGGAAGAGATCCCGGGCACGTCCGTTTCGATGGTGTCGGTTTATCGTTCCCTCTCGTGCCGTTCATGATCTCGTGGTTCTGTGCTCCTCTACCTCCTTTTCCTCTTGTTACCTACTACCAGATCTTTAGTAATTAGAAAACTAATTTCATCTTTATATTTTTATTGTTCAAGATTCATAGTGATATGACAATTATTATTCAAATGACGAAAATTAAGATTATAATTTACGTTACAGCCAAAACACAATTTAGACCCGGTGACTGTGTTCAGCTGCGTAAGAAGACAGCGTGCTTCGGCTCTGTAGCTTTGGCAGCATTGCCAAGAAAAGTTGTCGCCGAGTATAAAAATGTGCGAACATGATCCCCCCCCCCACCCCCCCCCCCCAAAAAAAAAAAAAAAAAGAAGGATAAAGAACGCGAGGAAAAATGAACGGCGCGGATTTGTTACGTAACGCTGTCGCATTTCGATCAAATTCTCCCTTTGCGTGCTTTGCATGCAAACAGACGTTCTAGAACGCGTAATTGATTTTCGGCTTAAGCGGCACACGGGTTTCGAGTTACCCAGGCACGGTGGGAAAATTTCGATTTCGTGAGTATTTTTTCATTTGATATCTCGTTCCCGTGCTGAATGTCCTGCGCGCTGCGAGGCGGCGTTTGTTGTTTTGCGTTTAGTCGCGACGATTCGTGTATTCGAGTTCTGTCCTGCGTGTCATGAAACGTGTCTACGCACCGTCCGACTCTGCGCGGTAATAGACCGATCTCACCAGCCAGTTTGACTACGCCACCGCTGCCGCAATGCATCGAGGGAACTTTAGTCTTTCTGCACGTGCGACAACCTCGCTGGAGCTCTGCGCGTGTGGAGCATGAGGCGGCACGAGCTGTCTTGTGCACTGCTGCCTGCCTCCTGCGAACTAAAGTTATGGCGGCGTCACGCATGCGCAGAACCCTTGGTGAGATCGGTCTATTCACGTTTGAGCAACTCTGTTGCGCTCGTGTCTCATTCGCGCAAAGAAGCGATAGTTACATTGGCTGGTTACTGAGCCGTCTGAGGGATGGACCCTTCCAGATGCATTTTGTACCTTCTAGCTTCCCGCTACCGTGTATATAATCAAGGAGAAATTTGTCGGGAATGCAAAGCAAGAACTCTGAAAAAAAAAGTCAGCGAGTTCAAAGTGTACGATTATATCTGAAAAAAATGCGGTGTGCGTAGGGACGAGAAAGTGAAACGCCGTGTTCATTGCCCTCGTCGCATTTCTTTTTATTTTGTCTAAACGTATTCTCAGCTTCGTCAGTGATTGTTGGCCGTGTCGTCGTGTCGGTCTCCCCGTTCTATAGATCTTTCCATCACTTATCACCCGGGCGAAAAATGCTGAGTCACTGAGCTGTGGACACACGCGCAGCGGCTGATATACCGCATGGCAGAGCGCATACTCAGATGGCGTTCCACAGCTCAGCAGGCAAAAATGGCAGCGCGTAGAAGGCTATTTTTTTTTTTTTGTTTTGCAAAGGTCTATAGGAAGGTGATCTCGGACTTTTTAAGAGTGGAGACACGACCGCATGAATTAGATAATGTGCGGGTTTCTTTACATAGAGTTATTACAATAAACGCTAGAGGCTGAGCTGGCGCTAGTGTCTACGGGACTTCCGGTTGCAAATTGAAGCAGACAGCATGCAGTCTACTTTTCCAGTCCTCCTGTGTATTCCTATGGGAAAACGCGCGTGAATTTTGTCTCTTCGCCGTAAAATAACGTGAATAACTTTTGTTATTTCGCTTGTACCGGATAGTATGTACCTTTATTATTATCGTGAAAGTGTAATGGGTTTAGTTACAGCATTTTTTCTTTACCGCAGAACGATGTTAAACTTCGCTATATTTGAGGCCCAAACCTCTGTTCCATGGCAGGTATGTAGAAACGAGCGACGATTCTAAGCAAAATAACGATCGAAAGGAATGTAGAGTATGTTCAAAGTTCGCCAGTATTCCGTTGGTGCTCATATATTGCTAACATGCCCGTCCTGTCACTATATGAAAATGACCCCGTCGTGTATCTTTATGATGGTTAAAAAAAAAAAAAAAGTTCGAAACGTAAAGAATAAAGTACGTGAACTAATAAAGGTGTGTTTTCCTATTATTTCCTATGTCGGGCAGTTTTTATGGGGCACCTGTTCTCTGGCTTCTCTCTATTTGCAAAGATTTGGAGCGTGCGGGTGATGATTTGAACCCAGAACAAGCATCTTCGCACATATTCATGAGCAGAAACAATAAAGCAGTACTTATTTATTGAAAATCGAACTATATAACGTGACTTTCAATTTATTTTGATCGTCTGCAAGCACAAGGAGTTACCTATCCAGTGTTACTGCGTAGTTCTTGCAGTCTCTCTCGGTTTTCCACATGTCCTTCGTTCGTTTGGCACGTATATCCCCCATACTGGAAAGCGCCGTCGCCGTGTTCGCGCTAACAGTGTCCGACAGTGCACATAAATACATATACGAAGCGGTTTTAGCACAGTTTTTCGTGCTACGATTTTAAAATAAAAACGCCGTAACTGACCAATTATTTCATCTGCGTGACTGGGAAATGTTCCAATGTGCCTAGTACGTACGAATTATTCGTGATATTTGCTCTTATAATCGAGCGCAGAGAGGAAATTCACTCTCTTTTTTCCATAGAAATGCATTACCGGAAGTCAATTTCCGACTGCTTGCTGTCTGCTCCAATTTGCAACAGCACACTAGCGCCAGTTGAACCTCTAGCGTACATTATAATAACTCTATGTTTCTTTACCATGGTGTGGTATCGGCATGAAAACGTCAAGGTGCGTTATGTTGGGCAGTGTTCCCCGCTTGTCGAGTACTGGTCGTTTGTCTTTTTTCCAGGTTGAACTATGGATGCATTGGCTACGACCTTTGAAAGATGTTCAAAGTTCGTCATGCTTTATCAATCGTATCGTATTGACGAATGATCTCGTAACCCCGAATTACTTCTCAATGGGGGCCTTGAGCATGTTCTTTAACAGCGGCAGAGATAGCTTTCCCTCCTCTCAACCACCATGTTTTACGTTGAAACGGCTCGGCATTCGAATATAATATTTACCTCCTGTTTGCTACAATTCTCAGTTGGGCTTTCAAAGATGCGCGAACTTCTTGGCGATTTGCTGGATGTTTGCTGGCCGATTTGCTCGCACACCGAGTGATCCAGTCTGCTTAATGAGAAAAATAGCGCACAAGGACGAAGGCACAGAATTGCGCTCGCTATGGAGAAATTTCCTCTTCTTCCTTTTTGTATAATACATTAGTTGAACTTGTGAGTCAGCAGTTGTGTGTCTCTTGCGTATTCCTTCTTTGTGTCTTGGTCCTTGTGCGCGGTTTTTCTTATGGTGTCTACTGTCTACCAACTGTCCCAGCTTATTATTCTGAATCGAGTGTGCACAAAAAACTCAAACGTAAAAGAAAAAAAAATTAAAAAAAAACCGTTTAGTTGATGAGGCAGAAACAGGCAGGTCGTCTAAATGTACCTTTCTGCTTTACGTTTCCGACAGGGCCATGCTTCGGTGACGTTCACCGTGCGAGCACTTCCGCCTACTTCCTCCCCAGCCTCCCGGATCCCCGTCCCGGCACTTCCGGCCCTTCCGGCCCTCCCGGCCCTTCCGGCCCTTCCGGCCCTCCCGGCCCTTCCGGCCCTTCCGGCCCTCCCGGCCCCCTCGGAGTCCAGCGTAGCCGGAGCGTCGTGGGCCAGCGACTCGAAGACCCGCGCGTTCGGGAGGTCCACATCGGGTAGCACTCTAAGCACACCATCCAGGCGATGGCGGCTTCGGCGCTGAAAAAGCTGTTCCGCACCGACCGGCACCGGCTGAGTACGTCCGGTAACAGCCACAACAGCCACAACGACCTCGGTCCCAAGAAGAAGAAGGAGAGCGGCGAGGGCGGGAGCCGAGCTCGGCTGCTGGGTTTATGCGCGGGTGCGGGTAAGGCAGGTAAGCTCACTTCGCTTCGCCACCTTCAGCGTGCCCCCGGGTGTCCGAAAACGTGTACCCGCGCTAGACCAGGCTGCCGATCACGAGAGGTCGCACGATCCGTCCTACGTGCCTCTTGCAAGTTTCAGAGGACATCCGACGTTTCCACCGAGGGAATGAGCTTCTTCAGGGATGTCTCTCAGCGCCTGTGAGATTCTCCGTGCTTTTCGCTTCGGCTTTCGGCTCGGATGCGTTCGTCCTCTCCATTGATGGCTGACCCAGACGACCTCCTCCTCACGATCGTCAAAGTTATTATTATTGTGCGACGTCGCCGCGCGCAAAAGGGTCGAATGCAAAGATTTTGGGTACGCCCGGAATGGCGTACCCTAAATGAGTCTTGTCGTAAAGGAAAGGAAAGAGGCGCACAGTCTCAAGAAATCACGCCATCACGCGACTTTCCTGGGCGAGACTCATGGCGGTTGGCGGCTCAAAAACAACGCTCGTTCGGCGAGAAAAGCGTTGCCATGGCGTCGTACGTCGCTGAACGCGGTGCCTCTGATTGGTCTTCTCTTGCTCGCGGCGTGCAGCACGCAGCAAAAAATATAGCGTCGGAGCCAGAGTGTCAAACCGGAACCGAACCGAACCGAAAACCGGAACCGAACCGTTATTTTTAGCCGAACCGGAACTAAACCGAACCGAAATCTTCGACGCCATCTTGAAACTGAACCGGAACTGAACCGGAAAACAATATTACGGTAACCGGTTCAAAATGGTTCACGGGAATTTTTTTTATTACAAAATGAGTGTTCGAGAAGTAAAAATTGGCAGCTTTATTTCTATGTAGCGATCAAATTGTCAAATACTGGATTGCAATGTTTGAACAATTTTGGGTTTTCGTGGCGCTTTTGTATTGGCACTACGATTAATCATGTGTCAAGTGGTCACGGGACGTCATAGTGTCAAGATATGCTGTCAGATAATGTCACGTCACGTGGCCTTGTGACGTAGTCGCGTGACTCACCGCGTCAAGTCGACTTAAATTGAGTCGTCATATAGTCCATTGCAACTCAAGAAGGAACGGCGAGGGAAAGGAAGGCCGGGGAGGAGGAAGCAGGCGGAACGCTGGAAGAGGAAGAGGTTTCCCCCTTTCCTCTCCAGCGTTACGTCTGATTCCTCCTCCCCGGCCTTCCTTTGCCTCGCCCAACCTTCTTGAGTTGCGACGGACTATATATCTATTAGCGTTTTTGACACCATGACGTCACATGCCATCGCGACTTCTCATTGCGAGTCACGTGACATCATGACGTACTCGATTGTCACGAGCCCGAGTCGAGTGCTCGGATTCTTGACAATCAGCATCACCAAACATTGGTGTTGGCTCGTGTTCAATCAAAGATCACAATGGCCGATCTAATATTGGCGGTATACAATTAGCGTCAGATCACATCGCCGCTTGTTCTAATAGCGAGTTGAGGAGGGGAAAGCTATTTTTTCCTTTTATTTTTTTTGTGTCTGCCATTGAGCGGAGAGAAAAACTAATGGGTATTTTTGCAAGCTATCAACGTCAGGGATTAGTGGTATTTACCGAAATTACAAAAATTGTTGCATGAACCATTTTACATGTACACATCATTGAGGCAGCCAAACATGTTCTCGTTGTTGCTGAACTGTCTCATGAAAGTTGTCCCCGAGAATAGAAGGATTGAAAGGACTAAATGTGGCTTATTAATCTGACGGTAAATAAAGCTACAAGTGTCTACGGCAGGGATACCTGAAACGAAAGATTCTAGTGGCCTTAGAGACAGCCGCTCAAATTCTTGCAGTTTTGTTTAAACTTCAGAGTTTTCGGGGGCAAAATAAAAGAAATGGAGGATTACTGTTAACAAATGACACAAATATAATTGTCGAACTGGCACCTCCAAACGGAGGAGGGAATCCCTTAGAAATAAAAAGTATTCTCTGAAAAAGCATCGTAAAACGAAAAAACAAACAAATGGGGTGGGCGGGGGGGGGGGGGGTAGAAACATTCTGTGATGTAAAGGTTCCTCTGCTCCACATCTTCGGCACAGACCAGACAGCGTGATCCCGCAAAGCTACTTTGTGTGCAAAATCACTCCTGCTAGAAAGCGCGTTTTCGTGGTGCCAGACGCTCGCGCCGTTCCTCACGACGCTGCACCAAGAACGAACAATTTTTGTTTCTGAATACATGAGTTGCACTGAGCGCGAACCTTGTGCAGCGTGAATTGTGTACCGCGGGATTTGATTTTTCAGCAAAAATAAATTCCTATAGTTCAGTTTTCTGGCTAAATGTGATGTTCTTGATCAACACAATACCGCGGTTTCACTTAAGTGGGAACGTAGCAGAAGCTAAAAGAACGAGCTCCGGGCTTTCAGCGTTCTTGCCAAGCACGCGCGCTCCTGCAGTGCACTGGTCAGGACCAGATGCTCGCGCTTGTAGCCTCGGCTGCTTCTGGACTTGAAGGGGCCCCGCAACGCGTTTCTGGCCATTTTTTTTAAAATTTGCATCGCGTTTGCTCTAACTAGTGAGTGTGACTCTAGCAACACATTAAACATAAAATAAAGAAAAAAATCTGACGTATTTTGAAGATAATAGGTGAAATAAGTTCATAATTTTGAGAACATTTTCTTTTGTTGATGACGTCCTTGGTCTGATCCAATAGAGAACCTAAACGACAAGAGCGTGAACAACCATGCGCGATCTTCCTAACTGTTAGATATTGACATCCAGTTATGAAGATGTGTACAGCCCACCAATTTACGGGTGTTCCAAGCAAGAGTTTGAGTGAGAGCCACGTGTTTGTAAGGATGAGAATGGGTTACTTGCGCCTATTCAGCCAGTCCTACCTCTAGAATTCAATTTCGTCATTATCCGACGCTCTAGACCAATGTCGTCATTGAACGCTCATGTTTGACACTGATAGGCACTCCTTTGGAAGCAGAGTTTAGTTTTCTTCGCCCCTTTGCAATGCCCCTTTCAGCTGAAACGAAGTATAGCAAAAGGGGATGCCCAAATTGTAAAGTTGTGCAGTATATATAATAGTCTCGCAATCATTTTCGGCAGCCTAATAAAATGTTAGAGCGCGCGTGACTGATAAAGCACAGAGTTGTAAAACTAGGCCCCAAAACAAGTGCAAGTAAAACCGAATAGAATTTTTGCCTCCCGATAATGTATTCTGCGAAGATTCAAGCTCGTGCAATCCGATGTCCAAATGTGATTTAAATTATAAATATATTGTCTGTTCTTCGCGATATTTATGCGTAACTAGGAACACCATTGCACGCTTCTTTATTAGAGAAATACGGACCATAACCAACCAAGTCCTGAACAGTTAGGAGTCCGACATTTCAAAACCGGTTCGGTATTTTCATCAGGGGCGACTGTTTGCACATGGAGAGCTGCAGCTTCTTTTCCATCTACGGTGTGTCGTTTGCTTCCTTCACTTTTGATGCGAAAGCATTAACTGTCCCATGGAGCTAACCGACGTCATCAGCTTTGAAGCCGCGCCAAACGGCGCCTTCCCCCGTCGCGTGTAGCAGAAATCTGATTGATAGGCTCCCATTGGCTAGCACGTGTCATCAAGGAACGAGGCTCCATTGGCTCTCGTGCGGCGTAGTTCCAAAAAACGCCACCAGGGAAGCCCTCTTCATGGCGGCGCAGCGCACGCAGCGGCCTGGCCGCCAGTAAGTGATTGCCACGTGGCTTTGAGGCTGCATAAAGCAATAGGCTATGTTAATCCTGTCTTGATCATTTTGCATGCGCGCGCTTTTGGGCGCCATATTGTGCTCGCTAAAAATCGGAGGAACTCGTGTTTTTACTGGACAGCCCTTTAGAGGTCAATTCTAACGTATTTTTATCGCGTGTATTCGAATAGGGCAAATATTTGTTCCTAACATATATTCGCTCACACTTTTAAATTTCAGTTTGTGCGAAGCGCGGAATGTCGACTCACACGTCAAACTATACTCCGTTAACCCTTAAAGACCGAATGCCTCTCGCGCCCCTCCTCTTCTCACCCTCTCTCAAAAGTCACGTGATGGCAGGGGCTTCTTTCGTAAAAGAAGCCCCTGCCATCACGTGACTTTTGGGAGAGGGTGAGAAGAGGAGGGGCGCGAGGGGCATTTTCCTACCTTGCGGAAAATGGTTCCGTAGGTCGGTCTTTAAGCTGAGACTAGAAGCTCCGCTTTCAGCGCGAGCTCGCTGGCTTCCGCAGTGCTTTTGTTGGGCGTGCCTGCACGTTCACACTTATGTTAGCAAGGGCAGAAAGCTCGCACTGAAGGCGGAGCTTCTAGACTCAGCTTAAGGGTGAACGAAGTCGCTCCTTTCACTCACCGTGTCGTGAAAGAGCGGCCCAGGTACTGTTTTGAGACCGCTTTTATGACTACTTAGCGAATAATATCGAAAAATAAGTTTGATGTTCGTGGCTGAAAGAATACGATCCAAATATATATTTTAATTCGAAGCATTAACTATCCCATGAAACCAACAGAGTCTGTAACCGCAAAAAAAGAAAATGCGAATGGGTTTATTTTCCCATTGGCTGAGCAAAACGGCTCCCAGATAGCCATTAGCGGCCTCTTCACGAGAGCGCACGTTCGGCTGCCGCTCTCGTGTCAGGCGCTGCTGGAAGGGGGCTTTCGGTCGTTCTGGGCCGGCTTGCTAGAACAGCGTCTCAGCTGAGACCTGGTGAAAGAAAGCAGTGCAAAGGCTGGAGCGCGCGAGCGTCTTGAGACGTGGCAAGAGTCTCGCTCAGCTCGTGCGCTGGCTTTCACAGTGCTTTCTTTCCCCCAGTTCTGAGACGCTGTTTCAAGCAAGTCGGCCCTGTTCCTCTAGGTGCCGAGGAACATGGCTCCGCGTGCTACATCGTCGGCGGCCGCAACCTCGGCAGCAGCGAAGCGTGGCCCTCCATGCCAGTAAACCGCAGACGAACTAAGGGAGTAAAAGAACGACCTTCATGATTCCGCCTTCACAACTCATAAGAACTACTTAGGTGTCCTCAGACATTTTTGTTCTTCAAGTGCCCTAGTCCGTTGACATATGCCGATGGTTAAGTGGCTGTCGACCTATTGAGCCCGATCTATTGAAACGTCGGGCTCCTAAATGTTTAGGACTTGGTTAATGAAGGTCTTTATTTCTCAAATTTTTGACCCAACCATGCGGAGTTCCGTCAAACGTGTTTACGTTTAAAACCTGAATTTCTCTACATTTATTTTTGCAGTAAGGCGTCCTGTATGGGATTATTTCGAAGAATACCATTTATTATCTCTCTTTCTGAACATTTCATGTATTTTCCTTCAGATCTATAATGTGAGCACACAGTCTTTTTTGGCGTAGCCCGCGACCCGGTGTTTCACACTGCCGAACAGCGAACAAAAAAGCGCGTTCCGCACACTCAACAGATGGCGTATTCTCGAGTATCATCCTCCCGTGTCGGTCTCAAGTGGTTATGTGAACTTCATACAGGCAAATTTATTGATGACAATAAACAAATATTTTATTGCTGCCTAAAGACTTGACTACATAAATAAAGGACTGATCACTCTAAAGATATACATTATCAGTAAATGCACCACCAAATTTTCTGAAATATGCTCTGCAAATCTTTTCCGGCGTTTTTATCCTTGATAGGTACGTCTGATTTGGGAGAACCTTAAACAAATGTTTTATTTTGAAGCTGATTTAAATAACATATGTGTTACTGACGCTTATTCAACTTCTCAAACCTTCGGAAGTCTGTTGCTCCTTTTATGTGATGAACAAGAATTTTGTGTCTGTGGGCTGGGCATATACACAGTACACAGGGGCGCGTGGCGGAACTATGACGATTGCACTCGCAGACCGTCAGAAAGTGAACCATTAAGTAGCTGTAATGTCGAGCAAAGTATGAAATATTACTTTGTTCTATTTACTACAAAGTATAAAAAAAATAGCAAGAGTGATGTTTATTTGCAAATTGAATTGACCGACATCTTGAAAAGAACAAAC
Source organism: Ixodes persulcatus (assembly GCA_013358835.2). Taxonomy (NCBI): domain Eukaryota; kingdom Metazoa; phylum Arthropoda; class Arachnida; order Ixodida; family Ixodidae; genus Ixodes; species Ixodes persulcatus. The sequence continues at coordinate 1,613,792 of JABSTQ010009550.1, read as the reverse complement.
CTCAAACGCCAAGTTTATGTCGAAAATATTCACTTAGGTACACGCTATTTTAGGCCAGATCCGATTTGAGTACGAAGGTCATTCTTTTCTGCATGATTATTCGCCTGCATCACGGTGCTGAGTGTAAACAATATTGGTCAGGAAAGGAAGCGTTGGGATTGCCGCTCAGTGTTTGCATAAAATGTAGACTGAAAGGGTCTGTCCTAAAACGTTCCTGGCATTTTGAAAATATTATTGCTTTTAGCTCAGTTGCGTCGTCATATATATATTGTAAAACGTGTTTTGTAAACTAGATTTCAGGATATATATGGCGAGGACGGGCCCATATCATGATTTTATGCACTGTAACTAATTCCTATGTTATTTTATTTCATGATTTTATGCTCAGCAGTATTCAACTTTTAATACTGCGACGCAAAGTTGTAGCACTAACGGGTATTTTAGGCGAACTACCAAAGTGATAAACTTTAGATTCAGATAAAATATACGGAACTGAGGTAAAAAAAAAAAAAAAATGTTGAGTCGTATATGTTAATCTAGCTTTCTTTTACTGCTTCATCGAAATTAAATAACGCAATTTCTTTTTGTACCTAAAAATAAAAGTGGACTCTACTAATAATAAAAAGCTATATAGATACTCGTTTCACTGTTGAAATAATGCCTATTGCCAAAAAAAAAAAATATATATATATATTGTCAGTTTTGCGGTTCAAACAGGTTCGAACCGTTATTGTTTGCTCCCCGGAACTGAACCGGAGCTGAACCGAAAGCCATGAACCCGGACCGGAACCGAACCGTTAAAAATTTCGGTTCGACACCCTGGTCGGAGCCCATTCGTTTCACGGGAGAAAACTCCTGCCGCCGGAGCAGGTGTTGCGGCAAGGCGGCACGCCGTGCGCGGCGTGCCGCCGCGTTTTGTCGCTTGTGTGCCCGTACCTGCAAGGCTGGACTCCATGGAGCGAATGTGCTTCAAAAATTCGACGAATTTTGCCCGGCGGCTTTTGCTCTGCGCGTGGCATCAGCCCAGTGGCTGCTACGTTGCGCGCAAAGCGACCGTACCGTCGGGCAACGTTCGTCCGTTATTCTTCGCATAATTTTCTCCATAGAGTTGAGCCTTTACCCTTTGTTTCAGCGTATAACTTGGCGAATGCTATACGACACCAGCGAGCCAAGCGGATCGCGAGACACGTGACAACGTACCGTGGGAGTACCTTTTATGTATTGAGATGGCACGTGATTGCCTACATCGTTCTCATTGGCTCAGAGGGGCCTTAAGTGTTGCCTTTTGCCAAGTTATGCCGCCTTTACGCACGGCGGCCTAATCAGCTTGGGCGAGGGGGGGGGGGGGGGGGGGGGGGGGCCCAAACCGGTCGCGAAGTGGGGCTAGACTTCGATTAAAGGGGTACGGAAACGAAATGACGTAGCCGCGGGCTCTCTACTTTTTGCTTCAAAATCGTCCAGCGAGAAGCCTGGCAGAGGTCCCCGCATCCTCAGGTCAAGCTCCTACTTATCGTCTGCTAAGAACGGCGATCTTGATGGTTTGGAATGCACGTTGCGGAAGCACTGTGGATTTCTTCGCCAAGCTTCGCGGTTCCGTTCAAGCCCAAGTTGTCTATACATTTGCGCTGTACTTCTGTGGGTGGCGCTGGTGCGGGAGGCATTCAACGCCATAATTACATCGGCTTCGCAACTACCGGGTGGTATTGAGAAATCGTTTTGTTCGTTTTACAATTTGTTGTCGTGCGTTTACGAGCGGAAGACTGGTGTTTCTAAGGTGCTGATACAACGTAGTTTCTGGCTAAACAAAGAAACGAGCTAAATTTTCGTTTCCGTACCCCTTTAAAAATATAACCCCATAAAATATATTCCCTTTAATTATTAATTATTTGATTAATCAGTTGAGTTGACCTCCTTGCATTCTATAAAAAAGCGAATCAAATTCAAAATTACGTTTTCTTTTGACTATTTTTTAGTATATGAATATGATCGATGACCAGGCTCATTTGAAGCTTGACAATGTACCGACCACAAAAAACAAATAATATACAAAGCAGGTTTAAAAATTAAATACTTTTACATTATTATTTAAACGTTATAGTCAGCCTGGATGGCTGTTATATGAAATTGTAAAGTAGTTCTAACCAGTGATGGACCGACTTTGCCGAACTTCAGATTCGGCAAAGTTCGGCAGATGCCGAATTTTTGAAGGAAAGTTCGGCAAAGATTCGGCAAATGTCTGCGCACGCGCGAGAACGCGACAAGCCATGGATTGCAAATGGACACCGTGCGGTCGTCGGTTACCATCGTACAGTGTAGTACTACCAGCGGTTACAGCAAGGTGCGGAATAGGCGACATGGTAACTGTGTGTTTTTCACAGGGACTCGAACCGTAACCGTAACCGTAACCGAAAACCGTTTAGGAACGACATTTTGTCAGTAACCGTAACCGGAACGAAACCATTATATGAATTTTATAAAAACCATAACCGTAACCGTAAATTATTTACCGGTAACCGGTTTTAACCGATATTAACCAAAAAAATAAAAAAAGAATTAGTTTTTCTCAAGTATGACCTGGAGGAGGGATCTTAAAGGGATGGTGAACCGAAATTTGGATTTCAGAAAACAATGCAGGAGCTGTAGGCGGGACGCTACAAGCCCTACTACACTACTCGCAATGCGATATCTTGAATTGATTGAACGAGGCCGACGAGGCGCGTGACGTAAAGATATCTCGTTTCCTCCTCTTTTCGTTTTGCCCCCTCAAGGCGGCGAGGCTGAGAAGACGCGAGGCCGTTCCCGCTCCTTCTCGGAGAAACAAGACGTAAACATATCTGTCAAATGCGCCTCCTTTTTTAAAAAAATACGGTCATCCGTTTGATATATCGTTGTTTGAGTGATGTTTGTAGCATCTCGTTGCATGCATTTGCCGCCGTGCTTTGTGGAATCCAGATTTCGGTTCAGCATCCCTTTAAAATGTTGTGGCCATTTGACAGAGTTAATCTCAGCGAGTGGTGCATCTGGTAATACATTTCCGTTCAATCTAACTTTATAATTAAGAATACTTAGTTGCAATCAGTCGTCGAGCTTATAATAAAAAAAGTCTATATTTCTAAATGTGCCACACTCCTACATCGCTACATGTATTCGGTACCTGTCGTCTTCAGGGTATTAACTAATAAGTTAGAATTCTCAGATGTCCATCCAACTCGGTTCTATCAAAACCATCGATGTTCCTGACATGCAGTAGCCAGTATGAAGAAACGAGGTAAATGAACCATCATGCAGAGCTGGCGGAAAAGAAAACCTGGTATTCATTTAGTCTGAAACTAGTCGCGGGTGACGATTTTGAAAAAAAACGCAGAAAGAAAACAAAATGTCAGAGGTTTGACATTGGCGTTTTGTATGCTATATACAGCATATGGACCCCGTTAATATGGATACCCCGCTATATGGGCACCACTTTCGGGGACAAACTGGGAAAATACAGGCATTTCTGTCTCGTTATTAACGATTAACGACAACTTACATTATGGACGATATTTTACGGGAACGGAGGTTTTCATATTAAATAGACATCACTGTGTGTGTGTGTGTGTGTGTGTGTTTGTGTGTGTGTGTGTGTTTGTTTGTGTGTGTGTGTGTGTGTGTATATATATATATATATATATATTCATTCATCTGCATATGTTCGTTTATTTCCCCCTCGGAGACCACGTACGATGACGTGAAAGTGCCCGTGTTGTATATTCAGTAACGTGGCTCTTAAACCCCCAGATGATGATGATACCGTGTCTCTAAAGCTCATAAACAAAGAAGACTACTACATGTACACGTGACGAGACAAACAGTGGGAGGATTTCTGGAGCACAAACGAGCACGTACCACGTGACACCAAGCGTCGTACCGCGTTCCACGCGGCGGCGTGGGTTTCCAGAACACCTCCGATTGGATACATTTCGTTTCTTGTGCATTAATAAGACAGATAGGAAACGCTAGGGTGCCTTCATGTGCGCTTTGCTTAGGGTGGAGACATCCGGCCATTTTGTCCCACACTTTTATCTTTATTTTTTGTTCAGAAGCGCGTGAAAGAGCGTGCCCCTGCACGCGCTTGTGGCGCTGACTGTGCTATGGCGACATTTTGTTTTCGTCGATTTCTTTGTATTTTACCCGTGAGCGCGTGCTGTCGGCATCGGGTACTACAAAGGGTGGCATCACCCTAAACAGAAGGACATTGAGGCACCCTAGGAAACGCCAGAAAGCCAAGGTGGAGTGGTGTAGAGGTTAGCACACCCGACCGGACATTGGGAGGCCCAGAGTTCAAATCCTGGCTCCGCCGATCATTTTGGCTTTCGGCGGGTTCCTGAAAACTTTGATTCTTTTATTCATTGGATTAAGTACGGGTCATTCATCTGCATATGTTCGTATGCAGTATGCACTGCCGTATGCACTGCCACGCGTCTTAGCATGACAAGAGAAAAAGCCAAGGAGAAGAATGTCTCGTCGTCGAACGCGCCAACGCACTTGGCCCCCGATGACGAGGCCGCCCTCGTCCAACAGACAGAGGATGCCATTTCTGTCTCCTTCGCCTCAACCTTGGGAGCTGCCCTGCTTTCAATCGTCGATGCCCTGGCCGGTCTCGCCCCACGCGGCCAGCAATCTCAGCAGTGTCTATCGCAGAACTCTGAACGTGAGCTATTCGAACGTCGGCAAGATGAGCTCGAACATCCACAGACGCGCCAAGACATCGCTTCCAGCATCGCCGGAGCCCTCCCCCTGCTGCCGCGGGGGTATGGCTTCTACGGGAATCATTTCTACCAGAGCCACCAACGCGATCCGACTACCTCTCGTGGAGCTTCCACCGCCCATTCCCGGAGCGAGGGCCCGTCAGGCCTACGACATTCTGCGCGTCCTCGCCCAGAACACCAGAAGTTTGTCCACGAGAGATGTCCACGAGATCCGGCATCTCCACCCCTATCGGTTCTACTGGGATGCCATGCTCCCCGAACACCAGCACCTCATTTTCGATAGACTGGAACTCTTCCACGTCGTCGCGAGAGGGAACTGGAGGACGGCTAGCTACCCGACCAGCCTCAACGCGGACGCCGCTCGTCTCGTGCTTCCGCGAACACCAGCTACCGCCCAGGCACCAAGTTCAAGAGGCCCCCTAATCCTAAGTGAGTCGGACAGCTACCCTGAGTCTTAGAGACCCACCAGTGCCGTCATCAACGGCACGGTCGTCTTCTCAATGCTCCTGGGCGTTTTCCCGGTCGAGGACGTTCTCGCCTTTGCATTTTGATTAGCTGGTGTCTCGGCCGACTTTGCCCGTGCTTGATCTTAGATCGAAGAAAACGACCCATTGGATCCGGGGACTCGACGGCCACCGCCGCCGAGCGAATCCTGAAGTGACTCAGCAGGACCGACAGTGTCATCGAGCCCCACGCCAATGACGACTCCTTCGACACGTACGACGGCGAGGAGGAAACCCACACCAACACAGAAGAACACACTGAGACAAACAAAGTGACGTCGAAGACTCCGAGTTGGACCTGGGTAGCACTGCCTACAAGTCAAAAGCGACGGGACCTCCGCCGCCAGTCTACCCGACCCGGCAGGGACCTCAAGTCGACTGGGCAGTGTTTAGTGAGGCATATAGTTTTCATGGGCCACCCGACTTCGGCGCACTTTCCATTCGCTGCACGAAGGCTTATGGCTTCACGGCCCGCCCACCTCTCCCTGACCAGGTTCCCATGATTGATGCCGCCATAACCAACGTCTTGGCGGTATCATCAAACGCTCCTCACGTGGTCCGTACCTCAACCCCGTCTTCCTCGTATCCAAGTCAGCCACCGAGTCCCGCTTAGTTTTAGACTGCGCCGCACTTACTTCTTACCTCCAGGTACCTCAGTTCCGCCTTACTCCGCTTACCCCAGGCCATCAAAGCAAACCCCCTCCCGCCCCAAGTGTATGGTGAAGTTCGACCTTGCCGAGACTTTTTACCGTATCACGCTTCATCCCTCCTCCTGTAACTTGACCACATTTAGAGTAGGCCGCCGTTACTACCGTTTTTGCCGTATGTCCTTCGTGATACACCCGGCGCCGTTTTACATGCAGCTCTTGGCAACAGCCATTGCCGGGGAAATGCGCGCGCGTGGACTCTGGGCTTGGTCTCACATAGACAACTTCTTGTGCCCGACCCAGACAAGTTGGCGTCTACGATGCGCCTCCTCGTAGAGGACTTGCTGCGGTCGGGATTTTACATAAACCTAAGCGACACGAGCAGAGCCCACGCGACGCATGGGTTTTCTTGAGTTCAGGCTCGACACAGCCGATGACACCATTTCGCACATGCCAGAATGGCTCTGAGCCATTCCTCGTGTCCTTCGCTCGCTGAAGCGCCCGCTTCCCCTCAAGGCGCTCCAGGGGGCGGCGGCTACTTGACATTTTACTTTTCTCTCTATGGCTCTGGTTTTTTTTTCCCTCTTCGTACCCCGTTTGACAAAGTTTCCAACCAAATTCCTCTTTCACTCAACTGGCTTCCTTTTCTTCTGCGTGTTTGGCCGACTTTGCCACACTGCCAACCGCTCCCCCTTCCCCCCGCTACCCAACAGCGCATGGGCAGATGCCTCCGGAGTCGGTTACGGCGTAGATGTTAAGGACTGTGCGCAGGCAATCATGGGACGACCCCCCCCCCCCCCCCCCCCCCCCCCCTGGCTACGTGCCTGGTAGCAGAAAAGTATGTTCGAGCTTCTGACTAGGTGTGCAGCGCCAAAAGCACTTACATTAGCGATGAACACTTTTATTACAATGGTGGTCACAGCATACCTTGCGTGCCTAGTCTACAGTGGGTTCGAAATTCGATCACACAAATGGCGGAGGCAAAGTGCCACCGCTTGATTGCCTTACTCCCAGCTGTGGTTGCTGTACTGTCGGTATCTTCAAAAGATTGCCGAACTCTCCCAGTATAAAGGGCTCTGAAATAAACTATAGCGACGAGAAGGTACGAATGGTTCTTCCAGCACCCAGTGGGAACTTTCTCGGGGTTGTTTACATACACTGCTGAAGAACAAAGTAGGGGTGTTTATTTTCATTTTTATTATATATAATGCGATGATTTCTGAGTAGCTGAAGTAACATGTATGCTCGGGCATGAAACTATATAAGCGTTGGAGCTAGAAACGTGTGCAACTTTTGACCAATAAGAAGTATGAAGATGTTTCTAAGCTACTTGAATTTCACGTTGTTGAATTTCTGGGACTACTTTAAACAGTTTATTATAAAACGGCTGTCTAGCATTTCAATTAAACAAATTATTAGAAAAACCGAAATAAACCGGTTTTTAGGAACGTGTAACCGGTAACCGAAACCGTAAAAATTAAAACCGTAAAAAACCAAAACGAAACCGCTATCAAGAGGAAGCGGTAACCGTAACCGTAACCGAAACGTTATATTTTTCGGTTTGAGTCCCTGGTTTTTCAGCCTTTGTGAATGTGGTTCTCTTCAATATTTTCTGCCTCAAGAACAGAAGATCGACCAGAAATGGACGGAAAAATTACGCAGTCCACTGCGCAAGTGACAAATGATGCGGTACATTCTGGATAACGGGATATTCACTTGACCTTTCCAGTGATGCAACGAGGTAGTTGACACATTGACTGACAAGTACGTTAAAGCACTCCCCGCCACTCTATAGCAATCCTGTTTTCGGCTCACAAGTAGTTTGTGCCAAAACAAAATAATATTGCTTTTCAACTAGCGTTATATCGCGGTTTTCATCTATCCGCATAAAACTAAACACAAAACTATCATGCTCGACATTATTAACTGTTCCCATCTTCCTAAACGTCCGGTGTGTCCTAACATTAGAAACCGGCATAAAAAAAAAAGTTAAAAACGAGAAGTTGCGAATATGAGACGCACACTTTCATGCAAAGCTGAAGTGACTCAAATCGAAAAGTATGCATATTTACAATAACATTGTTATCTCTTCTGGTAAAGGCTCAACAGCCGTGTCATTCATTTTCGCGCGCGAAACGATGAGTCGCGAAGGAAATGGAAAACAGTGTTTCCGCCTTTTTTCAACAAGACACACTTGCAGGCTTGCGCTGATGAGGCCTCAAAACCGAAACTCGCGTATCGTGACTGAGCTGACTGCGCCCGCTACTACCCAACCCCTTCGTCACACCGCTTCTGCAAAGAGTCGCTTTAAAATTTCCAGTAAACGCACAAAAATGACACCGATGCAATTATCTTGTAAAAATCATCTTATTTAGTCATAGCCGCGTCATATGCATTAACAAAAAAACAAAAAAAACCTAGAAACGTTTTTACACACAAAAAAAAAAGAAACACGATATATCAACTTTTAAGTCTGGCAAGAATGTATTTTTGCCCAATCTTTAGAAAAGTTCGGCAAAAATCCGGATTTTCTGAATCCGAAGATACGGCGCCGAATTTTCGATTCGGCGAAAGTTCGGCCCATCACTAGTTCTAACGTAGACGACAGCAGTGCTGCGCTGCCTCGTAAAACGGATAAAAGCAGGCATTTTAAATGCATGCGGCACCATTTTTTCAGGGCACTCGCAAAGAAAAGTTTATTTAAAAAAAAAAAAAAAACATTATATAGGCCATTTGAAATGCAGCGCTTTTAAGTAGATAGATTAACAAATGAACCCAGATAACTACAATTTAAGCGCCAAGAAACAAGACACAGTGAAGAACGACGACAATACAAGGCGGTTCTTAACTCTGTCCGAACTCACCATTTTGTCCCCAATAGCCACTTTGCCGTGAACATGCCCACAAGTAGGGGTGTCTGCATAGTGGTACCAATCGAACTGCGTCATTCATAGCCTCAGGAAGATCGACGACTCTTTGCAGTGTTGGAGCTAGGGATGACGCTGCGCTATTCGGTTCGAACTTTCAGGGGCTATCGGGTCGGCATGTGCCTGGGACGCTCTTGCTGAGGTGTATATATGTATATGTGCGATAAGGACGAAGAGAAGCCTTCCCTCTCGGTTGAATGCGCCGACGCGTGTCCGCAGGCCACGCGGCTCAGGGCCAGGGAGGCCAGGGTAGTGCGGCGGCCGAGACGGCGGGCTCCGCCGAGGCGCCGACGGCCAAGGCGACGCCCGGACCCAAGGCGTCCAAGGCGACGGGTTCCTCGAGCGCCGGTGCGTCGTCGCGGGCCCTGACGCTGGCGCGCAGTCCCCGGCACCGGGTGGCGCCGTGCTCCCAGCAGGCGGCCGTGCGTGCCCGCCGGCTCATGCGCGAGTTCCACGAGATCCGGCGCCAGCAGGGCCGCGGCCAGGCGCCCTCTTTCACCGTGGACCTGGTCGACGACAACCTGTACGAGTGGCACGTGCGCCTCTACCAGGCAGGTGGCCCGGACCCGAAGCTCGCGCCGAGCACTCGGGATTCCCCACGAACGACACGAACGCTCTTTGTATAGGGGCTATTCACTGGACGCCACATTTGAGTGCGCAATTCACAGCGCATGCTCAGAACAGGCTCACATATAAAAGGCCCCTAAAAAGAAAAAAGACTTTTTTTTTTTTTTTTTTTTAACAGCTTGGTTGGGACACACGTGTCCAAACATAAATGTTACGCAAAAATTTTTTTTTTTCAAGAACAATGTTGACGGCGAGAGGTTTATTTGAAATTTATTTGAAAGTTGAAAGGAGGTGACTGCCGACTAAATCGCGTCTCGCGCCGTCAATATTACACTAGAAAAAAAATGATCGCGTAGAATTCATTTTTTGACACGCGTGTCCCAACCAAACTGTTAAAAATTTTTTTTTTTTTTTCTTTTTAGGGGCCCTTTAGAGGCTGCTAAGACTCGGTTTTAATGGTGTGGAAGCTCGCTGTCAGCACGCGCTCAACAACACGGACTCAGCTTTGAGTGCCAGTAGGTGCGTTAAGTTAGTGAGCTCTAAAGCCCTTCTATCCTGGGAAAAGTGGCGGTTCATTGTTGCGGAAATGCTGGAGACAAGTGCCGCGCGCCACTTCTGGAAAGAGACTGGCGTCTGAAATCTAACCCAGTGCTGCGCTGTGCCGCCATGATCTTCCCAAGGGATGCACGTTTCACGTGCCTCGTGCATCGAGTCACCTTGCGCTACTTTTGAAACATGAAGGGGCTTTAGTGAGCTCCAGACATCTGCGCTCGAGCGCGCGGGTTCGCAACTTAGTTTAACGACCGCATTTTTTTTTCGTACCGCGGCGCCATCTGACGCCTATTTTTAATGTTTCCAGTTCCGGCTGTCCGGCGCGCGCTTAAACATAGCTCGCGTCACGTCGAAAATTGTTAGGTGTTTGTTCGACGACGATTTCGATGAAATAAGTGCGCGGAGACGGCGGCAACAGCAAGAGCTTGCATTTGTGCTGCACGCTGTTGGTGCGGCGATTAAAGGTACGCCGAATGTCTTCTGAATTGCCAAAAGCCTAAAAGAATGACGGCTGAATAGCCCAATTCATCGGCTCGCCTGTTCCTGAAACTATGGTAAGGCACATGAAGAACTTCGACAAGTATTTGAAGGATATGTATGCATACCTGTCTACACTAGCATTTTTATTGTTATTTCCCACGTTGACAAACGACCGCACGAGCTGCCAAGTGATCGCCGTCGAAGTATCCACGTATCCGAGCAGTCGCGAGAATAGAACGCGAGACGCGTGAGACCACCGCGAGACTGGCCGCGAGGGCCGAAGCGCCGTCATCTTACCGGAAACCGACCTGTTCGAGCTCTCGCGCGCAATCTCCGACGTCGGAGCCAACGTTGTCGGAGCTCACTCCCACACCGTGCACCGGAAATGAGACGATGTCGTTTAGTTTAGCTGGAGTGCACTCTGACCGCTGGAGCGCGCTCGAGCGCGTTGACTTACCGCGCCCAGTGAATAGCCCATATTAGCGCCAAGATGAATCGGTGGCGCCCTCTTAAGGCTCTGTTATGCTCCGACGTCGAGCGTAGCAGACGCGTCGTAGCGCAGCGCACACAGATGCTGATTGGTCGCAGATATTGAGTCCCTGCTCGTCGGCCAATGAAAGGCGCGCGTTCTGCGCCACGCCGCGTTCGCTGCGCTCAACGTCGGAGTACAACAGAGCCTTTAAGGTTTTCATCCGTGACGTCATGACCAGGATTTGCCTCGCCGTGACGTCACAAGTCGTGATCCATTGCTACACTTATCAGTTGTGACGACAAGTCCGATGGTGCGTGTCAAATTCTTGATGGAAGTTAGCAGTCATCGTATTCTTACATCAACACCTTCGAAGTTGACAGTCTGCCAATGCCCTTATGTCCGTTGTTTGGCCAATCGTTGGAAGGCCGACCACAGCAACGCTTTTGATCGCGCCGCGTGTGGTGCCTGACGTGGTGCCCTCGTTTGCCCAGGTGGATCCGGAGAGCCCGCTGTGGCGAGACATGCAGGACTGCGGCGTGTCCTGCGTCCAGCTTAGCGTCTCATTCCCGGACAACTTCCCGTTCGCGCCGCCGTTCGTGCGCGTGCTGGCACCGCACATCGAGCGCGGCTTCGTCATGGAAGGCGGCGCCATCTGCATGGAGCTGCTGACGCCGCGAGGCTGGGCTTCCGCCTACACTGTCGAGGCCATCCTGGTCCAGGTACGTATCCTCGGCCCGCTGCAAGGGTAGAACTATATGACACGACCGTGAAAGCGGAGACCCACACTTGTCCAAAACATGTCTGATAATCTTATCATCAGCTGATTGCTTAGGGAAGCTACCACTCGCGACTTAGCGTAGCTTGTGAGCTGTGCGGAGCATCGTATCACCAGTGTGAGGCATGCGAGATCATTTTGGCACTGACGGTAAGCACAATAATGTCCCAACGATAGAGAACCCGGATGTTACGGGCCTGACCGTAGGTGGCCGCACCCAGTGTTGCCAACCTCCGCGGTCGTTTCTTCCCCGAGTTTTATCGTAAAATTCCCTAGATTTTTCAGAAAATGGGTTAATTGGCGTCAATATTGAGATTATTGTTAAGGAGTAGCTTAAAAATAATTCCTGTAGTTGGGTGGCCATTTAAAGGTTAACTTTGCCTCGCTGGAACCTTTTTACATAATTAAGCTTTGTTACTTTGGCCTTGTGTGGCCCCCCAAAATCGCTATTGAGTGGTTCCACTCAGTTCATGCAATGATGGTCCCGGTCATAATTTATATATTTTTTTGTTAAAACTATATATGAAAGCCATGTTCTTGGGAGGAACATTCAGCTATACAGGGTGTTTCACGAAAGGTGGACAAATTCGATATTGCGAAAACTACGCGTCGCAAAAAAAAAAGGCTTTTTTCGTTTTGGTCTTGGGCCGGGGGCCTATTCAGGAAAATTTAAAGTCCGTAATAATTAAGTTGTTAACTATTTTTGCGTAATTAACTTTTTTAATATTGTGTTTAAGGGAATGGTTTCAATTAGAAAATTGCTCAGCATCATCAAAAAACACTAAATCAACGAAGTGCAGAACGATAGAAGGGTACGCGAAGCATTTTACGGCTTTCTGAAAAACAACACCAATTTGACGGATTTTTAAGTTTCGGTTTGCTATCGGAGCGCATCTCGGCCCTGACGGCACCGCGCCCCCGTGGAGGAATAGTGCAACCAGCCTCTGCTGCGCTGTCATTGCGCGACGCAGCAGAGGCTGGTTGCACTATTGCTCCACAGGGGCGCGGTGCTGTCGGGGCCGAGAGGTGCTCCGATACCAAACCGAAACTTAAAAACCCGTCGAATTTGTGTGGTTTTTCAGAAAGCTGTAAAATGCTTCGCGTGCCTTCTATCGTTCTGCAATTTATTGATTTAGTGTTTTTTGATGGTGCTGAGCAATTTCCTAATGGAAACCATGCCCTTAAACACAATATTAAAGAAGTTAATTACGCAAAAATAATTAAAAACTTAATTATCACGGAGTTTAATAATTTTCCTAAATAGGCCCCTGGCCCAGGACCAAAACGAAACAAGCCTTTTTTTGTTGCGACGCGTAGCTTTCGCAATATCGAATTTGTCCACCTTTCGTGAAACACCCTGTATATGAACGCCGTAACATTTTTTTTTTTCGCTGAGATATAAAATAGAAAAGCTCAAGGCGTGGAAGTTGAGAAGATTTCACAATGCTAATTTGCACAGTCGTTATTTCCTCACCGAAGCTTTCACGTCACCATAACTTTTTTAATACGTTTTACAAAAGATATACGACACATACACAAAAAATTAAAAATATCAATAAAAAGATTCTATGCAAACAAAAAAATCAAACATGCCATAAAAACGCGTTTTAGAAACATATTCACAATTTTTTTTTTTGCAGATAAACCATTTTTCATAATACTTCACAAAACATATCAAAATGCGCGTCTTTAAATATTCTTTACGAATATATAAAAATGATATGCCCACCCTTAATTATCTTTCTGTTATTAACGTGGAAATGCGGCTGATTTCTCAAAATGTGGCAAGATTGGGCGTCGATATTTACAAAACTCCATCTTTTATTTTCTTTAAACTCCACTTGGCACTTGGCAGTGATTTGAACTAACCTGTGATGGCAAAAGATTGAGTAACATATGACCTCCGAACGGGAAAAGCTATGACAAACCTTCACGGAGCGAGCCGACGTCTTCGTCAGACCAAACATTTTGAGCGTTAGTTATGGCATGTATTTTATATTATTAAAATTATTTTTTTTTTTATAAGGGGTGAGTATTAGTGACGCGAAAAGGGACTTTGAGCTGGAATACCATTAATTAGCTTACAATTCACGGAAACAAAACGGCCCCACTTTGCAAATTTGCTAACTATGCATACATAAGCTTAAAACTCTCAGTTGCGCTAGTGGCCATGTATACATCCGGCCTTTCGGCATATGATGACTTCCATAGATGAGATGCCTGGATTCCTCTCACAGGTTTTACGGTAGTCCACTTTGCTTTCTTCACCGCACGAAACTCTTGAACTCGAAGACAGTTGTGAGCACTGCGCGGAGTGGTTTGACGCGTTCCACGAAGCGCTGAAGGCATGCAGTTCACACCAGGAACGCAAGCGATTGTACACGCTTCTGCCAAGCATCTCGAAGAAAACAATATTGCGTCTGGTGCCGGAAGCGACTGCCTACATGATTGATCAAACAGGAAAACTGACGCCGAAAGGTGGTGAATGGGCAACCCCTGATCCCTACATGGGGAAAAAGGCGAATGCCGAAGACGTGAGGGTTGCAATTGAGTACTACACACGCGACGACCTCGCATGCTCTGTTCAAAGCCCCAACAAAAAGGACGTCGTCAAAGCCATGATCAACGACATGTCTAAAGTCGTAAAAAGGGTAATGACCCTCTCTATTAAGGAAGCTTACAGCTGTTTAGGAAGGACCATCCCCATCCAGAACTAGGCATCTCCAAATTTTATTCCCTATGACCAAAATGGGTAAAAAAGTCCCAAGCACGAGGTGTGCGCATGCATATATTGCGTCAATTTTCAGTTGCTTTTAACGGCAATAACAAATGCCCCAAAGAAGACATTTACTGAAGACGACCTCAAGCGCATCTACCCCTGCTGCGCTCCACACAACGATTGCTTCCTGCGCCGTTGCGAAAAGTGCCCAAAAACGCAGAGCATCTCGCTGCAGTCTCTCCATCTCGACGAAGACGAAGAGATCTGTTTCGCGTTATGGGACGCCGGCGAACTCGTCAAAAAGGTTATGGACACTTCCGCCTTTTTGCGGAAGTGTCCATTCCTTCGTTCGTTCTAGATACACTCAAAAACCGACTTGACTAGTGTGTAAGTGTAGCCCGGCTTTTTTTTTTTTTTGTGGGAAACAAAAACGCCTGACTACGTGATAGAACTTGAGTGGGGGGGCAATCAGATCGTCTTATTGTAAGAATCGATAGTTACGATTGTGGTTTTGTCAACGCCAGAGGTATGCCGGGAGGTCTCAGACCCCTCTTCAGCCGTCAAAATTGTCAGACCCCCTGACCTTAAGCACTGCGCCCAAGGAAGCCACACCCCAGTTGTCGGTTGTCTGCCCGCAGGTGGCTGCGTCGCTTTCCAAGGGCCAGGCTCGCATCGCCACAAAGCCAGGAAAGCAGTTCAACCGGAAGTTGGCCGAGTCCTCCTTCCGGAGCCTGGTCAAGACTCACGACAAGTACGGCTGGGTGACGCCTCCGCTGGCCGACGGCTAGGCTCTCCCGCACGAGCGTGCCGGTGGGCGGTTGCCATACGAGGAACTGCGCTGGACGCTGGCCGACGGTGGGCCCGATTCTCTTCGTGCCATCGCCCCGACACCTTAACTCACGCTTCACACTGCTCTCTGAACAGCACATTCTTCGTTAACTTTCTTTCTAAATGCTATACGAGCGTTTTTGTTTTGTTGTTGTTATCATTATTATGACGTCATCATCACGACGGAATACCTCTTTATGTGCTCTCCACTTCGCTGTGTAGATTCGATTTTAAGCAACAAGACAGTCACCGTATACACTATTATGAACAGTACAAAAGTAAAACGAACCGTTTTTTTCTTCTTCCCAATTTTCGATGAATCCCTTAGTTGGTGTTACTTTAAAGCCTAGATGCTTTCTATGGCGTAACATAAATTAATGAACCATTGAGCAGCAGTTACTTCCTCATTTCGTGGCCAGAACTCGCAGCCACTTGTGTGTTGCTGTTATGACATTGTTCCTATCTCGCATTTGGGCCGACTGTGCAGTGATGCATGCTTGGTACGCGAGGCGATGTGTGATCTCCTCTAAATTTGTTTCTTCCTCGTCTTGTCTTTCCAGGTGAACAGTGAGGATTAATGGGTGCTAGTCAGACATTTCTAGCAAGCTGCTTTTGTTTTTCTTGCATTTACGTGATCGTGTATGACTCATTCATTGCGACTCAAGCCCCATCATTCACCGAGCAACATCGTCGCAGTGTGTCCCCCTCAAGCGTGTTGCGTCTTCCTTGGCGTTGACTTTGCTCTAGGTGCTATTTTTCTCTTTGACAACGCGGCTTCATGTTTGCGGGTCTGTATGTAAGTGCGTCTCCGAAGGAAAGAAAGAAACCGCTACGGTTTCACGAAGGATATTGTGTCGATTGTTTCTTGTTAACTCTGCTTCTAAAATGTCCAAACAGGATTCGGGAATTCTACGCGGGGATTGAGGATATTTCTGAAAGGACGTGATTCCGATTGTTGTGTTACCTATTTACGCGGGAACCAAGCGGTAAGTCGATCTACGCATTACCACGAAGACAAAAGAGGGGATCACGTACATTACCGCCAGGTGGGCGGCCGTTGCTCTACTGCTGAATTATATTTGTCGGTATTTCGTAAACGGTAATCCGTGTTTTCATGGCAGTTTCTAGTTAATAACAAATTTAGAAAAAAAAAATTGTTAGAACTTAATGCGTTAGTACAATACAGGTTAATGCATCACGTCAACTCCACATTTTATGAACTCGCCATACTCGCCATGCGAGTATGGCGAGTATGTTCATTGAATCTCCCGAAGGCTCTTCTAAAGACTGACCCGCGTAAATATTTTTTTTTCCCTTTTTGGCGAGACGACAGGGAGGTCGAACTTTCAGGAACGAGTTTCGTGGTCACGAGCTGATCACTGACGTTACCGTTTGAGGGGAAGCAACCGCGGCTTACAGCATGCTTCGCTCATCTCCATTCACAACTGTAACCGGAATTTTTTTCTCTAAGTATACCGACATAATTCGCGTTTTTTTTTTTCTTAAAGCTTCTTTATATCACGGTGACTCGGGACCGTAAAGAGGATGCGGCAAAATTTACCGCGACTCATTTCTCTTCACATTTGCGGTCACGCAGTTAGTGATATATTGCGAATCCGCCGCCAAGTCTTTTCCCTTTCCCCCTCCATATCGTACCACGTGTAATTATTCCGCAGCGAGTCTAAACCTTCCACAACACGTCTTTAAAAAGTAAAAAAAAAAAACAAAAAAAACTTAATGAGGCATTGTAGAAGTGTCATGCTCCCGTTGTTAGCTCCGTTTGAGGCAGCTATCCCACGGATCTTTTCCTGCCTAGATCTTTACAGTAACGTCCAGTAATGTATACTACATGAGAATGACGGTACAGAATGATCCACGTTTGCTCAACGCCAAGTATTTGAGCCTCGGCTGTTTTCCGACGCGAATGCCTCTTGTTTCTTTCCTCCACTCCTCTCTCAAGTTCGTGCGGGCAAACGAATTTTATCCCATCTGAACTTGGGCGCCGCCCCCGCCCGCGTCTGGGGTTGACGCATCACTACTGCTCACGCCAGCGAAGCGAAAGGGACAACCACCCCGTTGAAAGGACAAGCTTCTCGTGCCACTGTGTTTCTCCCCTCCCGACCGAATCCCCGCCTGGCACTCCCCGTTCTGGAAGGCGAGCACGTGGCCCTTTGCTGCGCGTTCGCGGCCAATGCCGTCCTTTTGTGAATACAGACGATTGTTTCGCGAAACGATCTTTCATCGAATGAATCCCTGCTCTGTACATACATGAAAGACGAGTTGCGTGTGCCGTGCACTTGCGGTGTTCATTAATGTGCGTCCGTGTGTATCGAGTGTTCGGATAATAAAGATTATTCGTTACATAAGAGGCCTGTTGTCACCGGAGGCCACCGGCCACCACGCTGCGAGAGCGAGTCTTGCGGCTGTTATCACGTTTCTGTCGTCCGGTCACGATTAAAGCTATACTTCGTTTCACATCCCAGCGACGCCATTCTAACGAAAGTTCCAGTAGAGGATCCTATCTGTATACGATTGTGGTCCAGTAAACCTATAGATAGACCAATAGAATCCTATCGGAACCAATAGGTGGGTCCAGTAGGGTCCTCTTGGTGTATTGGCCCAATAGAGGCCTGGTGGAGTATTGGTCGTGTAGAGGCCTGTTGGTGTTTAGTCGATTAGAATGTACCAATACACCAATAGGCCATTATTGCAACATGTCTCGGACTGGTGTGCAGGTCTCGTCAGTTGTCTCATGCTGTAGCCTGCCGCCATTCCGGAGGTGGCACAGCACTCGAGCTGGAGAAATCAGACCCCTTTTCTGGCGTAGGTCGCTATCGTCTTGACAGTCCACGGAAGCATTAGCGGCCGGGAGTTGGGACGCTGTGACGAAAGCGAGACCTGGGTTTCGTCTTTTTTGCTCAAAGGCTTGGGACCAGTCACCAGGTTTACGACAGCATGACATGCCAGCTCCTGCGACATACTTTGCAACAGCTTCGGGGCCACTTTCGATGCAGTACAGAATGCCAGACGCACCAGTCAAAGACGCATTCCAGGCACCATACCATCCACTATTCATTATGACCACTGGACACTGAAAATCATGGCCCCCGAAACAGCATGAACAGTGCAAGAGGCATAACTAGAGAGAATCGGTTTAGCGAACCTAACAAGCATGGGATGCTTAAGGTAGAAGGCAGACAAAACTGCAAATATTTCGTTTGTCTTCAATGTTTTGAAGGAAGTTGGGGTTCCTTATATTTCGGAAGTTTGGGACAGCAAATGCGTGATTACTTCAAGGACAAAATGTTAAACAAATATGGTCAGGTATATCCAGTCAATGCCCCCATTGCACAACTGCATAAAACACGCTTTATACCTTTAACAACAGGGAAATAAACCTTTGTTATCAACATTTTATTTAAATTCAAAAGTGGTTAGCAAATGAACGGGACGACTGAAATATATGCAATAAATTAGAAGAGGAATAAGCATAAGACTGTAAAAGAAAACAATGAGAATAAAATTGCTCTGAATACTTGACGTAATGAAAATTGCTCTAGAAAGAACACCTGCACACTTACTGAACTAAATTCACTAGGATTTGGAAGTTGCTAAATTAAGGTCATACTTTGAATGGAAAATGAACAGTATACAACTCTTGTAATATGAAATTAATTAGAATTTGAAACTGCTAAATGAATGCAGTACGTTTTAATAGAGCTTGAACATTGCACTAACTCTTTGGCATAAAACTGATCAGAACATATAAAAGAAGGATTTAAGCTGATATTAAGCAACTTTTTGGCCAAAAATAGTCCTGTTGAATGTAAGGTTTCAAACCTACAGGAGTATTTACAAGTAACAAACCGAAGACTGCCAAAAACGCAATCGCAGTGCTTGCGAGAGTGACTTGCACATATTGTCTCTCGCCTTTGTGCTTCTTTTAATAGATGCTGAGGAAGATGAAGCACATAAAAAAAAAAAAAACATTATGACGAATTAAGGCTACAGTGTATTAAGGCTGCGGTCCCACGGCGGCTATCTTGAACAAGGCGTTAGTTCAACCAATAGATGGCGACATGCACCCGTGGTGTGCTTTAGTGGTGTGGCCGAAATATTCGTTCATGGTGGGAGGCTCAAGCACCATCGATCGCGTTCCCATCGTGGGCTTGCTCGCGCCGCTGCCAGCTGTGCTCAGCTGGATCAGTAGCGTGGCCCAGCAAACTCTTGTATCCGAGGATGTTCGGCGGTTGCCACGTGCTATCACAATAAATCTCACCATGAAGGAATCAATTGATAATTGACGTGCCAATAACCTGTCAATGAAAAATTCTGCAGGAATGCACGCTAAGTAGACTCAATCTTCTAAGACACCAGTGGAAGCGGACGTCTAGTAAAATGCTTCGCGATTTACGGTACTTACCTCACCATTATGATGACTGCAAAGTCACGTCACGAAATATTGTGTTTCACAGAATCCGGAGGATGTTGTATACAAAAAAGGTTGTTACATTATAGTTCCCAGAAAACAAACGCCGTTACAATATTTTCGGTAGTACTGACAGACATAATAATGTAAGTACAGCTTAGGAGAAATATGATGGAAAGCATAAGAATAAA
Organism: Ixodes persulcatus; assembly: GCA_013358835.2. Classification (NCBI taxonomy): domain Eukaryota; kingdom Metazoa; phylum Arthropoda; class Arachnida; order Ixodida; family Ixodidae; genus Ixodes; species Ixodes persulcatus. Next base: position 1,593,954 of record JABSTQ010009550.1, on the reverse strand, counting down.
TAGGAAGACGTTGATTTGCAATGAAGACGCTACGAATGAGCGGCGTTTAGCGACGGAAAGCGATGAGCCTTCGGGACTTATAAGTTCGCATGATTGCTAACTATGGACATACGGACAATGAAGACCTGTTTTGTTGGGAGATGGAGTTGCGGTGATGACCTGATATTGGACGACTCGTGGCGGACGAACAAGCAAGTTTCATCTCAGCGAATGGTAAGCGTCCAGTGTCAAGCACAGCGCGTCGCTACCGACGTTGTTGACGTTTCGAACACTTACCGCTTTCGACAAGTGTTGACACCTGGGCTAACTTTTCGGAACGACTCGAAGTCTTCTTCGGGTACAGCGCCATCATGAACAGTAACTGAAAACGATCCACTATTCGGTCGGTGGTTGGCGAAACTTGTGCGCATCTGCGGAGTCATGGTCGATGCGTACTAGAAGTGGTTGGAAGTTTAGGCGATGCATGCCACGACGTCCAAACGCGTTATTGACGTTCTACGCTCTCTTTTCGCTACTTTTGGCCTACCGAAAATACTTTTCTCTGATAACGCGCCGAATCTTGTTTCAAATAAAATAAACAAGTTTTTGACGATAAAAAAAGAAGAATAAAAGGCATCAGGCACCACACTAGTACACCATGCCATCCTGAAACTAACGGGCACAATAAAGTATCGTTTCAGCGCGAATGTTTTGCGTTTTAATAATTTTTCACTCTTAAGAAGTTCGTTCGTTGTCCACAATGGCGCTGCATGCGAAAAAGGCGAGCGTGCCGCGTTGCGTCGTCACAAACCCTATTCTATAAGCACGCGGCGTGAGGTGTCGTTGCGTTGGGTACCCCAAAGCGTTGGGTTCCCCAAAGCGTTGGGGCCCCCTATTCTAAAACTCTCTAATTTCTTGGGGCCGGGTTGCGTCGGCAAACATGGCGGCGCCCTTTCCGCTCGCTTCGGAGCGAATTTGTCATGGTCGCTGCAGTATTAGCCCATTTCAATGCCAATGAATAGTGCAACCGGCTTTCGCTTTGCTTTATCTCGCTCAAATCACATAGAATGAGCGGCGGGCTCGCCCCATTTTAAAGATCGTCCCCGATTCTGGCCGTGTCTAAGCCTAAACATACGCGGTAACCGTTGACATGGCAGCGTATGGCTACTCTGTGGCTCCGAGTAGATTTCGTTCGTGGCACGATACCTGCAGCTTGAAAACAAGTGGTTCAAGGCTTCAAAGTCGCTCCAGCTCATATCTAAATAGTGCAGCTGCTCTCAGAGTATGCGCGCTCGCGTTCGTCTCAGTCTCGGCATAGTTGAAGGCCTAAATCGTCGGCTGCAGATGGTCAAAGCGCAAACGAACGCCCAGAAAATTCGAGAACGAGCCATACCTAAAACAGCGCGCAAGCACAGGAGGAAGAAAATAGAACAAAAAACAAACAAATTAGTCGTTAGTTGTTTATACAGCAGGAGTTTAGTCTGCCAGAACATGGCGACATTGTTACCCACTGTAGATAAGCAATTTAGCCAGTGCGGTACAACCGCTAGCCTGGGGTCTTTAACGTGCACCACGCAGTAGTGATACACGACCGCACGCCGGTACGATGCTCATCCAGATCGAAACGGGCAGGGGTGGGGATTGAACCCAGGATCCCTGGGTTCTGCAGCGCGAGCTTTCGCTCCACGTGCTCCGAGCTGGTGTGCGCTAGCCCACTCGGCCACCGATCCCCCGAAAATAGAACACAGGAAAGAGCGCTGACTCCCAACTTATGTCTTGTGAAAGAAAGAGAAAGAGGAAGCTTCAGACATGAAGCCCACGCGCACCCACAAGGTAAAAAGAAGAAAGAATAAAAACAGATACATTACTAAGTTGCAGTAGAAAACTGACATTATAAGGTCACGACGAAAAATACGATGAGAAAAAAAGAAGAAAAACAACAACGTGGGCTTCATGTCTAAAGCTTCCTTTATTTACAACGAAGCTTCCTCTTTCTTTCACAATGCATAAGTTGGGAGTCAGCGCCCCTTCCTGTGTTCTGTTATCTTCCTCCTGTGCTTGTGCGCTGTTTTAGGTATGCCTCCTAAGTACCAGCTAGCTCAACTCTCTATGTTACTACGAGAACAAGCGCCAAATTAGAGCGCTACGGATTGGATTGTTTCGGCTACACCCGAAGCGGGATGGCCGAACGAGTCTAGGCCGATCCAAGGCCAGAAGAAAATGGCGGAAGAGAAGGCTCCCGCGCGCGTTCGCTTCTCGATCGACGATGACATTTATGTGCTACCCGAAGTGTACGCCACTAACCCATTCCAGCATTCCATGGGAGATGGACTTCAATTGCCGAAAGGGTCTCCGAAGCAATCGGAAGAAATTTATCCACGCGGGCCATCCGCGACCGGGTCGACCTGCTGCTGGCACAGTTTAATACGAAGCACATATTTCCCGGTGACTTTTCGTAACGTAACGTAAAAAAAAAAAAAAAAAAAAAAAAAAAAAAACGGGTTTGTGTGAACGAGCCTTTAGCCACGGAGTAGCAATACGTTACCATGTCAACAGTTACGACGTATGTTTAGGCTTAGGAACGGCCAGAATCGGGTACGATCTTTAAAATGGGGCAAGCCCACCGCTCATTCTTTGTGACTTCATCGAGATATAGCAAAGCGAAAGCCGGTTGCACTATTCATTGGCAATGAAATTGGCTAATACTGCAGCGACCATGACGAATTCGCTGCGAAGCGAGCGGAAAGGGCGCCGCCATGTTTGCCGACACAACCCGGCCCCAAACAATTGGGGGCCCACGCTATTTCTCGAATTTCACGTTGGGGGCGCGCGCCAACCCCAAACCCCAAACGGAGTTTGGGTTCTGCGCATGCGCAGTGCTGAGCCCCTATTTCTTTGGGGCACCAAAGCTTTGGGACCCCAAAGCTTTGAGACCCCGTATTATAAAACTCTCTATAACTGTCGTGCTGCTTCAGCTACAGGATGGGCTAAAAGCAAGCTACACCTACCAGCGTCGTGCCTGTGTGTGTGTGTGTGTAAGCGTTGTGAATAAGATAGGGGGGGGGGGGGGGAAAGAGAGGGCCAATAGTGGATGCGCACCTGGCGCGTTTGTCACTGGCTCTCGGGGCCGGGGAATGGCCCGTCGAGTTCGCAGATAATTCCATTGGCGCACATGATAGCCTGGTATTTGAGGGCGTACACTCTCTTGTGACCAGAGAAGTAAATCTTCTGATTCAGAGACGGACGGCAGATGGGCCTTGCTGTGCCGTTCCAACTGGTGCTACCCTCCCTATTATTTGTACCGCAAGCCACAATAAAGTGTCGTTTCCGCGCAAATGTTTTCCGTTTTAATAATTTTTCACTGTTAAGAAGTTCGTTCGTTGTCCACAATGACGCTGCATGTGAGAATGGGCGAGCGTGCCGCGTTGCGTCGTCACAAACCCTATTCTATAAGCACGCTGCGTGAGGTGTCGTTGCGTTGGGTACCCCAAAGCGTTGGGTTTCCCAAAGCGTTGGGGCCCCCTATTCTAAAACTCTCTATTGAACACAGAATCCTGGGTTCTGCAGCGCTAGCTTTCGCTCCACGTGCTCCGAGCTGGTGTGCGCTAGCCCACTCGGCCACCGATCCCCCAAACAAACGGGCAAGCAGATCAGATGGTGTGCGAAACGGAGAAAGCCCTATTGAAGCTTATGGAAGAAGCAGTTCAGTGAAGAATTGCCCGGTTCTTGTTCAGGCAGCACGCGACGTCTCATCTTCCACGGGGAAAACACCCGCCGAAGCAATGTTCGGCGGACGAAGAGTCACACCTCTCGATCTTATGACGCTGTGGCCTACGGACGAAGATCGAGAGATACCCAGATAGGGAGTAATGGCAGAGTATTCGATCAGACAACTTGACTACGTGAGGAATTTCAGCGGAAGTCCGGCCTGTCTGCCAGCGGTAATCGTGAAGCCGATGGGTTCGATCATTCCAGACATGCTCGAATGACGGAAGACTTCAGCGTCGACCACATTCGCCGTCGACAAGAGAACAGACGAGCTCCGGACATGGAAGAGGAAACATCTTCCTTCATAAGGTACCCGAACGCCGAGACCGCCAACGAACCTTAAAATCGGAAAACGCGGAGACGAAAGAACCACCACGGAAAACACCGTGGACGGTCCAACAAGCTCAGATTCAAGGACAAGATGCGGTAGCAGCATCAAGCAACCAGCACATTTACAAGATCATGCGCTGGGTTTTTACCTAGAAGGCAGGAAACGGTTGTTTACCAGGGGCTTCATACTCCCTCAACCTACGACGCAGCGTGCATCTCGCTGTGCCGTTTCGTTAGGTAACCGGAGTATGTGAAAATAATAATAAACGAAGGACTCACCGCACCGCGTATTTTCCTGCCAGCGCACCCTTGTCTCCAGCCACAGGTCATGAACTCATGGTTCGTTCTTGCTTTTTTTCGCAAGGACCGAGGGCATCGGAAATTCAGTCCCAGTCTCGATACTTCACACTGTGAACTATGGGGCCGTTTTCTTGTTACTGCTCTTACGATTCCTCTTAATTTTATTTGCCTGGTTTTCGTCTCGTCTCTTTCTGGCATCAAGGACGTAACGGGGTTCTCTTAGTGGCATGCTTTGGGGTTCTTGAGGATCTACAATTTTTGGCAGCATGCATTCCATGTAAAACTTGAGTAGAAAAGGCTCCATGTTGCTTGACCAGAAGGCGTCATCCCTCTGAATACGTTGGATATCAATGCCCTTGAGTGTAAATACAACGAAATCACAAAACGCTTTGTGTAATGTGTAACTGCCCTTGTATTTGGTAGTAGAAGCTATGGTGGTGACTTAGACCTTTCACCCCAGGGTCCTTTTTCTTATTTTTTGCCTCATACTCTTTTGCGGCTTCAGTAGGCTCCAAGAATTTTTTGGAACGGGGACACTTTATCTCAAAGAGGCTATTTGTTCTTAGCAGTTTATCAGGGGATGCTGCTAGAAACCCGTGCTTCATATCAACGAATAAGCCGCACTTTTGCACAGAAATGGTTTCCTGTTCCACGTACAGTTGTAAAGCAGTATCCTCATTGATTCTACCATACTCTGTTGCGGTACACGATACTTGAAACAAGTCTGGCACTGTACGTTGTGGTTCGCATCTTGCATACCTCCCCAAAATGGGATGCTGTGAGCCTTGGCTCCCTTTCAATTCTCCGCGTTGGAATGTTTTCCTGGCCTCTCGTTAGCGACTCAATGTTATTACGCTGTGCGACGCCTACTTGAAGTTTCTAGATCTTTATGGTTGATTTCTGTTCATAAACATCAGGATGAATCTCCGGTTGCTTACACCTTTCACAGTAGTGTACCTTAGAAGCTGGCTCTTGGGTAAGTTTGCTTAGATGTGCTAAGAGTTGCAGACTCCTCCACAAGACTACGTTTCCTTGTGTTTCTAGCCTTTACTTGTTCTCTTTTGGAAATGTATTTGTTCAGCGGATCAGATGGACTCTTTCCTGTTAATTGTTCAACCGCATTACGGTGCCAGCTCGCTCCATACTGGAAGTTCAGCGCGGCTCAGTGGCATCGATGCTGGTAGGATCCCCTTTGCGAGCGGTTGATTTGCTTGCCTCCTGCGAACATTGCGATTAAAGACATAGCACACTCTGAAAGATTGCTCGTGCTGTTGGTGATAAGGCGATGAGCCTTGTCAGCGATTTTATTGGCGGCAGATATTTTTGTTTGCAGCATATAAGACATTGCTGTATAGACATCTGTCCCCGCTGTGCCAACGCAAAAGTAGCGTTTGCAGCATTCATGTTGGCCAAACACGTGTTTAGGGTCATTTATTATGTCACCCTGGAGCTGCCTTACAAGATGTTTTGTGTGCCTCAGTCGGTCTTGAGGGATTCCTTCCCTGTTTGACAGGTGTGTGGCATAATGTGACACAGCCTTCCGAGCACAATTTTTAATTCTTTTAATGCGAGGTACTGAGAGGAACTTTTCATGGTCTCTGCTCTCCTTGCGCACGTTGAAGAGCTTTGCTGTGTAACACTTCAGAACATGGTTGGCACATTCAACTTTCTTAACAAAGAGAGTCTGTATAAGATATGGTTATGGACAGATGCATCTCCATCTCCAATAAAAGTGCGATATTGCAGACCGTGCACTTTTTCCCTTGCTTGAAATCCTTCGACTAGGATATCGGACTTCATAGCAGTTGAAGCAGTACTGCAGTTCTTGTAGCAGGTGTGCTTAGGATTCATAACATCTTCCTGCTTGTAGTACTCGCAATAGTTGCAGAACTTGTTCCTTATTCCTATGTAGAGGATCTTTTTGGTAGCTGCACCAATTACCACAGCAAATCGTGATTTAGCTGTGCCCATGACTTCTGTGGGACCATCCTCCGTCAACAACTACTTTTACATATGCTGTGGCACTATCCTCGCATACGTGACCTTGCTGCAAGGCCAATGTTCTTTCTTTTTCCCCGGCCTCAAGTATAGACTTCATCAAGGTGGCTTGAAAAAGCCATTTGTACGAGAAATTTATTGTGTCCAATAAACACATATGCATCATACGAGATATATAAGAACATATAAGAACCATACAAGAACTATATAAGATATATAAGAACTATATAAAAACATATAAGAGATTTATAAGAAACTTCTCACAAGTTTCTTATATGTTTTTATATATCTTGTATGATGCATACGTGTTTATTGGACACAGAAAGTTCTCATACAAATGAGATTTTTCAATAGAGAAATTTCAAGTCCCGAAAAAAAAAAAAAAACATACGTAAAGTCAGAGAAAAATATTACAATGAAGAATTTTCTTTATCGTATTGGCGGACTGATATAATGTGGAAGAAGTTAAACTCAGTCCTAAACCGCAGAGAAGCATCAACCTCCGTTGACAGCATACTCACTGATGGTAATCAATTGGGTGGTATCCCTCTGGCAAATGCATTTAATGACTATTTTGCAAACGTCGCCAATCGTGGGTCTAATTGTACTCACACCTATAAAGTAAATGGACAAGGGAACAATAACTCTATATTTTTATTCCCTGTTACTGAAAATGAAATTGTATCGGTGTTCCTGAGAATAAAAAACAGCAATAGTTGTGATGCAGATAAAATTCAAATTACACCATTCAAATACGTCATAGAGTTGCTCTCCTCCCATCTGGCTCACATCTTTAATTTATGCATTCATAGCGCATCATTTTCTAAAAATATGCAGCTTGCAAAAGTATCGGTAATTCACAAAAAAGGAGATAGAAATAATATGACGAACTATAGGCCGGTGTCCATTTTACCGGTATTCTCAAAATGGTTAGAAAAAATAATATGCGCACGATTGACTTGATTTTGGGATAAACATAATGTGCTTACTGATGCACAGTCAGGATTTAGAAAAAAATGCTCCACCAAACTCGCGTTACTTGAGGCAAACGAATTTATCTTGAGAAACTTTGAACAAACACAAATGGTATTGGGGGTCTTTATAGATTGCACTAAAGCTTTCAACTATCTAGACCATAGCTTACTCATAAAAAACTAGATTTTTATGGAATCCGTGGCCAAGCATTAGCGCTCATGCAATTATACATATCTCACCGCAGGCAGTACGTTAACATCAATAGTTCCTGCTCAACTATCCAACCAATAAGTACTGAGGTACCTCAAGGCAGCATTTTAGGACCGTTTTTATTTAATCTATATGTTTGTGACATAGTGGACATCGGCGTGACAGCTAAAGTTTTGATATACTCAGACGACACAACAATGTTGTTTGCAGGAAGTGATTACAGTGAGATCATCGATACTGCAAACGCCGCTCTAAGTAAGTTGTACGACTGGACGGAAAGTAACTATCTAAAAATCAACACAAACAGAACAAAATATACCTTGTTCCGCCCTAGAAATAGAAAGGTTAGCCTGCCTGCCGATCTCTTGATAAATAGCTCACCGATTGAAATGGTTAAAGGTGTGATCTTCAATGAGCATATGACCTGGGACTCACACGTCAGAAGTATAGCTTCGAAATTAGCTCGTGTCATTGGATTAACATATAGAAACCGCTTTGTGCTTCCGCTCTTCGTTAAGAAAGTTATATACAGATCGTTATCTTGCTCGTACCTTAACTACTCGCATCTCGTCTGGGGCACGACCACAATGACTAACCTAAACAAAATTTACCTACTTCAGAAAAGAATGATGCGTATAATCCACAACACCCCTTACGACTCGCATACGGAAGAATTGTTTAGAAGTTTAGACGCACTGACCGTTCAGAATATGTATAGCTATAGGCTCATTTGTACATACAAAAATCGAACATATAATCGCATTGAAACAATTCCTAAATTATCACACTTAACGAAAAACATCCCCGGGTACGAAACACGAACGAAGGCGGGAATGCTGGCAGGCAGGCACGTAGCCAAGGGGGGGGGGGGGCTATGGGGCTCGGCCTTCCCCCCCCCTCCCCCCCGAAATCTTTTATTTTGCTGGGACCTCCTCTCCCACTCTCTCTCATACAGAATTTTGTCATGGGCGCCCCCCCCCCCCCCCCCCCCCCGAAGCAAATTCCTGGCTATGTGCTAACAGAACTGCATACGAAGATCAAATGTTGAGGCACACCTTGCCAAAATTGTTAAATCATCTGTCAAGTAATGAGCTAGATATACATTACACATCATTTAAACAATTACGGAACTTTTTACAACCATGATAAAGACAGAAAACAAAAGTGTGTGCGGCGCTGACCGCACTCAGTTTGTATTATGTATTTTAGTTTACCTCGCAGTGTATTGTATTACATACCGTATTCCCATCGCGTTTTCCGGATGTTGGCTGTTTCTGTGTATTTTATTGTAGATCACTCGCACTGTGTTCATTATTTTTTTTCCCTACATATTTCTGCAATTTGAATAGGCAATGCATGAGGATCTACGCTGTAAACAACTTTTCTTTTTTTTTTCTTCTTCTTTTAGTATGTCCACTTTTAAGGGGGATTCAACTGCTCGTCACTCAATGGGCAAATTTCGCTACACAAACCTGAGTTTCAGGAATGCACGATAGTATTCATTCTTTTGGAGGTTACTTATGATAACGCAATGAAGGTTGTGCGGCCCTTGGATTTTTCTTTTAGAGATCTGGAGATTTTTAGTAAAATCCAGAAATATGACCGTTTCGACTGTTTTTAGCGCGTTTTGAGGCATTTTTGAAAATACAATTATTTAGAAGACAAACGTGACAAAACGCTTGGCCGTACGTACTAGGGGTGCCTATAATCTTAATTTTAAGACCATGACGAGAAAGCAAAATCTTGTTGTATTTGCGTATTTGTGTAAATAAAATCACCCTGTTAATTTTATTTCGAACTTGATAAACGAGATGGCGACACTAGTACTAAATGAATCAAACCGGAGATTTTCTTGCTATTGTTGTTGTTTTTTTCTCGAGCTCGAATTCGACCGCGATGTCTCGTTGCTCGTGGATCGGTAGCACGTGTAGCGAAAGCTCACGCTGTAAAGCTCACTGATCGTGGATTCAATCCACCGCCTCTGCCCGTTTCAATCAGGATGAGCATCGTACCGGCGTGCTGTCATGTATCCAGTCTTGTACAGGTTACTAAAAAAACGTAATCGATTACAATTACTATCACTCTTGGCTAAAAAGTATTTGATTAGATTACTTGATTACTCGACAGCAAAAGTAATTGGACATTACTTGAAGAAGTAACCGTTACTTTTCTGATTACTTTATTGTGTGAAGACTTGCATGTTTAGCGCTCATAACAATGAACTACTTCGAACCTATATTTCACATTTTCACAAGTATTGAAGAAGAAAAAACGGGTTCCCTCTTCGTGGTCGTTGCACCTTCAAATTGCGGACACAAGCATAGAATTCGTTTAAGAAGTTTAATGATTTGGGCGTTCGCCAGTTCGGAGTTGGGGGGGGGGGGGGGGGGAGCGAAGGGGGTTTTAGATCTTGATTGTTGCTCATTTTACTATTCACATGTGGATGAACTCGCATGTTATACAAAAGAGCAGCAGCTCCAGGATTTGAAACGGATCATGTGTAGTATCCATTAGGGGAAGAGATCGCCCCAACCAGTTCTCAACTCGAAACCTTGCTTGTCACAAAGACTACGCAGGGGAAATAGGGAAATATTTGAACTGGCTTTGTTATATTTTGCATCCGCTTTAGACATTCTTCGGTTCTGGTTCTCCTACGGACTGCATGTAGATACCGTAAGCAGGATTTTTTTTTTATTATTTCTGTGTGTGTTTGCGTGAGGGCGCTAGTTTGAACGAAGGACCTACAAAGCTACATTCTGCTCCCTCAAACTTTGCCCTGAATGGCCTTTGTCACGCACTGTGGCTTCCCTGGGGCTTCCCAGTCCCAGTCCCAGCGCGAAAAAACAAAAAAAAGAACATTCCACAGAAATTGAACGTACAAAGGGGTTGACATCGTTTCCTACAGCTCCGCAAAAATCATTCTTTTTTCTGTTCGAAAAAAGAAGCAAATTTTATTTGTTTTTATTTCAGAAAAAGAAGTTGTGTGCAGGGGGTTAGAAGTAATTTTCATTACTTCAAAAAGTAATCAGATTACTCTTGTGATTACTGCCTAATCAAAGTAATCAATTGATTACAAAATTACTTCAAAAAGTATTTGATTACTTGTAATGCGTACGGTACAAGTCTGCATGTATCACTGTTGTGTGATGCACGTTTAAGATGTCAGACAAGCAGTGGTATACTGCACTGTCTTTCATCTCCAACGAAGACACCAGATGCCCTCAGAGCTGACTAACTTCCCGCTGTATAAACATAGACACAACAGAATTACAATTGATGGCTCCGTTGGTCGGCACTTTTTTAACGTTGCAAAACAAGTGTAACTATACTCCGTTTCACCTTATGTTGTACTAGAGCGAAGGCTAGAAGCGCAAGCTCATAGCGTTGGCAGCTGCCCTTGGTGCACGAGAGCTTGTGCCGCCGAGATGTGCCCTAGAGCAAGGAGCTCGCGCTTGTAGCCTTTCCTGCGGTACAACACAAGGTGAAACAGAGTATATAGTCATCATCAGACTCCTATCGAAAGGCCTGATAAGGACATGTGAAGGCGATACTTTTGTTGATTCTATTTTTTTGTGTGTGCTATGTTAGCGCGCGTGGTCAAACGCTTCCATACGCTACAAGCGTGGCTCGTAAACACCCTAAGATCGTGCAGGGTTGAGCAGAGATATCCTAGGGTGCCTCAATGTCGTTCTTTTTAGGGTGATGCCACGCTTTGTAGTACCCGATGCCGACAGCACGCGCTCACGGGTAAAATACAAATAAATCGACGAAAACAAAATGTCGCCATAGCACAGTCAGTGCCACAAACCCGTGCCGGGACACGCTCTTTCACGCGCTTCTGAACAAAATAAGAAAGTAAAAGTGTGGGACAAATTGGCCAGATGTCTCCACCCTATAGTCTGTTTCATACTTAGCGTGCAACGCTGTCAAAGCTGCTGGCGCGAGCATGGGGCTTGATCTCGTTGATCATTTGCACGCGTTCTCGCGCAAACAAAACCATAGATAAAGCCACGCGCTCGCGCCAGTAGCTTTGACAGCGTTGCACGCTAAGTATGAAACAGAGTTAAGCAATGCGCACATGAAGGCACCCTACTAATATGTATTTGTAAATAAAAAAAAATAGTTGAATGAGTTGCAAAGAAGGCTAAAATACTTATTCCGAACAACATTTATATTATGAAACATTATTTCAGATATTTTCATTCTCTGTAGACCTTGTTTGGTGGCTAGTGGATATGAAAAACAAAAAAGAAGCATGAATTCTATTATTTTGAACAATTACAATATATGTTCTTAACCAACAAACAGGTGCTTTCTCTGAGATGCAAATTGAATTTTGACGTTAGCGTTTGGGCGCCCAAAACAATTTTTCTTTTTTTTTTTTTGTAAATTTAACACTTCCCGTTTGCGGATTACTAAGAAAACCAAACGGGCCATCAATACGCAGAAAATACGTTTGTACCTAAGGTGAGGCGTACGTTTCTTTTTTTTTTTTTTTTTCTCTTCACCTTTCTAATTTTTAGGCAAAATCTAATGAACCTGTAAAAAACTTTAGTGTCTTCATAAGTAACCTCGGGAGTTCACTATACTATTGTTTGTTACGAACACCTCTTTCAAGAGTGATCTTACTATGTCACGGTGGAACGAAGCGGTGCTACCTTACCTGTCTGGAAACAAATTGGGTTGTGTGTATGTTCATACAGCCTAGAACATAGTCTGCCTCAACGGGCGACTTGTCTCCCAGCTGTAGGTGATCAATTTAGCCAGTGCAGTACAACCGGTAGCCAGGGGTCTTCAACGTGCATCACGCAATAGTAATAATACACGACCGCACGCCGGTACGATGCTCATCTAGATCGAAACGGGCAGGGGTGGGGATCGAACTCAGGATCTCTGGGTTATACAGCGCGAACTTTCGCTCCACGTGCTCCGAGCTGGTATGCTCTAGCCAACGAGGTAGAGGGGCTTAGAGTGATAAACCGGAAGTTCGGAAGTGGCACCCCCCCCCCCCCCCCGGTTGCCGCCATGTTGTACGCAAAAGTGACCCCTCGTCACGTCACCTGACAAGAGCAGTGACGTCATCGGTAAGATGGCAGCGCCCAGAGCTGGCGGATGCGAGTTTGTTCGGTGCGCGGTAGCCGTGATGTGCAGCTGCTTTCCGACGACTTCGAGCTTTTTCGTGCTCGCTGACGCAGGTATAATGTGAAAACATGAAGGAATGAGACTTTATACCTTTTTTGGGCAAGATCGCTCTTGATGATCTGGATATTAACGCCTGTGAGACAGCATCAGCCGTATCGCCGTACCGGTGCTCGGATTCCCGGATGTGTTCGAGGATCGATAGAACTTCAAGTGCTTTCAGCATGAAATTTTCGCATTCTCTTAGTTTTGTTTGAACGTTGAAATGTCTGAGAATCGACGCGAAATGTATGCGTCGTGTTAGGGCCTAGGGGAAGTTGTTTCAGCCCTAGGTAACTGCATAATCACAGCCATACTTTTAGCGAGGAAGCTCCTGCGACCTTTACGTTTTCTACTTATCAACAATTTTACGATATAACTTCTAGCATTAAATATTCGCATTTTTCTAGCTTTGTTTGAACGTTTGAGAATCGAAGCGAAAGGCATACGTCGCGTTAGGGCCTAGGGGAAGTTATTTCAGCCCTGCGTCACAGAATAACCAAAGAAAATTTTGGCGTGGAAGCTCCTGCGATCTTAAACCTTTTGTGCTAATCGACGACTCTACATTCGATTGCTTTTCTTCCTTTTTTTTTGTGAGTGCGAAGTGCACACTTATTTTCATCTCCGAGGATGACGTTTTATTGAGTGTGGGGATGAATAAATCGTTGCAGGCACCTGCTTCAAAGCTATTCGACTTGCTATAAGAACAACCGTTTTGGTGTACGCATAGATTAACTGCACATTTTTTTTTCTTTAGTAGGATTTATTGCAGCAATACTTTTTTTTCATTAAGAGTGCATTGTATTAGTCGGTCAATTATTTACTTGTTCTAATTACTTGGACAAGGTTATTCATATTTGTGTTCATCCCTTGCCCGAAGAGCAGTCTTGTTGAAAAATATTGACTACCATTCCGTTCGGTCTCTTCGATAGACTTTTTTCGAACATGTGGGCTGCCCACACTTCGTGTCATCGTAACTTGGAAAAGAGCGACCGCCACAGCCTCCTCGAGCTAATCATTGAGACGGAGTGAAGGTGTGTAACAAATCTGTGCATACGAGCACTCTAATAATATGTTGTCATGTGCCTCTCTACAACGTGCATATTGACTCACCGAGACTGTAGCTTTTGGCGTTTCCCAAATTGTGATGGAACGAATTACAGTAACTACTACTCTAATTGCCCAAGGCCTTCATACTTTGGGCTTTGTTCAACAAGAGTGTTATGTCCGCCATCACTGTGAACTCGGCTGAGCGCCTATTGTACTCGAATGCTGCATTAGCGTTCGACGTGAACTGGGGCCCATTCGTGTGCTTTACGCTGAAAAAAAATGGCAACAGTCGTGTTCCTTGATGGGGTTTTGCAAAGGGTCTATTTTGTCATACGTATAGGAAGTGTCCTGCTATAAAGCAATGCATCAACACATACTATTAAACTAGATGGTCAGAGGTGCGTTTGTTTTTGCAGTTAACAAGTTACAGCAGTGTGCTTTAATGTTATCATGTGTGTAGTTTTAAGTATCCTCTCTGGAATGCCTACAAAGGGCTCTGAAGGGAATAAATTAATAAATAACATTTTCACATCACTGAAGTTGGTTTTCGAATGTGCCACATGTTCAGGAGACAAGGAACGAGTGCAGCCCAATGCAACCAGTCTGCCAGTCTGGTATGTCCCATTAATTAATATTGAGGGGTCAGAGATGCGAGTGTCCTCAAAAGGTCCAACACGCACGGTACACACAATCCTTTGTGTATAGACTGTGTAGGCGTAAAGGTGAGCGGAAATATGTTTGTTTGGTTAGTGTATCAAATGTGTATTTCCACTTGATTACATAATTATTAATTCTTTGCAAATGGTTCCATAACGAGTTCTTTCTGCAACAGTCTTGTGTCAGGTGTTCAGTCGTAGTACCTGTGGTCTTTGTTCTCGGATGACATCCCTGGCACGTCGGTGTTCAGTTTGGTCAAGTGGCAACTTTGGCCGATTGATGCCGTCTTGTAATCATACGTCATAGCGGCCACTGGCATCTGATGCACTGAAGCTGCAGGGCTGGCTTCCAATCCGCAAATTTTCCTGGTAGTTTTCTGCATCAATGCAGCAAGCTCGGGCATATGTGAATGCTTCGGCGTTGGGGTGTTTCGTTGAATTGACATTGAATAGTAACGGGTAGCCGGTGGCGGTTGTCGTGACTTTGTGGCATAAGTCGCCCTTGGTTCGTCAGATGCCGCTTCGCTCGAAGAAGCCTCCAGTCGAATTGCCTGTCCAACTTGTTCCGAAACAATCTCGACAATCAAAATAAAAGCCGGGCAACTGATGGCAGGAAGTAGCTTCCTGATCTCCTCCCGGAAAACGTTGTGGATGATGTCGCGGATGCCTGGGAGGCTGGCGTCGAAGTTGCAGCTGGACGACTCGAGTATCGAGACTCTGGGGAGTTGTTGATATTGACAGGCTCGGGCCTACAGTGTACATTCAATGTTGGAAACCTCGGTGATATGAACCCTTCGACTGTTGTCGTGGATTTACAGACAAAGCTGCCGAAGGTGTTGTCCCTCACATGAGGGACATGGGATTCTTAGCTTCTTGTCTTCTGCAGCATCAGGGTTGGCGTGGGTGCTCGATCAGGCGCAAAACATCCTCCACAACGGCGGTAATGCTCTTGTTGGGGCCGTGTCCTAGACAGAACCAGGAATTCGGCTCTCTCTCGTCAATGTTGGCTGATGAACGTGCACTTCAGCTCGATCTTGCAAACTTTTCACAACGTTAAGGAGGATTCGTGGTTCTCAAACCAGTGCCTGGCAGTTTCTTCCATGAGAAGTATAGGTCCTGCAGGAGCTGGTTGTCCGTCTACCCACTGTGGCGGGCGACACGGTCATAAATTTCAATCCAGTTCTCGACGTCTTCACACCTTGCGTGAGAGGGCATCGGAGTGCGAGGTGTGACGGGCATGCAAACGATGGTGGGAGCGGACGCGGTTTGCTGCTACAGGTTTGTCATTGTTGGCTTAGTCAGCTTCGGTTTTTTCTGGCAAAAGACCGAATTCTGGTGGCTCTTGCTGGTATGGCAGCGACTGGCTCGGATTTCAGGTTCTTCGTGGTGTATTTCCGAGGTTCGTCCTTGTGGTACTCGCTCGTCTTGCGGTTTTTTTGCCGTGCTCTGGATAGGACTTGGTCCCCGGCTCGCCGGGGGTTTTAAGACACGGAATAATCCACCACACGTGTCTTGTTATCGGGCGACTCGGCTGAGGAGCCGCCAGGGTCGACACAGAGTGAAGGGCTATGGGTAAAGTGCGCAGCACCTCCACCAGAACATACGATGAAAGCTGAGCATGGCCTGGAACTTTCCAGAATAGTAAATATTGATAGAAAATAGGACTGGAGCAAGCATCCATCTCAATATAACAAAACAGACAGAAGAGAGTCTATCCTGACCACTAAAGAAACTGCACGTACTGCTTTAGTGGCATTCTGTCCGAATAAATCGTCTCCTTCGGGGTTTGGCGACTGCTGTGGACGAGCTGAACTGAAATGGATGTGGGACCACCTTTCTGGTAATGAGCCGCTGCATACTGTCGTCGCAAAGCGGCGTGAACGGATGGACTGGGTAGGTTACACGCGCGATGAAATGTCCATACAGCTTGTAATTCGCGTAACGAGTGTTGATAAAACTTCTGTATCGACGAAATGCACGACAGGCCAGCGGAATCAATACCAACTGCAACACCTGTGCTCCGTGAAAGTGCACGCCTACGCCAGAACAATTTAGGAAGCAGCACAGCACCACCTAAACCACGGCACAGGAACTACCAGCTTGAAGGCAGCTCTTCGGTGCGCCGCGCACCTGTGCTCCGTGAAAGTGCACGTCTACGCCGGAACAATTTGGGACGCAGCACAGTATCATTTAGCACGGCACGGGAACTACAAGCTTCAAGGTGCACCGCACAACCAAAGTGAGCCTTCGGTCATTTGAACAAAGCGGCACCACGATTGCACACCGCCAAGCACGACTCACGCAATTTCCGTCACTAAACTGTGTATCCAAATATATTGCACACGCTTCACTGCAGACCTCGAAGATTCCGATGGTCAACGAGAGCACAGAAACGTCGCCTTAAAATTTATCCTAGCGGTATCCGAATCAATCCGAGGTCCGAGCAACGTAGGGCCGATTGTCTCTTTCGTGGCAATATCCCCGTCGGTCACCAGCGAAATGCACACCGTTCCTCCATATTTTCACGTTATACCTACGTGAGACGCCACGCTGAACTCTGAAGTCGTTTTCGACCGGCCTCATATGACGGCTTCCGCGTCTGAAATCAACTCGCCGAGACGAACGACAACGAACAAAGCATCCGACAAGCCCCGGCCAATGCTCCGACCCAGCTGGGGCCAGCCGCTGCATAGGCGCTGCCATCTTTCCTGTGACGTCACGTATTTGGTTTGATGACGTGACGTTGGGTCAAATTTGCGTACAATGGCGACGGCCTTATGGGGGTCACTTTCGAGTGCAGACCGGAACCCCGGTTTATCGCTCTAAGCCCCTCTACCTCGTTGGCTCTAGCCCACACAAACACCGATCCTTTTTTTTTTCTTTATTGCACTTGGCCACCGATCCCTCTTTATCTGTCTGGACTCAAGCCTTTCGATGTGTTTGCGTTTGTCTTGCAAGTGGCGTCAAATGCGCCAGTGCACGAGGCCCGTGTCTCGAGCGGCTCTTGGAAGCAGTTGTCGGCGCAGTACTGAAATGAGCGGCCCATGGAAGCGAGTGGCAGCGGAGCACCCGCTCCTCGCACGTGTCTTGCGCGTTTCCGCAACAATGGTTGGCGGTACTTGAAAGCGTGAATTTTATCAAATGAATTTAGTCTGCAGTTGTCGGCGCAGTACTGAAATGAGCGGCCCTTGGAAGCGAATGGCAGCGGAGCACCCGCTCCACGCACGTGTCTTGCGCGTTTCCAAAACAATGGTTCGCGGTACTTGAAAGCGTGATTTTTATCAAATGAATTTAGTCTGCAGTTGTCGGCGCAGTACTGAAATGAGCGGCCCTTGGAAGCGAATGGCAGCGGAGCACCCGCTCCACGCACGTGTCTTGCGCGTTTCCAAAACAATGGTTCGCGGTACTTGAAAGCGTGATTTTTATCAAATGAATTTAGTCTGCAGTTGTCGGCGCAGTACTGAAATGAGCGGCCCTTGGAAGCGAATGGCAGCGGAGCACCCGCTCCACGCACGTGTCTTGCGCGTTTCCAAAACAATGGTTCGCGGTACTTGAAAGCGTGAATTTTATCAAATGAATTTAGTCTGCAGTTGTCGGCGCAGTACTGAAATGAGCGGCCCTTGGAAGCGAATGGCAGCGGAGCACCCGCTCCACGCACGTGTCTTGCGCGTTTCCAAAACAATGGTTCGCGGTACTTGAAAGCGTGATTTTTATCAAATGAATTTAGTCTGCAGTTGTCGGCGCAGTACTGAAATGAGCGGCCCTTGGAAGCGAATGGCAGCGGAGCACCCGCTCCACGCACGTGTCTTGCGCGTTTCCAAAACAATGGTTCGCGGTACTTGAAAGCGTGATTTTTATCAAATGAATTTAGTCTGCAGTTGTCGGCGCAGTACTGAAATGAGCGGCCCTTGGAAGCGAATGGCAGCGGAGCACCCGCTCCACGCACGTGTCTTGCGCGTTTCCAAAACAATGGTTCGCGGTACTTGAAAGCGTGATTTTTATCAAATGAATTTAGTCTGCACTTGCCGGCAGCGCCTTCAATTTATGGAATTTACGAGGATAACTTGAGTGCAACATGGCTTTGTGTATTTGGGTGGTTCTTTTTCGCTGACAGGCAGACAGACGGAAAGTGTCCTTTCTTGCCATACCCATTGCCAATCTTGTCAGCTGCTGAGCACTTGGCGCGCGATTGTGGACGAGTAGTATAGCCGCGCCACTTGCTTGGACAGAGAACTCCTTGGTACAGTTTAAGGGTGGGAAACGGTTGCTTCTTGTTGCTTTTGACTCGACGCGCAGAAGTGAAGACCTCTTTGACGAGGTCCACAACTCTGGACGTGCAGAAGTGTGGACCTCGCCACTAAATGAGCGATGCTTAGGGTCGGCACTCTGTTCCCCAATATTGCTGTGGGCGCCACCATCTTGGCGCTTGTGCAGAGCAGACGTCACTGCCGATAGTCATGATTCAAAAGTGCAACTTCCTCGGCATTTTATTCGGTGTTAGGAAGCTAATGTAATATTGCTTTGCTCTGTCGCGAAGCGTTTAAACATTTGTGGAGGACGTAAAAGCGTTTCCTGTGATTTCAGATAAATGTTCAGATAACTGGCGGCCATGATTTTAAGCCACAATATGGACAAGTGTCGTTACCCTGAAGCGTAGCTTATTTAGTGGCACTAGGGAAGATCATGGCGGAACAGCGCAGCACTGAGCTAGATTTCAGACGCCATGTTCTTCTATATATAGTGCCACTAAATAAGCTACGCTTCAGAGTAACTACACTTGTTCATACTGTGGCTTAAAATCATGGTTGCCAGTTATCTGAAGAATTAACTGAAATCGTAGGAAACGCTTTTCCGTCCTCCACAATTGTTTAAACAGTTCGCGACAGAGCAAAGCAATTTTATATGAGCTTCCTAACACCGAACCTAATGCTGAGGAAGTCGCAGTTTCGAATCATGATGATCGGCAGTTGCGTCTACTCTGCACAAGCACCAAAATGCCGGCGCCCACAACAATGTTGGGGAACAGAGTACCGATACTCTAAGCGCAGCTCAATTATAGTGGCTCTAGTTCTTCCCAGAAGTGGCGCACGGCACGTGTCTCTAGCATTTCCACAAAAATGATTGGCGCCACTTTTCCCAGGATAGATGGGCTTTACTCCACACAACCTGAGAGCGGGTTTGCAAACCACTATTCAGACGAAGAGCAGGCCGATATACGACATAGGGAGTGCAAAACTGCCACTTTATTACTTTTTTGTTTTCTAGCTTTGAATTAAGCTCTTTTTTTTTTTTTTTTGCAAAATAACGTTTGCGTGTTAAATGCCATGGTCCAAACGGCCGCAACGCCGCACTTTGTGCTTTCGATAATTTCGAACGTGGATGGAACTTCGAATTCATTCGGAAATCAAAGCTTATTCTACGTTTTGTAAGCCACTGCAATCTACGTATGTACTGGCTCGTATATCGCGCCGCCTGTTGGCCGCTTCCTCCAGCGGCGGACGCAGAGCGAAGAAGATCTAGCTCGAGGTCGGCGGCGAACAGCCCGTGGCCCGAGCCCACCACGAGCGCCCGACCTGCATGCGCAGCTGCGAACATGCAACTCGTTTGTTCCGGAAAAAGTCTGCACCATCTATGAGAAAAAGGGTACAAATAAATAGCGGTTGAATCCCCCTTAATGTGAATTGATTTTTTTTTTTCAAGTTCAGGCTTTCTAAGGAAAGTTGAGCTTTGCGTAACGATAGGGAAAGTGCTAGTGGGTGATTTAAAGGGGCACTGACACCCCAAAGGTCGTATTTTTTTATTGTCTAAAACGACGCAAGTTGTAGTCATAGACACGAAAAAAAAAAAAAACGCATCGCGAAAAAAATTTACCCGCGCGCGCGCGCGTCTTTTTATTTTTGGTGTTTAAATCTCCCGCCGCTACCTCCTCGCTTCTTTTGATCGGTGACGTCAAAAATCAGGAAATTTAGAAGCTTTGTAGGCGACATTCCTATAACATTTAATAACGGCATTCGTAATACATGTTTTTTTAACGCAATTGCGAACGGCCCCTCTTTTTGAAATACCAAAAAGCAGAGTTAGGTGAGATGTCCCTTCCTGGATTTGTATCCTCCCTCGGAAAACTTGGCGGCGCTCGAGCAGATCGGCGAGTCGGGGAAGAAACCGGTTTTTTCCCGCGCCGGCGCCCTTCTATCCCGCCTGCTCACCTCCTCCTCGCTTCGGGTCGCGGTGGCAACGGCGCTTTGCTTCGTAGAGTGGAGCGGAGGTCCGAAAGAAAGTCGAGTCGCAGGAGACCGCAAAATTTGACTCACTGCACTGGCGCGGATCGCGCGGGAACTTCAAATTCGGCATTTGGAAATTTTTTTTTTTTTAAATTTACAAATACTGAATTCCCAAGTTTCGAATTTTGAGGGTAGTGTACCGGCATCGTTTTCAATCGTTTCGAATAATAAAAAAAAATATGATTTTGATGTGTCAGTGCCCCTAAGATAAGATCGACCAAGCGGTGGCTGGTCGACATTTTTAAACCAACTGATGTTTTTATATGCTATTGTCTAGTGCCTGGTATAAACGAATCCACACTTAGTTTTGACCCAAAAAAATATTTGGGGACAGAAAAAATCCAAAGGCATGAAGAGGTGGACAGTTGCATTAACGCGCACTGATGGAGGAGGCACGTTTGAGAGTGAACAACTAAAAGGTTAACATTAGGAGAATTATAATACTTTTTAGACGGAAACTATGGGTAGAGCTTGGTTGTAATATAAAATAACAATATTTATTTCAATTTTATTTATTTTTCTAAAATTTGCCAAACATGCTTGCTCGAACGACCAATGGCAACATTTGGAGGCCTGTATCTCATGAAATAATTTAATCATTATCATATAATTTGCAGGTAGTATTTTACTTATATATTTCTATTATTTAAAAAATAAATAAGGTATTTGAGTGATACGATAGTCGGGATATATTTAGGCAAATATGGGGAAAAAATCAAACAACGAAAAATTCCGATGCAAATTAAAAAAAACACCACCTTCGATTTTTTTTTTAAATTTGGGTACCCTGTTATACTCTATTTCAACCTTCATTTCTATTAAAAACATGTTGCATTATTTTATTGAAAGAGAAGAAAAACCTCTCCAAAGTAGGGTCCTTTTTCAAAGCCTTCACTTAGCAGCGCCCTATACAAGAAGTGACTCTGAGTTCCAGTTTCATGAAACTAACACACATCTTTTATATATTTTTATTCAGATGAGGCCATTGGTAACTCTAGAAATCGTTCACACACTAAAGTTGAGGAGAAACTACTGTGTATAAAGAGCTATCATATTACGAACTAGTGATCCGAGAAAAGATCCTGCAGCCATCGGCCACTGGGAATTTTGTTTACTTTATTTTCCTACGGCACTATATGCTCTCCACTCTTACTCTCTATCTCCATCTCTCTCTCTCTTAGATATATCCCTGAGTTATATCTAGAATAAAGACATATTCAAGCATTCCCTTTCTGCGTGATAGTGTTCTGAGGCTAGCAACAATCATTTCCTCGCGAAGATCACGATTATGGCGCAATAGTTGACGGAAGTAGCAGGCGACACTTGTCGCTAGTTCTGGCAAAACGGCGGATACAATATTTTTTCGCATTTCCCCGCTCGCTGTCAAGGATGAGGGGGTTCGCTTCAGCCAGCAAAATATGACCGCCGATGCCTGTTTAAGGTGTGTCCACACGACGGACCAAATTGCTGTTTTGGTCCGCGGGCCGCGCATCACGTGATCTTACATCACCGGTCTTCGAGGTCCGCTGGCGGTCCGCGGCCCGCGCTTCTGAGAAATGCCAAGCGACATTTCTCGCCTGGACCTTGGCGGCGGACCGCGGCGTTTTTAGTATAATTGAAGCGAACAAGCTGCCTTTTGTTGTTTGGAATGGAATCCAAATCCAAAGTCGTTTTCTTTTGGCGCCAACTGTTGAAGACGAAGAAGACGAATCTTTTGTTCGACGATGGCGGCATGGTGCGACGATGCAACTTTTTACTTCATCGCGCTCGTGGAGCAATTCCCCGCTCTGTGGGATTGCCCTTTTCGGTTCACTTAAGTCTTCCTCGTCCTCAAAAGTCAACGCCAGGGCCACCGCGGCCAAATGTCTCTTTCGTTCAACCTCCATCGTGGCTCCTTACAAATAGCCTCAAAGCAGCTCGCTGCATGCGTTTGGCGGAGCTGTGAGGTCGAGGGTTAGACCGGCCCGTTCGCTCTGTCGTCTGCTCTTTTGGTCCGCCGTGTGAATGCTCATTGCAGCCGGGCGACCCGAGGGCCGCGCATCACGTGATCAATCGGTCCGCGGCCCGGTCCGTCGTGTGGATACACCTTTACTGAGCAGTCGTGCCTGTTGCCATACCACTCGCTGGCTTCATGGGCGATAATATCAGGCACAAAGAGGCACACCGAGAGAGAGCAGAACCCCCAAATGCTCGAGCCCCGCCTAAATACAATCGAGCGTAAACACTGTCACCATGTTAACCTTGGAAGGGTTAACATGGCGACAGTGTTTAAGTTTTAGGTAAGGAAAAGCATATGTGTGGTATGAGCCGGATCCTTTTACGAGATGCAAGGTGAGCCCTGAGAACCTGTCTGCTGCCCTAGAGTACTTCACGAAAGACGAGCTACAATGTTCGCGCCAAGGTCCCAACCAGAAGGACGTGATCTCTGTCATGCTCGACGGGGAGAAAACGTTCGTGCCAAAGCGCTTCCTGACACGCTCAATCCGAGAGGCCCTTCGTGTATTCGCGACTCCAGCGAACTATAGGGGGCGCGCTGGTCAGGCAAAATGGCGGACGAAAGGAGGTCGTTTTCGTCGTTCAGCATGCGGACCATCATAAATATTTTGCACTGCAGCGTAAAATCGGAGTTAGATATGAAAGCAAAGCGATTCTTCAACGATAGTAACCTTCTTCTAGTCAGTGCGTAGGAATAACACGGCGGAAGCATAAAAATAATTACTGAAAACGATGTTTGTTTCAATGCTGCCTGTACGAGAACCAAGCAGCGATAGCAGACTACAGAGTCGAAACGACCTCCTCTCTGAGCTTCTCGGCGTTGCCGCTACGCGGCGTCGATTTCGCTGGAGTCGCCAATACAAAGACGAGCATTCTGATTTCGGCGTTGGGCTAACGAAACTTTATTCCTTGCACCCTAGATGGGTGAAATGTATTCCACACCATGAAGTGTGAGTTTGTGTGCGCTGCGCCAATTATTACCCGCTGTAGAGAACGTTACAGACTCAACATTCAACACTGGTAAAATGAACTCAGCATTTCTGTGCGACCCACTAACAAGTCTGTGTCTTTAAGGAGACTGTGATCACTGGCCAAAAGGCCAGTCTTTTACACTCGAGGAACTTCATATCCCAAAGGATGAAGAGGTTGTACTTACACCATGGGAGTCCGGCAACCTTGTGAAAAAAAAGTAGGAAACATTGGATTCTGAGACTTTCCTAAAAGTCGTTCAAGTAACAGTTGAATGTTGGATATTTTTCAACCATATCCGAGAAACGCAAGATAAAGTGATCTACGATGAAAATCAGCTGCATGCAACGCGGGAACATTGTCTTTCATTTTGACCTTGCTGGAAACTAGACGATCGTGCTTCCTGACCAAAGTTAAAGCATACCACTAAAGAAAAAAAAGTTACGATATTTACATGTGTAGTGACGACAAGAAAACCTACGAGCAGCTTTGCTATAATCAGTGAGGACCTGTGTGACGACGTCGCTCTCACGTGCTTGGCTCTAGAAAAAGTGAAAGAGTGTTGAAGACAACGTGGCGGAATACTCACACGTGACGTACGTAAGTGACGAGGCCACCAGTCATTTTAAGAATCGCTGCCAGCTTCACCAGTTTGCACAGAATGATTGCCCACAAGCCCAGTGGTTATTTTCTGCATCTGGACATGGGAAAATGCATGCGACGGAGTTGGCGGACTCGTGAAGCACCAGGCCACGCTGAACAACCTTAGAGAACGTTCAATAAACGCAATTCAGATGGCCAGGACAATGGTGAGCGCTCTATTTGAGAAACTAGGTGAATCTTGCGTGTCTGGACGAAAAAGAGCTTGTTCGGTATCGTCAAAAAAAAAGTGGCAGACGGTGCGCGCCTTTCCTGGCATTCAGTCTTGGCACGCGGGGCGGCTGTGCAAGTCATCAACAGAAGGAACCTGTGACATATATGTAGCACGGACAGTCGGATCTGGTTTGAAGAAACTTTATTAAATGGGTACATCGAGGAAAGCCTTAGTGTAAAGTGCCGAATTTGATTCCCCAAGGACTGCTCATTTTGAATGCAGGGTTATCTTATTCATCACAGTTTTCTTCGCGAGGTATTTAACCTACTATTTTACTTGGTGATAGCTTATAATCTTTATCTGATCACCATATGAGAATCACGAAACGTTATCCTCGTGCAGGATAAAATATCTCGGCTTGCCACGATCCATTCGTACACCGAGAGTATCGAAGCTCTTTAAGGGGGGTGCAACGTTTTTATGATTAAAAGAATCTGCATCTCGTCATTTTTACGTTGTTTATCATGTCCCGGAGGATAGAGAAAACATCTCCTCCATTAAAAATTCGCGATTCCGCTGCATAATCGGAAAGCAAAAGCCGAGCTTTTTCCCCCACCTGCAGCCGCAAGTGGCAGCCGAAGCAACTACGGCTAGAAGCTTAGGTGACCTCGCTCGGCTCTAAGCTGCAGCATAACGCCCGCTAATGTCAGCAGAGAGAGGGAGAGGAAGCGCCCTCCGATGTAGCACACGGGAAGCTACACGGCACTCCGAATGACGTCACTAGGAGGGGGACCAGGTGTGACCCTGAAGACTGGGAGTGAGTTGAGGGGTGCCCGAAATGCCAATATTTATCTTTTTTTACGCAACAACTAGGACACGCAGGAGCAATCGGTTTTCTGTTCTTTACTTCAGATGTGTCAGAGGGCAACTTCCACAAATTTTTGACCGAAGTCCGGAAATCGTTGCACCCCCCCTTTAAGGCCCGTTCACACTCTTGCGACCTCTTAAACCTGGGTTCCTTAAAACTTCTTTAACCAGAAGACACACTGGCGCTATCTATTGGGTAGCAGTGTAAACTTGGCGGTCCGGCATATTTTTTTATTTCTCTCGCGCATTATCCTTTCTTTCTTGGCTCGAAAAACTTTCGTCAATGTTATAAACGAGCCTTCCTACGGGTATTACGCACATTTGACCTCGGAAATCCCGCAAAACCTTCGCTCTTGTGAAATGCAGTTCCAGGGTCACCGCATAGATGGCGCCACAATGCCAGTGTGTTCCCTCGTTCTAAAAAAATTTAAGAAGTTTTAAGGGATCTCGTCTCTCTCAGTCGTACTCGGTCGCAAAAGTGTGAACGGGCCTTTACGCGGTGGCACCGCTCACCTGAAATGGTTCGTCCCCAGAAATACATAACTAACCTAAACAATTTTCGTATTCTATCTTTATTTTTGTGCGTGGAAGTAAAGTTGTTTCTTTTATTTTAAATATAAATTATACCGGAAAGTAACTTCACACTGCATCATCTTTTCTCGAACCACTAGTCTCTAATATGATACCTCTTTGTATACTGTATGTAAAATGCTGTATATAGTTTCTCTTAAGTTTTAGTGTCTGACCGATTGCTCTAGTTATTAGTGACCTCATCTAAATAAAAATATATGAAAGATGTGTGTTAGTTTCCTGAAACTGGAACTCAGAGTCACTTCTCGTATAGGGCACTGTTAAGTGTATGCTTTGAAAAAGGACCCTACTTTGGGGAGTTGTATCTTCTCTCTCAATAAAATAATGCAACATGTTTATAATAGATATGAATGCCCAATTAAAGTGTGACAGGGTACCCAAATTTAAAAAAAAATAATCGAAGGTGGTGTTTTTTTTTATTTGCATCGGAATTTTTCGTTGTTTGATTTTTTTTTTATGTTTGCCTAATTATATCCCAACAATCGTATCACTCAGATACCTAATTTATTTTTTAAATAATAGACATATATAAGTAGAATACTACCTGCAAATTATATGATAATTATTAAATTATTTCACGAGATACAGGCCTTCAAATTTTGCCATTTGTCGTTCGAGCAGGCATGTTTGGCAATTTTTAGAAAAATAAACAAAATAAAAAAAAATATTACTTTATACTACAAGCAAGCTGTACCCATAGTTTGTTTTTTAAATTGTTTTTTAAAAAGTATTAGAATTCTTCTAACATTATCCTTTTAGTTATTCACTTTCAAACGTGCCCCCTCCATCAGTGCGCGTTAATGCAGCTGTCCACCTCTTCATGCCTTACGATTTTTCCTGTCCCAAATTTGTTTTTCTGGTCAAAACTAAGTTTGGATTCGTTTATACCAGACACTAGACAATGCCATATAAAAACATCAGTTGATTTAAAAAATGTCGACCAGCCACCCTTGGTTGATCTTATCTGAAACCACCCTATACGTTTCTCAATTTTGTTTAATATTTCTACCCATTGCTCCTGACACGCCCTTTTGTATTTTCACTAACTATATTTTGCTTCCTAACTCTTCAGTGTATATTTTTCTATTGCCGCCGCCACTGGCTCTGTAGGGTAGCCGAGGACCATGTCAAGCTGATTTATCAGCGTTTTTCTTCGGCCTCCCCCCATTTTTCTGTAAATGGGAAAATAAACTTTTTGATTTGTTTTGATTTGAACTATATAAGATATATAAGAACATATAAGGAGGCTTATAAGAAACTTCCCACAAGTTTCTTATATGGTTCTTATATGTTTTATATATCTTGTATGATGCATATGTGTCTATTGGACACAGAAAGTTCTCATACAAATGAGATTTTTCAATAGAGAAATTTCCAGTTTCGAAAATAAACATTAGACGCACTTTTAGCAATCAGCATACCAGAAAGATATTCCTGGGGAGGGTGGAAGAACTTATTGTAAAACGTATGAGTTTTTTCCATCATTGGTCATGGTATCCTCAATACATAGCATCAATGTAACAGGTGGCATATTTTCGTAACTTGAAATACACCGCTGTGGTCATAATATACACAGGGTGATTCACATAAGACTGAAAATGTATCTTATACCAAGGACATATCGAATAAAAAATGACTTCCTCCAAATATCATTCGCACCAGAGGTAGGGGTACGAGTGAAAAGTAGTAATGAGCAAACTAAGTAACAAAAATATAGATAGAACTTTCGGCATTACTTTCACTTGACAGCTTTCATCCGACTTATTTTAGCAAATGTTCAACACGTGCATGACCCAGCCATAACTTTAGTTATGGCTGGGTCATGCAGCGCGCACCGCACGTGCTAGCACGCGCCGCACGTGCTGACATTTTAAGCGTGAAAGGCGCCTTTCGATGTGCTTCTTTTTTTAATAAAATTGGCAACCGTCGTTAAGAAATAATGTTAAAAGTTTGAAAAAAACTTGCCCATCTGTACCAGTCCCAGACCTTCTTCGCGGCATAGAAATGCATTCTTGCTGAGGGTGGGCATCTCCAAGACAGAAAAAGCATCTTCAAGATTTTAATATCCACCACCGATTGACATGAAGGCCCAGATGGCGGCATCATTCACTCCCAGTTTCTTTTGCGGAGTTGTGGTGGATCATGGCTCCGAACAGGGTCTGTTGAAACGGTCCTCCGTGCCCCACATCCATTACATATGTACACAAATTCCGACCATAGGCAGACTTTCCGCTCATGATCAGATATGAATCTTCTGCACCTATCTCGGACACACTCATGCCGCTCTAATTCCCGAAGGCACTTGATGAAGTGGCTAGGAGTGATAATCCTTCTGCCGTATATTGTGGCTTCCTCAGTTGGTGCAGTTGTTTTGGAGGACGACTCAATAACCAGGTCAGGGAGCTCTTCATCTAGACAGAAGCCGGAGAAGTCAGCCTCTTGGTTCTACTCTGCTGCCAACTCCTGCTCGTGAGTGCGGGATGCTGGACTTTCGTCATCCG
Organism: Ixodes persulcatus; assembly: GCA_013358835.2. Taxonomy (NCBI): domain Eukaryota; kingdom Metazoa; phylum Arthropoda; class Arachnida; order Ixodida; family Ixodidae; genus Ixodes; species Ixodes persulcatus. The sequence continues at coordinate 1,565,492 of JABSTQ010009550.1, read as the reverse complement.
CTTCCTTGCGCCTAGAGTATATAAAAAAAAAAAAAAAATTAAGGGCCCTTCTAATTTAGGAGGTAAGATTTCAAAACTTGTGGTTTGTTTACAAACACCCTTTGATGAGAAGGTACAACAGTGTTTGTTTTGCATCAGCAATTTAAAAATGGTTTATGTTTACTTGCCTAGAGTTTTAGGAAAGCACATATAGCCGTTTACTGCTAATGCGGCAAACGCTGTCCGGATAGCGATTAGAAAGCATATAGTACTACTAACAGAAAACATCGCATGGACAAAGATAACACCACTGCATAACAGCATAGAAGATATAACTGACCCACTGGAAAGATGCCTATCAAACAGCGCCCTCGGGAAGTTGTACTTTTACTCTGCTGCAGATTCCTATTGCCATACCCACTGAACCCATTCATGATTCTCACACATGGTGAAATTACGCTAGATTGCGCCGCCCACGGCAAGGTCCCTTAGAAGAAGTAAGAAACGTACCTTTTTGATCGAGAGGCAAGAAGTGCATTATTGGCTTTCTTCAGCCTGGTACGGCTTGAGTTTTTTCTCGAGCGCTGTCTGGACGGCCACGACTGCTTTCGGGCCGGGAGCATTTCATGACGGCGATTTCCTTTCGACTACAGGGTGTCACAAAAGAAAATTTACAGGGTTTTTATTTCCGCAAAAATAAACTAGGCATCGCCGAACGCTCATTCTCCGCCCAAAAGTAGCCCTAGAGGTCACAACCATATGGCAAAATTTCAGCCCACTCCGATAACTTAATCAAAAGTTATAAGTGATTTTCTGAAAATTTCAATGGGAAAATGGAGCCCATTTTCGCCCGTTTTCGGTTTCTGGTGCCATAGAGCCCCATGTATTCGAAAACTCCGTCGGCCGCCATTTTCCCATTGAAATTTTCAGAAAATCACTTATAACTTTTGATTAAGTTATCGGATCGAGCTGAAACTTTGGCATCTGGTTGTGACCTCTAGCGCTACCTTTGGGCGGAGAATGAGCGTTCGGCGATGCCTAGTTTATTTTTGCGGAAATAAAAACCCTGTAAATTTTCTTTTGTGACACCCTGTATATATACACAGCAGAGACTGCTCCACAATTGCTGCGGCTATGCACGACGTGCACTCAAGCGTAACAAGTATAAGAGCTACGACCGCAGTGACCACGTCGCAACTTCACAATAAAGGTGCTTGCCAACACCTTCCTCACGTGGAAAAATAAACTAAGGCTCTAATACAGCTCATACATAGCAAAACTGGAATTACTCACGCGTCGCAGACCCAGCCTCGTAGTGCTGTTCTACGACGATCATCCAGATGACAGCCATTTTGATAGGCACCGGTGCGCCCCCTATAGGTCGTGAAAGTTGCGAATTACCTCGTCATCTCATATTGCTCTTCATCAACAGTAAGTACAATAGGCTACCGCATACAATCCAAGAATTGAAAAATTGATTCATTCAGTCCTTCATTATGTTTATTATTTCTATAATGTTATTATGTTACATTACCTCGAGGCCATCGAAGTCCATCGTCGATCTTCAAATATACCTGTATATAAATTAAACGCACAATCACAAAGAACACAACGTGCCACCTCTTTTTTTTGGATCGTCTTTTTTCAAACCTGCGCAAGCTCGCGCGTTCTCTCTTCTGACGACGGTTAGAACGGTCGCACATAAAACCCACGTATCTGCTACCCGGCCGCTTCGTCCTCTCATTATGTGTAAAGCCCCTTTATACGGAAAAGTCGCGACATCCTTTGAAGAATGCCGCCTGCTATCTTGGGCCAATTCAGGTAGCGCTACCGCCAACGCGCGAGCGCGAAAGAGCAGAGTGTGCATGAGGCATAGGGTTATTATAATCTACGCTAGAGGTTCAACTGGCGCTAGTATCTATGCGACTTCCGTGACGCAAATTGAAGCAGACAGCAACCAGTCTACTTTTGCGGTGCTCCTGTGCATTCCTATGGGAAAACGCGCGCGCATTTTGTCTCTTCGCCGGATAATAACACGGAACGCTTTGGTTATTTGGGTCACACCGAATAGTATGTACCTTGATTAACCCTGTAAAAGTGTAATTGCTTTAGTTAGCGCATTTTTCTTCATTAGTGAACGATGTTTAACTTCGCTACATTTCAATCACAAACATGTGTTCCGCAGCAGGTGTGTAAAAATAAGCGACGAAATAACGATCGAAAGGAATATAATGTGTGTTCAAGGCTCGCCAGCATCCCGGTGACGCTTATATATTCATACTATATGCCAGTCCTGTCACTGTATGAAAATGACCCCGTCGTGCATGAGCGGATAAAAACAGTCAAATAAAGAATAAAGTACGTGGGCTATGAAAGGTGTCTCTTCGTACTGTTTTCTCTGCCGGGTTGCTTTTATCGGGCACTTGTTCTCAAAGATATCGAGCGTGCGGGTGATGTTTCCAACGCAGAACAAACATCTTCGCACATCTTCACGAGCAGAAAGAACAAAGCGGTACTTACTTATTTAAAATCGGAATATATTACGTGGCCTTCAATTTATTTTGATCGTACATGCACGGATAGTTACTGATCCAGTGTAACTGCGTAGTTCTTGCCGTCTCCCTTAATTTCCAGATGTCTTTCGTTCGTCTGGCACGTATACATCCCTCATGCTGAAAAGCGCCGACGTCGTGTTCGCGCTAACAGTGTCCGACAGTGCTCATAAATCAGTGTTGGACAAAATACTCGATAAAAGTATTTAAGTTAAGTTACTAAATACCTATATGCTTCATAAAGTATTTAAAATACTACTGAAGTTGCTTTCACTGTAAAGTATCTTCATGTAATTCAATTAGTTTTGAATATACTTCCGCATTGCGTAATTTGTATCGACGTCAGTGACAACGACAATTATACAGCTGCGAAAATCTGGGTTACCAGAATGGCTTATTAGCACGCAACAACACAAAACGGAAAAAGAAGTATCGTAGGGCTATTTTACGCAGTCCGACTATAAGGAGCAAAATATTGTCACGAATGGCAAATGATGAGGCGGCGAATAACTGAACAAACTAAAAGTTTAATGGGGCGAACTTGTGCCCAAAACCAAATAGACAAAGGCTAGCGTCGATGTCGGCGAAATAGCAGGATCGACCGCTGGGGCGAGACTGACTCCTGACCGCCACTCGGAGCACCTTTTGTACCCGCGTGTGTTTCTGGAACATTCGGCGTAGAAAGTTCGACGCGTAGAACATTCGTAACTCGATCAGACGACAAGGTTCTCGAACTTACGAGAATGTCAAGTTAAAAGAATAAATAAAAGAGAAGTCCGCTCTTTAGTATCAAACCCGGAGCCTGCGCGCGAGAGCCAAACGCGGTAACCATTCGGCCACGCGCTCGCTGGGCAATGAGCGTGGCAATATCACTGAGAGATGTTACAAAACATTTCTGGGAGAACAAGAGGTCGGTTTAGCTATTGGGGAGGAGATCAGACCGTGACGCCCCAAGCGGTTAACTTTGGAACTCGATGAACTCGGCATCAGCGTTCGGCGGGAGTTCGTGTTCTCCGGTGAGGGGGAGGAGGGGCTCTTTTGCTACCACTCTGGCCTGGGGAGCATCTCGCTAAGGCCGATAGTCGCATTAAGGCCGAGAGTGCATTAAGGCCGAGAGGGGCGAAAGGGCCGGGAGTGGCTTTGAGGCCGAATAGGGCATAACGGCCGAGAACTGCATTAAGGCCGATAGTCTCTGAATGGGCTGGTGTGGCCGCCTTCTCGGGGGTCGCGTTGTGGTTGACAGCTTTAGTTGCCACCCAAATAAGATCGATGGCGCCACATTGAGCATGGCGGAGGAAATTAACATATTTTCAGTCTCGTCAATCAGCGTGGTTTCTTCTCAGATTACAATGATTGGCACTCCGAATACTGCAAACTACTTAATTTTCGAGAGGACCTAATTTTCGCCAATTGCCTAAAATTCGCGAAAATAAGGTCCCGCGAACGATTCCGTTAAAATCTAAACACATTAGAATCTATATTGAGATCTTACCGCGTCGCGAAAATTAGCACCCGCAAGTTATTCAAAATCTCCAGCTTTTACCTAATCGCGAAAAATAAGTCTTTTACAGTATTCTGCGGGAAAGTAGACTTACGACATTTTAGGAGTGTTTCTGTCTGTAACTGCAAATACTGCGGTTTTAGGTTTATTTCCAGCCTTCACGGCCGGCACCAGTCGGTACGCCGGCCTTGCCTTTCTGAATTTTTCATTTATTTATTTCCTTTTCTGCGCTTTATCATTTCTTGTGCGTTTGATCAGTAGTTCCTTGATCTGCATATTTGGATTATGTACACACACGCACACGTATTTCCAAATAAATGCTATGAATTTAGGGCGCCTTTTTGGTATAACATTCCTATATTTTAATCATTGGCTTTTTAAGAGTTCAGTGAAACATTTATTGTGTCTTTTTTAGAGTGTAACGTACACTCTAAAAAAAAAGGGGGAGGAGAAATGGAGGAAAAAGCGATGTTCCTCCGTGTCGCCAACGGAAGGGAGGAAATCGCACCCGTTCCTCCCTCCATTTCACCGATTTAGATGCAGCGCCACCTGGTGCCGCTTGAAAAAGGGACGAAAAGTACCTCCCCCATGTTCGCGGCGGCAGCGGCGGTCGTACCGCCGCTGCCGCTGCGAAGATGTTTAATGGCGGTGATGGCAACTTGAAGGCTTGGTTACCGTCACCTTGAGCAATCCCGCTACTGCCCATGCGCGATGCTAGGAGAGAAAAAGCGGAGCTGCGGGGGCTATTGGAGGTACACTAGTTTAACAAAAAAAGCGAGGCGCGTAGCGCGGCGTGTGTCTGGCGAGAATCACGCCGTATGTGCTCGCTTCGAAATCGCGCTTGCTCATGGTGGATAAAACCTTGCGGCTGCGATAAGTACAGGTGGCGACTTATCACTGGCATGGAAGTACGACCACTTTCGTCGCGTTACTTGCTACATGACAAGTAGACATCGTAACTCTGGAGCGAGGGAACAAGAAAAAAAGGCGGACAGACACGAAACTATGTCTATCTATCCTTACCAAGCTCGCCTGCCTATTTGCTTTAACTTTAACAAGTAGGGCGCACAAGAAATAAATCGTCATAATCATGGAACTTTTTTTTGCGTGATTACGTAGTTGCTAAGATCGCTGCTCAATTCGAGTCGGCACGTCTCTACGTTCCTAGCCCCGTCACCTTCGCGAGAAGCATATACTCTTGAAATAAAGCGTACGTACCATACAGCGAAAGGTAATCCGTGCGGCGTTTATTTCAGTTCTGTGTAAAACAGAACAGCATATCCAGTCAATAGGGAAGAGCACTGCGTTGCGGCGAGCGACTGCGTCCGACACACACTGTAGTCCGTCAAGATCGGGACAACGACCAACTTGCGGGAGCACGCTTTTTTTTTTCAAAAATTATGGCTTTGCACAAGGAATGACACTGAAATGACGATTCGGCGAAGGAACGAAGCAACGGATCCGGGAAACAATGTCAACTATTCATTCGGGAAGAGTCCACCTGGAAGAAAGGGTAGTACAGACATTCCATTCTGGTTGCGGGGCGAAGTGGGGGAGGGAGGTCGGATCCGCGGTCTTGAAGGAACGGATGATTCACCACAGCGGACGGTTCACCGCCGCTTTTTTAGTTTGTGCGGCATCTCCTGCTACTGTGTGCTACATATCAAATAACGCAGTGACACACACAAAAAAAAAAAAAAATGAAGTGAAAGAAAAACCCCGTCGTACTTCTGTTTTATTTAATGCGGCCGACTTAGTTCGTTATCGCGCGGTTCCTCTCGTGTCGTGATACGAGCGCGGCTGTAGTACACGACCAAGCCGACCCGGCGTTAACAACGTGGATTTCAAGTCTACTCGTTGCAAATGTACTGGACGTACTTTTAAAAGAAGCAAGGATGAACATAAGCTTACTCGGTAATAAATTAACGTTCTATTTAGATAGCGGCATGAATAGAAGATAACTAACAGTTGTTGTACGAACTTTTTTTTTAGCTTTAGTGTCCGAAATAGTTGCATTGCGTTAGCTCTCGAAACGCTATATTCTGCAACGGGTTGCAAACGTTCTCTAAAACATGAAAACACGGCTTCGTATACGGTGTATATAGCGGAGGCCATACCCATAACGGATTGCTTATTGAGTTGCGGAAGTGACTGAACGATCTACTAAAACTCACAACACAGGCTTTTTTAACACTCTGATTCATGGTTCGTGTGTCCTTATCACTCCCGGGACTTACTTTTTTATAGGAAAAACGCTCCAGGTTAGGAAATTAAAACAATATTAAATTTCTCTAATACGGGTGACAAAGCATGACCCAATATAAGTTCTCTGCTGTTGCAAGGAGTCTTGTTAAAACCAGTAATATTTTTGTTTGAAAAATTAATTGAAATACTTGCGCAACAATTAAAATTATTATTACCCCACCAAAACTGAAAATAGATTACACTGGCACTGAACACTCCAATCAAGCAATAGCTTGGTTGCAAATTTCAGCACCAGTGTACTGCATTTCAACACTGCATTGCCATCATGATTCTTCGAACTTATTAAAAAATAATTCTTAAATTTTAGTTAATTAGCCTAATGATCTACAGAGATGGGGGCTACTCCAAGAGACAATTCAAAAAATGTATTAAGCACGAGTAATATTTATTCCGTCTCTCCGTGTTTATGCGACAAATGACGGCAGTCATCGGCCAAGTCGGATTCAAAAATAACACTGCCATATATAGAGAGAGTGCGAACTTAGCGTACGAAGAGAGGGGTGGGGGTTCGGCGTCGCTGCGCTGTTGCTGTTGTGGGGTGTTCTGCTTGTGTTTCGTGCATTCTGTGTGTACTTTGTGTGTTCAGTGTTGTATGTGTATTTACCATGCAGTGCTCGAGAGTTGGGGGACACTGGACAATAAAATTGGCGCTTCACCAGCATTTTTTTTTTTGTTGTGAGCGCCATCTGGTGGAAGCTATATGAATTACACGAGGGGAGAAAGTTTCCTCCATTGAGCGAAAAAAGGTGGCGATTTTCCTCCCTTCTTAGGGGAGGAACGTTTTCTCCATGAGCAAAAATAGGGGGCAACTTTCCTCCCTTCTTAAAGGAGGAAATTTCCTCCCTTTTGTAGGGTGGCAAATTTCCTCCTTTTAGAGAGTAACATAGGGGACATCTCATTTCCTCCCTTTAGGGAGGGAGCACTACTCCCCCTTTTTTTTAGAGTGTATCATCCCCGGCCCCGGATGTTGCCTTTGTTATGACATGTGCCCTACCATATGCGTTTGCCACTGTAGTCGTCCGTGGTCGGGTCCTGCCCCGTACTGTACGTACCATTCCTTCCTGGCCGCTCTGCCGTCGGTTCCGGTCACGCAAGCTATTTTGACTGATTTTCGCACTCTTTGAAGCGTTTTGTTTAGCATTTATGCCTCGAGGTTTGGTCAAAAACCGAGGCTAGAAGCGCGAGCTCATAGCATTTGCAGTTGCCCTTAATGCGCGAGAGCTTGTGCCAGCGAGATGTGCCCTGAGCAAGGAGCTCGCGCTTGTAGCTTTTCCTGCGGTACATCATAACGTATCGAGCACTTGTTTTCCCAGGTGTCTGAGAGGCAAGCCGATATTGATGTTGTCATCCTGCACGTCGGCACTACTAACCCCAATATTAGTGCAAGCGTGTACATCGACAAATATCGTCGTCTAGCTGCTCGGTGGACGCAATCCAGTGATGCAGATCGCCTTTTCTGCCGTTCTTTCGAGACGGGAGAATAGGTTCTGCTCATTGAAATGGCAGCGTAGTCACGCTGCAGAGATCCAGGCTCTGAATAATCGATACCAAGAGGTGAACTCGCTGCTGCGGGTCGTGTCGCAGGGAAGGGTTCAGGGTTCCTCGACGGGCTGGCTGACGAGTGGCACCAGTGGATCGGCCGCGGCGGCGTCCACCCAAGCCGGATGGACACCAAGGTACGAACGTGCATTATGAAGTTGCACTGAAGAGCGCGAACATAGAATGGCAGCGATTGCCAGGATGGCCGTAAAAAGGGGGACCTGAAAATTGACCCGCGCACGTGGCGAGCTAAAATGTTGGTTGGATCCAACACTGCACAAAATGGAAGGTTGACCAGTTTTTGTTGTCAAAAACCGAGGATGAAAATAAATAAAAGGTTCGGTGAAGTCCACGTTTCCGGGTTGGAGGGACCGTAGTGTAGCTCGGTGAGGAACGCTTCACCTGCCTCATTAGCCAGTTGCGACAATCGCCTTTTCAGAGCTAGGATTCGTGCGAGGTGAAAGATTAGCCACTGGCGTCTGTCAGCATCAGTGAAGACGTCCTCAGCTTCTCTCCCCATCGCGTGAAGAAAGGTGCTCACCCGTGTTTCCGCGTTGCGCAGGTGAAGTCCCGAGAGGATGCGGTAGCGCTCCCACCTTGCAATCCAACATTTCCAATTGCTTGTGTCGCAACAATCGAACATTTTCGAGGTAGACTTCCCGCCATTATTATACCATTGTGCCCTCCGCGGCGGTTTTCTCTTCCGTCTGGTTTTCCCTTGGTGCCCTCCAATCACTGAAATGCATCTTTCTGTCCTCGAAGTTCACCACTACCACCATCGCGTATTTACAGCTGGCTCCAAAGAAGCACAGATATGGTTTTGACATTTGGCCGATGGCTTCCATTCTCCACCGACCACCGCGTCGACAACGCGTAAAACTAAATAATTGCGCGCGCGGGTCACCGTGGCCGTCTAGCGGATCCAATTGCCCAAATCATTGATTTATTAAAAAAAAAAACCTATAGGTTTTTAAATAAATGTTTTAATTCATCTTTATATATGTACTTACATAAATGTTGATTGCGGTACACACCTTTAAATGGCTATATGCACTACGCGGAGAGCTAATGCCATTTGGGTCAACCTTTTCGGACGGCGCATGTATCACTGGTGAGTGTGTTAACCCCCCCCCCCCCCCCCCCCCCCGCCCCGTCTGCGTTCACGCCGCTTCGCGGCGACAGTGTGCGGCTGCTAATTACAAAACTTAACCCTCTCGGCCCCCCGCCGTATACATACCCCTTCGCGGCGTCCAGCCAGCAACCCAAGCTCTGCTGTCCCCGATTGCACCTCTGGAAAGGGAGTTTCATACCATATAGTTCCCCAAAGTTTCGTCAACAGCATTAGTTGTTGACAAAAGTTGAACCGAGCTCAACTCCTTACGTAAGGTTACGACGAGCCTTGTGTCCTTGGTTGCCACGGTAACTCACCGTCCTAGCTCGTCGTCACCGAAACATTCGTGTTTATATGTCGCGTGCCAGGCTATCTCCTTGAATTGGCAGCCACCCTTAAAGGGGCCCTGCAAGGACTTTCTTACTGGTTTTTAATTTGCACCGAACCTGAGCGCACTAAGCGTAGTAACTTAATGAAACTTTTCTTTTATCGAAATTCGCTTTATCTTTAAAGTTATAGGCAAATTAAAATTATAAAAACAAGCAAAAAATAACCTCCTTCATGACGTCCTTGGTTGCTTGAGTGGCTGTGAACCAGACTTGGACGTAGTTCAACTACTCTACTCAAACTACTGTAGTTTAACTACTTTTCCGAGTAACTTGGTAACTTTCAATTACAACTTTATTTGGGTAATTAGTAGTTTAATTTAACTACTTTTTTCAGGTAACTTCTACTCAAACTACTAACTACTTTCGAAATCTAGTGCTAATATTGCTCATCAGACGTCGGCAGATGAAGTGGCATTCCCGAACAAGGGGCCCCCTCACATTCCGTTCCCAAGGAATATTACTCGGAAGCCGTAAAAACTGCATTTAATGTTGTCTGTCTTTAGTGAGTTCTGACTGAAGCGGTTTGGGGGTTCCTGGGGAGGCGCCACTGAAATGACCTCGCAGCTGGGCGCCTGGTCCCATGGTCGCCTCGTCATCAGCGCATACGCCTTTTCAAACCGGACTCCCCCGCGGACAAACGCAGACACGGATAAGCCGTTCATGGGAGCACGTTCCCGCTTCCAGCTACAATTGTACGAGCGACGATGCTTTTTCACGTAATCCTTCGCGTCCTTCCGACCTTCCACGCCAGGGAGACCTCCTCTTTGTTTAAAACGATTTGCTTGTCAGGCGTGTCAGGCTCGTCAGGATACCGTAGTCGCCGGCGAGGATTGCGAGTCACACTTGGGAGGGCAGCATGCCCCCGTTGGACCCGGCGTCAGTGGCGAAGTATACTTCGTTTCATCTTCTGTTAAACCAAAACATTTTTTTTTTTTTCTCTCAGTAGCGTAGCACTAGCATTGCTACGAGACGCGCAGCGTCCGGATGATCTCATCGTCGCGGCGCGAGACTTGACCCCTTGACGGTCAGGTGCACTCGCCCAGCGTACTCCCCGAACGTCGTGGGAATAAAGAGGGGCCAGTCATAACAATCTCAACTTGCCGAAGAAAAACGAAAAAGGAGGAGAGTTTGTTACAAAAGACCCTCTAGCCAAGGCAAACCTCACATGCTTACCCGACCCGGCACAGCCTGTTTCTGAAATTCAACGCTGCCGTTCCATTCAGCGGGTCGGTGGAACGTCTTTTTAGCTTGGCTGGGGACGTCTTTAGTAGGAAAAGGGGAAAACTCTTCTATCAAGAACTTTGAAAGTCAATTGCTTCTGCGAGCGGATAAACTATTTTGGTGAAAACGCAAGCCATAAAGTGACTGCATTTATATTAGGCTCGCAGAATTTTGCACGGATTAAAACGGCTGTTCATTTAGCTACCACAAAAATATAAAAAAGTAACTTCGAAAGTAACTTCAAAGTAACTCGCTACTTTTTACAGTAGTTATTATTTTACTCAATTACTATTACAAATGCGTAATTTCTACTCTACTCCAATTACTTTTGGCGTCGATACTCAGTAACTTAACTTAACTACCTTTTTTGAGTAATTTGTACATGTCTGCCGTGAACTAGAGGAGGGGTAGTGAGCTCAGCGAGCGCTCACGGCTGCCGCACTCCGTGTCGACGGCTCGAGAGGGCGCCACTAAAGCATGTTCTGGATAGGCTGTGTGAAGCGGGCAGCCAGGGCGGCTCGCATTGCATTTGCTGCGCGATCAAGCACTAATTCGGCATGACACTTCATTGGCCACAAACAACAGCAAACACGGGGTAAAGATCAGTTCAGAACGGGAGCCACTTCACGCTGCCATACCGCCAAAGGGTCAAAGCTGCTCGCCGAAGGCCTTCGGAACGCTCGGAACCGGTTGGATCGTCGACTGCAGCGCCGCCGCGTACATCCGGGACCTTTCTACGCTCGCCGCCCGTCGGAGCCTGATCCCACTACACCTTTCTAGTATGCGCCGCCTTTTCCACCGCTTGGTGGCGGGTATGTCGACGGGTCATTTCTTGTTCCCGTACTTTCTAAACTGCCTTTGTTTCTTTTCTGATCTAAAATGCTGAACAAGAACTACTTTTATACATAATTGAAACAGTTCGGGCCACTTATATTTTGTATTTCGACTAAAAACAACCTTTTAGCGGCTCTGACCAGTAGTAAGCCCAAGACCAAAGACGTCACATTTCGCGCGCTTTCGGCGACGCGGGTCGCCCCCGTAGGTGGAGAAGTTTCCGCGTCGTCCGGTTAAAATATGACGCACTGATATTTAGTTACTCTCTCCGTGCCCGCTGGCTTGCCCGAACTCCAAGAGACGTGGAAAACGCAAAAAAAGGTAGACGCTTAAATATGATTGCAGGGCCCCTTTAAAGGGGCGATGCAACGATTTTTGTATTTTGCGCAAATACCACTTAGAACGGATCCCTGACGTTAATGAACTGTAAAATACCCGTTCGTTTTTCACCACACGCAATCCAAGTAGCAGAAAAAAATAAAGAAAAACGAGCACAGTTCACCCCCTCAACTCGCAGCCAGAACAAGCGGCCACGTGATCTGGAGCCGATTATATGCCACCAATGTTGATCATAGCTATGCGCTGGGGTTGGCAAGGCACAGGACAGGCGCTGAGTTCCAGACATTGTTATGGTTCGGCTATTGTCGTCGTTGCAGCGATTGGACACAGGACACTACCCGAATGCTTCTCGAGCTATCGATTATCACGAGCCCAAATCGAGTGTCCACGCCATGCTCGGGTCCAATCTATGAGCTGCATTCAAATATCGTTACTGGGCGGTACTGCTACGCCCAGCTACGTGATCAGGTTTTGCGAAGGAGAGATCGAATGAAAACACTCGGTTTTGTCCTCGAAATTACAGCGCAACAAAGGAGTTTCTTGGTCAGTGGCGTTGCGTGCGAGTATATCCTTGAGTCCCACTAGTGCCAGTAAGCTCGTGTAAAGTGAAAAACATTACAATTGAGTATCGTTGCACCGCCCCTTTAATACAAAGCACAGATTTCCCGGTGATCATTCGTAACGTAACGTAAGAAAACAGATCTGTGTGAACGAGTCTTTACCGCTGAGCTACGCTACCTCTTCGGAAACTCGTTCTAACCATTCGTTTTATACAAGTTTCGTGTTGTGCGTATAGCAATTTCCGGTCGAGGTGCACGACGTAGTGCGTAAAGCTTCACTCTTTTTATAAATACATAGAAGTGTACCTAGTAACTAAAGGTTTTTTTAATTGTATAAATCTATAAATGTATGTTTTTTCCTTCATTAGCAAACATCAATCCACCCGCAACTTGTCAGAATGGACGCAGCATGTGAACCCCAACTGGGAATGGGAAAACTATTTAAACTTCAACTGGGGAATTCCTCCAACCAGGTAATTTCTTAACTGGTCGCAGTTCAGCCCTACCCGTTCCCCAACTGGGCATGCTCAAACCAGTTCGACTCCCGATTGGGAATGGTTAAAGCCATTTGACCCCTTAGCTAGTCCCAGTTGGCCTCCTATTGGTCCCAGCTGATTCCCACTTGGGACCAGCTAGTCCCAGTTGAAACCAGTCGAGATGCCAACCTGTCACAGTTAGGCATTTTCGCATGGGTGCCTTGTAAAGTTTAAAGGCACAGCACCTTTTCTGTGAAATCTTCAAGGCAACATCTTTAACAATTTGAACGACTGAGGTGGCTCCAGCTGACAAGGGTGGGCTGACAGTCAGCTTTGGTGCTAATGTCAAGTACTGTGTGCATGTCCTCGCTGTGTTCATGGGCCAGCAAATGTGGAACATCCTGGAGCAATTTTCTAATTGAAACCATGCCCTTAAGCACAATGTTAAAAAGTAAATTACGCAAAAATAATTAACAATCTAATTATCCCGGACATTAATAATTTTTCTAAATAGGCCCCTGGCCCAGGACCAAAACCACACAAGCCTTTTTTTTTTTTTTTTTTGCGACGCATAGTTTTCGCAATATCAAATTTGTCCAGCTTTCGTGAAACACCCTGTATATATAAATTCTGGTATTCTCGCTCACCGCTTGTCCGGAGAAAGGAAATATTGTTCTCACATCTGGAAGCTCCACTCTGTCTAAGTTCTGCCGGTGCCAGGAAACAGGACAGATGATCAAGGCGGGAGAATAAGACTGCGTTAAATAAACAATTTGACGAAGCACGTTATACTCTATGTCATCCTATGTCATTGCACATGTAAGGTAATTATTACAGGCAACAAACACCTATTGCACATGGGTAATAGCAAATTGTTACAGTCTATGGGATATGCAACGATGTTTCTGCTTCTTGTAGGCATGTCCGCCATATTGTGATATCAAAGTGTCGACAATGTAATTTTAGAGTTGGGGTCTTTGAAGATGTCCAGCGATGCCTTTGTAAACTGAGCTACAGGCGAACTAGAGCTGAACTGCTTCATGTTCTTTCATGTCTAACCAGACATTTTGTACGCTTCTATGTTTGCTTACTGTGCAATATCTCACCTCTCTCGGATTCAGTCATTATATAATGCCATCGGTCTACCTCATCTTTACATATCTGCATCTGTTACAATGTACCGTCGCCATTTCGATAATCTTACATTTGGCAGTATGTGTGTTTAGGATTTTTCTTGTTTGCTGGTTGTTATGTTTGTGTTGGTTGTTTTTGGGTGGCCAAAATAAAGATGATGATTATAACCCTGTTGCTGACCCTCCTAATTCGACGGCCACAAATGAAAGCCTTTTTTTTTTCCTGCAATACCGTAGCGCTGACCACTCGTTTGCAGACATCTCTGGACTAGTCAAGCCTGTTGAATCGTTACTTGTAAAGAAAAGTGGTGTTACATATTTCCTCGTGTCTCTGCGGTACAAGGCAGCGTTTGTCTTCGCCTGATCAACGCGTACACAGAGTCGCAAATACTTCCCTAGAAAGCTCTTGTCTCCAGTATAATCAAATATATAAAGAACTTAACATTGCCACTCTTTCTGAGCATTTGTGCTACCCACTTATCTACACACTTCTGCAAGCATAAAAGCAGCAATATTACAATATTGGGAAATTAGCTATCAAAAATTAAACACAGTTTGGTAACTCTGCATGGGACATAGTCTGATTTATTTGACTTGTAGATTCGGTGCCCATCGGATCAATTCCAGGAAACCAGACCATACCGAATTTCACCTTTAGAGCGCAAAGTTATCTAATAGCATATCAACGAAATGTTGGAAAAAAAAGTAATTCAGTCCATCTTCATCCCTTGGCCATCCACCATTGCCCTCGTATAAAGAAGAGAAATGTCGCATGCTGCAAATGAAATAATTGGCAGTGGCCATGCACTGACACACGAATCGGCAGGGTGGAGAATAAAAATCAAGTTGATTTAAATCACATTTGAAATGATTTAAATAATGGTTTAAATCATACATGGATAAATTACTTCCAAAATGTAATTTAATTACAATTACTTTACTCCTAAAGTAGTTTAACTACAATTACAATTACTACTACCTGAAAAATAATTCATTGCAATTACAAATTACTTCTAAAAACTAATGCAATGACTTTACAATTACTTATTTCTGAAAGCGACCCTACTTGGGCCACATAAGTTTAAACCAGTTTTTAGAATGCAGCGCATTTATTCATTCCTTGTCCCAATGTTTGTGGAGGCTTAAACATCGCTGTATAAATGTCATGTATTGTACTTTCCTTTTATAAATTTTGTTAAAGTAATGATAGAACCTCACAGTTCGGGCAATAAAGCCCTACGTTCTTATATTTTAAATAATATAGATCAGTTCATATACTCGAAGACGCCAGATCGCTAAAGTAAAATTGGGTTGACACGCTATTGTTAGCCAGGCAAATACAAATGTGACAATTAGTGATATCTAAATATTTGAATAGAGTTAATATAAAACTACAATTCACACGCGCTAATACGAGCAAATTCACATATAACGTTTCATCTTATAAATTATTTACATTGAGTTGAAATCATAATGGCTGAGAAATATATAAGAACCGAATCGGGGCTCCTGAATCAATGGTGACAATATTCACAGGTACGAGGTAAGTCTCAAGAATGCTTATGCAAATAATATACAGGACATAAACTTTAAAATAATACAAAGAAACAAAACCCGCAAAAGCGAGACCCGCTTTTGCGGGTCTCGCTATTCTGGATAGCTTGCGTTTGTAATGACAAGCGCGCTTGTGGGCTTTTCACTGCACAGATGTCGGAGAAAAATGTCCTTCCAGGGGCAAGCAGACTTTCGAGTTAATTGTATGTGTGTCTTTAAACCTCTACTTCAGCAATGTTGATATTGTGATGAAGCACGTTTCCTCACAATTATAAGGTTAGTACAAATAAATGGTGTACAAAACACGTCTTAGCCTCAGCCAGGACTCTGCACTCAGCATACAATGTGTACGTAAAAGAAAACGCATGGTGGTATAGCTATTTAATTTGAATTATTAAATCAGTACAAAACAGTAACAATCAAAACTTTCAGTGGTGAGGAACACTTCAAATGTTAAAATGTTAAGTTGCATCAGCAACGATGTACTAAATTTAGAATAATGCTTTCTTTATATTGCTTGCCTGCCTAATAGTCCCAACACTTGTAGAGTTCATTTAATAATTAAGGTATCTCTCCACAATTCAGTACCATCTAACCTCTGAAACAATAATTACATTCAGGAAGTCATCTCCAGCTTTCCTGTCACTCACCAGTTCAATCGATCATTCCCTTGCATAGGACTTGCATGCTTGCATAGGAGTCCAGCTCAACTGACACATTGCCTTTGCCCTTTCATACATAAATTATTTCTGAAGAATCATACAATATTTAAGGTCTCATCAGCAAATTTTATTGAGAGACGGAGATGGTGGTCTATGTGTGAAAAATGATTAATAAATGAACGATTATGGAAGGAAGGTAAAAAGAAAGGATCTACTAATGATAGAGGTAAAGGAGATGGAAGAATAACCAGAGAAATGAAACAAATTATTTAGTGCAGAAATATAAGTGTGCATACCCAAGAGGATCATGCCGAGTGAAGAGACGGGAGTATAGCAAAGTAATGTAGTCTAGCCGTGGGTCTCATGATCAGGACCTTGTCAGGAGACCAAAGGAAATGTAAAATATACTAAAAATGTTTCAGAGAAAATTACTCATACAAGATTTTGTAACAAATCTCGCCATTTGAGATTTTATGGGGGAATGCCCCAACCAATGATTCCTCAGGAAACTGAAGTGCACGTAACTCTAAGGAATTTCTCGGAATACTCCAGAAAATTTCCCTTGAGATTTACTTTCCTTAATGTTTATAAGGTTCATGCAGGGTCTTTTGCTGATTTTATTATTGGAAGCTCCTCAGTTTCGACACAATTAATTTGAATTATAGCAATAATCCCCTGCCTCTCTGTGTGTGAGTCTGTCTTCAAAAATGGAATCATCGTGGTCAGCATCAAGGTGTTTGGAAACGTTTATCAGGACACCCCAAACAATCTGAAAATTATGAAAACCAAGTTAATGCTGAGGAAAAACCCGAGAAGTTCAGACATGTGCAGTAACTGGTCAATCAACGAATGTTTCCACAAGAGGTTGTGCAACAGGTGGTCATCCTAGGTGGTCGGCCTAGATCACGGGAGGCCAAACTGACACTGATCAAGAGCCGCAAGCAAAACTGTAAATTTTAAGGAAGCTGCAAGGTGGGAGGGGGGTAATATGGTGGAAATCTCGTCCTTCCCTCATGCTTTCAAGAAGGCTGCGAAGTATACTAATGTAAATATTTACATCAGTATACATTGCAGCCTTCTTGCCCGCGTGCCACCTCTTCTTTCTCCCGTGCGCCCAGTTGGCTTGTCCGCTACAGAGTCATTAGTACCACTGCTACCATGCATTAAATCACTGGCTTTGTGACATGGCATTTGGATTGCAGTTTCGGAGTCTTAGTGACAGCGATTATACTGAGATTACTTGATTGCTTTGATGCTGGACGAATATGCACAGTATGAATGCGGAAATTGGTATTGTGCAACAGTTAGTATTCATTTATAACAGGTAGAGTAAGTATGATTGAGGCATAATTCAGATAAATTAGACACGTATTCTAAGCATCTTCAATGGTTCAGATTTTTCCAAACTTTAGAGCTTATCAGGTTTGAAAGTTTGGAAATTGTTAAAGTTCGGAAAATGATAGAATTTCTCAACATAAGAAGTTCAAAATGTTTGGAAAATTTCCGAATGTTTTGAAACCTGGGTTTGATCTTTGACCTCCGGTTCAAAAAAAGGATTCCAGCATATATTTCTGTATTCAACTGAACAGTCGGTTCAGCCTAACTAAATGCAGAAATGTAAAGCGGGGAAGCACGTTAGGATGTTGGGGCAGGAGAGAGTATACGCTGCAATTTAATAGACTTACAGGACGGTGAGGGCGATGTGCACACTGAATGAGTCGACCATCACCTTCTACTGTGATCACACTACACATTTTACTGCAGAGACTAGGGCCAGACAGCACATGTGACCGAGTGGCCCGGTGAGCTTTAACCGTGAGTGTGTCATATGGTGGGCACCCTTTTTCGGTACTGCTCGGTTTGATCGAAAGTGCAAGTGTCAACACCTACAGAAAAATCAGCCTGGGAAGAAAGTACTAAATCTTGTTCTTAGGTGCTTCGTATAAGCAAGTACAGTCCCCACATAAAAACGAACAAAAAAAAAAAAACAACAAATGCATAATATGTAAAAGAATGTGCATGATTACAAATTGAGTTAAATAAATCCCAGTTACAATTCTTTGCTTCAGGTTGATTCCCTGTTAGGTCCCCATTGGTTCCTAACTGGAACCGGCATATTTTTAGACTCCAAGTGGACCCAGTTAGATATTTAACTGGCGTACCCGCAGCGACCGCCCCCCCTCCCTCCTCCCCCCTTTTTCGGGTTCCGCGGTGTCCCGGGGGTCCCTCTCCGTTCACCTTCTTGCAGCTGGGTTATGCGCACTTGCCGTTGTAAGTGAGAACCTTAACGTAACTCAGCTGTTGGCCCGTTGAAAACTACTCATTATATAATGAGTAGTTTTCACTTTCACTTTGTTTGAGGGAAAGTTCTCCCATAGCATGCTAAAATATTTTCGAGACAGGAGACAATGCCTCTACCACTACTATTGAAATCAAATTCATTATAAGTGATTACTTGTAATCAATTATTTTATTGTAATTTACAATAGGGTGACCACCCGTCCCGCGACTCGCGGGACTGTCCCGCATTGAGGGCTCGTGTCCCGCGTCCCGCAAGGAATTCCCAAATCTTCAAAATGTCCCGCCTTTCATACTGTCGTAAATTTCACTCAGAATCATGGTGCTGCCGAACAACGGGGCACGGGGAAGCGCGGAGGTCGCTGGTAATCGTGTGAATCGCAATGGCACGCCATTTTCTATCGAAGCATTGCGGGAAGCGACCGTCGTTCTTGCAGGAGAACGACGAGTATGCTCCGTTGTGCCTCTCCCCTTGGTGCCAAAATATTGTAAGAAAAATTGCTTCAAATATAGAATACTGTTAATATTTTCAAATCGCTGTGTTACTGCGAAAGGGTTGCTGTGGATGTTTGTTTTAGTGAAGACAGCCACACAAGACAAAAAACCTGCAACTCACGACGGTCGAAAAATAACAATGTTAAAAATGCGTGTAGGACCATGTTGACGAAAGCAATCGTTGACAGGAAACAATAACCCGAAAAATACCTACTGTTTCTTATTTCAATTTGATGCATTGAGTTCTGCTGCAGTTGTTTTTTATGCTTTCAACTTCGACACATTTAGTAACATATTTGGCATAAGAAAAATATCACTGGGAGCGAAAATTATTTTAGCCTAATTGTTGCAATAGAATTTGCAGGTGTGTAAACAGCACAGGATATTGGATATGTTAACAGAGCCTCAGTTCCTGGTGTGCGTGTTCATAAATCCCCCCCCCCCCCCCCCCCTGCGTGTCCCGCATATCGCTAGCAGGAAGGTGATCACGCTAATTTGCAACGTTTTGATCAGTAACATTTCTTGTAATTCCACGATATTTTGTCGGGAACAACTTGTGCCACGAGAGGCACCAACCTGCCTGTGAGTCTCTCAGTTATTTTATTATTTTATTGTTATTTTGTAATATTTCACTACAAGGACGAGCTTCATTTCTCGAGCAGGAGACTGGTACAATCCCGACAGGACACGGTGTTGGCAGCAAGTTCCAGGTTCAGGAGGGTAGAGCAGGAGACACGACTGGTGGCACTCAGTTGGTCGAACGACGTTTTAGCGAACGCCGACCTTTCACCGAACGACACTTCCCACACTGCGGGAAGCGACCGTCGCTCCTGCAAGAGCCCCAGATGCGCGGATGGCGTTGTTGTGAGGCGGCGTGCTGCGGCGTGCGGAGCAGAGAAGGTATAGTGCGGCGACACGCCGTGCGTGCGCCGTCGTCCCGTTATTTGTCTCCCGTTTCTCTGTATGCTTTCAGTAAAATGTAGTAGCCGACGAAAACGTACCCAAATACTTTTGACGTAATCTTTTCGCAAGTCATAGCTACGCGTTGCTATGTCTGGTCCGAAGTGCCTGGATGTGACACTCGCGTATCACTCCGCGAGCGCCGCAGACGCGAGCTACAGTACGCGAGCTACGCGGATCGTCCTCCGTGTCGTCTGCTTCCCAGACTTAGAAAAGATGATTCAAAAACATCGCTCACGTTATAAAACAACGCGATTAGACTGTATCCAGTAGGTGCACATAATGTTGAATGGTCAAGGAACCTTCCTGTCCGTTCTATTTTAGTGTAGGATGTATATTTTGCAAACGCAAAGCGAGAAACATGCTCCGCCCAAAACTCGGCGCCTGCAAGCTCGCTTTAAGTTCGAATCCAGCTCGGCGCACGAGATACTCTGGCTGCTCTGGCTCTGCAAGCAGAGCCTATGCAGTTACTCTAGGCCAGGTGGGTTAACATTTTTGTTGTGAACCCATGAACGCTGGGGGGAGGGAAGGGGGGGGGGGGGGGGGAAGGAAGGGTTAACGCGCGTTTCCGTCATTCGCTGAAACGTCGACGACTTCAATTTCTTGCTACTTGGGTGTTTCTACAACCGAGACGAGACAGCGATAAGGAGCTCAGGCTAGTAGAAGAGTGTCTACATGGGCTCACTGCGCGACAACAATGTGGTTCTCAAAGTAATTGTGGGATACAATGCTGCACTCCTGTCAAGTATATGACAATCAACAGGGGCAGCATTGCAGCTAACATATTCAGCATGCATTCTGCGAATGACCGACACAAACTTTGATACGCTGTTGGAAAAAAACAAAACAAAAAAACCCCAATAGATTGATAAAAATGAAGTAACGCTTTTTAGAGCGCAGCTCTTAGGCGCCCGTCTCCGGCTTGAGCGGCGTCGGTGTCGCCGTCGGCGTAACCGTAAGGTCACGTCACCCCCCTGCCCCCCCCCCCCCCCCCCCCCCGAGGTCACGTGACCCCCGTGAGGGGAGGAGGAGAAAGGAGGGGTATACCCTCCCCTCCTCCTCCTCAGGAGCTGCGTTATACGGAGTTGTAAACGGCTTTTTTTCATTGGAACTTATTATACTTTTCGTTATTGTTGTATCACATGCTATGCTTTTGCAACTGCAATATAGTGATGAAAAAAGTGTAATTCGTAATGTAATTACGTAATGACCTTCCTGTAATTTTTAATCTTTTACAAGGCTGTAATTGATTACTGTAATCAGTTGCACTTTTCAATGAAGTAAATGTATACCTGTAATCAGTCACGTTCTTTCAGTTATGTGTAAAAGATAGCAAACACCTGACAGACATGTCACTTTGTCAAGTGTCTCTAGATCATTTACTTTGTCCTTTCAAACTTCGAGACACTTCCATAGTGCGAAAGAAACCTTACAGCATGTCGCCCAAAAAGAAATTGTGGCTCAAGCATAAGTTACAAGGAATGCTAGATGCCGGGATCATCAGACCATAGATGTCAACATTCACATCCTTGATCACCATCGTACCCAAGGAAGATAACACTTTTTGTCTATACACTTATTACTGCCAAAGAAAGAACTTTTCCCAGAAAGAACTTTTCCCATTTCTGATACCACATACACATAGATGACATCAAACAGGAGGATGCTCGTGGTTTTCCAGGATCAGCCTCTGCAATGGTTATTAGCAGGTTCCCTACAAGAAGACACCAAGCACTTCACTGCTTTTGTGACGCCATTTGACGTCTACGAGTACAACTGGCTATACCATTCGGCTGGAACAACTCTGGAGCCTGGTTTCAAAAGGTGATGAGTGAGGTGCTCAGACTTTTTGGGACATTTCTGTGATGTCTATGTCGATGACATTATCATCTATTCCCAAACATATTCATATTCATATTCATATTCATATTTCTTTATTTAACCCTGGAGAGTTTGGACACCACAGAAGGCCAGTGGCCCGTACCCGTAGGTTTGTGGTACCATACAAGACATACACACACACTCACACTCACACATGCACACACACATGAATAAATAACAATGGAAACGAAATGGGAAGGGAGGGAGGCAAGCGTAGCAATCTAGTAGGCGCGGAGGGAACGCACAGCGTCCCTGCAGAACTCCTTTACATTTATCTGTTTTTATTTATCTGTTATTAAGAGAAGAACACATCAACCATCTGTCTCGAGTTCTCGAAGCACTCAGCACTGCCAGGTTGAAGATCAATATCAAAAAGAGTGAATTCTTTCAAAGAATGGTGGTGTTCACCAGACGACTTTTTGACGGTAAAACAAAAAGCACCAAAAAGGAATCAGTGCAACGAATCTCAAAGCTGAAAAAGCCTTACGTTCTACATTCACTTTGTATTTTTCTCGGGCTTGCTGGACATTTTCGGGCATTTCTAAAATATTATGCCACAAAAACGATGTGCCTAACCACACTAACTCAGAAAGATTCGCCGTTTGTATGGTCCAATGCATCGGTACCCGGTCAAGGTCCTCTCTTCGGACTCGGTCTTAGTACTGCCCGACTTCAAACACCCTTTTGAACCTTGCACTGATGCTTCACATTATGGCACAGGGGCTGTCCTTTATCAGATACATATAACAGAGCCTCCGAACCACCAGTTCGTCGCCGACGCCCGCTCTACGGGCGCACGGATACTGGCGCCCTATCGTCGCCTGGATGGATACCCATTGTGTTTGGCTTCGAATCTCCTACAAAGGCAAGAGGTAAGACTCCTTGCTTTCGCTGGCGCCTCCGCGTCCCTCTCTTTACCGAATTTGTCGTGATCTAAAGGGCCGGGTATAACCCTGCCCGACCCAAGTATCCGAATGATAGATTCATAAACTCGTAAACCCAAGGCATGCCGAGGGCCGGGCATTTCAGCAAATGTCCTAGATTTAATTTCTACCTTTGCATTTGGTATACCACGCGAAGGTCGCGTGGTTAAACCAGCCAAACAAACAAGCAAAGAATGACCTCTTTGTAGCATTCTGCGGAAGGCCCCTTATGCATACAATAGGCTCGTCCGTCCCAGTTGAGGGAACGGAATCTATTATATGTTCCCCCCAATCCTTTCATCGAGAACTTGGCAGATTTCACCGACCCATTGCACTTTGGCTCGGCATCTAGTGCTACTTGGTGCTGGTGTGCTTGGTGACAATACTTGGACAACTTGGATACCGTCTGCACCACCTAGCCTTCACCGTATCGCTCAACGCTAGACACTACAGAGAGGTTTCTTCCCCCCTCATTGGTTCTGCCGCCTTCAATTCAGCCGCCCGACGTCTCGGCTCCACTCGCTCCGCGAAGTCAGCTTTGGCGGAACCCTCCCCTCTCCACCTTTACAATTTTCTCTTCCATCAGCTGTCATCCCCTCCCCCCCTCCCCCCCCCCCCCCCCCCCAAACCAACGATGACCGTTCGGTCTCTGGCTGTAACTTCCACGTTAGAATTTCCTCTTTCGCAAGTCTTCTCTCTCTATCACCAGTTAAAAGCTGTTGGCTATTACTCATGCACTTTCTCCAAAGCCAGGAAAATTACACCACGACAGAAAAGGAAGCCCTAGCTAGCAGTGGTCATAGCGTTCAGGCATTTCCGAAGCTACCTTGAAAGTCAACATTTTAAACTTTTCACAGACAATCAAGCTCAAACTCACCTCTTGAGCCTAACTCAACCGAAGAGACGACTGGCCAGATGGATCAGTGAAGTTCAACAGCTCTCGCTTGAGGTTAACCACCGACCCGGAGAGAAGCCTCCCGATGCGGACGCGGATGCCCTCTCCAGGCTCACCATTCCGAGGGATACTCTCACTGGGAGCATCAGCCACGCCTGGCTTTGGGAAGGTACCCGGACATGGCATTACAAGATTGAAAATTTTATGTGCCAGAGTCTATGGTTCCCACAATGTTACAGTTTTATCATGACAGTTGTGGATCAGGAGAACATGACAGATTTTGGAGAACCTATTGGAAATTAACACAAAGATTCACATGGAAGAACATAAAAGACGACGTCGCAAATTATGAGCGTATGTGCCATGTCTGCCAAATAAATAAGGCCAAGTATCGACCTCGGGGAGACGAAATGGTGATGCTTGAATACTCTGACATTCCCTTCAAGACCATCCATCTTGATTTTGCAGAAATCAAAAAGGCAGGACAAAGAAAAACGCAAGCATTTCTAATTGCCATTGATGAATGCACGCACATCGTGACTGCCAAGGCAGGCAGAGAAGGCACAAACTCTGTCATTTCACTGATGGAATGAGACGTCTTCCACAGCACGAAGGTCATTGTTTCAGATAATGGACTGGCCTTTCGCAGCAAGAAGTTCCAAAGATAAGCAGAAAGGAGAATCCAGCTTCGATTTCCCACTCCTTATTATCCAGAAGCAAATGCATTGGCTGAACAGGTGATATGCGACATCAAACAATTCATGTCAATGTACCCCGAGTTCACAGGTGGATGGAAGTGCGTACTTGAAGCAGCAGTTGCACACAACCGTTCTCACACAGCTGGATTGAGATGTAGTCCACACTTCGCTGCATGTGGTGAGAGCCCATGGCTACTAGCGGATCACCTTCTGGCCTTAACCGACAAAATAACACTGAAAGAACAGAAACTACTCTCACTGCAGCAAGAGGAATTACGACGGACGACACCAAAGTGTCATTGCAGATATACAACCCGGCGACCTGATTTTAGCACAAAAAGGCCTGCAGGGTTCCAAAACCGCTTTTTCTGGTCATCAAGACATGCAAGCAACAAGGAATCCCCAAAACACTCTACTACATGGGACCAAACAGCAGCACCGACATGGCTGCTATTAGCAACACCATTCCCCATTACCCCAGGAGGGTCAAGGCAATACCAGCTAGAAGACAAGGCCTGCGCATGATGTTTCGTTAGTAAATCCCCGACCCGCCCCAAGCGGCAAACACCCCGAGGCTTGACGAGAGCATGGGTCACATCCGAACTGCGTCGCTTTCACTGGCGACCACAGCTACGTGCGCGACTGCTGAGCACGAGCTTCCATAGTTAATTTGCAAGGTGCATGCGACACCATTAACATTGCCTGTCTTAGCAGCCTATTAATATGAACTCGTTCTGAGCATGACGACTGAAGCAGGCGATAGAGCAGATGATGTAGCAGACGATGGTGCTCATCCAGGCCAGCTAGGGGGCGCTGAGGTGATTGATCTACTAGTGATGACGTTTGTAGGAGGAAACGCGCAGGCCTTGTCTTCTATACTTCGTTACGCCTTATGTTGTACCGCAGCGAAGGCTAGAAGCGCGAGCTCATAGCGTTGGCAGCTGCTCTTAAGTCACGAGAGCTTGTGCCGTCGGGATGTGCCCCAGAGCAAGGAGCTCGCGCTTGTAGCCTTTCCTGCGGTACATCATAAGGTGAAACAGAGTATAGGTGGTATTGGTCAAGGACAGTATGTATGTATGTACAGTTGCAAGAAAAAGACAAGGAAGACGACAAATGTAGATAGAGAAAGATGAAACAGAAAAGGAAATAAACCTCCATTCCTAGCGTGCGAGTTACTAGGAACCTTAATTAAACCTGTCCTGAAAAAGAACTGCTAGAAGTATACTCCGAAATTTTTGAAGCCATACCAGACAGAAACTACAAGCCATATGTACAATTACATTCAACAGGAGCAAATGGAAACTCTAGGGAGCCTTCATGTGCACTTTGCACATGAAGGTTTCCTAGGAAACCCTGCTCTTGGCACATTTCTATGTGCTTGTACATACTTTTCCACTAGTTTTAAGTAATGCATCTTCTTTAGGTTGCATTACATATATTCTATATCCTCGGTTTGCATAAAAATGCCCAAGTACTTATACTCGGTTAGCTATTAAGAAAATAGCTAACCGAGTGAATACGAAGGTTGTTTTCTCGGCTCCGGAGAAGCTAGCCAGGTTGTGCAGATTAACGAACCCCTTTCGCGGTGGCCCCCTGTGCTGTGGCAAGAAGCATAGAAACCCGTTTGTCGGTTGCGCAGAGGGAGTCGTGTACGCGATTCCGTTGTCATGGGGTAAAAAGTACATCGGGCAAACAGGCAGATGCCTAAATGATAGGTTACGAGAGCACAATTTGAATGTTAATAACCACCGCGACGGTCATCTTTCAGTTCATTGTCACGATTGTGGATGCAGGCCCTTGTTCAACACGTGCGCGATCCTAGCCAGACACAAGGGTAAGACGGTCAGGGAAATAATAGAAGCAGACTTGATAAAACAGTCTGGAGCACAATGTGTCAGCGTTGCCTCCATTGACCTGTTAGACAGAGATAGAGTTTTTGCGTGCGACGGTGAGGCCTGGGATTGGCTGAGGTGAAGCAGTTTGAGTGTATATATGTCCCCCCCCTTTTTTTCAAAAATAAACACTTGAAGTAGCGCTCCGTGTTGTCGTCTCCCTTTTGTCCTCGTCTTAAGCGCCATCATGACATCATACTTATACAGTACTATTCCTGGCAGACAGTAAACCTTGGCCCATAAAATAAACTTGTTACGATGAGTGCAAGTGTTGCAACATTCTTGTTTTATCGCAGGGCTTCTCAGGAATTAAATTCATCCCATGAAACTTGTTAGCATTCTGACCTGCAGACATGTTTCTGCATTCCTATGTGTAAAGCTAACTAAAAATACCTTGCTCAAGAGGTGAGGTCAACCATATCAAGACACATCACTGACTAAAGAAAACGTTTTGAACATCCTTTTTAAAGGGGTACTCCGGCCTCTTTTATGGTGCCTGATTTGCCCCAAGATTGTCTAAACATGCCAACTTTGAACCTTTGAACTAGTACCCCAAGTATTGTGCCAAAATATATATATATTTTTGCTAATTTATTCAATTTTATATTTCGGTCCTCCCCTTTTTCTTTAAAGGTAAAGTCACTACTAGCAACAATGAAAAAGTAACAACAGTAGCAAGCAGGGGTTCTCTCTTCAGGCAGTAAAATTTGCTCCCCAATGATTAAAAGAAGTTTGATGGTGTCAAATGAATGCCCAGGAAGCTCGCTCCGGCACTTGCACAGCAACATGAAACAAATGCACAGCATAGAGGTTTATAGACCGTTTGCTCAACCAGCAAGCCTGCCTGCCAGTGACATCACGGCAGTGAAAAGCACGGGTATATGTGAATGTTTGTTTTTGGCATCACCTTCATTTGCCGATTTTACAATAACTATTCTGGATGCAAATATACTAAATAGCATGCCGGAAAGGGTAAAGGCCAAGCATTCAGAAAATATAGTCAGCTTGAAGTCAGCAAGTGCACCTTTTAAGATTTGTGGGCAATCTGGAGTTTAGCAACAACATGAAGTTTTAAACAATACATTTTACTTCTGCAATGCAAGTAAAATTGGCCCAATACCTGGTCTTTGAAATATTGCAACTAGAGAAGATAGCAACGAAGGATCAACTGTGTTCAAATAGAATGAAGCCTTATGATGTTAAGTGCTCTTCCAAACGGGGCATACTATCCCAAGAAATATGCCGACAAGTGCCATTGATTTTGAAACCACTGCAATACAAACATTTTCACTACACACAAGAGTGATCATATCACCAAGTTTACTGCACAGCATACAGCTAGGCAGCCTGTACACTAGGCAATGAAAATGTAAAGGTAAAAATCAATGCCCGCTGTTTACTGCGGTCAACATGTCGTCATGACGCCTGCTCCTATGCATTCCGCAGGAAGCAAGCATGCATAAATTAGGCTCACGCAGCAAGGCGAGTGTTCTGGAAAAAGGGGGAAGCAGCAACAGTGCCGACTCATAAGCTGCTCGTGTTCTGGAGGGCACTGCTAAGGAAAGCCAAGTGTCCCTTTGGACACTTGTTGGCATAGTGGCCCTTTTCCCCACATTTGTAGCAGGTGACCTGGTCCAGCGGTCTAAAACCTCGCTGCGAGCCCGAGGTGTTCATGGTGGCTCCTTCGTCGTGCTGGTCTCGTCTGCCGCCGTAGTGGTGGTGGAAGTGCATACGTGAATGTTCTTCCTTCAGCTCGGCCGGCATCTGGTGGCAGGCGATCGCCTTGTGGCCGGCTTCTCCGCAGTAATGGCACACAATGGCCGCCCGCTTGGCCTGCTGAGCCGCGTCTTGAACGGGAAGGTCGAACTTGGGGTGCATAAACTTGCACTCGGGTCCTTCGGGGCAGAAGCCGCACAGATAGTTGAGGCACATAACGCGCCGGGTGTGACGGTGGCGGCAGTTGGGACCGTGCCGGCAGAACCCGCGATCGTACCACGGACAATCTTTGATCTTCGCCTCGGGATCAATGTGGAGGAATGGGCAATCTTTGTTGCTGCACGCGTTGAAGCGCGAGTAGAAGTAACATTCGGGCATTTTCGTCATATCAAACTCGTGCAGAAATTCACACTGGTCGCCTTTCTTGCACAGGCCGCGAAGCCAGTGCTTGCACACGACTGTTCGGTCACCCTTTACGTGCCTGAAGGGACATGCGGACGCTTTACTGCAGTTTCCCTGAACGTAAAAGCAGCACACGGCCGCACCCGACTTGTCCATACCAGGGAACGGCAGAGGCAACGCACCAAGCTGCTGTTCCAGGGCGATCTCCACCTCGAAGACTACGTTCCCGACTTTGGCCACGATTTCCTCCATCCTTACGACAGGCTACAGTCTACCCGAAGTCACAACGACTACTGCACAGCAGCAGATGAGCCGAAAAGGGGCGTAGAATTTTGTAATAACGCCACGATTTTGAGACAAAGACAGGAACAACAGATATGTCGTGCCGCGAAATCGAACTTCATAACGCCATTTTGCGGAAACGGAACCGGCTCGCCGACAAGCCGGTGCCTGTCAATGGCTGA
Organism: Ixodes persulcatus; assembly: GCA_013358835.2. NCBI lineage: Eukaryota > Metazoa > Arthropoda > Arachnida > Ixodida > Ixodidae > Ixodes > Ixodes persulcatus. Next base: position 1,536,753 of record JABSTQ010009550.1, on the reverse strand, counting down.
AATGCAAATAACGCATATATTCCTACATATATAATGTCTAATTACAACATACTGTTATACAAAACACGTTATTAATAGCAGGAAAGTATAATTTCTTTGATAAATTTGCGATGTGAAGCAACACTTGGCTTGGCCAGCTTGGCTTCGGCTTCCGCTATCTGCACCTGGCGGCAGCTTTCTGAACAAAAAGTCCGAACGACTGCCAACCGTGCGTCCGTGCCAACTGCCAGGTGGCGAAGTCAGCCAAATTGCCGGTTAACCATCAATGTGTTTTTCTTAACTGACTGCAAGTTTACGTATTCTTGAAATTTTCGTCGTCCCGTTTGTTATCGTGTGGGCAAAGGACTTCAACACGTTACAGACATGGCGGTAATGTGAAGCGTTTGAAATTCTGGACGGTCGTGGGCTATGTCATATGCACTGCATAGATTCTGATGTAACACCGTTTCACGTTTGACGAAAATTATCCGATAGAGCCGCAAGTTCTCTGCCTCGTGCATGCTAGCGTAACACTGAATGGTAACGTCCTGGTGCATATAGTTCTTCGAGACACAGCAAACGTCCAAATATGTTATTAGCGTATTCCTTGGATTTTCCTTTCGGCGAAACTTGTATGTTTTTCTAGTCATTGGTCAGTCGGTTCTTTATTGAACTGTTTCTGTAAGGAATTTTTTTTTTTTTTAAATGTTAGTGTTGAAGGTGTCGTGACATGTTTTTTTCCCTAAATTCTGAGCTATATGTCTATTTAAACTTCCTGCCCATCATTACATATAATTTCGTTCCTTTGATCGTCCGGTTTCATTTATTAGCGTAAAAAAAAGATATCAGTTTTCTGGAGAGCTTTCCTTTCAATTCTACAAATACATCACAGTATGTAACCATTGTGGAGTGCACGCTCGTCTGCTTCTTGCACAGGGGTTGTTATGATGTCAAAATGCCGAGCTCTTATTGGCTGATTGAAAAAAAAAATAGGGGGTAGACCTCAAGGCATCTAGCATTGAGGTCTACCAACTATCCTTCCAATCAAAGCCAATCAGAACACGGCGTCGTTCTGACGTCACCGCAACCCCTGCGCAAGAAGCAGACGACTTGCTCTCTGAATACATAGCTTCCACGTGACGTCAGTCCGCTCCTCTTTCTGGTGGCCAGAAGCGCCTCGTTAATTCTCAACTTTCACATACTATAGGGGGCGCACTAGTTCTTGTCAAAATGGCTTCCACCTGGATGGTCATCGTAGAACAGCAGTAAGAGGTTGGGTCTGCGATGCTTAATTCAGATTTTCTGAAATACGAGCGACGTAAAAGCCTTACCTCATTCTTCCTCGTCGGGAAGGTGCAGGCATGCAACTTAATTCTGAAGCCTATAATCCATGAGCTAGGGATCACAATTCTGAAACTGCGGTACCACCATCGCTGAAAGTTGTGAATGTTCTGGTGGCCAGAAGCATCTTGCTAATGCAGTGGAAGCTACCCTCTCACGCACCCTTTCTCCCATTATGTCTGACCAAGTGGCGTCAGTGCAAGCTATGTATAGGCAATTTGTGTTGTCTGCAAGATGGCTACATAGACCTGACAATGATGGCCGAAGCCAGAGCGTCAGAAATCGCTCCAACAGCAGTGCCATAGGATGTCACACACGCAAGTCAATGGTTGACATCTGGTGTCTAATATTATACTCAGATTATTGTAAGATGGCCGACTTCATTGAGCTGTAGCGTCGCCTATTACACCGCGGTCGGCTTTTAGGTTTCAAGCCGACGCCATATGTTGTTTTGCTACCGTATGTTTTGCTACAAAGAAGAGTTTAAGGGAATTGCTTGCAACTTTGATCAATTGAGCCGCGTCCCGATACGATCGTCAAATAACGAGCCGCAAATACATTCTCACTTCGACCAGAAAATTGCTGATCTGCTCACAAGGAAATGACAAGGAGGCTGGAAACATAAGTGAAATTGATCGCCTTTGCAAGGTTGAGGAGCGGCAAGTCAAGTTACTGCTGAGGAAGATTGTGATAAAAGAAAATGAATGGAAAACTCGCAATCATAAAGCCGGTCTTTGGAAAACTACGTCCTAGGACTACACTCTTGAAAATACCCAAAATGGATGTGCTGATAGTCGGGAGGTCAAGCGCACGCTTCACCTCTCGACTACCATCTTTGGTACTAATTATTGCAAGTTCTGGGTTCGAATCCTCCTGGGATTATAATTGTTTATTGCTTCACTTTATGTCTTATTAATTCTAACCCACAATCAGGTTCCACAACTGCATTCCACAATGAATTCAAGCCGTGGCAGGACGAGCAGCATGGTTGCGATGGTCACGAAATGACAAGACCCGAATGTATTTGAAACCGAAACAATGTTACAATCACATGATGTAGTGGTGTACAACTAACATAAGAACGCCGACAAATAACTCAGTTTATTTTTTGAAGATTAAATTAAGCTTAATATCTGTTCAACCTTTTTACAAACCTCTTTTTTATTGCTCATGCTGCTGTAGGGTGTCGCATCGTTGTTTTGGACAGCCTAACAAAAAACAATTTTTAAACGCAGTTGATAAAATGCAGATGCAATATTTTGCCGTTATATTTAGGAATCAACATCTTTATGGTTTAATGAATATGATAAAATTAAGATCTGGCGGTTTCATTTTCTTCATGACCCCTTTAGGCATTGGTATAGCATGATATCAGCAGTCTTGGGTAAAGTATATCAAAAAAGTATTTGAAGTAAAGTAGTAAATTAGAAGTTACTATGTACTTCAAGTAAAGTAGTAAGAACACCGGGCGTAATGTACTTGAAGTAAAGTACTATAAATGCAATGTACTTTCAAAGTAAAGTACAACTACTTTTTAACAATCTTTCAATGCTATAGTTCGCTATAGCAATGCTATTCACATTTGCTATAGTTTTTGTTTTTGCTGGTATGCATTGTTTTAGGGGCAATCGGGGGTGCATCAAATGGTGGTGAATTTTGGATAAAGTCAAGCGACTCTCTGACTTCTGAGTTTAGTGCCGCTTGCATGGCTTGCACCTAAGGGTGTTAACATACCAGGAGAGAGCATGACGTCAGCCCCGTAGCTTCTGCAAGCAATCCTCATGGAGAAGTGTCCTCTCCGAATATTTTTAACCTCCTCGCTAGCTCTGACTGAGCGAAAAGTAGCGAGATTTCGAAATGGGGGGGGGGGGGGGGGGCTCAGGAAAGCCGTCCCCAGTACGAACCGAGCTATGCGTCGTCTGCTCACATTTCTGGTGAGAGTAGAATATCCCTCCCAGTATTTCTCCAGAGTTGACAAAGCATCATTTTTTGTACAAATTTAACAAGACCAAATTTGCGGAATGTACTTAGAAGTTGGGAGTTGTACTTCCCTCAGAAAGTACCAGAAAAAATACTTTAAGTACAAGTACATGCTTGGAGAATGTAATTCAAGTAAAGTGCAAGTTTTCTAAACTTACTTGGAGTAGTTCTTTAAGTACAATGTACTTGAAGTACTTCCCAACACTGGATATCAGTGGTGTTTAGTCGGGAATCCTAAATGCAAATGTTTACTGTACGCGTCAGAGGGCTAGTTCTAACTTCAATTTTCTACAATCAAACCAAACCATTCACCCTGAACTACAATCAGAGCTAGATACATTTTTTGTTGCTTCTGCATGGAACCTAGGAAAGGAGCAGTGTCACAATTTTGTGCTTTCACTAAATAGATCTTAATATTAATCTTCAATGTGTATAACTAACAAAGCACTCATTAGTTTTTCTCTCCATGCAGTGGCAGTATCATAAAAAAATTAGAGAAAAAGGAGCAGCGTTCACCTCCTAAAAAAACCACTGAAAAGAAAAAGAAAGTTTTTTTTTTAAACAGTCTGGTTGGGACATGCGTGTCAAGAAAGCAAATTTTACGCGCAAAAAAATATTTTTCGAGCAATATCGATGGCGCGAGACGCGATTTAGTCTGTAGTCACCTCCTTTCTACTTGTTTTCTCTCTCGGCATTTTGGGTGCGTGGAGGAGAGGTGGATCGGCTTGTCCATCATGTTTAGGTGGAGAGAGCGTATGACCATCTTGTTGAGGTGGAAAGAGTGTATGACCATTCCATGACGTCATGGACTTTGTGCGCGGAATTTTAAATAAATCTAGTGGCCGTCAATATTGCTCTAAAAATTTTTTTTTTTTTTTTCGCATAAAATTACTTTTTTGACACGCGTGTCCCAACCAAACTGTTTAAAACAAAAAAAGATATTGTTTCTTTTCAATGACCCTTTAACTCGAAGCCAGAACAAGTGGCCACGTATTCTGGTGCCGATTATATGCTGCCAATGTTAAGTATATACTCTGCTTACACTTAAGCTGAGACAGCAGCCAAAGCTACAAGCATGCTAGCCCACACTCCTGGCTTTGAGACGTGCATTTCTAGCGTGAGTGCTGGTTCTACAGAAGAACGCTTCAAAGCAGCTACCTCGAGCTCTCGTGCTTGTGGTATTGGCTGCAGTTTCAGCTTAAGGGTGAACGGTGTATAGCCACCATGTGCTGGAGTTGGCAAATTACGGGTCATGCACTGAGTTCCAGATATTGTTAGGGTTTGGCTGTTCCTGTCAATGCAGCGATTGGACACAAGCCACTACCCAAGTGTTTGTTAAGGCATTGATTGTCATGAATTCAAATCGAGTGCTCACGCAGTGCTCGTGTTCAATATATAGGCTGCATTTGTCTACCGTCACTGTCGGGAAATCCCATCATGTCTGTGTCAACAATGCGTCTTCAAGTTTTGTGAAAGAGAGACCAAACTTTTATACTTCAAATTATACCACGCACACCCCTAGAAATATTCCAACCCAATGTCGTTGCACTACCCCTTTAATATAGTTTTGCAGTGCATTTCTAACATTACTAATTATTACTTCACTTAGTTTTAAATAGTATGGGATGTAAATGCAAGTGCATTCATACTCTGGTGGGATTATTCCCGTGGTTTTGTTTCACAGTGTTTTTCACTACTATGAAGCACAAAATGCTTGTGAGAAGTCACACTTGCACAAGTGTTGTTGGTGAATGCAGTATGAAAATAGTGTCTGCTGGCATCACCTAACTGCTGTGGACCCTTTCCCCTGACTGTGCCCCTTAGCTCTTGCCTTGTGCTGATAGGCAATCTTTATAATATGTGTATTCTGCCATATCTTCAGCTGTACTGGGAAGGATCCCCATCCATTTTATTCATGCCATTTGACTTGCAATTTTTCATAGGCTATAAATTGTGTTATTGCCAGGTAATGCACACTTCACCGTAGGCATTACTTAAAGTGAGTGGTAGGCAATTTTAGGTAAAACCTTTTTTACCTACATACATATGGCCTATGGATGGAAATATTTGGGTTAAACTCGATTTCCTCCAAATTGAGGAATCCATGCTATAACCCGAGATAACAGTACTATTTAAAACCGGTGGAACAGTGGGCTACAATTTATCAAAAATTCTGAAAGTGGCACTGCCAAACAATAGATAGCTATGAAAGCATGAGGTTCAGTATTGTTCGATTTTCACAATGTAAATGAATCTTGTCTAGACCTTTTTTACCTGGAATTGACAACATTGTTAAACTAGAAAATGCTGTAAGGATACTTAAAGGGACCATAAAGGCAATTTGTAAGTTTTATTTGACGATTGAGATGGGCGTCGGGCCCGTCTCAGACACTGTTGAGCAAGTTCTGGCCCGAACAGACGTTTGGGTGCTGCACCAATCAATTAAACAGGTGTGGTAATAATCGCGCCGAGATTGATGCCTGACACCCTGCGAGACGGTGGCAGAAATGTGAACTAAAGTGGGCTGCGTGACGTCGAAGCATGACGACAACGGGCTCCTTGTCAGGCAGTTGGTGCAAACGAATGACGTGCCCTTGGCGTTGCGATGGCGAGTCGGGCAGAGGGCGGAGAGTCACTCTGAGGCGGCGACCGAGGAGTCGGTGGCAAGTTTGGGGTGCCCTCGTCAAGCGCCAATCCAGAGTTTCGCGTCCTGAGAAGCATCTCCCGTTCCGTTGGCGTGAGCCGCTGAAAGGGATCTCAAACTCGTTTGCTAGCGCGGCGTTGTCTTCCATTTAGTCCAGGTTGATGAGTCCGACAACAAACAGTATGGCCACTCCTTCACAGACTGCCGTGCACTACAGCCGACCGTGGGAACCGCGCTGAGCGTCCACTAAATCCTGCCGAAAACCAACAGTGCTTCTCGACATCACTTCCCTTTCTAGAGGCAAAAAAAAGAGAAGAAATCCGAATGTTGGTTTTGATTTAGCAAATTTATTTGCAGGCACAGAAATTGGAGTTCTAAAAAATTAGAGTTCTAAAAAAACCTGAGTGGCATGCTAGGACTCCAACGTGTCCGAAAGCACCTTTTAAAAATATTTTGAAAGTGTTTTCATGAGAACCATGAAGGCAATTTCAAGGAGACTTTAGAGGGACTCTAAAAAGCCAGCAATTTGGCAAGCATCAGCTACCCAAGCGGCACAAGAATATTAGGCGAGTATCTACACAATATTCTTAGCAAATACTCCGAATATACGGTTCTTCCCATCCACACGATGTCCAGACAATATCGTTTGAAAAGCGGGGCCGTACCAGCTCAATATCACTGCAGTACTGCCAGCGTCGGCTGAGCATCCGCCGGGCATCGCGTGTCAATCGAGTGCCGTCAGTGTCGTCCGAGTAGCCACCAGATATCACCCGTGCATCCACAGAGTACTTAGAGAGTCGGCTGAGTATCCGCCGGGTATCGCGTATGTCAATCGAGTACTGGCAGTGTCGTCTGAGTACCCGCAGGATATCGCACGTATATCTACAGAGTACTTGGAGCGTCGGCGATATAATCCGTTGCAACACAAGATGGTAGGGCGAGGGTAAGACGGGCCGGAAAGGAGGAAGCAGATGGAACGCTTGAGAAGAAAGGGGGACACCTCTTTCTCTCTTTAGCGTTCCGTCTGCTTCCTCCTCCCCGGCCCTTCTTACCATCGCCCTACCTTCTTGAGTTGCAACGGACTATAGGTACCGCCCAATTTATATGTTACAAAAATATTTTTATTTGCTCATGCCACCATTACGCTTCAGGCTTTTTTGGTACCTTTATTATACTCACATGCAGATACATTACGCATACCACAAGCATCAACTGAACATATACATTGAGCGCATACACATAAACGAAACATACAAACATTAGCGCAATAGCACACTAACCAACACCTCCTAAAAATAAAGCTGTAGCGCCCTTCTCGTGAAGTCGCAACGGAATGCCATCGGGGGCGCGCTTCGAAGCGAATGCAACGCGCGTGGATCGACCGTCATGACGCGCTTTCGGTCACATACGCGTTTCTCATTAGCTAAAATGAAAGCTGCACATAGCAACGGGTCTAGAAAACATTTTATTGCACTGGCAAAACATGACACCGCTAAATATTCGTACGAAATGGCAAGAGGAATGCGTATAGACGTCTATTGAAAAATGTGATTGTTTTAAGTCGAAAACATTGAGTCACGCAATTATTACTGTAGGAATGCATGTTTTATACAGAAATACTTCGGCAAAATGGCGAGACACGCAGTGATTTGACAGAGCAAAACAGACCACAGTTAAAAATCAGGTAGACATAGTCAACGCGGAAACGGCTAGACAAGTGTCACTTACGATAATGTAAGCGACTGTTATCGCGTGCTGTCACTGAATTCTTGCATTATACCCCAGGCCACATGGCAAAACTAATGTAATTTCGATCAAATTGCATTATGGGGTGGGCGAATCAGCTTGCGACGCTCGTATATTCACTCAAGACTGCGAACTGATTAAATCTGATATCATTTAATGAAAATATATTAACTTTTTCGTGTGGCAGGAGTACTAAACTTACTATTCAGTCAACTAATTTACCTATGGGCTCGAGCTGCCTTAAAACAAAAGATAACTTATTTTGTATACAATAATACTATTACCTTAATACAGTTATGATTTTAGTATAAACGTGGTAAAGACAATAAAATAACATTAGGATAAATAAACACATAAGCACCAACAACGCACTTTCAATAATCACAAACTTGTTATTCACCTTCCAGTAAAAACTAGAATATTACCACGCATATTTACAAATGTCGACGCAACAGTACGCGGATAACGATGAAGAAGAGCACTCCATTCATCACGAGATTTAAAAACAAAATCGACTGCAGCACTTTACTTGCGTCCTACATAACCAAGAAAACTCATAAATAAGTTGTTTCTCACCTGTCAATCGTATCCATACGTCCCGCTCTATCCGCCACGAAAACATTTGAACACGAACACCAAGACGTCTTTTGGTCGAGAGAGGGCTCTATCGATAATGACCAGTGTAATCATTGACTAGTTGCCACACATGTCACTCAAACCGTAGCAGGACTTGTTCCTCGAATGCACATAAATGCCGTAGTATCAGGCGAACACAAAAAAAAAAAAAACTACCCGAGAGCCGAGACTCCGGTGACGACGGAAAAACTACGGGAAGGAAACAAGTCTCAAAACAACCAAACACGAGAGCGCCAAGCGCCGATACTGGCGCGTCGGGGACCGAAGACAAAAGAAAGACCGTTGGCGTTGGTCCAGGTTAGTCAGAGTGCGGGCGAAACTCGTAAATAACACGTGATCAGGAGAGGAGGAGCCCGTCCAACACTGTCTCTCTCCCTCTCCCTTTCCAAGGCGCCAGCGAGTCTGGTCACGTGAGGTGTAACAAGGTTGGGTTCACTCTCCGTCTTATTATGCCTCCTCTCTCGCTCGTGTCCTCCCGTCTCTCTCCTCTCCCTTCCCAAGGTCTCTTTTTGGGAGGAAGATCAGGATTGCGTCGGCGCAATATAACAGATATTCTGTGGATATAGGCTGTGTCCAAATGGTTCCGGCTTTCTTTCAATCTCATTTTCGAATCGGCCGAAAATGCCTAATACTGCGCAGTTATTGCCGATTCAGAAACAATATTCAGGGAAAAACACGGTTCGTGTACCATATATATCATGGTTGCGTCGCCACAATATAACAGATATTTCGTCGACATCGGCAGAATCAAAATGGTACAGGCACAATTTTCCCGATACAACGGAAAAATCGGAAATACTCGCGCGACTTTCCCGACCCAAGGCGAATATCACCCCAGTATTGTGTGCTGCCTGGGTAGTGACCTAATCATTCTGGACTCAAGCAGTCGTAGCATGGACAACCGTGGCCTTCCCCAAGGGAAGCATTTCGAATCGAATCTGCAAGCCCTCGATATTGTGCCCAACCTCCACCCGTGGCATGGGGGGGGGTGGCCGAGTGTGTTAGTGCGCCACAGCTCTGAGCACGTGGGGTGAATGCTCGCGCTGCAGAGCAGAACCCATCCTGGGTTCAATCAATTCCCCTGCCCACTTTGCTCTGAATGAGCATCATACCGGTGTCCTTTTGTGTGTCACTACTGCATCACGTGCATTAGGGACCCCAGGCTAGTGATCATGCTGTAGTAGCTAAATGTCTCATCTCCGGCAAAGCCATTAAACTCGCCTCGGGGCAGCAGACAGCTCCACCCTGTAAAAATTTTCAAGCAACAAATTACCTACTTAGTACACCCATGGCATCCACATCTAATCAGCTATCCAGAAACTTTCACTTTTTGTAATGAAGCCCGCATCGGTCGGTTTTATTGCAGGTTATTGGTGTTGGTGATTTGGCTGGTTGGTGCACCACAATATAACAAACAGTGCATGAAACATGGCCAGCACCGTAGTTAGTTTGTCTTCTAATTTTTGTCAGTGTTTTATGCACTGCTCATTAATATTATTGCAGATATCCTCAGGTTACCCAAGGGTGTGCAGGGTACTAACCCCGGATCAGTTTTTTTTTACTTCTCTGCTTCACTCCTGTGGGAGGAGTGTGCATTGTCCATGTACAACCAATAGGGGCGGAGAGTGTGAAACTAGGGAATGGCATGCTGCTATCCCGTAATCTGAAGGAATGTTCCTGAAACGGTGAAGAAAAGATACTATTTTGAGAGATGGTTTTTATGTCTTATTTTGGGATATGGGCAACATTTTGTGGGGAGTTTTCTTGAGCAGTCAGAGATACTCTTTCCTGTTTTGAAAAGAAATGCAAACTCCACTATTGCCATTTGTGCGTATAGTGCAGTTATTTTCTTCTGTTCATTTTTTCTGTAACATATTCTATTCCAGCCACAAAAAGGAAAGCAGGGAACCAAGGGACAAAAACAAATTGTTGAGGAAAACAAGAACACCATGAAGTTTTACAGCATCATATCAGTTGCAGCAGTGGTAAGTTTCTTGTGCAACAAAAAATACATTCTCTAGTCTTCATACAGTGTTTTGTGAATGCGAGAAAAATTATTTCATGGTTGTTTTAACAATAAATTGTTTATGTGCAAACATTCTGGCAACATTTACCAGACCCACTTTGATTAGGGTTATATCCCGATGCAGCCACATTTTGTGTGGGGTCAGGTGTGGTGAGTTTACCAAATGCTTCTGTGTTGCAACAACAAAGAGGTACTTGCTTTGTGGCTTTGCATGAATGAATCGGAGTATCAAGAGTACACACGAGAGTGCTCTAAGAGGACTGCTCTTTCTTCCCCATTATTTGAATTATAGAGAAGGCCATCACAACTCTCCATTTTTTTTTTTTTTACTTTCAGGCTGAAGGAGCTAGCTCTTTTGTAAAACCACTTTACTGATTTTTCTTAAACATTTTTCTCATCTTTGGAAGATAAAAGTTATGGAGATATAGCATCACGAACAACATTATTGGTGTCATTTGAGTTATGATTTATCTTGTGGTTATGCTCAAGTCCTAGCTGAATTTGTAGAAGCATACAGTAAACCCTCATAATGTAGCCAATGAGACAGCAAAAAATTTAATAAAAGTGGGAGAGCCATAAAAAGCGACTAGCCTTCAAAGTGGAAGGGAACACTACGGAAGTCTTAAAACAAATATACACTCAAACAAAGCTTGGTAATGAGCAACTTTGAATATCTTTACTGAGGTGTAAAAAAATAAAAAATGAAGTCAAATTTGCTGATAACCTTTTCCGGTCATCAATAGTGCCTCCTCAAATTTTTTCATGCATCGTATAACTCACCGCCACTGCATTCAGCTTTGTTCTGAAGTGGCCGTGGGATGTTTCGCATCTCTGCAGTTGTTTGTATTTCTCGAGGTTCCTTGTCCGACATCTCTTCATCTTCACCTTTGCCGCATACAAAATCTACAATCTCGGCATCTGTGGGAGAAGCAACAACGGAAATATCCGCATTGACATGTGCTAAGGAATCGGAAGTATCCTCGGGTGCTTCGCCAATATTTTCGTGCATATTCCTGTAAAGGTAGTTGCAGCTCTGGGAATCGTCCGCTGGCTTTTTAAGCATGCGTGCGAGAAAATCTGGCGTGTGCAAGAGGTCCATCTTTTATCTTTAATCATATGCACACTTTCTCTTGCTTGAGAATTTTTTCTCAAACCCATCCAGTATGTCCGGCTTGTTTTGTTCTGCAAGATGGACGATAGTGTTGATTCCAGGATTGCTGGGATGTCGAATTCCTTTGTGGTTTTGAACTTAAGCCGGCCACCTTTTTCAACCTCACGGATCAAAGCGACTTTCTGTGTACACTCCCATGCAACATACGGGCATGCCGCACGCTGCGCGTCGGGGCTCCTAGGGGGATGGTTTCCCTCGGGCTCCTCCCTCGCTTCCCGTGAATAGTGTTGGAATGTTGATACTGCTCCATGACTGTGTTGGTACATCGGCACTGATGAAAAAATGGGGGGAAAAGAAAAAGCGGTGCTTTGCAATCTCCCTTCGGCCCGTCACTCTTTTTTTCTCTGTCTGCCGCTTGCTTTTGTGGAGGATATGGAGAGAACACAAAAGTCTGCTGTGTGCCTTGCATGCCTTCGGCAGCTCGGCCGTAGTAATAATTGTCGTCGGCCGCTGATACACTTTAAATATTCTGTCTCAAAATGCATGCATTTCGGTTGAGACCACATTGAACTTCAAGTAAAGCAACAAGTCAAATCAAGTGATTTCATTCTAATGATGAACTACTCTAATTGCGTATGATAATTTTTAACGCCATAAAAAATCTCAACAAAACATGCCATTCATCCATTTTATGTTGAAGGCATCCACTGTGGATACTTCAATTCTTGTTAGGCTGGTAATTGAATATATGCCTGTTAGAAATGTGCAACTGTATGTAATTTTTATGCACTAAAATTCGAACCTTTTTGAGAAGGGCACAAATGTGATGGAAGTTTGTTGGCCATGCCTGTCTTACCTTTTATTCAAATAAGCACAGGTTCATGGTTCTTCCTCTATACTCCTATTTTCATTACTGCTCCTCTTTCAACATGGCATTTGTTTGATGTTCCAGGGGACACATGTGGCAACACACTTAATATTTTGGAGGGATCTGATGACACTGTCCTACCTGGTAAGTTGGCAAACACTTTTCAGAAATATTCGGTATGTATTTTCTTCAACTCCTGCCAGCTGTAGTTACACCAAAGGGACCCTCAGTTTCTATGCCTTGATTACTGAAAGCATTATCACATTGTTGGTTCGTTTTTAATAATGGCACTTAAAAATATGTAATGGAGGGTGGGAAGGGATAGGACATGTTTTACAATATATTTTTTACTATTAAATAATTGATAGATAAATACATGGCATCCAGTTACAATGGTGTCTTGAGACGCAGTTCACAAACTTTGCACAGCGCTCGAATACAACTTCTGGTGAAGTTAATTTTGACACCTAAATTTGTCTCGTCCCTTCTGTTAGGGCTCTTTTGTGTTTCAAAAGTTTGAGGTTGAGTTCAGCTTTCAGTGTGGTGATATACTGGTAAGCTCTTAATTATGAAGGATGAAGTGAGGAGCACGGTTTTGCATAGCTTTCTGCTTTTCTTCTAGGCACAACTGATGGGGCTTCTAGACAAGTGATGCATATTTAAGCTGAGGATGGATGAGAGCATTATATATGCAATGAGTTTAGTTTCCTGCATGGCACTTTAAAAACCCAAAACTTCGTTTAGCTTTTGCCGTGATGTTGCTTATATTAGGTTCCCGTGGCAAGTTATTATTAGGGTTTCGTATTTTCGGTACATACTGATAAACCCCAAAAATTAATCCCCGAACCGGTTTTGTCAAAATGGGGGAAAAACCGAAAAGTCCCGAATGAGAGCTTTTCTTCACTGAGATAAACCCAAGCTTCCCCAAGCTTCCCGGGGAAGATACCTTCTAGCTACAGTTTTATTGTGTGTTTACGTCAAACACGGCCACACTGAACTGTCCGTGAGGCTACTACTTTCTTCGGAAACCTGAACCCTTCTCTTCTTGTTTCCTTCTTTTATTGGTACCGGGACGTTTTCCAAGTATTCTGGGCACGAGCATGTTCTCTGGAGGATGGGGAATTCCATGCCCAAGTCCTGTTTCTGCAACGTAGGGCCCGATAAACACAGATTCCTTGTCCGACACCGAAAATTGACATGTGCGGGAAAATATAAACCCTGAAAAAGCACCCCCAAATTTCCCCCCAAAATAAACCCAGAAATCATGGAACCCTAGTTATTATTAAGTTGATGCTAAGATACTTGTACATTGTTTTTGTTTGTTTTATTTCAAATGAAGTGAATGAAAACATACATTTTATTTTTGGCTTTGCTTCTCGAGAACATATAATTATTTTGAACTGATGAAAGCAGTGCATGATAGGATCATAGCAGGTCCCGTAAAATGTGTACCTTATATATTATGAAATTGCATTGGGTTTGGTTCAGTTCTGGAGTTTGTGCTGGTGCAAGCAACATTTTCAGAATAATACCCACATCAATTTGACAAGTGTGGAGGAGTGTCGAGGCAGGCACCATTTAGACTTGCAATTGAGTATGCATTGTGCGCATTTGCGTAACACTCGATTTAAGAGCGAGCGCACTAACTTAAAAAAAGGTTCAACCGTTGCCTTGTCTCGTGCTCGGAAAAAGATCTCACCAATGGCAATGACTTTGTGACGAATTCAAAATCGCAGAACACTGGCTTCAGTGCGGGCTGCACCTGGAGGCTTGAAAGTACCATGGATATGCTGATATAGAGCTGAAGGAATCAGCCTCGTGATATAACTTTTTGCTATCAAAATTAGTCCCAGTTAAAGCCTCGTATTTGATCACCTTTCTGTCAATCACAATTTTCGCTTTGCAGTATGTGAGGTCACTACAAACCTAGCACATTACATTGGGATCTTTTGAGATATTTGTGTGCCAGTATCTTTCATGCACATGCATTTATGCGTCACATTGGGTTTCCGTGAGCTTAATTGATTTATTGCATTCTATTGCCATGTGAGAGTTCACATATTTGGTCACATACAAACCTTGAAAATAGTGTCGAGACTTCCATGGCGGCCTCAGAGTCTATGATACTGCAGTTTCTTTGCTGTTCCAGCATTTAACAATGAGACTCTGTAAAACTAAAGAAAAGGCTAGCCCTATAGACCTTATCACTAAATGTCTCTATACATCCGGGCATTTCAGTGGATTCGGCAGGGTAAAAGAGGGAGAGGGCACGCGCCCAATCCTGATAGCAGATAACAAATCGGCCATTATCAGCCTATTGTGCTCTATTGTATTGTTTTAGTAAATGATCAGCTAGCATGTCTTTGTAGGTTACTTCAATAGCAATGGCGTCCACCGGCTGTACTACCCTCAACCGCTGCATCTATTGCGGCAGCAGTAAATAGGATTCTGATAGTAGAGTTCCGAGCTCAAAAAAGCCTTGCTTAATTTCTGTGAAATGTCATGCAGAGATAGCATTTTTCTTACTCCGGGTATAGAAACAATAAAACCCTGCACAGTTTTCCTTACATGTTCTCAGCCATAGATGATAGAATTTCAATTGTTAAAGGGGCCCTGCAATCATATTTAAGCGTCTACCTTTTTTGCTGTTTCCACGTCTCTCGGGGTTCGGGCAAGCCAGCGGGCACGGAGAGAGTAACTAAATATCAGTGCGTCATATTTTAACCGGATGACGCGGAAACCTCCTCCACCTACGGGGGCAACTCGCGGTGCCGAAAGCGCGCGATATGTGACGTCTTTGGTCCTGGGCTTACTACTGGTCAGAGCCGCTAAAAGCTTCTTTTTAGTCGAAATACAAAATATAAGTGGCGCAAAATGTTTCAATTATTTATAAAAGTAGTTTTTATTCACTATTTTAGATCGGAAAAGAAACAAATGCAGTTTAGAAAGTACGGAAACAAGAAATGACCCGTCGACATACCCGCCACTAAGTGGTGGACAAGGCGGTGCATACTAGAAAGGTGTAGTGGGATCAGGCACCAACGAGCGGCGAGCATAGAAAGGTCCCGAATGTACGCGGCGGCGCTGCGGTCGTATGGACTGGAGGATCCAACCGGTTCCGAGCGTTCCCAAGGCCTTCGGCGAGCAGCTTTGGCTTGCGGTTTGGCCTTTTGGCGGTATGCAGCGCGAAGTGGCTCCCGTTCTGAAGTGATCTTTACCCCGTGTTTGCTGTCGTTTGTGGCCAATGAAATGTCATGCCGAATTAGTGTTAAATTGCGCAGCAAATGCAATGCAAGCTGCCCTGGCTGCCCGCTTCATACAGCCTAGCCAGAACATGCTTTAGTGGTGCCCTCTCGAGCCGTCGACACGGAGTGCGGCAGCCATGACCGCTTGCTGAGCTCACTACCCCTCCTATAGTTCACGGCCACTCAAGCAACCAAGGACGTCATAAAGGAGGTTATTTTTTCCTTGTTTTTGTAATATTAATTTGCCTATAACTTTTAAAATAAAGCGAAATTTGAGAAAAGAAAAGTTTAATTAAGTTACTACGTTCAGTGCGCTCAGGTTTGGTGCAAATTAAAAACCAGTAAAAAAGTCCTTGCAGGGCCCCTTTAAGGAAGTGTCGTCACATCAAAGTTAGCTGCTTTACTTTTATTTTTTAAAATAACAATAAACAATTTTTCTACGAAACATGCTGGTGGTGCACCCATGTCGTTATGTTTTCGGCGGCGAGTTGAAGTCAGTTCTGTACATACTATATTCCGTTTCATGATAACTTGCGAACTATGGAGGCTAGGGCCCCGCGACCCAATAAGAGCGTCGGAGCGAGGCACATGACCCGACGTCCCGGGAGCATTTGGGTTGCCACCCCAAATGCGAGGCGCGGGGCCCGGAGTAACCGGCTGTCTGCTAGCCAAGAATCGTCTGCTCCGAAACCAACCAACTTTGGATGAACGTCCACCGCAGCAGCATTTCCGTCTGCTAGAATAGTGAGCACTTTGGGAACAGTTCATGAGACAACCATGTGCTCAATTTAGCCGCAAATCTGTAACGGGTGCTAATGCCAGGGCACAGTGCTATGTTTTGAGTGGAAACGGCTGGTTACACGACAGCAACCACCGGCGATCGCCAACAGCCACGGTGCTACAAGGCGAAAAAAATCGAGCAGATACGGATGTGGCGTCACTTTTTTGGTTTAAATATAACTGAAACTCATAAATTTGAAATTATTTATTCTTTACTCTTCTTATCTTCTCGTTATAGATGGAATCATGCAAGTTCAAATGTTGTTAAAAGAAAAAGAAGCCTGGAACTATTTTTTGTCGCGGAAGGCTCTGTGGCTCTGGCGGTAACGAGGCCCCGGTGGCCTCGACCATGGAGTGTTATCACATGCCTTGCTCCGGCACCCCTTATTGGGTCGTGGGGGCCGCAGCCTCCACAGTTCGCCAAGTTATTATGAAACGGAGTATAGTCACTTCACAAATATCACCTATGCGTAAACATCACGAAAAGTTAATTTGGTTTCAAATAGACCACTATAAACATCTGTGATGATGTAAGCCCTCTAAGGTCTTCATATCCAAGGCTTAGCGGGCAACAAATTCTCTGTGGATTCTTGCTTGTTTAAAAAATATTTCCATGTATGTTTCTTACTTGGTCAACAAATTTTTTTTTATTTCTAGACTTCCCAGTTATAGCTTCTAAGGCCTAAATCGCTTCAAACTCTATCTAGCAAAGTGTTACTGCAACGGCATTTAGTTTTCACCAGAACCAACAGACCGACCACACTGTTTCCACAGTTGTTTTTACTTTTCTTTCTTATTTGCATGGCAGGTGACAGCAGATTTGTGTCCGGTTAGTCTCGTGATCCAGTATAGCATTTTACAACTTTCACGTCTAAATCTATGCAGTTGTGCCTAAAATCGCCAAAATCACGCAATCTTAAGGGGCACTGACGGGGTATTTATGCTCGCCAAGGTTTTTATTTGTACATGACATTTGAGAGCCCAACTACACAGAACACAATTTGCTGCTCGAAATTAGTTTTCTTTCCGCTCGAAAACCGTTGATCGAGAACTGGCCGGTTCGAGTCGTGCTCACTCTCTTCTCTGTGGTCATGTGCCGTTTTCTATGGTTTAGACGCAACCACCAAATATAATCAGAGTCATGGGTCATCGAATGCACACACTCAATATTAAAAATAGAAAAGAAATATTATACCCATTTTTTGTGGCTTCTAAAAAGCCGAAAATATGTTGATTGAAGCGAAAAAAAGTTGCACAGCCACGTGACTTCCGCCAACTCTCTCTATATTTCTTCCTCCCCAGTTCAATTTCGGTTTCGATTTCGGGTAGTGGGTCTTTTTACTTTATTAAAAATACACGGGACGCTGTAGCAAAATATTGATTGGGTAGTCTTCTGGCACCATAATGAATCACCTGGCAAAAAATAAAAAAAAATATTTTGGGGGGTGTCAGTGTCCCTTTAAATCGTATTTACACACCAGCCGGATGTTTCATACTGCCTAGTCTACGGAGCAGACGACATGCCGGTGTGAGAGGAGAGAGGGTATTTCCCTCTTGGGTTGCTCTCTCTGGTAGAATAGTTGTGAGCCAGTCATACCTACAAGCTGTAAACAAGAAAAAAAAAAAAAAGATGAGTTCATTGGACTACTACTTTCCCTCCTACGGGCTTACCTAGGATAAGGTTTCCGCTTTAACCAACTCACAAAGTTTGCCTTTGGCGGGTTGGCTGCGATTTGTGGGACTGTTTTTCTTATTCGAGAGATGCTTCAACTCTGCTTCGCAGCCTTTTTATTTGTGTTCTACCTGCATTAGAGGCTTTCCTCTAGGTTCATTGGTCACTTTTCTATCGGTGCGCAGGTGGTACTGTTGCTGACAGTGCTAATTTATGGAGGATGCATCCAGGCCATGCGGTACATGGCAAGAGCTTCATACACGGAGAGTGGGCAACTTCGAGACGGGGGCATTGACCTGAACATGGTTGCAGGCCTTGCCGAGTAAGTATTGCTAGATCATGTAAGATGTTGGTGCTAGTACACTTTGATTGTATTTGACAGTTGCCAGTGAATATATGAACACACGAAGCACACATGCAGAGGCACACACACAAAAGTACAAAGGACAGCTGCCTACAGCGAGGGTGGGGAGGAAGACATAGACGTTTAATTTCGGCCTTCGTTTTCCGCAGCGCAAGCCAATGAAGCTCAATTTCTTGCCATCTTTGTAATGACGGATTGATTGTTAATCTGTCAATGTTTTATATTGATACAAATGAGGTGCTACATTTACGCAAAGAAAGAATGGGGATCACAGTTGACGAGTTTAGTGGAACTGCTGAAGAAATAGTTTATTTGATGTACACTCTTGTTTCACATATAGCTTACATGCAGTAAGAAAAGTGACGGCCCAAAAGAGTGTCAATGAGAGGCTGTTTGTCATACTGGGACAGGACGTTCCGTGAATAGTGTACAGTTAAAAAAAATATTGCGGTGTGTATGTTTATACAGCCTGAACTTAGTCTGCCTCGATGGGCGACTTGTCTCTCAGCTGTAGATGAGAAATTTAGCCAGTGCAGTACAACCGCTAGGCTGGGGTCTTTAACATGCATCACGCAGTAGTGATACACGACCGCACGCCGGTACAATGCTCATCCAAATCGAAACAGGCAGGGGTGGGGATTGAACCCGGGATGCCTGGGTTCTGCAGCGCGAGCTTTCGCCCCGCGTGCTCCGAGCTGGTGTGTGCTAGCCCACTCGGCCAGAATAGAGTAGTTTATAGTTCATAGTAGATGTACGGCGCTATTTTAAATGTTCCATCTGCAAACCAGTGGGGGCTATTTTTCCGGCTCAAGAGATTCGCTCTTGTGCCCAGCATGATCAAACAGTCTAGGTCGTGAGGTCCCCCATCAAAAAAGAGAAACTACTGGCCATCTGCAAGTCGCATGGAAGGTGATGTAATTATGATGTCGCTCGATCTGCAGGGCGCTGCCGGGAGTGCTTTCGTCCGTCGGCGTTGTCTTTGAAGTGCCCTCGTGATGGCTGGCACGGTTGGTAGTGCAGACCCCTGAAAATCTGAGGAGAACTGAGATTCAGTACAAGCATTCAACTGTTTCAAATGCTTATTTGACCATGCATGTGACATGCAGTCTTTATAAAATTGGCTGATTGTTGAAATAATTGGTAGCAACATGGTGTTGGGGAGCAGACAAGTTAGCCCGCAATGTGTCTCACCTGACAGAGTTCTAGTACTCTGCATGATTACTGTTCTGGCAGTATTCCTAGGGGTGGCAGATTTCATCTTCATGGTGTGCATCACAGAAGCTGCTATACATTTTCCCATGTTAGGTAGATGGCTGATGTGGTCCTCTCTTATTTAGAGAAAGGAAATAAAAAGATATCGATGCATATTTGCCACTCATGGGGCATGGAAAATCTTGTATAATTTAGAAAGATATTTAATAGTTTCTATTTAAGCTTTGTTAGGCATATTGTGAATACGATAAACCTAGGTCATTTGGCCATTTTCATATAGTTGAAAGTATTCAAGGCATGTAAATATTTGCTGCTCCAATACACAAGACACATCAAACTTTTTACGACTCAGAATAAATAAAATCCTAATTCAAAATAAGCGTGATTTCATTTTGATTGAAACTATGCAACAGTAAGACCTCCTACAACGCACAAGCTTCATTTTTTGCAGCATATGTTTAATAATAATATTCATAATAATAATAGCAACAATGATAAGAGTAATATTAATAATAAAAAACATACCTTATTGACCACCAAGCGGTTGCCATTTCCGCTGCTGATCCTAGGCACCCGGTGACGCAACACCTCCATAATATGCGGTCGCGAATTCTTCGTGCGACACGGTATGAATACCTACCCCTAATCAATTAACTTCTCGGACCCCTTCCGAGTTTGCACGATAGACGCAGTGATGTGATTGCTGCGCCAATTGCGCCAAATTGCGCCAAGAGGCTAACCCTGCTACATCCTGCTACATTTCGCCAAAATATGGGTAATCTGCGCCAAGCCTGCGCCAAAGAATTAATTTAGGTCGCCTTTCAAAACCGAAACTAAACTGAGTACTGTAATTGAGCAGGCGTGTGTTAGGTGGCGTAAGCGGCCGCCTGACACAAAGTACCGTGCATCAATTGTCCACCCGGTCTTGCATGGTTTTCCCTGCGTTTCGCGCTCTCGTCTTGTGGGTCTCGTCTCTTTTTCTTTATATTTTCAGCGATAGACTCAGATGTGTGCAGACGCTCCGACACTAGCGTGCCGGGTACCAGCCATGCCGTCATGCTGCGAAACGAAACCACGTTTTTGCGCGGCAGGGGTTACTTTGTGAGCTGAAGCAACGGCTTTGGGAAAACTATATTTGGTCACTGCCTTTCAGTCACCGTGGTCGCGCGACGTCGAATGTTGCCGTCCCCACATCACTGCAGATATGGTACTTTCTAAAATAAAATTAAGTACCGCCGCATGTTCATCAACAATCCTGTTCTTGTTTAAATCATACTTTACTACAAAAATCCATCTTTAATTCAAAGACTGCTCTGTCAAAGTATTGATTATCTAGACTCCTCTCGGTGGGCCTTCTTTCGAGAGGGACCTCGGTACGTGAAAAATCTGCCGTGAAAGAAAGTTGGTGAAGAGATGTGAGCTAAAGCAAAGAAGGCAACATATGCACGCTGAACCCGCACAGCGTGCTATTTTGTCTCGAGTTTAGTCGTTGCACAAAGCGCTCCAAGAACTTTTTGAGGCTGGCTCGCAATGTCTTGCATCGATGCACTCAGGTTCTTTACTTTTTGTTTGTTTAGCTTGTACCTTGTTTGCCGGCATGGCAAGCACGCTCCACTGGACTATTTTTGTCGCATGCTCGAAACTTACATTTAGTGTACAATTTAGTAGATAACTTAGCGACGGAGCTGAGGGGCATGGTTTCGGTTTCGATCGGACAGCCGTTGTCTGTGCTCGCGCGACGAAGCATGCCCAACACCAAGCCTGCCGAAGTTGGCCTCACTTGCATGCGAACATGATTGCGTGGTTGAGGCACCAGCTGGGACGCTTGCAATTCATTGTTTTACGTCTGCCTACTTTTGACAAAAATCTGGCTGGTCGAGAACGAGTAAAATGGTGGCAAGTGGTTTTTCGAAATTGCTTGGCAATGCCCACAGCACTGTACACTTGTGGGATGTCTGAGCAGTAAAAACAGAAGCAGCGAGTTCTGTCACAACACGTCACATCGAAGCACAACACAACACAAAGTGCCCTTCGTTTGTACAGCACTTAAAACGAATATGTTTATTTTCCTAAGATTATCTGCACCAAAATCCACTGTTGCTGCTCCAAAACACTGTCTTGGCTGCTCCAAAAGCCGCTTTTGCTGCTCCAAAACACTGTTTTGGTTGCTCCAAAGGCCACATTTGCTGCTCCAAAACACTGTTCTGGTTGCTCCGAAACGTGCGCCAAAATGGCTTAGGCCAATCACATCACTGTAGACGCCATGAGGGAAGACTGGCGCTGCACTAAGACAGACGCTTAAAGTGGGCTTCTATAGTCACCAGGCTGAAGCATGAAGTATGAGGTACAGTGCAACAGTTCAATAAAAACTTTAATTCAATAAAGGGTGGGGGGGGGGGGGCTAACTTTAAAGTGTTGTGTTTGGTGTAAAAATAATGGTGTACTTAAGGTTCAACCTCTATTCAAAAGCACATCCGCGTGTCTCCACGGATGACGACCTCTGGTTCGTTGCATTTCTCTTGTCTGATCTATCCCAAGCCTGTGACCACGCATCTTTTTTCTTTTTTTTTTTTGACAGTGACGAGGACAACATTTTTGTTCTTCTGAAGTCATCAAGGAACACTTTAGGACATTCTTTTCTTTTGAAAAGAATGCTTTTCTAAAAGCCCGTTTACACACTTGCGTTTGACTATACTCTGTTTCCTGATAACTTGGCGAACTGGGGAGGCTGCGGTCCCCGCGACCCAATAAGAGCGCCGCGGAGCAAGGCACATGACCACACTCCATGGTCGAGGTTACCGAGGCCTCGTTACCGCCATAGCACCAGCGCCGTCTGCGACAAAAAGTTGGTTCTAGTAGTGTTGCGGTAAGACTCTTCAGACTGCTACACTACACAACATGGAAGAAAGACGAAGACATGTTAATTTTCATAGGTACTTAATAGGGATCAACCTTTTTCCGAGCACAACATGGCTTTTGAACGATGTCTGAATGATCGCAGCTGTGTAATCCACTGCTTTCGCTCAAAACATTGCACTAGGCCCTGGCATTAGCACCCGCCACAGATACACGGGTAAATTGAGCGTATGGTTTTCTCATGAACTGTTCTCGAGGAGCTCATTACTCTAGTGGACGGCAATGTCACGCTGGGTGGACGTTCATCCGAAGTTGGTTGGTTTCGCAGCAGACGACTCTTGGCCAGCAGACGACAGACGGTTCCTCAGGGCCTCACATTTGGCGCAGTGACACAAACGCTCCTGTGACGTAGTGTCACATGCCTCGCTCCGACGCTCTTATTGGGTCGCGGGAGCCGTAGCCTCCACAGTTCGCCAAGTTATCATGAAACGGAGTATACAACCAACTGAGACAAAACCGGTTTTTAAGCCTCTTGCAACGGCTTACGACCAGATGCGCTGTTGCGGAGCTGGTCATAAGCCGTCACAAGAGGCTTAAAAACCGGTCGTTCTCAGTCAGTTGTAGTCAAATGCAAGTGTGTGAACGGGCCTTGAGACAAAATGTTGAACCCCGCAAAAACACGCCGTAAAAGGAGAAAAAAAAAAGAAAGAAAGAAAAAAGCCTTAGATGATTTGTTTGCGAACACCGCCGGTGACCCAATTTCGAACAGAAGAAAAGATACTTGTCCGGTTCAATATATGAGATAAGGACGAAGTAGAAAGGAAATTTTCGAGAAGCATAGGGTCAAACATTCCTGATCAAATATTCTGCGTTCTAACCTAATGTCCGGGTGCGAAAAACAAAAGCAAAAATTGACCGCATCTCCACGTGGTGAATGATGTTGCTTGGGGCGAAGCTCTGGTGGTGCTTGTCTGCGTAGACGCCGAGCCGCAGCATGCCGAGCCTTTTCATTCATGTCAGTAGGAGAATGTGTGGTTTTCTTCTTTTTCTTTTTTTAAGCAGACAGATGGGATGGTATCTCAGAACCTCCTACTCTTTTTTTTTCGTCTTTTTCTTTGAGCCTTTTCATTCAAGTCAGTAGGAGAATGTGTGGTTTTCTTCTTTTTCTTTTTTTAAGCAGACAGATTGGATGGCATCTCAGAACCCCCTAGTCTTTATTTTCTTCTTTTTCTTTTTTCATAATTTTTTTCATCTTTTTTTTTTCAATTTTTTTTTTTTTTCCCTACACGAGCACGTGAGCATGTGCTCACGTGCTCGTGAGCACGTGATCTCACGAGCAGAAGCACGAGCACCCGACGCCGGGCCTACGGCGGACGGCGGACGGACATGGCTAGCCCCTAAGGAGCTTCGCCCCTAAAAAGATAAACACTGCAGGCAAACAAACTAAACTAGTAGACAGTCATTCCTCTGCCTGCCACTAAACTGTTCATCGGCACTTGCTTCCAGCATCGACCATAACGAATAGCTGTGTCCGGTTTAGTCACGAAAGAAAAGAATGAGAACATGCACACCGACATTGGACCTTTCGCAGAAATATGGGCCCGAAGGTACCTGGTTTGAAAACGAGCATTCTAATGGCCGCAAACACGTCAGCTATGACCTGCCGTATAGAAGGCGCTGAAGCACTCGACGCCGATAAGTTGGTTCAATTTAGTTGCTTTAAATTTCAACGTACACGCGACTGTGTTACTTTTTTATGTTGTTTTTGCTTAATTCTGTGATACAAATGTGCCCCTTGTAGCCCACAGTTAATGAAACAATGGTACTGAGCCACTTTAAGAATCTCGGAACAACTTTCATGCATGACTGATTACGTTCATCATTATAATTGAATTAGGTTTGGAGACAAGACATTGAACAAATGCACAGGGAGGGTTAGCATCATCTACGATCGTACACAATGACACTACAAAAAAAAAAAAGTCCGAAGACACCTAAGCACTTCTTATGAGTTGTGAATGCGAAAGCATGAATGTCGTTCTTCCGCTCCCATATTTCGTCTGCGGCGTAGTGGCGTGGACGGCCACGTTTCGCTACTGCCGAGGTAGCGGCCGACGGCCGAGCGTGCGCTCTCGTGAAGTGGCCGCGCCGTGCTGAGCTCGGCCGTGCAGCCTCTCCAGAGTTTGCCCGAGCCGGCTGTGCGGCCAGGCCTGCTCCTGTTACCGGTGGTCGGACTGCTGCGTGTGCTGCGCCGCCATGGAGAGGGCTTCTCTGGTGGCATTTTTTTAATTACGCCGCACGAGAGCCAATGGGAGCCTCGTTTCTTGACGACGCGCGCCAGCCAATGGGAGCCTATCCATCGGATCGCGGCTTCACTTCGCTCCATTAGGACAGGGGAAATTAGGTGCCGTTTGGCGGGGCTTCGAAGCTGATTACGTCGGTTCGCTCCATGGGACAGTTAATGCTTTCGCATTAAAACAAAGAGACCATTGCATTGCAATGTATAGCGTAGAAGCAGGTCCAGAACCTGATTAACAATATGGTGAATCGCAGAGAACTGATGAACTCACAAGTTTAACGCTCACTGTTCGGTTGTGTACATAAACTTTTTGTGAACATTGCAGACTGGTAAGCCTCCTATAATGATGCAGAGAATCAATTAAAAAAGTAATAATTTCTCAACATTTTCTTTTTCTTTTTTTTAAGAAATGAAGTGTTTTTGAAATATTTTGATAGTCCGATCTAGGCCAAATCAGACATTTATTTAATTATCAGCCCTCTAAAGTACTTGTGAACAGCATTTCAGAATATTGGCCTTAGGAAATAATCTATTTTTGATATGAACATTTGATTACATTGTACCCAAGATATGAGATAAGTGACAGGCCTGTCAAATTAAGCCTGGCTTTCGTAAAATTTGCCCAATAAAATTTAAGGGAACAAGAAAAGAGACCTCGGAAAGTAAAGTCGAATGGATACTTCATGGACATGTGTAGAGATATTTTTTTTCTTTGAACAAATGCACTTTGTAGATTTCGGCGTCGCCAGTTATTGAAAGCAAATCATTATTTGCAATTGACAACGCTGCGCTCGGGTGATTTTTATGCAGACGGCTCTTTCTCAGCGTCGCATATTGCTAGCCACAAGCACACTCAAGTTGTCTGTGACATCTTGTATTTAAATAAATTAATAAAATTGAACTGGTTATCTTAAGAAAATCATTAAAGCACCTGGAAGACTGCAGACATGTGACCGGGCACGGTATACAGGTTTTTGGAATTCATAAATAAACCAACCGAGTGAATGTTCGTATCACAAAAACGATTCTGAATGTCGAACACATGTATATCGGTGCGAGATATTATGTACAAACATATTGCGTGATGTTGACGTACCATTATGCCCAGCATCAGATAAAATGCACATTTAACTATCGTTGCCTATCCTCTCTGCGAGTTCCCCCATATAATTAAAAGCAACTGTTTTCGGTCTGTTAAGAATACATAAGATGATGCTTTCGGGAAACACTCATGGCTCCTTACGCTGATTGTTTTCGTCAACTTTCTTCTCGTGTTATTGGGAATGTTCAGCCGCTATTAGTAAACAGACATGAGTTGTCATAAGTGATTGACCTTTGAACCCTCGTGCTATCTAAGAGTCTTCTATATGCTCAATCTTCGCATGTGCCAACATTGATTTCTGGGCATCATATGCTCTCTTCACAGGTATCCAGTAGGCCGGCTGCGAAAATAGTCAAAATGTGGTACAAAATTAACTGCAGAAATTGGGCACATAATGAGCTAATGAAATTGGGTAATAAATATAAGTTTGGGATAGCTCTTTCCAGAATAAGTAATGAAAGCACTGTGAAACATGACAAAAAAGGCTAAAGCAAGGAACACATGGGCGATAAAATCGGGCGCTGCGGGGCAGCGCGCAGCAGTATCCATAACAACCAGTACTGGCATCTCTACGTCACTTTTGTGCGGCTCCGCGGCACTCAGATCTGGTCGATACAGTCAAAGCCGCGCGGTGTGCCTGTAGTGCACCTAATGGAGAGCGGCGAATGCCGCATGGTGCCCACTTTCGCCGTTCATATGTTCCATGTTTAATACAACGCATCTGCCAAGGTGCGGAGGGGAGAGCGGAGCGACGAGTTGAAGCAACCTAATGGCGGCCGCATCACGTGATTTCCAGATGGCAGTGCCCATGCTAGGGTGGGTGAGAAGGGAAAAGGCTTCCCCCAAACTCGCTTTTGTACCCATTCTGGATTATCTCTCGCCCCACTTCCCTCTCTGCTCGGCCAGCCCAAAGAGAGAAAGGGTGACGGTTTCATTTACTCTATAACCCATATTTCTGCAAAAGGTGAATAGACCCCTTGCAAAAAGCCCGGCAACAGTGTGTCTTGGCATGGTAACCATGGCAACACCGAGGCGGTCAGCAGCTGAGTGCCATGGTGAAGGAACGCAGGTTGCAACCTCGCTGTGCGCCAATCGAGGTTTAGGCAATTCATCTGTTGTTTTAAGGACAGTTTGTGCGTTTTAAGAGGATCAGGGAAGATGCCGACACACTGCTGTCTCCCGATCTGCACGCAGTATGGATGCACTGACAAATCCAGACGGAAGGTAGTATGTATGCATGCATATCGAACCGTCCGCTGCCACAATCGTTTGGCTAACCTCATGAATTCGCATGCATTTGCTTAATGAGGTTAATATATTGGCTCTGTTTTATACTGCTTTTCGTTTTCTTTACTATTGCTGTTAGACAGATATGTTTGATGAGGATAAATGAGCATCGGTTTCACCCGGCGCATCCGCTGCCGTTCGGCTGCAGCCTCACGATTTTGCGTGCAGTTGCTTAATACACTAGTGCGTTATTTCGTTGTACCTTTACTTTGTGTTGCTCGATAGACAGATAGCACTGCCATGATTAAACGAGCAGAAGAATTCGCGTATCAGTCCTGCGAACGTTTTCTGCTCTTTAACAGACAAGAAAAAAAAAAAAACACTTTTTTAATGTGTTTTTATGTTACTGAAACATCCACTAACACCATGTTACTTTATGCTACCACGCAGTATTTGGACAGCACCCTTCTTGAGGGCATCTTTTTTATGCAAGTTTAGTGGGTTAGACGCTTTGTGGACTCTAAAAATGACTTGCAGACACATCATGATGAGAGCTCTTTGTTTACAGCTAGCAAGGTTATTTTCCCAGCCGGCGATGGGAAACAGAACCGAATCACTTGCATCTGCCATTCTGCTTTTTCACACAGAGCCGGCGTTCGAAGAGAAAACATTCTTTCACCGAGGAGAGCTTGCACACTGTTGCCAGTGGCGCAAAGAGGTTTCAAGTTTTTGAAAGGGGTCTATTCTATCGCGATCATCTTATTGTAAGGTCCATCTATCCACACCCTGGTGAAAGAAAGGGCAGGGGGCGCACACCCTTCTGTTTTTATTTTTTTTAAATGTCCTTCCTGTAAGAATATCCTGACCTCGATCTCTGGATTGGGGGTTGGTTTTTGTTTCCTCATCTTTTGGAATCCCTTGTCATTTTCGAAGTGGCTGACGTTGACAATCCAGCGTCGACAACGTCGAACTCGAGCAATCGCTGTCGAGCTTATTGGTCACAAACGTATTGAATGAACACGGGGAGCTTTCCGAGGTTGCCGAGGGGAGCCAACGAAACAAGAACTCTCGTGCCATCCTTTTCTTAACGCGAGGCCAGGTTAATGAAGCCATACGTGAGAATCACGCGACTACGGAATGATATGTTAAACACGAGTGTATGTCAAATAAACTAGTTCTTTAGCAGTTCCACTAAACTTGTCAATTTTGACCTTCATTTTTCTTTTGGACACGGAGGGTGCTGCAGTTGTATCGATATAAAACCTTATCAGATTAACGATCAATCCGTCATTAAAAAGATGTCAAGAAATTTAGCTTCATTGGCTTGTGGTGGGGAGGTTTTATATTACTTTTATAAGTACCGAGATAATAAAAAATAATGGCACAGGTAATAATATAAAAGTGTATAACGGTGGATAATAAGATGTTACGGTAATACACATGTTCTGCTGAACACGTTAGCAGTATTTAATTTAGGCGCGTGCTGCTAATAATGTGTCCTACAGAAAAAATGGCATGCATTTAAGTGTGTACTGTTTCCTTGCAGCGCTGTTTTCTTGCTGCGCTGTTTTTTTGCTGCGCTGTTTTGTCGCATGCTGTTTTGGCACATGCTCTTCTGTCACTCTGCTGTTTTGACGCGTGCTATTTTGTCGCTGTGCTGTCTTGACGCAGTGCTGTTTTTACCGGGCTGTTTTGTCGTGTGCTGTTCTTTTGTGGTGCCGTTCCAATGATGGGAGCGGCGATGTTCAATTCCGGAGATGAGGATGGCTCCGCATCGCCACCATACCGATAGGATGATGCTGTCGGCGGCAGAAAGGACGGGACACGACGGTAGAAGAGACAAAGGATTTATAAAGGCCGGGCCAGCACATGGGGCCTGGCACGAAATGGTTGTGCGCGCCATGTCCCCGTTGTCGTCTTCACCATCCTAACGGGAGAGAGCTCCTTTCCACCTCTCTGGCATTACTTGATCACTGACATTTGGCATGTTTTTACAAAAGGCTGGTTTATTGTGTGGCGTCGATGTCATTCAGCCAAATTACAAGAGCAAGCCACGTGCTGTGTGCATGCGTATGATCGTCGTCTTCCGTGGGTTTGGGCACCCGGTTGTCAGTGTATCACCCTTGGGCTTGTTTGCTGAACAATGCAGCTATTATACCCGGTGGGTATGAAGGGAAGTTATTGCCACGTGACCAGTTCCATGGGGACGAAAGAGAACATAGTGTAACTGCCGAATGGCTGCCAATATCTCTTCTCTCTCTGATGTCAAAAATAAAACAGCATAGAAAACAAATGAGACTTGAGATATAACTGTCGTGGACCTCGTCCGTGTACTTTAGGGGTGCCATGTTAAGTTGCCAATGATGAAGGTCGTGGTAAGCAGAAATATAAAGAAAGCCCATCGGTGGATCCTTAGATAATGTGTTCGCACGACCCTTGGGAAATGCCACACACGTCCCCCTTTGGGAAACGCTAACACTGACCCTTTCACTTTTCTGTTTTGGCTTTCTCTTTTGCTTCCTCTATTCTTCGCTGCCAATTTTTGGCCTCGTTGCGGAGTCAGTGTTAGCGTTTCCCAAAGGGGGACGTGTGTGGCGTTTCCCAAGGGTCAGGCTAACGCATTCCTTAAGGATCCCCCAATGAATCTTCCTTTAATTTTTTCCGGCCTTGAGGGTTCTCGTTTGCCTGCCTTGCATGCTTAGCAGCAGCATCCGCTGCCTGACGCTGCTTTCGCTGTTGTTCACCGGTTTTGCCCGTACCCTTTGTTCACAGTTTGTCTTCTTTTGTCGCTTACTTTAACCAGTGCTAGTACTTAGTTCACACTCCATTTTGTAGCACAAACCAAGGCATATGCGCTCCGCACACAGGGGCGGATCCAGAACTCCGTTTTCGGGGGGGGGGGGGGGGGGGGGGGGGGGGCGGGGCGGGCGGGGGCGGGAAGCCTTGTAAGGATACTATTCTCCCATTTTTTTTTTGTGCACTGGGGGGTCCACCCATGTCAAATTGCCCTCCGAGAAGGGGGAAGGAGAGGGGTCGACCTCGTTCGGGGGGGGGGGGGGCGGCCGCCCCCGTCGCCCCCCCCTTCCTTGGATCTGCCACTGTCCTCACACCTGCAAGCTAAGACTCTCCCCAGCATACGCGCGTGCATTGGCTTCTGCCCCATGACGTCTCCCCACTCTCGCCTCGGTACGCCACGCGCACATTGGCTTTCGCCTTGTGACAGCACCTCCCTCTCGCCTTTGTCCTTTACTGCTCTCCTCCTCTCTATGCGGTGCACCTCCCTTTCCATTGTTTTGTCCACAGACGGGCGCCGTCAGCTTTTCCCTGTCATGTGGGTACTAACGCTAACGCATTAAAACATTAGCATCTGAGGGTTATGTTTGCTGAAGTAATTTTTGTATAGACATGTCACTGGTGCCAAAATGTTCTGCATTTGCAGACTGGCTAACGCACCCAATCTGTATCATGTCATCCATGTTGATGATGCCGCGTTCACTGAGATTGCACGTGGGGTTATAGTTCTAAGCAGAGGTTTGCTCCTCCGCAACATTTGCATGAAAGTTATGCATTTGCTTTTTAAGCTTGGCTTTGTTTTAATACTATGAATGTAAAACTGTAGCAATTTTAACAAAGATTTATTTAAACTGCATGCGAATGATTCTTGTGCAATAATAAGGGCACTTTCCTTAGTGAGATCATTAATTTACCTTGAATCACTTACGAGGGCCATGGTCTTGGATGGACGTGACAAAAAAAAAAAAAAGATAGATAGTAGAGGCGCAGTCGTCGTGCACACTGGCTGAAAAATAATTAATTCGGAAGGTCATAGGTCAGGCCGTTCACGTCTGTCATTGCTTACAAGTTTCTAGGTTATGTCGGTCTTGTCTAGCAGAAATCTGATTACACTTCTTTGTTGCTAAAGCACACTGCCCCTCATGGGTAGCATTTGCTGAACAGTTTTCCAATGGTGCTTTATCCCCCCCCTAGCTGGTCACATGACTCCAACGAAATATTGATAGTCATTGATTTTTACAAATCTTTCACCATGCACCAAATACCCACCCTGAGTATGTGTGCGAAATATCTCATTTAAGTATTCATTTTCTTTTGAGAAAACAAAATGCGAAGTTTATGCATATCCCCCCAAATCACTGGCTGCTGCTCTACTGGCAACACCGAGCAGCTGCAGCACTGGGATCGATCGTGCCGTCAAATTCTGTATCCGAGAGCAGACGCTTCCTCCTCTCTGGCGTTGTAGTGATAGCGAGCGTCTGTGGTTTTGTGGGTTTTTTCTGGTTTAGGCTATTTGCGACATGCGATGGAGGGTGGGGAATTGGTGTCATGCTATCGGGTGCAGTAACACTACAAGGAAATGCAGCAGAGTGACATTTCACCGACCGAGAAGTCTGACGGAAGTGGGTCTGAGCAGTCCGATGCAAACGCTGGCTCCCAATGTTTGTGTCTTGCTAGAAAACAGTTTGCACTGTGCTAGAAAACAAAACCTTCCATACCGTTCTGCTTCTGAAGCGGCCCCTGGGTCCAATTGTCAGCGGACAGCAAATGCAGCCATGACGGGTGGTCCCCTTGGAGGCGATGGCGGCGGATCAGATGTTACGACGAATTTTCTTAAATCTCGTGCTGAAAATCTTGAAACATTGCTGGTCATTGCTTGACTTAGACAAGCTTGATGAATCATAGTCCATTGTTTCCCTCGGACAATTGCGGTGGCCTCCTGACGGCTTCTGACGTTGGGTGAAACAGGCTCAAGCTGCCGATGTGCTGATATTAATACAATTTGTGATGTCACGGTTTCAGTTTTATTGTATTTCTACAATTCAAAATTATTTAAACAGCTTTGGGGAAATTTATTTGCTCCTCTACTCAGTTTCTTGTGCTCTTTCAGAAAATATGTTTAGTTGAAAACATTAAAATTGTTGCTGGAGTTCCCCTTCGAAAATTCCTCTTGCAGGAAAGTTAGTCGCAGCAATCAGCAAACCGTTCCTGGTTTACTGATCGCTGCTTTCAGATCTTGTGCCAGTGCTCGACATATTGGCATCGGAGTTTGGTGCACATTCTTCGAAATTAAAAGCAAAAATGAAATGTACCCGAGTCATCAGTCATCAGTGTCATTGCATGATAGTATTCACAATTTTTTAACGAGCATTTGCCTATCCAAATATGAGTATATTTGCAAGTTCTGAAAGGAACTGGCTTTGTGTCTTTCAGGCACTTGAAAGATTTGATCATCTTGACTGCATCTATTCAAACACTCTCACTCATATCAAATTATGTATGGCTCCTTTGGCTTTTGGTGAGTAGCAAGTTTTATTACACCTATGTGAATAACTTTTGTCACCATCTCTCATCTTCTCTCTAATACATTTAATTTTTGTTTCTTTATCCTTGTTACTCATAATGCTGAGTCATTGACCACTGCTTGCAGGTGATGACCTTTATGTAATTGTAGAGCTGCCTCAAAAAAGGGATCTAGCCAAAAGTGTAGTTCTGGGATTGCATTTTCTTTCATTATCTTAAAACTGAATCCTAAATTCAGGTCAGGCATTTGGTGGTGGAGAACTGCCACCAAATCCTAATGATAGAAGGAAACATGCAACATTGATTGCGGTGCCTTTCTAGAATTCTTAATTGTTTGTGTACATCTCTTTTTGGAAAAGCAATCTATGAGCACAGTGCTGACATATGCATCTCCAAGTACACGTGCGGTTTGATCCCAGCACACTAGAATGGTTTCTGAGATCGGCTAGTTATGGTCCCAACTCAGTCTATTACCTAACTCGGTGTTAAGGCATTCTAAGAAACCCAAGCTTTGATCACTAATATGCATCTGATTTCCGTATTAAAACCGGGATCAAAGGTCACGTCAGGTTTGTTTTTCTGCAATTCGACGTAGAAACCGGAGCATCATTGGATGTGCAATAGCTGACCGTCGGAGATCACTTCCCCGTGCGTGAATTGCACACATTCGAAAATCAGTCCACTGTTGGTCGGCTTCCTTGCTGCGCAGGAAGCGATCGCTCGCGAGTGACCCGAAGTAGCGCATGATGCAGGGTTCATGTGGGGAAAGTAATTTAGGGCAGCCCCTAAATACCCCCTTGGGTCTCACGTTGGTGCGAAGTGGGCTTGCCCGATTCGGGCTGCCCGACCCCTGCGTGTTCCACCTCGGCTGTGCGAATGCAAAGTTTGTGTGGGCAAAGCAAGGACATTCGCACTTAGGATGCCCACGCAATACGCCCGTGGGTCCCACCTCGACTATGCAAGGGCATGCCCAATTTGGGCTACCCATGAAATACCTCCGTGGGTCCCACCTCGGCTACGCGTAGGCAGAGTTAGCATTGATGTGGGCTCCACGGGGGCAATATGTGGGCATGTCAACTTGGGCTGCCCTGCAATGCCCCTATGGGTCTTGGTTATGCGAGGGCAGAGTTAGTGTAGATGTGGGCTCCACGGGGATGGAGCATGGATGGGCATGCCCAACTTGGTCTGCCCGTGCAGTGCCGCCGTGGGTATCACCTCGGCTATGGGGCAGAGTCAACATACAAGTGGGTTACCAGTTTGAGTTGAGCTAGTTGGTACATGGTCATTGATAGTGGGGAAAGAGCTTGAACACTAATCGATTACACAAAAAGACAGGACAAGACAGGCCTTTGAACACACTTCACAGCAAAGAAAAACATCTACAATGTGCAGAGGCCCAATGACTTATAGTGAAAGAAAATGTTGATGTGTTCTTTTCTTAGTTCACTGTCTAATATCATTTAATTCAGTTTTCTTATATCCACATTTTTTTCTGTGATGTAATCCCTGTTTTATCAATGTGTGTGTAAAGTGTATTCAATTTATCAAATATTATGAACATTTAGTGGTCGAGTGGATGAGGAAGAAGACTAGACAAAGGCATGAAAAAGGTTAAATACTAAAGAATAGTTGATAGTCAGCTTTGTGTGCGTTTTGTCCTGTTTCTGTGTAATCGTTCAGTGTTCAAGCTGTTTCCCCACCATCAATAAAAGTGGGCTTCACGGTTGCAAAGCTTGGGAATGCCCAACTTAGGGTGCTTGTGCAGTGCCCCCGTGGGTCCCACCTCGGTTATGCTGGGGCAGAGTTGTCATCAATGTGGGCTCCACGGGGGAACGTGTAGGCATGCCAACTTGGGCTGCCCATGTAGTAAGTCCGTTGGTCCTGCAGTGGCTCTGTGGGGGCATAGTTTGTATAGATATGGGCTGCACGGAGATAAATCGTTTGCATGCCCAATGTTGGCCGCCCATGCAATACCCCCGTGGGTCCCACATCGGCTCTGTAGGGGCAGAGTTAGCGTAAATGTGGGCTGCACGAGGGCAAAGCGTGGCGATGCCCAACTTGGGCTGCTCATGCAATACCCTCGTGAATCCCACGTCGACTCTGCGAAGGTAAGGTTAGCATAGATGTTGTATTCAAGGGGACAAAGCGTGAGCACGCCCATCTTGGGGTTCCCGCACAATTCCCAAAAGAGCACTTTGTGCTAATGTTGTCAACATTGAGCGGATGTCCTGAAAGTTCCACGTAGGGAGATCCATTTAATTTGATGCCAAATCACCGAAGAATGAATTTTAAGACATGAGTAACACATTTTGGGTTTGCAAAACTTTATTATAGTAACTTAATATACTCAGTGTGCATGTGGAGAAGGCAGTCTTACGTGGAGTGGAATTTTTTCACTCGATTATATTGAGCTGAAAATGAAATCTAAATATGATTGTTGGAATGTGGTTGTCTGTTCTAAGACTTGGAGTCTGTAGCTGGCTCAAGCTAGTTATGTC
Organism: Ixodes persulcatus; assembly: GCA_013358835.2. Lineage (NCBI taxonomy): Eukaryota > Metazoa > Arthropoda > Arachnida > Ixodida > Ixodidae > Ixodes > Ixodes persulcatus. Next base: position 1,501,851 of record JABSTQ010009550.1, on the reverse strand, counting down.
TTCTGATTACCTGTCTAACAGGAATTATATGAAAATGTGCAGTTTTCTGTTTCATTTCGTACACATGAAATGACAAATTTTTTTATGGTCTTGCTCGAGACAATTTATTGATCTATCAAATAATGCACATTTATTAATGATTATAATGTTTTCAGTAGGGAGGAATGTTCAGTTTGGGATGCACTGCAGTGCCCCCATCATAGGTCATTGGCCTTGCTCCAGACACACAAAAGTGGCCAGTTTGCAGTGCTCCCGATGGGTGCATCAGTAAGAGGGCACTGGCTGCAGTTTCAGAACTTTTAAAAAAGACCAGAGGGGACGTAATGGTTGTAAAGTGGGAAGTGTGTGAAGTTTTAGCTGATGATGAGTTAATTGCCTGCAGTAAAGAATCTTGTAACGGATCACGAAAAGGGCTTCCTGGGGGGCTATGCAAGACTGCGGGACGAAGAGACTGGGACGTTGCCGCCTGCTGAGATTGATCAGTGCCACGCCGCTGACCAATCTCAGCAGGCGACAATGTCCCATTAAAACTTGGGTTTGGGCTAGTCGGTCCATTACTGAATAAAAGGTTAAAAGAGCGAACAAACTGGGGCAATGAAGAAACACGGACGACAGGACAGGTGCTTCTCTCTTAACTGTTTTTTTTTATTATCACCATTGTCACCTATATATACACATCGCCAAACCACATCGCACTCAATTGCCACAATCAAAGGCAACCATCCAAAAGCACCATTTCACTCTGAAGCAGATACACAGATGGAGCACTGATGGAATTGCTTTCTTTCTTTTTTTATGTAGAATGCCTCTGGGTGATTTCATCTCAAATTGGGCAAGCTAAAAGGGTCTAATTTTTTAATTTTGATGAAAAAATGATATGTCTTGGGGGCATTTCTCAAATGAAGGAGGGCACAAGCCGCATGTTTCCCAGATTTTTTGTTCACGAGTTACGAAGCGTAGAAGCCGCAGTGGCAGAAACTAGTGTTTTTGCCTGCCGTCGCAGGTCGCGTGTTTGACACCCTCTGCTGGCGCTAGTGTTCTTCCTACACCCTTTTAACTTTTTCCCCTCATTTAATAAGCACTATAAAGATACCTTGATGTATTTAAATATTTTTAGGAATTTGATTGTTTTCAAAAAAAAAAAAAAAAAGTCAAACTCGTCACTCAGGTCGATTTTTGGTCAACTTGAACAGTTCATTACTTTGTCTGTACTTAAGGAAAATTTTCTTTCTTTGGCTCTATAGAAAGCCCAAAGCAAGCCCATTGTAGATATAATATCATTATGCTCTCTTGCTAGCCGCTCCATTTTCTCAAAAACCCCATTTTTGTAAATTTTTATTTTTAAAATAATTTTAGATATATTACTTGACTACAAGAAAAAAACAATCTAGAAATGTAATATTTGGGTTGTTTGTCCTCTATATGAGCCGCAATCGCGTGAAATGTGTGCTCATTGGACTAAAATACAGCAACCTTACCGGCGTTGTGCGCCTCTACGATTTCGAAAATATGTTTTATTTTTGTTTACGTTTTGAAAAAGAAACGTAAAGTAGGCGAACTTGTGATATTCATTGTATTTTAAAACTTGAAATAAGAGAGAAACCACATAAGCAGACTACAAAACAATGAGTAACAAGTATATACAAATCAAAAGGCAACGCAATATGCAAAAAATTGTTTCTATATAGAACGGTTCAAAGTAAACGAGGGTGACTACTTATTATACAACTTATTACGATTGAATGATAAATTCTCACACCATTCAAATCTGTACATAAATCTTCTAGAATTTCTTTAACGAGTTTCAAAAGTGGACAAAAAAATACATTCCCCACTTCATCAGATGCGCCCGGCGAAGAGCCACGTGGCTCGAGAAAGCGCATGTGAAGTCAACCTGCCGTCATATTGCACTTCAATTTTGTTGAAAATTGGAGTGTCGTGATCCGGCGTGCGGTGCAAGGACATCACTGGAAGAGCAAGTTGGTTTCCATCTTTACCTGCGTGGCTACATAGTGAGCGACGACATCGTCCATGACTCGTCCCATGCGCTTTTTGCGCTCATTGTCGTCGAAGGGCGGCTGGAGGAACTATTGCCTATTTTCACGCCACTCGTTTATATTTCAGACGGTGCTCCAAGCCACTTCAAAAACAGGCACCAGGTGTACGAATTAAAAAAAAAAAAAGGAATTTCGTCGCCAAGTGGATATTCTCCTCATCAGGGCACGGGAAAAGCTCGTATGATGGAGTGGGCGGCGTGCTCAAGCACCAGGCATTCATGTGTGACTTGATAACTACAGAATTGTACTCCGAAACGAACGTGCAAAGCTTCGTTGAGGCACTTAGACCAAAAGTCAAAGGGATTGTTCTACTTTCAATTGCCAAAGAGAAGCTCACGTGTTTCCGGGAGCTCAAGAAAAAAAGAGTGGGAGAAGGTAAACCCACCAAGAGGCATCCGATCCTCACGCGTGTGGAGGAAGACACTGGAGGAAGGCGCCTTGAACGTTGCCCTAGAAAAGATCTGCGAAAGCACAGAGTAGCTGCATACACGTGTCAAGGCATGCACATACCGCTTTGTGTCCCGAAATTTAGAAAATCATCAGTGAGTGCGTGCCGGCATGTTCAAAACTGCACCTGTGAACTCCGTGGCTCCTACACAGTGTGAAAACTGATTCACAGTTACGTCGAACTAGTAAAAAAAAAAAAAAGTACTGACTTCGGAAAATGTGCCATCAATGTTTTTGTGTTTTTTACTGGTTCTGCGCGCGCATTTCTACATTACTGAGGTGCACGAACTGTGCAGTCAACCGTCGGCGATCAGCAAGATGTGAGGATTACGAAACCCGGCGCATATTTCCCGAAGAGCTATGTACAAGATTTGAATAATGTAAGAATGTATCATTCGATGGTAATAGGCTGGGTAATGAGTAGCGACCCTCGTTTACTTTGAACCGTTCTATATAGAAACAATTTTTGTCATGTTGCGTTGCCTTTTGATTTGTATATACCTGTTCCTCGTTGTTTTGTAGTGTGCTTATGTAGTTTCTCTCTTATTTCAAGTTTTAAAATACAATGAATATCACAAGTTTGCCTACTTTACATTCATTTTTGAAAACATAATCAAAAATAAAAACATTTTCGAAATTGTAGAGGCACAGAATGCCGGTTTGAGGTTTGTTTCTGAAAGTTTGAGATCGATTTTCTCAAAAAACCCCATTTTTGTAAATTTTTATTTTTTTTTTAAATTCTTTTAGATATAATAATCGACTACAAGACATTTCTAGATTGTTTTTTTTTCTCGTAATCGACTATTATATCTAAAAGAATTAAAAAATAAAAATTTACAAAAATGGGGTTTTTGAGAAAATCAACCTCAAACTTTCAACATTTGTTATTTTTCACAACGTTTACGTGAAGGTAGCGGAGCGGCTACTTAGCAGATCATAATAATATAATTATAGCTATAATGGGCATGCTTGGGGCTTTCTATAGAGCCAAAGAAAGAAAATTTACCTTAAGTACAGACAAAGTAATTAATGACCTGTCAAAGTTGACCAAAAATCGACCTGAGTGACGAGTTTGACATTTTTTTAGAAACCAATAAAATTTCTAAAAAATATTTGAATACGTCAAGCTATCTTTATAGTGCCTGTTAAATGAGGGGAAAATTTAAATGGGTGTAGGAAAAACACTAGCGCCAGCAGAGGGTGTCAAACACGCGACCTGCGACGACGGGAAAAAACACTAGTTTCTGCCACTACGGCTTCTACGCTTCGTAACTCGAGAAGAACAAATCTGGGTAACATGCGGCTTGCGCCCTCCTTCATTTGAGAAATGCCCTCAAAACATATATTTTTTTCGTCAAAATTAAAAATTAGACCCTTTTAGCTTGCTTGATTTGAGATAAAACCACCCCTCTATAATTTCTTTCCGTTTTGTCTTTTGCCTTTCTTAAAAACTTCGTGGAAATCAGGTCAGAGTTATACCCTACATTTTAGAAGCGCCTGTCCTGTCGTTCGTGTTTTTTCATTGTCCCCTGTTGTTCACGCTTTTAACATTATATTGGTCACTGTCCCGGTTTCTTCGTCCCACCTTGTCCCGTTCTGTCGCATAGCCCCCCTATTCTGCATGGTGGTCAATGAAAACGATTTATGGCATGTGGTTCTTTTCCGTGTTCATACAGACTCGTTTGGGGTATGTCCATCTTGAAGGTAGTTTGTCCCTTCGCAATTCAGTGGAGTTGCTTGACAGCCTGTCTACCATTTACCAAACTGCCTGTACTTCGTTGTCCTTAGATATAAAGGATTTATTTTACTCCTAGGACAGTAAGCTGTCATTGAGTAAGTTGCGAGACACTCCTCGAGCTGAATCTGGTTTCCTTTCAACCTCTAGTGGGTATTTCGGTCGACGTGTTGTTGCGACTCTTGAACTGTTACTTGAGGTCCCACGTCGTCTGGTGAAGGCTGAAATGACCCCAAACGGGCTGAGGTTCCCAGGGGGAACCTCATGTGGGCTGCTTAAAGGGACAATGAAGACGATTTTATTTAATTTTTTTAAATGGTGTTTTTATGCTTCTTGGGAACAAAGCATGCTGCCCAATTGTTTGTAGACATTTGTGACGGGTATTTCTGTGCCTACGAAAGAAGTCAAGAAACCGAAACTGAACAATCTCCATTCTCGTTTCTCGGCCTCCGAAAACGGAGGTGACGCAGGGTCACTAATTATGCTACGTAAAAAAAAAAAAAAAAAAAAAAAAAAAAAACGCATAGCATGTTTTGTGTTTTCAGTCCAGTTTTCGTTTTGTAGGCAGTGAAATTGCTCATTACAGCACTTCATTTTTTTTTTTTTTTTTTTTTTTAGGCACCAGGTCGTGCAGTCTACTTACTCTGGGTCAACATCCTGGGCCCATGGTTCTTCCAGCCGGCAGCCCCTGAGGTGGATGATAAAAAGCAGAAAAAAATGGAACGCAAGACAAGAAGGCATTAAACTGTTGCTGTTTCAGTGAAAAATAATAAGACCAGAATGCTCTGTTTTAGCAAAAGAAAAAATGTTTATACAAACTATGAATGACCTTAGAATTTCCTGTTGTGTTTTTGACCAATGAAATGAAAACCACACTTGAATTTTATTGCTGTAAACTTCAAATATGATTTAAAAAAAAAAGACGGGTAGAACAAATTCTTATATAATACAAATTATGTACTTGCTCGTTTATCCGTACCATTACAGTTGTCATCTTTAACACGAGGGAAAACTGGGCTAATTGATTGCCGCTGATTATGGTGAAAAACAGCACTGCAGAAACCAGGACTAATTATGAACAGACGCTATACAACAGACACCAACTTGCAACTGAAGCTTTTCCAATGCATGTACAAAAGAACAGAAATCTTACAGCTGTAGCATTGCTTCTTTGCTCTTTTTATGCATTAAACAGCTGCGAGTCAGTGCATGTTCTGTCACTTGTGTTCCTTTGGTTAGCACATGTTTTGAGCACTGTTTTTTACCAAGTCGGGTTACCTACAGGGTGTAGCCGTAAGAAACAACACATTTGGCACGCCTTGCAAAATTTGAATTCCAAACGTACATACCTGGAATTGGGCACACAAAAGTAGTTTTGCAAGAAATTTTATGCCTATTTTTTCAGACCTCAAATCAGAGGCAATAGAATGTTCAAAATAGTGCAAATACGGTGCTGCACACAGGTTTTTGAGCTTACTCTCAGGTGGTCATTGTTTATTATATATTTCGTTAAAAGTATTATCGCAATTATCTTGCTCACTGCCGGCCTCTACTACTGGCTCTTAGCATTTTTGCGTTCTGCAAGCCTCCCGGGCGCGAGCTAATAAACCAGTGTGCAGATGACATACAGGCTAGTATATGACAGGAAATACACGGCCTCCGATTTTAGTTTATTTTAATATTTCACTGCCTCCGAATTGAGCTTTAAATAAAAAAAGAGAGAAAACTTTCGAAACTACGTTCCATGCGCAATTTCCAGTGTTGGGTAAAGTACATCTAAAAGGTGCTTGAAGTAAAGTACAAAGTAAGTGAAAGGTTATGTACAAGTAAAGTAGTAAGTACACCGGGTTCAATGTATTTGAAGTACTATAGATACAATGTACTTTCAAAGTAAAGTACAAGTACTTTAAAAAAAAAAAAAAAAACTTTTATGATGCTCTTTCATCCCCCTATGCAGTGGTTTTCTTAAATTGGTATTCATTGGCCCAGGGATAATCGGGTGCATCAGTTATTTTCGGAAATGACGGCCGATATTGGATAAAGTCAAGTGGCCACCGAGTAGTTGTTTTACTGTCGCTGACAAACTCTTTAATGCAATCAATATGTTGACTTATATGTTGACAGAGCATAATTTTGCGATACAAATTTAGCAAGACCAAATTTGAGGAATGTACTTTGAAGTCGGAAGTTGTACTTTCCTTAGAAAGTACCAGAAAAAAATACTTTAAGTACAAGTACATCCTCGGAGAATGTATAAAGTACAAGTTTTCTAAACCTACCTGAAGTAGTACATACTTTAAGTAATATATATGTACTTAAAGTACCTCCCAACACTGCCAATTTCAGGTATGCATGTTTGTAATTAGAATTCTGCAAGGATGCCAAATGTGTTGGTCCTTATGGCTGCACCCTTGTATATATGTTGCTTTCAGTACAGAGGTAATAAAAGTACAATCGGGCTTTTCTTGGCCACGCCTCATATAATCATTGTTTGTCATGATTGCTAAGCTTTACGGCCACAGCTCGTATGCTAGGATATCAAAGATGTGGCTTGTACATATAGATCTTATATTGCATCATACTGCGCCTGTGATGCAAGCTTGTCTGCGTGATTCTGGGATAGCCTCAATGAGGATGCGTCCTAATATTACGTAGAGGCATGCCAAGTTCTTTCTTTCAACATTATCTGAAGCATATTTTGTATCCGAATGGTATTATGTACAGCCATTTGTTCAAATTGTTGTAAACCTGTTCGTTTTTGAGGGGAGGGGGGCATAAAAAACATGAATAAAACCAACTGAACTTTTTTTTTGTACATTTGAGTCCTTAACAAAATCGTTTCCTAACGATAACACTCCACATTATGATTTTAATACTTTAGCACTGGCAACAATATTTCACTGAGCACTGGTTCAGCAAATGGTGGCACTTATTGTTTTTTAACTATCTGGAATTAAATAGTTATGGAAGTTAGTCTGCCCAGGAAGAAAACCGGTTCCCCATTTTCCTTCTCTCCATTCCCTCGCGCTCTTCTCCCCTCCCCACACGAGCGGCTCTCAGCTACTGCCCGCAGAAAGGAGGTACTATCGATACTATAACTAGTCTCGATAGTACTATAACGAAGTAGCGGCTACAGCGAAGCGATCACGATTTCCCGTTCCCCTTTGCACTTTTTCAATGCATTTGTGTTGTGTCTGTTTTTCGCGAACGAATTTAAGCGGCTCCCGCGGATATAACGATGAGAAATTTTGTGATAATTAAAAAAATAGTAATAAAATTCGGAAAGTTTACTGTCTCGGACCGCCGCACTTTGCGGCCGCGGCGAAGAAGCCACCCAGAAGATGCTGGAAAGGCCGCCGGCGGCAGTCTCTGCAACGTCGTCTGCTCCCCGCTCCTCATCTGGGAAGGGGCTTTACCGCATCGCACGCTGAGAAGCCGTCGTGTCATGCCGATTGGGCGTTCGGAGCGCTAGCGACAACGTACTTACGTTTTCAGTCTGCGTCGGCTGAAGACGTATCTGAGAAACAGGATGTGCGACGAAAGACTCGTGAGCTTGGCGGTTCTCGCTGTAAAAAAAGCCACAGCAAAAAGCCAGGATTTGAGTGACATTGTCGACGCCTTTGATGCTGCCCACCATAACAGGCGACTTCGCCTGCACTAAACTTTGGACTAGTAGCGTGTAAAATTGTAAATATAGGTGAATATTTCAAAAGTGAAATTGTCTGAAAACTTTGCTGTAAATACGTGTAAAAAGATAGAATATACAGAGATTTAAACAATTCCCATACCCAGCTCGATCCAGCAATTGTTCCTCGTTCCTTATTATCTTTCCGTTAGCCATATGATAACTATTATTCTGTCAAAAAAGGTTTATGTTTTTTTTTCTTAACTTAAATGCAACATGTAATGCACATTGACACAGTTATTATTACTAAATAAGGCGATATTCTACAAGATAATTGTATCGACGTCGTTTTTGTGTGTTTTCTGGCAATTTTAGGGACTCCTTGCAAAAGCGGCGTGACAACGAGGTTGGGTAGAAGCGAGCGTGGCCAACACCTCCTAGAAGACAAGGCCGTAGCGCTCTTCTCGTGACGTCGCGAAGGAAGGCCATCGGGGGCACGCGTCGAAGCGAAGGCAACGCGCGTGGATCGACCGTCGTAACGCGCTTTTAGTCACATACGCGTGTCTTATTAGCTAAAATGAAAGCTGCACATATATCAAGGGGTCTCGAAAATATTTTATAACACGGGAAAAATATTACACCGCTAAATAATCGGTATGAAATGGTACGAGGTAGGCGTATAAGAGGAAACATAGTCACGCAATTATTGCTGTAGGAATGCATATTTTACACAGAAATACTTCGACAAAATGGCGAGACACGCAGTGATTGGACACAGAAAAACAGATCACAGTTAAAAATCAGGTAGACGTAGTCAACGCGGACACGGCTAGATAAATATCACTTACGATCATGTAAGCGATGTTATCGCGTGCAGTCACTGAATTCTTGCGTCATACCCCGGCCAGATGGCAAAAATAATGTAATTTCGATCGAATTACATTATGGGGTCGACAAATCAGCTTGCGACGATCGTATAATCACTCAACACCGCGAGCTGATTAAGTCCCATATCATTTCATGAAAATATATTAACTTTTCCGTGTGGCAGGGGTACTAAACATACTATTTACAGTCAACTAATTTACTTCTCCCTATGGGCTCGAGCTGCCTTAGAACAAAATATCTTATTTTGTATACAATAATACTATTACCTTAATACAGTTAAGATTCTAGTATAAAAGCGGTAAAGGCAATAACATAACATTAGTATAAATAAACACATAAGCACAAACAACGTACTTTTTATAATCACACAAACTTGTTATTCACCTTACAGTGAAAACTAGAATATTACCACACACATTTACAAATGTCGACGCAACCGCACACGGATAACGATCGAACAAGATGCCATTCTATCACGAAAAACAAAAAAAAAACAAAAAAAAAAAACCCCGACTGCAGCACTTTACTCGCGTCCCACATGACCAAGAAAGCCCGTATATAAGTTGTTTCTCACCTGTCGATCGTATCCATACGTCCCACAATATCCGTGACGAAAACATTTGAACACAAACTTTCGGTCTCTCTGTCGAGAGGTCTATCGATAATCGACCAGTGTCATCGTTGACTAGTTGCTACACGTCACTCAAACCGTAGCAGGACTTGTTCCGCGAATCCACGTAAATGCCGTAGTATCAAGCGAACACAAAAAAAAAAAAAAAAACTACCCGAGACTGCGGTGACGACAAAAAAACGACGGGTAGGAGTATCAAAAGAACCACACACACGCACACGAGAGCAGCGGCCGCAGTGTGGGAGGGAGGATCACGTCGTCGACCCATCTCTTGCTCGCGTGCGCTCCCTGCGACGATTACTGTTTTTTTTTCGGTTCCCTTCTCTTCTGAAAGTCTCAGCGTTCCTTTTAGGGGCGAAGCTCCTTAGGGGCTAGCCATGTCCGTATGTCCGTCCGCCGTCCGCCGTATGCCGGCGTCGGGTGCTCGTGCTTCTGCTCGTGAGATCACGTGCTCACGAGCACGTGAGCACATGCTCACGTGCTCGTGTAGGGCAAAAAAAAAAAAAAAATTGGAAAAAAAAGATGAAAAAAATTATGAAAAAAGAAAAAGAAGAAAAAAAAAAGAGTAGGGGGTTCTGAGATGCCATCCCATCTGTCTGCTTAAAAAAAGAAAAAGAAGAAAACCACACATTTTCCTACTGACATGAATGAAAAGGCTCAAAGAAAAAGAAGAAAAAAAAGAGTAGGGGGTTCTGAGATGCCATCCCATCTGTCTGCTTAAAAAAGAAAAAGAAGAAAACCACACATTCTCCTACTGACATGAATGAAAAGGCTCGGCATGCTGCGGCTCGGCGTCTACGCAGACAAGCACCACCAGAGCTTCGCCCCAAGCAACATCATTCACCACGTGGAGATGCGGTCAATTTTTAGACAGTCAGCAGCTCACACACAACGTAAATTTACCAGAATCGGAGCCCGTACGAGGGAAGAAAACGTCCCAGCGGATCGGTTCATTCCAACGTTACTAAAACACTCAGTTGGGAAACTGCCATAGAAACTGCTCTAAAAAAAAGTGGCGCCGATCTGTCCTCGCGAACCGAGCTAATGGCGAACACAACGCCTCCATTTCTCCCGCAGCGGTCACTCGAGGAACCGCACGTTACTTCTATTTTGGCTTTAATCGGCCATTCTGGCGCCGAAACAGATACAGTGGAAAATGTGACAGGGGTGCCACCCCAGTCTCCCCAGCGGACGCGCCGCGTCTCACTACCGAAGTTAAAATGCACCTAGGTCGGGACGCGCTACCTGAAAACACCGCTGAGGCATGGTTGTATAAAAACAATATTAATTGTGCCGCAAAACCTTGCAAACTAAAGATTTTAAAAACATCACGCGCCCTTCATTTTGTACCAAACTCCAATAAATTTCATACAAAAAGGGTCTTTTCCGTTTGTTTTTACGCAAAAACATGCTTTCTAAAAGCTCAAGTTGACCACAATACAAACAAATGATAAAGAGTGGCGCTGTTGTCGTATTTAGCTCGGTCTCGGTGGACGCCAGCGGCCCAGGTTTCGACGGCGAGTTTCCCAACTGAGTGTTTTAGTATGGTGCTTGGATCGCGTCTCCGACTGGTGTGTTTAGCGTCCTATCCCGCCCATACATCAGAAGTGGTCCCGAAGTGGCAACAAATGACGTCACAGAAGCCGGAGTGTCATGCTGTTGACTGTCGCGATCCTGGCGGTTGGCCGTAGAAATGCTGGCTAAAAGCACGAGCGAACGTGAGTGTCGCTGTCGTCACGGCGTCCCAGGCGTCAAAACTTCCGGCTGCTGTAGCTTCCGTGGACCGTCACAGTGGAGAGCGACCTGCAGCAGAACAGGCGTCTGCCATATACAGGTTTTTTTTTTTTTTTTTAAGCTTAACAGATTTGTTTAAAAAAAGCCGTGAAAGTTACACTTATGCCGCTTGTGGAGGTGAGTTATACGGCCAGGGGGACAGATTCTAGGGGGCTAATCGTAACGATCAGTCGGCTAATTACTTAAAATTTGTTAATTAACTTTTTAATTAATGAAAATAGACGTATGGTTCCAATTAGAAATTTGCTCAGCGTCGTCGAAAACCCCTAAATCAGTCATTTTCAGAAAGACTTTGAGCGCGTGAGAAGCGTAGTAGTGAACTGAAGTTGCCGCTCGTGGAGCAGGTACAAAGCTAGAGGTTGTGATAAGGCGCCCGCGCGATTTTTCCGTCTCTTATCTAGCCCCAGCCTTGTACCTGCTCCACGAGTGGTAACTTTAGTGCACTACTACGCTTCTCACGCGCTCAAAGTCTTTCTGAAAATGACTGATTTAGGGGTTTTCGACGACGCTGAGCAAATTTCTAATTGGAACCATACGTCTATTTTCATTAATTAAAAAGTTAATTAACAAATTTTAAGTAATTAGCCGACTGATCGTTACGATTAGCCCCCTAGAATCTGTCCCCCTGGCCGTATAACTCACCTCCACAAGCGGCATAAGTGTAACTTTCACGGCTTTTTTTAAACAAATCTGTTAAGCTTAAAAAAAACAAAAACACCAACTCATGTTTACAAACAAACCGGAGCGCCCGGAGCGCCCCTAGCGGACACCACCGGCGCCGCGCATGCGCGACGCGGGTGTGGGCAAGAAGCTCGCCGTCGCCCATAAACAAACCATTGAAATGCAATGTTGTCGGCGTCTGTGTGAGTCCCCCTGCCCTTTTTCGCGTTCGAATTGTTGGTTCTACGTCTTCCTGGCGACGTCTGACTATCTTGAGTGGTGTAAGCGAAATTACCGAGGCTCGTTACACCGCAAAACTTCGCGTGAATAATGTGACATGTGGCGATTCATTCCGCGTGGACGCCGCAGATTGTACGCTAAAGCCTGATTCACATGATGAGATTTCGCTCGCAATTTTCAGTCACGACGCCGCTCGGGCAGCAAAAGCGTGAACTGTAGCTGAGGTGGTCGACGACGATACTGAAAATCGCAAGCAGAATCGGACCAACTGAATTAGGCATAACAAGTCGGTGTTGGTCACTGGTAACAATGACCAACATCTCCTTGTATCTACTGTTTACATCGAGCCTGCTTACCAACCTTCAAATTTAGGTCTTTTGAGGCCTGCACTCACTTCTTATCGCAAGTACCGGGCCAACATTTGGTCTACGGACCGGCGTCGTCTAAGAGAGCAGACGACAAGCAGAAACGTTTGAAAGAGCAGACGACAATTCGAACAATCAGGCGGCCGTTTGAACTTGAAGACGCACTGAACGTAGTCCGCAGGTGGTCCGCACAACTTGACAGTTTTCTGGCGTTCATGTTGGAACAAAACAAATAAATCTAATGACCACAAGTATCTGTGAATTCAACCCAAAGTGCTTCCCGCCCAAGCAATCGTTGTCAAACGGCGTCTGCTTTTCCCTTTTCACGGCAGATATCCAGAATCTCGGACGAACCGAGCACGTAAAACTGACTTTCAAACCTTTCTCGACACTTTTGGTACGGCCCCAGTCGCGGCATTTTGACGAGAAGGCAGGTTTCTTTCTGGTTCCTTTCAAAACAACGCAGGAATACACGTCTGGCATGGGGACTTCTGCCCACAGCCCCAGACCGGAAGTGCGACCGACGCGCCACCACCGCGCCGTGATGTCACAGAGATGAGTTCGTGTATACCACAACTGTTAAGACGCCGCCAGGATCGCGACCGGCGACAGCATGACACTTCTATGACGTCATCATGCTGAAATCGAGGGACCACTTTTTTGGCCGCGGTAAACACACCAGTCGGAGACGCGTTCCAGGCACCATAGTTTTATGGTGAATTCCACTCGTAGATCCGGAGCGCTTCTTAAAATCCGCGAGGGAGGCAAAATTCCGCTCCGTGGGACCCGCTCCGAATCGACGAGGGGAAGATAAACTCGCCTTTTTGGAGCGACCTCCCCCACACCCCTTCCCATCGCTTTCCCCTCCGCCGTTCAAAATGGCCGCTGCTCGTACTTGACCAGGCGCTGACTTGACAAGCCCACCAACGCCTGAGCCGACTGATCTTTCCGACGCAGAAATAACACGCGCGCGACACAGGCCGGGCGAAATTATACGTACCACGGCGCTCATGTCGCAAATAACGAAGACGTCCGTGTTCGGCACCGTCACATACCTTTCGGCCGCGTCGAAGCGGCGGGGCACGGACAGCGATTGCCAGCGGTGGAGTTCAGATTTCTGGTACGACTTTAATAAACACAGAGGTAACAAACCATCACTTGCACGGTCGTTGCCTAATCTCTTCTTGCTTTATTGCACGGGAAAACGCCGGCGGAGTGCCGTGTAAAAAGGTAAACAATCATTGGCTGCGGAATGAACAGGCCTAACCTTGCGTCTGCCTCCGGCTTTCCTGTCGTTCTTCCTCTCACGATCACAGATGTCAGCACTTACGATTTACCACGCTCCACAGTCCCGGCTTTGTATCCCTGATCTACGCGAGGTAGAAGCGTTCGAGCCGTCACAATCCCACGTAAACAACCGATGCACCCGAACAGATCCAACTCGACGACCCGTCCGGCCCGCCGACCTCGCCAACCTCGCCGCGCATGCGCAAAGGAAATCACGTGGGCCGCTCTGTCAATTTCCGGAGAGATCTGTGAATTCCGCTCGCAGATCTCGAGCGATCCAAAAGCGCTCCATTTGGAGCGCGCATATTCCGCTCGCAGATCTGGCTCGAGCTGGTCATCTTCCCCTCGTAGATCTCTGGCAACGCCCGCTCCACGGAGCGCCTCAAACTCCGCCGAACTTGCTCCGTTGGTTCATTCGAAAAGTGTGGTGATCTGCGGGATTGCACGTAGTCCCGTGGTTACGGGGATAATCATAAATATAAAAAATTGGTACTTTCAACCTTGGTAGCGCGTTGTATAATATGTTTATATTATATATACAGGGTGTTTTTTTTTTTTTTTAAGCTTAACAGATTTGTTTAAAAAAGCCGTGAAAGTTACACTTATGCCGCTTGTGGAGGTGAGTTATACGGCAAGGGGGACAGATTCTAGGGGGATAATCGTAACGATCAGTCGGCTAATTACTTAAAATTCGTTAATTAACTTTTTAATTAATGAAAATAGACATATGGTTCCAATTAGAAATTTGCTCAGCGTCGTCGAAAACCCCTAAATCAGTCATTTTCAGAAAGACTTTGAGCGCGTGAGAAGCGTAGTAGTGAACTGAAGTTACCGCTCGTGGAGCAGGTACAAAGCTAGAGGTTGCGATAAGGCGCCCGTGCGATTTTTCCGTCTCTTATCTAGCCCCAGCCTTGTACCTGCTCCAAGTATGGTAACTTTAGTGCACTACTACGCTTCTCACGCGCTCAAAGTCTTTCTAAAAATGACTGATTTAGGGGTTTTCGATGACGCTGAGCAAGTTTCTAATTGGAACCATGTGTCTATTTCATTATTTAAAAAGTTAATTAACGAATTTTAATTAATTAGCCGACTGATCATTACGATTAGCCTCCTATAACATGTCCCCCTGGCCGTATAACTCACCTCCACAAGCTGCATAAGTGTAACTTTCACGGCTTTTTTTAAACAAATCTGTTGAGCTTAAAAAAAAACAAAAAAACACCCTGTATAATAAACTGTACAATACTGCGCTTTTAAAACATATATTAATGTCGGATAAACGCTCACGAACACCCCGCGCCGCTCGACAAGAAACGTTTTTTTCACTTCGATGCCCGGAAATTTTTCTGACGTAGTTGCGCGATGGACTTCCTTCTCCGACATTGTGACGTAACGACTCGGAGCGCTCTGGCCTTCTCTTCTAGGAGGTGTTGGCGTGGCGCAGTCACGAATCACGCTACGAGAGTTTTGGTTTTGAGGCATTATTAGCGCAAGCCTGCATGTGTGTGTACATTG
Source organism: Ixodes persulcatus (assembly GCA_013358835.2). NCBI lineage: Eukaryota > Metazoa > Arthropoda > Arachnida > Ixodida > Ixodidae > Ixodes > Ixodes persulcatus. The sequence continues at coordinate 1,486,607 of JABSTQ010009550.1, read as the reverse complement.
TTAAAAGTGAAGGCAATAACGCTGCGTTCTTGCTTTCTCTGAGAGTCACCGTTTTGTGCGCGAAAACGAATGCAACAGTTGCTAAGCCTTCACCAGAAGAGATAATATTATTGTAAATATGCATGTTTTTCGATTTGAGTCACTTGACGTCAGTTTCGCATGGAAGTGTGCGTCCCATATTCGCAACGTCTTCTGGTGTTAGGACACACACGAACGTTTAGGAAGATAGGGAGAGTTAGGAATGTCGGATGTGCAACGTCGAGCATTATAGTTCTGTGTTTAGTTTTATGCAGATACATGAAAATCGCGAAATAACTCTAAGTTAAAACGCAATATTATTTTGTTTTGAAACACACTACTTCTGAGCCGAAAACAGAATTGGTGTAATTGCGAGGAGTGCTTTAAAATTACTGTCGGCCAATGTTTCAACTACCTCATTGCATCACTGGAAAGGTCAAATGAAAATCACGTTATCCAGAATGTACAGCGCCATTCGTCACTTGCGCAGTGGACTGCGTAAATTACTGGTCGATCTTCTATTCTTAAGGCAGAAAATATTGAAGAGAACCACACTCGCACACAAACGCACAGTTACCGTGTTGCCTACTCCACATCTCGCCGTAACCGCTGGTTCTACTACACTGCACGATGGTAACCGCACGACTGCACGGCGTCCACTTGCAATCCATGGCCCCGTCGCGTTCTCGCGCGTGTGCGGACATTTACCGATTTTTTCGCCGAATCTTTGCCGAACTTTCCTTCAAAAGTTCGGCATTTGCCGAACTTCGTCGAATCTGAAGTTCGGCAGATTCGGTCCATCACTAGTAAACACGTCAAACCCCTATGCCCAACGCGCCTCTTATGCAGAAGACCAACGATATCTGCCGCGCTGAATGAGCAAGAGGCCATAATTGCTTCCCTAGAAGAAATGATTAAAGGAGCTGTGCAACGATATTCAATAGACCTATTGCTAAATTACCCAAGCATCAAGGAGAATGATGGGAATGTATGGACACGCGCCACACGCGCTCGCCTTCCCCGTATAAAAGATTCGAAGTAAAACACCAAAATAAAGCGTTGACAAGCGCGCGTGCAAATGCCATTTGTTTTAGACATTTGGTTTAGAAAAGCTACTATACTTCGTCTCACCTTAGTATGGACTATTGTTAGCCGCGCGTGCTAAAAGCGCGAGCTAGTCGCTTTGAATGAAGCCGCGGCGGCTGCACGAGCGCTCGTGCAGCAAGTGCTCTAGTCAAGGCAGTCAAGGCTGGCCGCTCGCGCTAGCACAGCCTTCGCGGTTAGTCCATGCTAGGGTGAGACGAAGTATACTGCTGACGCCAGCACGTGCAGCGCGTGTAACTACACTCGGAGCATGCTCCCTGGCGCTTGGGAATTTCGCAAAAGGTCTATTGGAATGTTTTCAGTTTACACGAGCTTACTGGCACTAGTGGGACTCAAGGATACTCGCATGCAATGCCACTGGCCAAGAAGCTCCTTTGTTGCGGTGTAATTTCAAGGACAAAAGCGATCATTTTCATTCAATCTCTCCTTTGCAAAATTCGATGACGTAACGTGGGGATCGCAGTACACCCATATGACGATATTTGAATGCGGTTCATAGATTGGACCCGAGCATTGCGTGGGCACTCGATTTGGGCTCGTGATAATTGATAGCTCGAGAAGCATTCGGGTAGTGGCCCGTGTCCAATCGCTGCAACGACGACAATAGCCGAGCCATAACAATGTCTGGAACTCAGCGCGTGTCCTGTGCTTTTCCAACCCCAGCGCGTGGCTATGATCAACTTGGCGGCATATTATCGGCTCCAGATCACGTGGCCGCTTGTTCTGGCTGCGAGTTGAGGGGGTGAACGCTGCTCGTTTTTCTTTAATTTTTTTTCTGGGACTTCTATTGCGTGGGGTGAAAAACGAACGCGTGTTTCATAGGTCATTAACGTCAGGGATCTGTTCTAAGCGGTATTTGCGCATAGTAAAAAAATTGTTGCATAGCGCCTTTAAAGAAGCACCGACCGAGCTGTCTGCTAAGATTGGTATCCAGAGCCGTATATGTAGAGAGTTTGGCCATTCGTTGGGAAGTATAGGAGACAAATGAGGAGGCGCCATTGGCCGAAAGCGGGCTGGGCGTGTTCCAGGGCGTCTTCAGAAATTCGAATGTGACCAACCAGAAGCCGGAAATAATACCCTGGCGGTGGTCGCGAGAAACAAACCTGATAACTGCATTGGAGCAACTCTCGATGACTGAAAATATGGTACACGTGATGTCTCAATCACGCTCATCCAAAATGATGGTGGAAGAGTGCGACTAGCGGAACGATCGACATAATCCGTACGCCAAGCACCATAGTCGAGGGCCGGGAATCTGCCGCAGTGTTGCCAACCTATTTTTCGAAGATACCCCACCCCAGCGTCCAGAAAACCCTACATTACCCTACAAGTGTCTCTTATTACCCTACATTTTACCCTACGAGGCAAATCTTTGTTCAAATAATACTGTTACATGGATTATGATACAGTGTAATATTAATACAGTACAAAGCGACAGGGCACGCATGCACGCGCACACCTGCGTTATTCTAGAACACCATGCTTGCATGTGCCCTGTGTAGCATCAGCACGACAGTGATGTAGCGAGCGCACAGACATCCCCAACCAAGGAGGTTATAAGTACTAGGAGGGGGCACGTTGCAATATTGGTGAAGCCTAGTCATAAAAAGTTTAAACGATGTTGTGGCCAACGTGACCGTAGATCTTTCTGGCAATTGGTGCGCGTGACATGTCACGTGTGAGATAGATGGTTGATTGTAGAAGGATTCCTTGCAGGCTTGCGCGCGCTCCGTTCGGTAAGTTTTATGAAATCGAAGGCTAGACGAAGGCTAGCTACGGTCACGTGATGTGCTCACGTTGGCCTGATAAGTGAGGAGGGTGAGGAGGAAAATGAGAAAGGCGAAGCGTCAAGGGAGCATGGCTTGTGGAGGCTACGCGGCGGACGTCATGCCCTCTCCTACCCTTCTATCCTCCTTGTCCCCAACCAGCATGTTTAGCCGATTTGTCGTCAAATTAAAAACTGGGCTATGTGGGACCAGCACTCGCGGCGACAGACAAGGCGGCTCATTACAAAAGGAAGCTGATCCAAAGGGTATATTAGATTTTTTTTGTGTGCCGCCTAGGGATTCGTCAAACTGAGGTACTATTTCGACAAACTAGGCTATTATACCAGGGGAGGATAGGAAATCGGCGGCTCTTCCGTATTCGCTAAAGTGTCATTCGATGAAACGTCATGGTTTCGGCTTCGTCCGCTAAAACTTCGTTCGCTCAAGTGAACGCCTCCAGTCCCAACTACTTGTGCAGTCGGTAGGCAGTCTTCAAACTGCCTACCGACTGCACAACGTGCCGGAAAGCTCCACGGCAGCTTTGAAATCGGTCTCCGTACTCGTCGATCATCCGTGATCGACGCTTTGTGGTCGTGGTCAGGAGGGTTAATTGCAACGCACCAAAACAAAAGAGCGCCCAGGACAAGTAGTAGTTCCAGCTATGGTTATTTGCAGCATGCGCACCTTACGCCAGCGCGTAGAAAAGCCCGGTTGAACAGGTGGCTGCCGGTTCTGGTGGGCTCGGGGTGGTTCTTCCCGTGGTGCCACGTGTTTTTCAGGTGTACAGAGTAATCAGAGAAAAATTGTCGGGAAGATTTCCACTGGGAAAATACCTCTTCTGGCTCCAAACTCCCTATGCGCAACTCCACCTCCTCCTACCTCTCCCACTTGCTCCAGCTCTCCAATACTCTCCAACTTGGTGTGCTTTGCTCTCTGTTAGCCCGTCTTGCAACTTGGATACTTTCCTTTTGCATGATGTCGTGGTGTGGCAGCACACGGGTTGTAAAGCTATGCGAAGCTTGCACGGCAGCTTTGTTTTTTTTACTGTTTTTTTGTTTTGTATTATGCTCGCCGTTGAAGAAGCAACGTGTGAAAATACCCTACTTTTGGTGGGGAAATGGCCGGACGGTTCTACAACCCTACATTGTACCAAAAATGCCTAAAATACCCTACAATTAGGGTAATTACCCTACGGTTGGCAACACTGATCTGCCGTCCGAGCGGTCACACTCTGTCCGAGCAAAACAGAGTTGAGCGGCGCATTCGTTTCTTACATCTTTCTGCATGATCATGATCAAAACAACACGTGCATCCTATTTTCAACCACGAAGAGTCACTACACTTCACTCTTACGCGCTTATTAAAACCATATACGAACATAGACCTTTGATCAGAACTGTTTCTCGCTACCACCGCCAGGGGATTCTTTTTGGCTTCTGGTTGGACAAGAGAGCATGCCAAGCCCTCTTTCCTTACTCTTTCCGAGTCTGGCGCACGCCCTGGCTCTGGCCGCGCCTCCCATTGACCAAACTCTCTACATATACGGCTCTGGTGGTATCCTACGCGCCTTGGAATCGGGAAACACGCACCTTCTGTTGGAAATTGCTTTGAGGGTGTTCTCAGTGCTTGAGGACCTAAACACATACCTATAAGGACGTTCGTCGACAGTACAGGGAATGCTTCAAGTGGTGGAGTCTTCCAAGCGCGAGTTGTGCCATCTGCGGTCTGAAGAAATGTTCGATGAACTGTTTGAGCAGGTCGCCATAGCTGCTGGGGATAGATGGATGGATGGATGAATCCGGCTGAGCCCTTTGGATCGGGCGGTAGCTTACGCCACCTAGCCATTTTGTCTTACCATTTAAGCTTAGAATATTTAAATGTGAAAACTATATTCACTCCGCACTGAAAAGAAAGTGAGGCTATAAAACCCCCTTGCCATCAGTTAATAAGAAAATACCTAGTTTTCTCTCGCTTTCTGCCACCATTCACTTAATCTTTGCTTGGTAATCTCTGTTGTCTTGAAATCCACTTTTCCTTCGCTGTCTCTACAACCCAGTGACTTTATTAAATCTATGTTGTCTTCGGTAGGCATAGGGTGAAGCCCTTTACAGTAGTGCTCAGCCGTCTCGTCCTCCTCTCCACAAGCAGCGCACACTGTATCCATTTCCTGGTACTGCGCTCTATATGTTCTGGTTCGCAAAACACCTGTCCTTGCCTCAAACAACAATGAGCTTCCCCTAGAATTGTCATAAATGCTTTCTTTGGCAATAACTGTTTTGTTTAATCTATAGCTTTCCAGAGCCGTCTTTGTCTGCATTCCCTCTAGCCACCGATCTCTTTCTGTGGCCTTAACTTTCTTCTTATTCTTAACTGAGACCTGCTCTTCAGTAACCCCACTATAGCTTAAAAACGTTCCTCTTAATTTCCTAGTGCGCTGTCTCCACTTTGTGTCTATACTCCTCATGTATAAAAAGCTGAAAACCTTTCGTGCCCATTGCTCCCCATCCATTTGCCTTAACCGATCCTCAAAATCTATCTTGCTCACAGCTTCCCTGCCCTGAAATGACGCCCATCCCATGTCTCCTTGTACTCCCTGGTTTGGCGTTTTGCGATGTGCCCCCAAAGCCAGCCTACCTACTCCGCGCTGTTTTATTTTTGTCTTGCATGCACTTCGGATTTCATGCATAGCACTGCGCTTCCAAAAGTCAAGCCAGGCACCATGACCCCTTTCCAAATCTCTCTCACCACCTCGTACCTGTTTTAATTCCAAAGTGCTCTATTTTTCATTACAGCTGCATTTCTGTTGCCCTTACCTATTATATACTTTTCATGCTCACTGAGATATTCTGCACCATTACATATCAATACTTCTAGATACTTGTATTTACTAGCTCTCTCAACTGTAATATTCTGTATCTTCAGCCTCTCAACTTCATCATTGTTAAAAATCATGACTGCTGATTTTTTACTACTGAATTCTAAACCTAATTCCTCTCCTTCCCTACCTGATGCTCATTAATTCCTGCAAATCTATCCTGTTGTTAGCCATTAGCACGATATCATCCGCATACACCCGGTAAGGATTGCTGAATTTTTTGGCCTAGCTTACTGTACGAAAGGTCGAATCCAAGCCCACTCTTCTCTAGTCTATCCTCCAATCCTCTCAGATACAATATAAACAGCAAAGGCGATAACGGGCACCCCTGCCTAAGGCCTCGTCCTATCTCTATTTTCCCCGTTGCCTTTCCTTCCCATGTTATAATCACCTCATTATCTTTGTAAATGTTCCTTAATATTGCTGTTAGTCCTTCATCTAGGTTTAAGCTCTCCACTATGTCCCACAGATTCCTTTGGTTCACATTGTCATAGGCACCCTTGATATCTAGAAATGCCAGCCAGAGCTGTCTGTTTTCTTTTTGCGCTATTTCTATACACTGTGTTAGAGAAAATATATTGTCCTCCAACCTTCTTTGTTTCCGAAACCCGTTCTGTAGCTCGCCCAGTATGCCCTCGCAATCTACCCATTCCTCCAGTCTGTTCTTTATAATCTGCATTACCAATCTGTAAATAACTGGTGTCACGGTTATGGGACGATAATTCCTAATATGAGACTTATCTCCCTTTCCCTTATATATCATACTCATCCTACTAAGCCTCCATTCATCTGGAATATTTCCTTTTGTTATCATAGTGCTCACTACCTCCCTTAGTTTTGCCGTAGATTTAAGACCCAAACTCTTCACCAGCTTGATTGGCATACCATCTGTGCCTGTCGACGTGCCACTAGGGACTCTTCGTTCCGCCTTTTACCATTCCCTTTGTCCAAAATCCGCGATGTCACAAGCTGAACTGCTACTTCCTTCGGTTCTCCTATCTTCCACATGTACCCGTTCCCGAAATTTCTCCTCCATCACTGCTTATATATCGTATCGCATCATCTCCCTCTAATTGATCTCCCTGATGCGAGAGTATGAACTTCTGTCTAGCTTGCGTCGTTTCACTGAGTGAGTTCAAGTGCTCCCAAAACTTCTTGGCTGCGTTTATATCTTTCTTGCTTACATTGCTCATTCATTCTTCACCCTTTCTTTGAATTTTCGCATTGATCAAACTGAATGCCTCTCGGCGACGTGTTATAAAAGTGTCCCATCTTCTTTTTACTTCCGTTTCTGACTCCCCACTACGCTTGGAATGCCTGTGTTCTCTAGAGGCTTCCTGACGTTTTTGTATCGCTTGCTTCACTTCTTTGTCCCACCAGCTTTTTGGTCTATGTCCTTGCTTCCCCTTTCGTTTACTCTGAACTTTGTCTAGTTCCAGAACAAAAAGCCTAGTTAGGCTCTCATAGGTCCAATTTGTATACCGTTGCCCTGAAACTGCTTCCTCTATTCTTTCAGCAACTATTTCCAACTCTTTGTCGCTGCAGAAAGTGTGCTTTGAATTATGTTGTTTAGTTTCAGCATTTATTTCTCTGGCAAAATTCAGCTTAATACGTTTGTGATCACTACCAAGACTCTTGGAACCTTCTTCATCTATTTTCATTACTTGTAACTTACCATATATTTTGTGTGGCATGAGTGCATAATCTATAGTTGAATGTAGATTGCCAGTTTCCCACGTTATGTGCCCGTCACACTTCTGACTGGTATTACATAAAACTAAGTCATGCTTTTCCACCAGTTCTAGTAATATTGTCACGAGGGCGTTCGCCGTACCTTGGGCGAGGGTCATTCGGCGCAAACCCTCGTAGGCCCATTTGACGATAGGGGCACCTCCGGTAGACGTGGTCGGCCTCACCGCAGTGGTAGCACAGCGGTCGCCTGTCGGCCGTCCGCCACACGTCGGTCTTCCTCGGCGAGGGTTGCTCCGGACGGACGTACTGGGTCTGTCCTTCCTGACGCCGCAGATACTGCGGCATTGCAGGGTCTCGTCGGGGTGGTGCCGTGGCCTGGTGGTTAGCTTGCGGCGGTCGTCGGGCCATGGCAGCGTAGCTCAACGTTGGTTCCTCTGGCGTCGTCGTGTTGGTGGAAATTTAGGGCTGGACGGCTCGGTGAACCTCCTCTCGGACAACCTCGGCGAGTGATAGTGAGGACGGGCTATCCGCAGTGGGGAGCATCTTGCGAAGCTCTTCCCGGACGACTTCACGGATGATGTCGCGAATGCCGGGGATGCTAGGGCTGATGTCGTGGCCCAATGCAGAAGAGGCAGCGATGCTCGAGTGCCGATGGTAGTGGCTGGCTCTTGCGAGGAGGGCACGTTCCATGCTCGTGGCTTCCTTGACGAAATCTTCGACGGTGGCTGGAGGGTTGCGGACAAGACCACCGAAGATGTCATCCTTAACGCCTCGCATCAGGATCCGTAGCTTCTTTTCGTCGGTGGCTTGAGGGTCGGCGCGATTCGTCAGGTGGAGAACGTCTTCGACGAAGCTTGTAACGCTCTCGGTCGGCCCTTGGGTTCTCGCTCGCAGGAGTTCTTCGGCACGCTGTCGTCGCTGCTGGTTGGCAAAGGTGCGTCGTAGCTCGGCCTGGAATTCTTCCCACGACGAAATCGACGCTTCGTGGTTCTCGAACCAGGTGCGTGCCGTGCCTTCCAGAGCAAAGTAGACGTTCTGAAGGCACTGCTCCGGCGTCCATCTGTTATGGCGAGCCACTCGCTCATAGTGAAGGAGCCAGTCCTCGACGTCTTCATAGATTTCTCCATGGAAAAGCGTCGGCGATCGGGGGGCGACGGGCAGGACAACGACGGGCGGAGCGGTCATCGTCGCGGTCTTCTTGGATTTCAGCGGCAGAGGTCCGAGTTCCGGCGGTAGGCCTTGGTTACGCCGACTTGACCGGGCCTTCGTCTGGTCTTCTGCGAAGGGTAGTCTCCCGGGGCTGAGAACGTCACTTGGCCGGCGTGTTTTCGGTGGGGTACGGTCCACGGGCATAGAACGCAAATGTACCCCGCACCTCCACCAAAATGTCACGAATGACAAGTGATGAGGCGGCGAATAACTGAAGAAACTAAACGTTTAATGGGGCGAACTTGTGCCCAAAAATAAAGAGGAAAAACTATAACAACAGAAGAGAACAAAGCGTCGCGGGCGTCGAGATCGGCGTGACAGTAGAGTCGAACGCTGGGGCGAAAACTGACTTGGCTTGCCAGGCGGAGCCCCTTTTGTACACGCGTGGGCTTCCGGAACATTCGGCGTAGAAGGTTCGGGACGTAGAAGATTCTAACCTCGAATTAGCAAGGCGGTTCTCGAATTTACTAGAACATCACATTACGGCGTCAACAAAATGTGTAGGCACGGCCAGAAATCGAACCCTGGCCTTTCGCGTGGGAGTCAGGCGCGATAACCCTTAGGCCACGCGCGCGCTGCCTACCTGGCCAGCTGCGCGCGCGGCAATATGCTTCCAGTTGAGTCCGTATACCCATCCAGACCCTTGATATGGGCATTCATGTCTCCCATAATAATTATTTCAGAGCCTTCCCCTAGCTCGCTAATGTCTCTCGATATGCAATCAATCATTTTTCTGTTTTCCTTTTTAGCACCTGTCCCTGTCCATAAGTAAACAACTCAAAGGACTGTTGATTCCCCAGCGACTTTTCCTTTCAGCCAGAAATGTTCGGCGCACTCCTTTCTGATGCTTTGAAAGTTCATGTTCTTCTTAATAAATGCTCCAATTCCACCTCCCTTCCTCGTTCCCTCCATTCTGTTGCATTCTTCCCACATATAGTCAGGGTTGCAAGGTGGCTGCTTCATGTCTCTGAGATGTGTTTCCACTAACCCATACACCACTAAATCCTCCTTTCTTAGTTGCTCCTCTACCTCTTCCCATTTGAACCTATTTCTACCACCCTGCATGTTAATATATCCAATGTCTGATTGTGCTGTTTATTTATACCTGTTCTTACGTTTTCTCCACTTTTTAACCCTGGGTGCCTCTTCTGACTTTGTTAGGTTTTCAGTTACTTCAGTGCCCCCAGGGCCCTCGGTCTCCCCCAAAAAGCAGTCACTTTGCGGCCCATCCTATCCCCCACGCTGTAAGCCGTGGCCGTGTAACCCATCCTATCCCCCACCCTGTAACCCGTGGATGGCAGTGTACATGCAGTGGAACCACCGAGATCTAGACGGCGCCCCGCCAGGTACGAGAAAGGGAGCACCAGTGACCTTCCAGTTGAAGCGAGAGCCTATTTTCGGCGTGTATTTTTTTTCAATAGTTGATGCAGCACTGTCGGGCATTGAGAGATGCTTTAATCCAGACTCGGAAGGAATTGTGACATATAAGGCGCTGGAAACTGTTCTTTTGAACACGCAATCGGAAGCAGATGTGGGCGTAATCCGACGATACAAAGACATTGACTCCCATAAAGTCATGTCTTGCGTGCGCCTGTTGCACGAAGAACACTCCGATCTAAGATCTATCGACGATGTTGCAGCGGCAATTCGGAATATGCATGAGTCAACGCGCCAGTACTTCCAAGATGTAGAGTGTGTTCTCATGGTCATCCTGGTGATGCCAGTCTCCTCCTGTGAGGCGGAACGATCGTTCAGTGCCTTGAGAAGGTTAAAGACATGGTTGCGGAGTACCATAGGGGAGACACTCCTAAGCTGCATGGCACTGCCACATGTTCAGCAAGACGTTGTAGACCGCATGGAGTTGTTGCAGCTGATGGGCAGTTTTGTCAGCGCATGCAAGAACCGCGCTATTGTTTTTGGAGCCTCTCTGAGGTTCTAAACCGGGAAACTTAGGGACCTATTACGAGTCCATATTTCAGAGTCCTGGGTTGCCATTACGCGTGTTACTCGCAAGCAATAATAACTAGAAAATTTCTGTTCACGCACTGCTGTTTTGTGATGATTTTGTTTTGTTTTGTATACATTTTTATTTTGGAGTGAAATCGTGTTGTGTTTTATGTTTTGCTACCGTAGCTGCTAAAAGGATGGCATGGCCCCGTCAGGCACTGCTGCCTTTAGCCACGTCACCTGAGACAGAGTTCCACATTTTTTTTTTTTTTAATTTTCTTTAATGACATACTTTAACTATCTAGGCTGTTTAAAAAATGTTTTTTCCTTAGTATGCGTTCTTTGTGGGGTCTCGTCGGCCACCATCTGGTCAACAACCGGACGGCGGCGTCTGGGGACTGGTTGTCGGTCGCCTCCGTGGCGAAGACGGTGTCTTTGGTGCCCGAGTGCCTCCTCCATCGGGGGCCATCTGCAAGACATTGGAAGCGCAGGCGGTGGAAATGCTCGGACCCACCTCCCGGAGAGCGTCGGCGTCCGCGGACCTGAAAGCACTGCGGCAGAGCCAGAAGGGGAGCTCCAGCGGAAGACCGGCCACGGCAGGAGACAAAAGGCTCTCGCCTCTGGTGCGCGGCGACCGCGGGAACAACGGGGGAAACTGGGACGACGGACGACGGGAGATTGGAAGAGGGGCTCTTGCGCGGGAAACGGACCACGACGGACGTTCACGGTGGTGGCAACCTCGACGTTGACAAGGACTGAGGCAGCCAGGCCCACACAAGGCTCCGAACAGTAAAACGTTTTGATTCAATCCTTGCTCGTGTGACTTCTTGGGAGGGCGGACCAGGCAGGGACCGATTGGGCAGCAGTCTAGTAGAGCGACCCACACAACTGGCGCTTCCAACGTGGGGCCCGATTGGTCTGCTGCTTGTTCTGTTCGTCCCGGGGAGTCACAGAGATCTATTGAGCGTTCAGCGTGGTGTAGAGGGATAAACGCTAACGATGCCCCCCAAGACGAGGTCGACCCCCAATAGGGACGAGGACGACTCGTCTGAGAGCGGAATTCAGGAACCGTCTGACGCTGCGGGTGCCGGAGAAGGCTCTAGTACGCGAGCATCTCCAGATGCTGGGATTTTACCACCAGCTCCAGCTGGAGGCGCGGCAGACATCGGCGAGTTTATGCGCGCCATGACGGCGATGATGGAGACGTTCTCGCGACAAATCGCGACGGCTCCAGGAGTCGCGAGTGCCGCGCCTACGTCTCTGCCCCGACCGCGGTTGTCCCTACCGACGCCGACCTACGCGGGATATTCCGACGGGAAATCGGTCCACGATTTCTTACAGGACTTGGACGCGTATGTAGCCGCGTTGGGAGCATCAGACGAAACGGCCTTGGTGCAGATCGTGCCGATCGCGTTAACGGGCGACGCGTCGCGCTGGAGACGGTTGCAACGACCGTTTCTATCGATGGCGGACTTCCGAACGCGGTTTAGGGAGGAATTTTTGCCCCCTGATTACGAGATGCGGATTAGGGACGAGCTAGCTAATCGCACTCAGCACCCCGACGAGAGCCTCGTGGAGTACGTTCGCGCGCTCCAGGAGCTCTACTCGAGGGCCGAACCATCCGCGTCTGACGCAGAGAAGGTAGCTAGAGCGATACGGCAATGTCACCCTAGATTTAAAGCCTACCTGCGCGGACGGGATTTCGCGGATCTGGAGGCACTTGCCAGAGAGGCGCGAACGGTCCAAGCGGGCTTGCTCGCTGAACTGCAGTACCACCCCCCTCCGAGGGCCCAGGAGTCCCTAGAGCCAAGATGTGCGTGGGGAGGACGCGCCGCAGGACACTCACATCGAGTCGCGCACGGCGTATACGGCCGTTGCGGAGCGCGGTCACGGGGTAGCCATAACGCCCCGGGCTTTGGACCCCTTCGCTTACGAGCAAAGGCGCAGGGCAGCCAACGCAAACTCGGCCCGAGTGCAGGCCCGTAGGGGTGGCGCAGCGGTTAACCACCGCGGAGGCGCGACTGGTCACGACAGTCGCGATAATCACGACTCATCGCGGTTTGCCACAGATGAAGTGTCGCGTGAGGGTAACAGTAGACAGGTTGCGCGTAACGACCGGCCACAAGTCAGGTGTTACAACTGTCACCGTCTTGGGCACATCAGGCGGCATTGCACGTGGGTAGCGTCTGGATCTCAGGGTTCCCAGGGAAACGCCAGAGGCCGGCGCCACTAATCAGGTCCTCTGAGTCGAGGTTGCCGGCCGCTGCCGAGGCCCAGTATCAGTGTGCCGACAGGGCGGAAATTGTGGCCGGCGACCGCGTGGCGATGGCCCCGTCGGCGTGTCGGGCTCAGAGCACGACACCTGAGAAGGGCCCGTACGTGCGAGTAGAGATCGGTGGTAGAGAATATTCGGCACTAATTGATACCGGTTCTACTCTTTCTCTAATTGGCGATAATGTGTACGAGGACTGCCGTAACAGGAACCTTTGCGCGCGAGAACTTGTAACTCCGCTGCGCTTAGCGACAGGATTGGCCGAAGCGCAAGGGGCGATGCGCCTTCACCTTGGCCTTGACGGCAGACGAAGGAGGCAACGTTTCGTTTACTTGCCCGGTATGTCGATTCCTGTTATTTTGGGGCAGGACTTCGTCTGTCGTGAGGGCATAATCCTGGACTTGAGGAACAACGGGTATCGTTATAGTGCGTTTTCTCCTCTTATTCCTTTTGTTACCCCATCATCTCTGGTGCAGGGAATGGAACGTTCGCTCGCTGCGTCACATCAGGAGCAGGTATTAGCTGCGCGAGTCGTTCCCGGGAACGTCGAAATGATAATTGCGTCTTTCGATGGGCCCGCCGACCAACGGCGGATGCTAGCGAACGCCTTGTCCCAACACGCAGCTATGTTTACCGAGAGACCGGGGCTTACGACTGTTTTACAACATAGGATAGATACAGGAGAGGCCAGGCCGTGGGGGTGTAATCCTAGACCACTAAGCGTACATAAACGGGCCCTCCTAGACGCGGCTCTCGAGGAGATGCTGGACACGGGGGCGGTGCGGCCATCGCAGAGTCCCTGGGCGTTTCCAGTAGTTTTGGCGCCAAAGAAAGACGGCACCGCGCGCCTTTGCGTTGATTACCGAAGACTTAATGAGGTCACTAGAAGGGACGCGTATCCTTTTCCCTCTATTGAGTCTATAATGTATTCGCTTGGAGGCGCGAGGGTTTTCACCACGCTGGATTGTAGCAGGGGTTTTCTCCAGATCCAGGTGGCGCCACACGATGTCCAAAAGACTGCGTTCACCTGTTACAGGGGGTTATTTGAGTTTACGCGTCTTCCGTTTGGGTTGTCGAACTCGCCGTCGAGTTTCCAGCGGCTCATGGACATCGTGCTGGGCGATGCGAAATTTAACTTCGCCATGGCCTACATGGATGACGTTGTGGTATTCTCCAAGTCGTTCAAAGAGCACCTAACTCATCTCGAGATAGTCTTAAGTCGAATGAGTGAGGCCGGTCTAACAATTAATCCAAAAAAGGTGCAACTGGCCGCCTCAAAGGTAAATCTCTTAGGCTTTGTCGTAGACAACGGTACCTTGAAGCCGAACGATGAGAAATTGAGGGCCATTCTCGATTATCCACCACCGCACGATGTAAAGAGCCTTCAAAGGTTTCTGGGGATGGTTGGTTTTTACCGGCAGTTCATCCCGATGTGCGCGGAGCTGGCGCGGCCATTGAATCTGCTGCTCCGGAAAGGCTCGAGGTGGGTCTGGGGTCCAGAGCAGGGTGCTGCCTTCTCTTCTCTTGCGAGGGCAATTGCAAGCACCGCTAGCCTTCGGTTACCAGATCTTAATCGGCATTTTGTTGTGCAGACAGATGCGAGCGACTACGGTGTCGGAGCAGTATTGCTACAGGAGCATGATGGACAGTTACGCCCTGTGGCATTCGCTAGTCGAACGCTCACACCGTCGGAACGCAACTACAGCGTGACGGAAAAGGAGGGGTTGGCCGTCATGTTTGCTCTGAAGAAGTTCGACCTCTATTTAGACGGTACGACTTTCGTTATTCAGACTGATCACGCAGCACTTACCTGGATTCAGAGGCTAAAAGAGCCCGCAGGGAGGCTGGCCCGCTGGGTACTAACCTTGCAGCGCTACTCGTACACGGTTGAGTACCGAAAGGGATCGACCAACAAGGTCGCGGACGCGCTCTCTCGGGCGCCCCAGGATGGTGGTTGGGAGGAGGTGACGCAACCAGAGTGTAACGAGAAGCGCGGGAAGAACAGGAGGATGTCTCCGGATGCAGGGGTGAGGTCCCTCACGGACGGTTGGGAGGAGGCGAAGCAACCGGCACTCGTAGCAGCCTTAGCGCGCGGCACGAAGGGGCAAAGGATCGTCGCTTGGGGTGAAGTGATCAGCAAGGAAGAGCTTGTCGAGGCCCAGAAAGCAGATGGTTTTTGTCAGCGGGTGTTGGGTAAACTGGCGGAAATTGCGGTTGACACCGGGAAAGCTGGCGGTCGAGGTAATGATCAGTTTGATTCATATCTGCTGGGCGAAGACGGCTTATTGCTTCGCTACATCCCAACGATCGATGAAGTGGGAGGTAATGAGTCTCCCTTCAGGGTGGTGATTCCCAGGAAGCTACGGAAGAGGTTTATCGGGTACTTCCACGACTCGGCTCTGGCAGGTCATGGCAGTGGCAGCAAGACTTTTCATAAGTTATGCCGCGCCGCGACCTGGCCGGGGATGAGGCAAGACGCACTCCGATACGCCCGCAGCTGTCCAGCCTGCCAGAAAGCGAAGCCCAGAGGGGGCAAGCCTCCGGGCTTGATGCAGTCGGTGGAGAGTCACTACCCGTGGGAGATCGTCGCTTGCGACATCATCGGCCCACTGCCGAGAAGTCCGCGGGGAAACCAGTACCTCTTGGTTGTTACCGATCATTTCTCAAAGTGGGCAGAGCTGTACCCACTGAGGAAGCTGGTTTCAGAGCGGATCTGGGAAAAGTTACTAGATACTTTCCTACGCTTCGGCACACCCAGGTGTCTCATTAGTGATAACGCTAGTTATTTTACTAGTAAAGTGTTCGTGGACTCCTGCTTGGCGCTGAACATAAAGCACAAGAGGACAACACCGTACCATCCCCAAGCCAATATCACTGAGCGAGTGAATCGGAATGTCAAAAGCATGCTTATCGCGCTAACGGAGAGACACCGAGACTGGGATGAGCACATCGCTGAGATGGGTTTTGCCATCCGGAATACCGTGAACAGATCGACTGGTTTCACGCCAGCGTTTCTGAACCTGGGTAAAGAGATACCGTCTCCGCTGGAGAATGTGTTGCTGAGCAACCAAGGAACACCAGGACGCCCGCTCTCTAGGTACGCGGAACAGCTAACGAACCGCTTGTCTGGGGCGCTGCACGATGCTAGAGAGAATCTTGATGCCGCAAGGATCGAGCAAGCGGCGCAGTATGACAGGAGCCATAGGCACTTGGAATTTAAGGTTGGTGACTTGGTCCTGAGAAGAACCCATCCTCTGAGTAACGCAGCTAGCGGTTTCGCCGCATCGCTTGCTCATAGATGGGAAGGGCCCTATGAGGTAAAGACGCGAATGTCACGGCTTACTTATAAACTCACTCGGTGTGATACAAATGAGGAGTCGGGTCCAGTTCACATCGCGGACTTGAAGGGGTATTACCGTCGCGATGGGGAACATAGTCAATGAAAACTACCGCCGCCGCTACATTCGGCCACAGAAAGTGGTGATTTTCCGGTGTTCTGACAGTGTTCTTTCTACACAGGATGCCTCCTTGGAGAACCCGCCCCAGGGGGCCATACCCAGGAGGCCCACCGGACGGGCCAGGCCCCGGGGCGGCTGGACCCCAGTGGTCCGGTCGACCAAACCCTCGGGGCGGCCGCCCAGGGAGGCGTCAACACCGAGGATGGCCGAACGGCGGAGCGGGCCAACGCCGCCTGGGCTCCGCAGGTACCGCGAGCCCGGCAGCAGGCAGGCCTGCGCGGCACGGGGCAGGGCCGTCCGCAGCAACATCGCGGCACCAGGCAGGGCCGTCCGCGACGGCACCCCCGCATCACGGAGCGGGTCCGTCTACGACGGGGGGACCTGCCTGGAGTCGGCCCCCCTGCCACACCGTGGCCACGTGGACGGCGTGGGAGGAAGGTGGGGCAGTCCATTTCGTCTCCCGCCGGCGTTGGAAGCACCAACCAAGACCAACGCCTGGCCAGCCCGACCACCAAGTCCCACTCCCGTTCCGTGGCCACACGCAGCCGGCGGCGCCACGGGTCTTGGGAGCGCCTGATACCTGCTGGCTGTGCGGGGTCCCAATAATCCATCTGGAGACCCACGAAGCAGGTCGACTCCACACCGACCTGCTGGAGGCACAGCCCCTCCCGGACAACGTGGCGGCAGCGGTCCAGACCCTGAGGGCAAGCCGCCCGGACCTCCTGGCTCCCGCTGCCTTGGCCTCCGTCCAGCCAGCCCGGCCTCCAGAAAAACGTGCCGCCGCACCGGCTGCCGCAGCCGCCGCCATCGAAGCCACCACTACGACGGCCCCCATAACATCAGCCGCCACCGCCTCTTCCGGCCCAAGCCATCGGGCCAGTGTCGTCCACCAGCCCCCTCCGTCCCCCTCGACTTCCGACGACGCCATCATGGCCGAGGTGGAACAACTCCTCGGCCAAGACCAGTGAATACCCTGGGCCCCCCCGAAGACCGGGCCTTGAGGGGGGGGAAGTGTGGGAAACCGAGGAGGACGACGGTGCGCGAGGGGGCAAGAGCGGTGGCCGGCGGCCCGGCGCGCGTGTGTCAGTGTGCACGAGGAGTTCGGTCGGACAAGCCAGGGCAAGACAACGTTGCAAGGACTGAGGCAGCCAGGCCCACCACCAAGGCTCCGAACAGTAAAACGTTTTGATTCAATCCTTGCTCGTGTGACTTCTTGGGAGGGCGGACCAGGCAGGGACCGATTGGGCAGCAGTCTAGTAGAGCGACCCACAACATAAATGACTTGGTCAAAGATGTGAACGTAAAAAAGTTGGGGCTCCAATCCACGCTGTGAAGGTGGTTGGTCAGCGAAGCTGTGGTATCACCTACAACGATTGCCTACTGCACTATACGAAATGCCGCCGCCGGTCGCAGCACGCCGCCGCTGGTCGTATTGCCGTTTCTTTTCCCTTTTCCGCTCCTAGTATTCACGCTGCTCCTCGGGTGTCCTAACTATGCGTGGCCTATTCATCGCGGTGCTGCAGCTACAATCAAATCAGTTGCTATACTCCGTTTCATCTTACGTTTCAGCGCAGCGGATGTTACGAGCCATCGGAGCCAATCGGAGGCTGTTTGAGTGTCACGTGACCTTAGAGAGGGGGCACAGCGACGCGCGGAAAACGTATCACGGGCCACGTCCACAGAACGGGATTGGCTAAGATAGCTCGTAGCATCCGGGGTATAGGTGGGTTCTTCTTTTATATATGAAAGGCGAGTGACGTCACTCCTCACGTCACAAGCTGCCGTCGCCGCGGCAGCTTGGGCAACAGTAATCTTCACCGGAAACGTATATGCGGTGAGCGCTACGTGCTTCGCATTGTTTTCAGGAGCTCCTTATCATTCATTATATGGTTAGGATGCTTGTTTTGTGCTTATTCTTTATTGAAACGAATGTTGTGCTGTATGTTGTATCCGTAGTGTTTGTACTTTTCGCTTCAATCTTCTGAAGTCTTTTTCCGTGAGAACGCCGACACAAAACACACGCGGGGAGAAGGAACGTGCTTCGCATTGTTCGCAGGTGCCGTTATCATCTATTATGTGGTTTGCACTTCACACGAGGGTTTCGAATGACGTCAACCCCTTTCGAAGCAGCTGACAACCTAATCTTTACCGGAACGCGTGGGAGGGTGTTCCAATTGTTCACACGCGCCTTATCATCCATCATGTGGCTTTGATGCTTGTTTTGTGGTTTTCTTTATTGAAACGGATACTGAGCTGTATGCTGTATGCCTGATTTCAAAGGAGATATGCTGTTTTGCCTTCAATCGTTCGCCGGGAGTTTTCTGCTTACAACGCCAACGACACGAAAATTTCCTTGGCTGGTAGAGGTATACAGCTTCGCTGTAAAACACGTTTATTTGCACCAGTGGCGTCATAGGGTCAGCGGCACGCGGAGCGTTGACCCGCCGCGCCCCCCCCCCCCCCTCCTTTCACTGCCCTACACCCCCCTTAGCGCTGCACCCGGGGCGGTCCGCCCCCCTAGTGGCGCCACTGATTTAGACTACTCTAGGAATTTTTAAAGCCGTAAAGTTGTTCTGCATTTTGTGTAAACAGATGAAAATAACGTCTTTCAGCCAGCAACCCTGAGTGGGCTGGGGCTGGCCCACTCAGTTAGCACAATGGTGCCTGCAGGAACGCGTCTCCGACTGGTGTGTTTACCGCGTCCAAAAAAGTGATCCCTCGATTTCCGCCTGATGACGTCATACAAGTGTCATGCTGTTGCCGGTCGTAATTCTGGCGGTGTCCCAGCAGCTGTGGTGGATGTAGCAGACGCCTGTTCTGCTGCAGGTCGCTCTCCAGTATGACGGTCCACGGAAGCTACAGCAGCCGGAAGTTGGGACGCCGTGACGACAGCGACACTCGCGTTCGCTCGTGCTTTTCGCCAGCACTTCTACGGCCAACCGCCAGGATCGCGACAGGCAACAGCATGCCACTCCGGCTTCTGTGACGTCATTTGTTGCCACTTTAATGTATGGGCAGGATAGGATGCTAAACACACCAGTCGGAGACGCGCTCCAGGCACCATAGTTAGTACGAACAAACTATCGCCGGTTTCTCCCCTTCTTTCTTTCGGAATCAAATGGCTGCTATAATCACTGTTTATACGTTAGAAAGTGCTGTTTGGGGGTCCAACGAATAAAATGCAAAATAGCACCGATGTTGTGTTTGTGCTAACAGTGTCCAACAGTGCACCAACCGATGAAATTTTCAAAATACATTTAGAATCTGGCCGTCCACAAGCGGACAATAAAAGTAAAGCATAAGGCATAAAAAGGAGCATGGCATTTCCAGTGGCAATCAGTTCATTGAAATACATTTAATTGACAGATGGTTTCGTCGACATTGCTACGATTTTTATCAAAAATTCTTCTAACCGAAACGAGTCTGTTCGTTTCATCGACAGAGCCTGCAAAGTTTCATCAGCCCCTTTTTTCCAAATGATCGCTTGCCGAACTTTGAGGGTTTCGACTGCTTGCCATAAACTCGAGCCCGACATTATAGTAAAACTTCCCGAGCGTGGCGAAATGAGCGGTACCTCAACACCTCCTACATAACCAGGCCGCAGTGCTGACAGAGATGCCGTCATCAGTGAAGGCCAACGCTAGGCACAGATTGGACACGACGATTGCGTCAACGTTCGCCTCAAACTTGACTCGAAGTCAAGCGCTGACGCAGCCCTCGTTTCCAACTGTGTCCCGTGTTGGCCTTTGCTGGTGACGCAAAAATGTCAGCACTACGGCCTTGTCTTCTAGGCGGTGTTGGGTAACCGCGTAGAGAACGACCTGTTGTAAGCTGAACTTCGACTATTCGCGGTTCTGGCCCAGGACGAGCGTCGCGGAAGACGGGCGCCTGAGAGATGCAACCCACGGCCGCGAGAACCCCCAATCACACGCACAACTACGGCAACAAGCGAAGTGAAGCCACATAAACGTTGTGGGAGCGTGCGGTTCACGTAGCAAGTTTCCACGAAACGTCAGTGCTGACGAAATGGGTCCCTGTAGAACGTGTTTTCGTGAAACGATACGAACCCCCGTCGCCCAAACCACGGCCGCTCGATCGCAAAAATGCCATTCGCTGTCTCTCGCTTTTGAACTGTTTGAACCAACTCACTGCCGCCTGTAATTGCACCACAGCTGAAAAAAAAAAAACATTTCTGCCTCCTCATGCTGCCATGTACGCACTCATTTCGATCATGGTGGTTGACTGAGGAACATTCTTTTGCTAGTTTACGCGAAATTCAAAGCCAACCCAAAAAGTTTAGAGGTACTGAATTCGGCGTGAGGGTAATGAATTTGGGGTACACGGAAAAGACTACGGTAGTGGTTATTCCGTACGCCAAAACAACTGCCGTGGTGATTTAGGAGTGCACAATAACCAGTACCGTACGGATAGTTTCGGCGTACTACTCCGGGATAAACACATGCGTCCATATTTGGACACTGTGCCCCTCTGCCTTCATTCACGTAACCTTAGACTAGACGGCGGTCTGGATTAATAAAGAAATCACAGCGCCAGCTGTCATCGAAACAATCGAGACAGACACGCGAAGCGCAGCTTATAAGAGCAAGTTGTTCTTTGTAGTGAACCGCGTGTGCACTCTTTTTGTTTTGACGAGGCTGATGGTTTCACATGCAAGGCATAGTTTTGCTTTCTTTGTACTGTATGGGCAGGATTAAGGCTTTGGCTTGCAAAGTGTCGGCGCCACTTTAATCCCTCCGAAATTTGCCTCCACTCGAATTCTGCCGCTCAAAGCTTCAGGCCGTGAGTACGCCACTGATGCTTCAGTTACGAACCGTCACTGCGAAGTGATGGAGGGCTCGAATATTTCCACACGAAAGGTGTATATTCTTGTGTCTACATATCTACAGATTTGTAGACACAATAATGTACAGTACCTGAGGTCGGAGGTGCGACGTGGTTAATTCTCATAGCCGTCGTGGATGTCACTGACGACCGTTTCGAGGTCTCGGCGGTGCGTGAAGCGAGTAAGCGTCATGGAAGTTTCTAAAAACATCCAATATTACGCTAGCAACTGGATACAGCCAAAGTCGACTTTCGCATAACGCGAGTAATGTTTGAAAACAAGTCTTTCAAGCAGCCGACACGGAAGACTCTCTGTTTCGTCGCGTCGTTACTGGCAGGATGCCTGGGCTCCCCCTCTCGGCGCTGAGCGGCCGATGGGAAAACCCGACTTTCCTGGCCTCGCGCCAAGAGCGGAGAGAAGGGTTTTTCAGTAGCGGCGACGACAACCTACGATGTCGAAGTCTCTCCAAAGTGTCAGCCGTAAAGCTATCGCCTTAAAAATTTTTACATATTTCCAACAGTTCCTCGCTGCGAAAAAAGCGAAAAGCGCGCGTCGAACCGCTGCGGGAGGCTTCAAAGACGGAGAGCACTGCTAAGGGATTCTACTGTAGCTCCACCACGTGCTGTCAACGAGCAAACTCCTCACAACGTTTGCGCCGTGAGGAGGACACAGAACACTGTAGTGTGGGGTTTAGTTTTCGGGGTTTGCCTGTATATACCTAAAATATGCAACACTAAATATAAACCATGGAATGCAGCTGAGGAATTTGTGAACCTAAGGAAGGCGGAACCCTGCTTATCAAACTTTCGAGCCTGATTTCAGCGATGTGTCGAAGTTTCTAATATACAGCATGAATACCTGTACTGGAAATTAATTTTACGTCAAAATCTTTATCGGTATCCAAAGTACAATCTTCGAAGGAACCGAGTATTGGTATCGAAGATACAATTTTGGAGCAGATATCTTTGTCCAATCCTGGATGATAGCCTCTTTAAACTCTTTAGGTGTGCTTTTCCCGGAGATAGGGTGTATTGCGGTGAAGCGGCGCCTGCCCGTGGGGAAGGGGCTTGTCGCGGAGAGCACTTTCCCTTAGCACTGTGGGCGTCCGTGGAAAAGCCCTTCTTTCAGGAGGCGGCGTGCTCGGGCATTTTTAAATTATTACCTTGGGTTTTCTACTCGCTAAAAATACTCTTTTGTTCCAAAATGTTTTTTTTTTTTTGGTAATAGAAATTACGGTTATCGCCAATGAGTGTTGGAAGTGCCCTGTGGAGGAGCCGCGAACTCGAAAAGCATCAGTTTAGTTTTGCGCAGTTTAAAAATACGAAATTAGGATATATAACGCTGTTATTTCTGATTCCTATTTTAAGTACTATTCCCAATTCCTAATATATTTAGCATAATTAAAGAGAGTTCCAAAGAATTACTTGGCTTTGTCAGCGTGCTTGCAGGGTTTTGTATGTCTTCTTAAAGCGTGACTAATTGGCTTAGGAGTCAGCTTTGGACATGCTATCAATTATGTGAATAACACAAAAAATAAACAACAGCTGCTTTTATTAGCAACATCACACTCAAAACGGCACGAAGTGAAGAAATCTTTTTTTTTTAACGTAATATAGAATGGTATAGTATATAATAGAGCTTCTCATTTTCCCCCAGAAATTTGATTCATTACTCAACATCGCTCTATTTGATTTGAAATCATTCAAATGGCGTAACTACCGATTTATATTTATATCGATCCCAGAAAGTCCTATTTCCACATCCCTCATTTTTCTTCATGTTCTCAATGCGAATGAATAAACACGCACGGTGGTCTCTTCCACAGAAATGTTTTCGAAGCACTTCGTTTACCTCCCCGCGAAAAAGCGGCCGCCCCCAGAGGGAAAAACAGTGCACGCACTTGTGTTTTCCGCCTAGAAGTAATGAAATGTCCATGGTAAAACTTCGTGTACAGATCGTGACGTAGCACGAATGTGCTATCACCGCCTTTGCCCATTTTTCTAGGAGCTTAAAGTCTGTAATAAATAATATAAAAGAAATTACAGGAAGATCTTTGAGTGAATTTTTATGGAATGCGTTAGCATGACATTAGGGAAACGCCACACAAGACTTCATTTGGGAATCGCTAACGCTGACCCTTTTTACTTTTTTTTTGTTTTGGCTTTCTTTTTTGACTTTCTCCCTTGCTTCCTCTCTTTGGCCTCATTACGGGGTCAGTGGTAGCGTTTCCCAAAGGGGGACGTATGTAGCGTTTTCCGAGGGTCATGCTAAGACATTCCCTAAAAATCCACCGATGGATCTTCCTATAATTTTTTTTCACCTGCGCTGCGTGACGCATTGGTAGTACTTCACAGCGCATAAACGTCTCACAAAAGCAGGCCCTCACACAATTACAGACACAGAAACATCCACGCAGCGCTGAACTCACAACTCTTCGTATTTTGTCTTCGTTTTCTTCTATTTATTGTTAAATACAAAATCTGTAAATTGTTTTGTCCTTAATTTTTTTCTCTCCGCCTATTAAAACGAATTCGTAAAATAGTCGGCGATTATCTTCTTAAGGTGAGGTAAGCCAATTCTTTTGCAGATAAGGTGAGAGATGGGCTGCTCACTCATCCATCGTCAAGCCTGGCAATATGCTTCGCTTCAATTATTTTTAGTTGCTTCGGTCTAGCACGGTGCAACTACGTAGTTGTGCCGCACACCCGAAATCCCGGCAGTGCAGACCTAAGTGTCCTGAGTTGGCTCTAGACTCTAGTAATGTTATTGCGGTGTTCGCTAAGTCGATCGTTGAGGCACCGTCCAGTCTGGCCGATATAGCGTTTCCCACAGGAGAGAGGAATGGAGTACACGACCTTTTCTGTGCACTGGACAAAACTGGTTTTGTGCTTCTTAGTGCAGCTCTCTGATCGGTGTGAAGAAGCGTTCACTTTCTTGCACAAGCTGGAGAGCTTGTTTGGAGCTGAGAATACCACCTCAACTTTGACTTTTTTCGCTACTTTTTTGAATCCATGGGAGAAGTTGTGAACATAAGGCACAATAATGGGCCTCTTTTACCTGTCTCTTGGTGAAGGTTGAGAGACCTCTTGTCTTTTCATATGTTTGAGAAGGTTCTCTGCAATCGACGTTAATAAGACACTGGGGCACCCTGCTGCTGTTAAGCGAAAGATTTGCGCATCGAAGCTTGTTTTAATCAAATGTTCGCATGATTTGTTAGGTGAGTTTTTGAGACATAGATTCACGATGCCTCTTTTGATCAGTTTTGAGTGAGCAGAGTTGAAGTGAAGTAGCGGCTTTTTCTCCCGTCGCTCATATGACCAGCATACGTGATCACTCGATAAAAATAGTATTAAATCCAGGAATCTGATGAATTTCTTGTCTGGAAGCTCCTAGGTAAGCTCCAACGGATTCATGCAGCCTTTGAAATTGGATAGAACGTTGGCCATCGTCGTTGGGAACTTGCAAGTCTCCGCTGCTAGGAAGATCAAATAATCATTGACGTATCGAAATATTTCCACTATATTTGAGGTGTCTAAGCTTCTTTGCAACAATCTATCGTGGTATGGAAGATAAACATCGCTGAGTATCGGGGCGATGCACGACCCTATGCATACGCCCTTTTTTTGCAGGTACACTCTTAAGAAAGCCCGTGCGTCTACTTTCCCGCTCAACACTGGGAGAGCCAATCACCGCAACATATGGAGGCAGCTCAGCGAACGACGATTCCGAACCATGTGTTTAGACCGAAAAAAATGCAGTCTGAGTTGTTACATTAAGCAATGCAAAACATCACGCTTGCATTGCTTAATGTCACAACTCAGACTGCATTTTTTGGTCTGAGCATATGTTTCGGCATCGTCATTCGCTGAGCTGCCTCCGTAAGTTGCGGTGATTGGCTCTCCGAGTGTTGTGCGGGAAAGTGGGCACACGGGCTTTTTTTTAGAGTGTATGTGTTTCCTTCCCTGGTGACAAAGGTGGATTGCAGATACAGGGATATTAAGTCGTTGAATTTGTCTTCTTTTTAGAACTCTTATTTGAACCCAAAGTGGCGTCTTTCAGTGTTTGTATTTTAGTGTAAGATAGTGAATATTAATTAATTAGGCGCCCACCTAAATTTGTGCTGTACTCAACCGTTCTTTCACAATGTTTTTCTTAACTACGCTGGTTTTATACAAATTACAGAAATTTATACCACGATAGCAAAAATAAAACTAATTTTTTGACAAAAAAAACAAAAAACAACAACACACGCACACACTTTTCTTGTAGTTCAGAGGCTTCTGTATCCAAGTTAGTTTTTTTCGTACATATCCCAGACATGAAAAGGTTGCCGCGTCTCCTTTGGCATGGAATGACCCGTACGCTAATTCACTGTGTCTATTGTTACGACGCATTGAGCTTATAAACCAACGCGCCATTTACAAACAAGCCCGCGTTTGCCCACACCAGGTGGGGCCACTGCATGTGCGCAGAAACCATATTCGCGTGAGAGGAAGCGTTTGCGCACGCGCAGTACCGATAGCAGCGTGACGTCAGAGAGTGGAGTTGGTGTAGAGACAGACACATTGACAGCCTAAGAAGCACAGGGCGCGGCGAGTCGCGGACATCTTATTAACGCTCCGCAACCAATCACGCTGCGGCGTCGAATGCTGATGAACGCATCGCAAAGCTAGACGCGGTAATATAATAAACCACGCTCTGTATTTCGCTACGGAAATATTCCAGGTCATACGCAGTTGGCCTGACAAAAGCTTTTGTTTTGCCATATTTGCTGCAAGGCTCTATTTTCGGCAGCAGAAATACAATATACACGACGTTCAGGAGCAAGTTACGTATAGGATTCTTATTAATTAATAACCTCAAACGATGTAGCTCTTGCGTGCGCTCCAAAGTACAAAATGTGTCTTAAAACATTTTTTTTTTTTTTTAGTGCTGTCGGCACGGTTAACGCAGACGTGGTGAGGAACTTGACCCACCTGGCAGCGTCACCGGTTGGATCGCCTAAAGGCTCCTCTTCTCGCTTCCTCGTTGACTCCGCGCTCGCGTGTGCGTTCGCGTCCGAGTGCTTCTACGTGTAAGCATTGCAGACATTGCTTCCGGGCCACCGCATGCTGTTCTTACGGGGAAAATGAAGTTTTTTTCGTCTGTTTTGAGTTATAGCGAGGCTTAAATTTTATCTTGTTTTAAAGGCTGCTTAGTTACTGCAATTAAGAGCACTGGCTAGGTGGCATTAGCCTCTGCCCGATTTGAAGGGTTAATCTGCATTCAGACATGTACACTGACTGAGTACCTTATTCATTACCGAGTCCCTAAGGAATGAGTTACTTTACCCTAGAGATAATGGGTTGCTTTTCTTATTACTTTTTAAGTTGGAGTGGCTGGTCACGTGAAGCTGGAAAATATGGATGTGATACAAACAGCAAGTATTCCTGAAATGTCAACCGAACAAACATAGTTGGTTCTGCTTGTTTTCAGCCTTGTAATATTTATTAAAAAAAGAAGAAAAAAAAAAAGCTCAAGCATCTGGCGCTGTAAGCGTGGCCATAATTATTGTCATGCATGCCTGTCTTCGTCCGTTGGAATGAAGACGAAGTAAGTTTTCACCATGTTCCTCGGAAAAAAAGTAATTAAATACCGTTGCTCATTTAAAATGTAGCCAATATACGACACTCGTTCATGTTCGTAAAGGTAACGAAGTTAGTATTTTGTCCACCATAAAGAAAAAAAAAAAAGCATCTCATTACTCGTAACGCGTAGACTACAAGCCTGTTCGTATCCATTCGTCAAGCAAATTTATTTGAATGATTCTGTTCAGCTCGATGTTTAAACAGGCCGGATGCAGATGACCAGCAGAAATGTTTTGGTCTTTTTGAGGATCGACTGTGTTTCTTTGCATTTGCAATCTATCATCGCCATATGAGCTTGCTCGTCTTCACGAGATCCCTTTAGGGGCTGAGACACGCTGAGTCTTTCTGGACCCAGCTGAATGCTTTAGCAGAAAATCCGTTCGCCTTTCACTTCGTCGGAAAGAAACACGATTATTCCGCTACATCTCTTCGCTGCAGAGATAACGAGCGAATCGAATTTGTCGTATGAAGATTTTATTTAGGGGGGGGGGGGGGAGGGAGTAAAAAAAAAACACAACGGAAATACCGCGCGAGGAACGTGCGCTAAAACCAGCGATCCTACAAGCGCGGCGTGCCACGCACAGCAAAGTCAACAACATTCTTGCGCGGGATTGACTGAGTGAGAAGCGCCGTGGCGAGGAGGTGGGAGAAAACGCGAGTCGAAGCCCGGGTAAGCCATTGCGCATCACTGGGCCCGAGGGTCGTAAAAATGGTCCTAACCTCAGGCAAGCGCGGGCGTCAGGTGACGAACTGCAGGCGCGGCCGGCGAAGGGGACGGATGGCCCGCAGTCTTCCCCCCCCGTCGGAGGAGGGCTCGCCTGCTGGCCGATAACGCCGACGACACCAGCAGCCCGTCCATCCTCTCGCAATTGCCGAACCGTCGGCGTTGCCTTCCCAGTGCGGACGTGGAGAAGTTTTACAACTGGCGCGGTGTGTTTTTGCTCGCGGGGTGGTGGTGTGTCCCATAAGCTCATGCTTGTCTCTCTGTTATTGTGTCGTTTCTATTTTTATAATTTTTATTTTTTTTCCCCTGTAACACTCGCCTTCATGTGTGTGTGTGTGCGGGGGGGGGGGGGGGGGTAGCTAGGCCAAAATCCAGACCAGTCCTTTTTTATGTTTCTATATGTTTGCCCGTTCAAAGATAATGGGTTTCTTATGTAAGTTTTAACACCGACTCTAGGAATATGATATTCGGCGAAAAGAAAGATTGCCGCTCAAATTAAGCAGCTGTATGCTACAAAAACTGGGACAGGTTCCGTACGCAGTGCAATGTCCAGACGCCGTGAAGCAGTTGTTTTGTCAAAATCCGCAGGATGCAAGGCCCACTAATCTCTACTTTGGATTAGGGATCCTAGTAGAGATGAGTGTCAAAGCCGTCTAAGCGCGTGTTGAATCTAGACATGCAAATGTTTGTTTTAAGATGCAAGCCTACAGATGTCGCTAGAGGGAGCCACGCACACTCCTTGGACTTAACTATAACGGTTGCACAGTTTCCTTACATTGTTACGGTAATGCTTAGCACATAGGGGGGCCGATAGTCATCGAACGTCTTAGACCCATCGATAATCTAATGTTGCATTTGTCCCATCTTTGTGCCGTCCTAGTCTCGGATTTAGAATGTTGAACCCTCCGGTTGTGATCTGCATGCGAAATATTTGACTGCACGGATCCTGCAAAGAAATTACCTGCCCACACATCCCTGCTATCAGAACCAGGCTTTTTGTTTTTTATTTCCTGCGTAAATAGTTTTTTTTTTCTGTATATAATAAAATAGTATTCTCTGTTATTGACGAAGCTCCGAATATAGAGCCCTCTACTTACCTTTTTGTTTTGCTAGAACGTCACACAAAAGAGGAAAGTTCCTCCGAATCTCGCAGTTTACGAGCATTTTTTAATAATATCAAAGGCAAATAAATATAAAACGGAATAAAAATTATCCAGAACAGTCCTAAAATATCCCAAACTTCAAGTGATTTTGCTAGCATATGGAGTCCGTCGAACTTCTCGATCAACGCCGACATTCTGAACAAGTTTTGTACTGTGGACCGAGTTCGGGAGTTTCGTTTTCTTTTCCATAAAAATCAAAAACACGTACGCGGTATTGCAAATTTATTGTATTGCGTGACGGACATAGCAGCAAAGAGCGGCAGAAACTAAACAACACGAGCGTTAATATTTCTTTTTAGTTGCCTGCGACTCTCGCTGACGCCGTCAATATGTACACACAAAAAGACTTCTTGCATCTCGATGCGCGTGCCGCGGAATGAGGCTCCTGCATCTGGTCTTTGGTACAAATACATTTAGTTCCATGGCAACTCGGTTTATAGGAAAGAAAACCTTTTCTACTGATGAAAGCAAAAAAGAGAAAAGGTTAACACATACACGTTTGAACTTGTAACACAGACACAACCATAGTCCCCTCTATAGACTCTTTCGCAAGTTTCTGTCCGTCTTCTTCGAGGCGACTTTCAGTCACTCCTTTTCGGCGAGCGTTGTTCGTGTCAAAAATCCTAGAGTACTTAGAAAGGTGCCAAACCCCTTAAGGCACTATTTGAAGCTCATCTGCCTGTGTCATTCAACACATTGGAGGTGACAGACACATAAATCTTGATACTTATCATAGTAGCGTATTTTTAAAAATAAAAAAGGGAATATCAACCTTTTAGGAAATTTTTAATGAATCTGCACCCTTAAAAGTGCTCGAAAATACGTGAAAAAACCTATTGGATAATTTAGAAGATTGCATTGACCTACTAAAAGCGTTGTTTACTTCGCAGTCTCGTTTCAAACTTTTCTGGAAAAAGTGATCTATTTTACCCCTGGGGCCTGTTTTCCGCAAAATTCAAGGTGTCGCCAAAAACATTTAAGAAAGTTATAACAACAGTATATTGGAAAACGTACTTTTACATCACTAATAACACATTCAATTTTGTTTTAGACCGAATCCGTGAGGGTCGAATTTAGGCCTGGATCGTGGAATGAGCCTATTGCCAATTTCAAGGCGGCTTCCCAGAAATGGTCGCCGTTACCAGACAGTTGAACCACTCCGATAGAAGAGCAGTAAAATTCCCCTTATTCAGACATTAAGTTCGAGCCCGTCTGCGACAGTTCCCTGAAGGCCGCTGGTCAGGTGATTAAACTTGAAGAGCAATTATGTTTGCAGGTATACGCCTAACGTGACACAGTCCCGAACCCGTCGCGCGTTGTGGCTCTTCGGGTTCAGCTGAGATCATCGGACCCAAGAGCTTAAGGCATAAAAATGGGGTAGCCACGTAAATCGCAGGGGTTTCGTTAGCAGGCACTTCCGCGTGCAGGTCGGAAATGCAGAAGGTAGCGCGCAGACTCGCGAGCGATGTCGGTATAGAGGAGACTATGGCTAGCGCAAACACATCGAAACATGACAAAAGCGACAACAAAACAAACTTCGAAGAAATTCAACATTAATTTTACACCGCTTCACAGGTTACACCGAAAAGAAACAAGTATACAATAGATAAAACGGTAATGACTTGATTGATTGCGCGGGTCTGATAACCATACAAACATTTATGTTTACTAAACATTCACCGGACTTGAGGTGACCGAAAGAGACGAATTAACTTAATCTCAAATATATATACTCAAGACACTCGAAAACAAGAAAGAAACAACTTCAACACAAGGTTACAATCACCAGCACCCTCCTTCGGAACTTTGCAGTGTCGGCAGCTCTATGAGTGTTCGTTCTCATTTGGTTTGTCCTTCATTGGTTGCGTTTTGTAGAAAGCTTCGGGGCCACACGGGTAATGAGCCCGGAACCCAATCTGGTGCACCGTACATTAACTGTGGTCTCACAGACCCGAAGTTATTATGCATGTTTTCTTGAAGGGAAGAGCTTGACCGCGGACGCTTTCAGTGAACGCAACCAATACAAAACACAGGAACAAGGCAAGTATACAACTCAAGGCACATCTCGCAACTTTTACCTCGCCTTGTATTCTGGTAATTCCTTGTACCAACAAATATATTAAACAACAACAGTAACACTGGCAAAGTCGTCGCGACGGTACACCGGTTAAATAGGGCACAACCTTTCCGTTTCGAGACTGTTGGCGAGTGTTGCCTTCACCAAAATGCCCACATGTGCTCCTGCGGTGGTATGGGCTGCACATTATCGTGTGGCAGCTGTGAACCTTACAACTTGGGTATTGTTCACTCAAATAAATACTGCTAAAGTGGAAAATGACTGCGTAGTAAACTCTCATCATCGCGTACATTTTTCTTTTTTTTTTTTGCTCGCTGTTCGCTCTGCTTTTAATTCTTCGGGGCGGAGCAGGCAGCGAGAACGTAAAATTATGAAACTCAGCTTGATATAAACCCGTGAAATGATTTTCTTGTCCTGTGCAAACAATATATATATCTCGCCTAGCCTACAAGCGGATTAACGAATGCCACATAACTGTTACAGCAATCTTCATGTCGTCCAAATGCATCGAGAGGGAGTATGATAAACGATGAGTATTTCAGTGGGACTATTCTCCAATTTTGAGTGATATTTGACGCCGTGCCCGTTGCCTCGCGTGTGCCAAGTATAGTTTGACGGATCATCGACGAAACGAAGACAGCGCGCGAGGAGACTAGCCGGAAATACGGGACCTACAAAACTAGTTGTTTGGATTGTTTGTTTTTATTCCCCCACGCGCGTCCGATCGTTTCTCTTCGTCCCTTTTTACAAAACCAACAAAATTACGCGCACAGCTCTGATATTAGACGGTGCATCTGCGCGCGTTATCAGCGTCTCCCGTTTCACATCAATGTCGCAACGATATTCCACCAAGTTGATGTTTAGGCAACACCATGATCATCCGCAGTTTCCGAAGACAAGAAGCAAGAGCGACCACAATTCAAACCGTGGCATGACAAGTGACGCGTGGTTACTGCTCGCAAGTCGTCTCGTTTCGACCCGCAGATCAGCTGAGAAACGGACGGTCCCCGGTTGCCACCATAGTTATCGAGAGCCGTGGTAAGATCAGCGATCGGCCCCCGGCGCATACACCAAAGCACATCCTCAGAGCGTGTACTTGGGTTCGTAATACAATGGCTGCGGCTGCGGCAGGGCTGGGGACGCGGCACTAGGACTCATGCTTCCCAGGGGTGTCGAGAATGGCGTTGGGAAGACCTTCCTCTCGCAGGGGCTGCCTCCGCCATGCTGGAACCGCATTCCTGTAAAGACACACGAGACATCTTATTAACGAGTGGGTAGCGTGCTTGAAATCTGTTTGTTGTGAGTACGGGAAGTGGGTGGGTGATTCGCGAACGCAAGTTGAGGCGATGCCTCTTAATTAGGGGTGCGCGGAGACTGCTTTAAATCGAATCGGGCCGAATCACTCAGATTTCAGAGCGCAAAGGAAAACCGGCCTTTTTGTTTTTTTGCGGCGTTTAATTTAGAAATGGCACTGCGATATTAGAGTTGAAGCGATATTTGCACATCCCTGCTTTATATAGGGAGTGTGCTAATAGTGGTTCAAATTGAATAACTCTGCGTCATTTGTAGTCTTCACAAAGCAAGGGCTAGCTACGGTATGCCAGCTCTTTTTGCGGTATTTAAATTAGCGACGACGCTGCGCTGTTCGATCGGAAGCAGTATTTGTACACCCCTATTTTATGTAAAAAAAAAAAAAAAAAAGAAGAGAAAAAGAGCAGAGCATAATGCAGCTATAAGTGGTGCCATTTATTTTGCGGTGAGCGGGAATGATAGGCGTCTCTTTCGCATACACTGTCCAGTGTCATCCTAGCTTCGAGAACACAATTTGGTTCCATTCGTTCATGTTGCCACTTACAAAACACTGTGGCGCTTTTCTGTTGAAAGGCTGTTGAAAAAGGTCGTCAGATGATATAAAATCTCTACAGCTTTTCATCTGACATTCTCTAGCTTTCTGTTGACTTTCTTTTGAATATTGACCCACTTTTAAAAAAAAAAAAGTCAACATACTTTTTGTCGTCTCCGAGATGCTTTTACTGCAGCTTTTCAATTGAAAAGCTACATCAGTTTAATACGAAAAAAATGCTTTACACCTTAGCTATTTATTCAACCAAGTTTTGGAGGCTTACTACAGCTTTCCACCCTGCTCCAAACTGGCTGCCGCAGAAAAACGTAAAAAAAAAAACAAAAAAACCGCGACTTTTTTTTAATATTTTGCATTCTGTTGGGAAATTGTGTCCCTTGTGGTATTTGAACGCACTACATACATCCCACAAATTCACATTAGAGACGAACACAAACCCCCCATGAAGCACTCAACACCTGAATCACAGTCCCGTTGACTGCTCCAGAGCCTTATATAGCCTACTCTTTGAAGGTAATCATTTGGCCGGTGACCACCGCAGCACTTATTAATACGAAAGCATTAACTGTCCCATGGAGCGAAGCCGTCGTTGTCTGTAGCCGTTGTCTGTAGCAGCGAAAAACGGCACCTCAATTCCCATTGGCTGAGCGAAACGTCACCTAAATCCCCATTCCCAATAAAACACAAAGAAAAGCACAGCAACGCAATGCTTCGTCACGGAAGCCGTCATTAAGCCGGCGGGGTTTGCCGCGCTTGCGCAGTGGGGGAGCGTGATGTTACCGCCGCAGCGCCGTGTGCGAGAGGAAGACGTGACGCGCTGCTTGTAGGAATGCGCTTACGTGTAGGAATGCTTTTGCGTTCCTACACTCAAGCAGTCTTAAGTGTCTCTGCCAAATTTTTTAAAGTTCCAAGTATCCGATCTTCTCGGGAGTCTGTCAAAGGTGGAACAGTATTTCGAAGTTCGTGGACCCTATCTCTTACTAAAAACATTGGTGCAACTAATAATAATTAGGCTCAGTCGCTAAAACAACATTCACAAAAATGACTCCTAGAAGAAATGTTATCGCTTCTTTGCATAGCACCACTCAGGACGAAGGGAGTCAAGGCAGTTGCTCCACTTTAAAATAGTTATTTTGCTTTTCGTTACTAGTTGACTAGTTTAATAGGGTCAATTAAGTGACTTCACTGCGGTTGATCGAAAGCCATTTCATCGAAACACGTTTTAGAGAATGGGCACGTTTTATCGAACCACGGTTTAGAGAGAAAGCGGAGCCTCAGTCCCAGAAAAGGGGACGCTGTTTAAAAAAGGCTTTCCTACTTCGCGCGTGTTCACTAAGGCGCGTGTTAAACCCGAATTCGCTACAAGGAGGCTCATCGCCATTTTCTCAGAACTGGGTTTCTATATAAAGGGATTCGAAAAACTGGATTGGGTAAAGATGGCGGGCGCTAAACCAAGCTTCTCTAAACCGCATGCCTCCGCAATAAAGTCACTACAGTCACTTACAAAGTGAGAATGGCACGGCGCGTCTTTCGAACGCCTGGCCTCCAGCACGCGCCCCATGCCTTCCGTCGCGCTTTGACTGCGCGCGCACGCTCGAGGTGCGCGAGACGCCGAAGCGCTGTCAAGGGTAGAAGGCTCGCGCTGGAGGCGGGACAACTGAAGCTCCTCCCTCTCACCTTGTCAGTGACTACAGAGGAACTTAGTGACTTTTGACATCTAGTCAAGACGTACTGTGTTCAATTAAAAGTCAACAAAAAGTCAACAGCTTTTTTTTTTTACACTGTCTACAGAGAGTCAACTGAACATTTTCAACACGAAGCAGTGGCGGATCCAAGGGGGGGGGGGGCGACGGGGGCTTCTGCCCCCCCTCCCAAACGAGGTCGACCCCCTCTCCTCCCCCCTTCTCGGAGGGCAATTTGACATGAGTGGACCCCCCGGTGCACAAAAAATAAATGGGAGAATAGTATCCTTACAAGGCTTCCTTCCCGCCCCCTTCCCCCCAAAAAAAACAAAAAAAAAACACAAAAAAACAGAGTTCTGGATCCGCCCCTGACACGAAGTAAACGTGAAGTCTGCAGTCTTTCTGATGACACTGTCAACAGAAAATCAGCAGAAAAAAATCAACGTAAAGTTAATTGAAAGTCAACAGCTTTTCTTTTGGCTCGGGCTGAAGAAAATCATCAGCTAAGTTTCAACACAAAATCAACAGGCTTTCTGTTGGCCGTGTCAACAGAAAGTCAAAGTCAAAAGAAAGTAATCAGAGTCAACAAGAACTCAACACATTTTCAATAAAAAGTCAAAAATCATTTTTATAGGTGGCATGCAAGAGTCGAACCGAATTATGTTTTGCCATCATCCAACTTCATTCCCAATGGTGGCAGCGGCAAAATATTTTTATGCTACTATTCATATGATATTCTGACTCCTTGTGCGTGCGCGCGTGCGTGTATGTGCGTGTGCGTGTGTGTGCGTGTGTGTGCGTTTTTCACTTTCGCGTCCACATTTTATTTGCCTTTTGCAAGTACTCTTAATTGAGTATTTTGAGCAGACAGTGTACCTGCATAACTGCCATCTTTTGTAGCCAGCGTTATCGGGTTGGTTAATACTTGCGTTAAAACGGGAGCTGTCGAACTGACAAAGATACCAGGCTGTTATATTTGTCGGTAAGTGCAGCCACGACACCGTGCTCATATTTTGAGTTCCGTCGTTATGCTGAACTGCAGATGCCGCGAGGCTGCTGCTCGTGCCCGTCGTGTAGAGCAGGCTGGAACACTAAACATTCGTGCGTAATCGTTAATTATAATCCGCGCATGAAATATAGCAATGTTTTCATCGTATTCATATGATAGAAATATAATATTATACGCAAAGACAGAGTTGAAAATTTTGACTACGCTTTAGATGACAGCCGAAGCGGCAGAATTAAATATCTGGGTTCATCTGTACTGCTCTATAGGAGGTATTCACTGGCCGCCATATTTGAGGTCACTGTTTAGAGCGCATGCTCAGAACGAGCTCGCATTAATAGGCTGCCAAGACCGGCAATCTTGGTGGTGCGGAATGCACGTGGCAAAAGAACTGTGGAAGCTCGCGTTCAGCATGCGCTCCGCAGCCGAGCACACAGCTATGGCCGCCAGTGAATACTTCCTATACACGGTTGCAAACAAGCCATCTGGCCGCCGCCATGTTCTTGCTCGTGTGAACAAGCACGTGCAAGTGCAAGCTTGTCAAAGCTGCCTTCACGCACATGCTGCACGTACTTGCACGCATGGGGCACTAGTCTGTACTTATAGGTTCCAACCGATAACGATACCAAATATATTGATAAATGAGCGGCGTTAAACTGTGGTTAAGAGAAAAGAAACTGGTGAACGCCAGGCTGAATTACATCACACAACATGTTTTACTTGAAATAATAAAACTCCTGTATTTTTAAAGTGAACGACTATAGTCCTTGAGGAAGGTTCCCAGAATGCAACGAGCGCGGTGACGGAAGTGGTCTCTTCGTTCTTCTCGCGAAATTTACTCTAAACGGGTCAATTTTTGCGAGGACCTAACTTTCGAAAATTTCGCGACTGGAAACGTATCGCAAAAGAATTGATCACGCGTATTATATCAATCACACCACGGTAAAGAATAAATTACATATATTTTGAAATTGCGAAAGTTTGTGCC
Organism: Ixodes persulcatus; assembly: GCA_013358835.2. Lineage (NCBI taxonomy): Eukaryota > Metazoa > Arthropoda > Arachnida > Ixodida > Ixodidae > Ixodes > Ixodes persulcatus. The sequence continues at coordinate 1,450,295 of JABSTQ010009550.1, read as the reverse complement.
CGCGAATTATCACCCAAACTCGCGCGTTGCTAAATTTGCAAAACATTCAGCTCGGCGAAATATAGTCGTTTACAGTAATTAAATGTTTCAATACTCCAGCTCGTTCGCTTCAAATTAAACGCTTCACACGCGCGACATCTGCTCAAGTTCCGGATATAGTGAGCCCACCAAAATTGACAACTTACTTCGCAATTAAAACATTAAAAAATGTCCACATTCTAAGACGAAAATAACTAGAGATATCAAACACAGAAATCATTAGGTGACGCGGCGATAAAGCGACGTTTCATTGGCTCAAACACTTCCGCCTTCCGCTCTCTTCGGCAGAATAAAATCCACTCCAATCCGTTTGTGTTCAAAAAATACAACAATAAACTTGGCCCCGTAAACACGTTCTTTTAACAACGTATATACAACCCAGAAGAGAATGTTACACAAACCGAGTCGGCCCAGCCGGGAAACATTCACAGCTCGCGCCTGTGTATACTATAAGTGAACCGATACAAACAAAAGCAATTGGTTGAGTTATCGCATTGTTTAATCTACAGGTTTTTGTGTATTTACGCGCAGGCCACCGCGACCTCTCGCTATGAGTTTACGCGACAACTAGAGTATATCAACAAACGAACTGAAGAGTGATAACGGGCCTCTTGTACCAAGTGGGGGCTAACAATATCGGGACTGTTTAAAGGGCATCACCGGCTACTTCGCTTTCTGTCCAAACAAACGTACGCAACAGAAGGGTCGAGTTTGTTGCCGCTGTGTCATTTTCCTCAGCTGCAAACTGACGGTTCCGTCAACCCTTCGTACAAAGGGGGATCGGGTGACATTTTTTTCTTTGACATATACGTAGTACACGTCCGTTCGAGACCGTTTAGCCTATAAAGAAGCCAATATATACGCGTTTAAGTGGTGTCCCAATTACCACCGTTCATGCGGATCAGTTTTGTTTTTCGTGTATTCTCCGTCGACTTGCCCAATTTGGTGACGCTCTGTGGTAAACGTTTACTAATTAGACCGACTTTTTATGCTGTGTCAATTCAATATCGCACACATTTCAAATCACTATATATGTAAATGTGATGTTCCATACAAGAAGTGTCTTAGTTGCAATGAAACTGTTTACCTACAAGTTCCCCACCTTGAACTGAAACTCGCTGTGCAGGCGTATGGTCAGTGCCCGCACTCCAGAACCAACAGTCGCAGCCAGAAGTTAAGATGCACACTCCCGTTCCTGTTTTAAATGGCCTGTGGGAATTAAATAATACTATTTTCAATAAGACAAAAAAAGTACGTTTATAAAAAAAGACAGTACGCGTTCGAATGGGGCACATACTACACCCCTGACAACTCATCCGCCCACTCGATCCGTCTCCTCCCTCTCCACTCCGGGTTCGTATACGTAACGCTCGTCCCTTTGGCGTTCCGGTAAAGAGCAGCGTAGGCAGTGCGGCCGTCTGGTCGGCCGCGGGCTCGGCCGCGTTCCGGAAATAAGACAGCCACGCCTTTCTCAGGGAGTGTCGACGACTGTCTGAACAGCACCCTGGGCTTACGCGCTTGCGGGATTCGTTCTAAGACGCAGGACGTATAACGTATAGGCCGCGTCGTTTCGCAGCTGCGGCAGTGCGTAGTCTATAGACGGCGGGACTGGGAGCTTTTGAACTTTATATTTGTCTTACATCTGGCAAGATATAGACGGGTGTTGCACAAAAATGCTTACGCCTTTATGAACGCCCGCGTCGTGCGTTACGCCTCCGGTGGTACAGCCCGCGACACAAAGTAGCACGATCACGACTTCGATGTTTCGACGCAATTTACTGACGCAGGAAAGTCTCGAACACTGCATTACTTCTCATGCTGGTATGATCACTTACAGGGTGAGAACAGCAGGGAGGAGTTTCAGTTTTGCCTCCTCCAGCGTGAGCTTCCTACCTTCGGCGAGGCTTCGGCGCCTCGTGAGCCAGAGCACGCGCAGCCAGAGCACGGCGGGAGGCAGTGAACGCGCGCTGGAGGCCGGGCGTTTGTAAGAGACACCCTGCCCTTCTCGCCTTGTCAATGACTAGAGTAAAGTTGGTTCTCGAACCACCAGTAGTCGATCCGTACACAGTTTGAAAGAGAGGAACACACTTTAGAATCCAAGCCCCGCCGTCTTCGCCAACCCAACTCCCATCAACGGAGGAGTTCGACGATTGCGATTCATCGCAGCTCGTTCGTTGCCCGCAACAACCCTATGGTGAGAGGGACTTGTTATTTGACATATCGCTGCTAAAGAGCTGCTTGCTGAGAGGTGTTTAGAGAAAAAAACTGCAAGCCCCCCCCCCTCCCAAACTCATGCACTCCTCAAAGATGGCGCCAAAACAGATCCACTGAACGCAGTTAGCTCAAGGCGCACATATAAGATTGTAGCTGGGCTTATGTCTACGTTATATTTAGGATTCCATGTTTTCGGAGTTTATTTTTGGTGAAATTCCGAGGGTGTTTCTCGGAGTTCATTTTTCGCTGAAAATTCGGAATTTATATGAGTTTTTTTTTTTGTTTTTTTTTTAGATTCCCAGTTTTTCCGAATTCGGAGTTTAATGTTACCGTGTTTCCAATTTTTCAGAAAAAAACAATACAAATAAATAATATCTGGGCACAAACGTACCCTAAATTTATAAGAACACATCGCATAAGCCACTGAAACGAACGAAACCATAATCCGCGAAAAATACTTGGCTTCGATTTTTGATGTGTATTGTTTTAAGCCACATGTGTGTCCATGTTTTCTAGTAATTTTGGATATTACTGCATTTTTTCTTCAAATAATGAGTGCTCAAATTCTGTATGATCTGTTTTAAGTTTGCTATTCAATCTTAGTTATTTTTGTTGCCAATGTATTCGGTGCTTTTTTATTTTTATTTTTTCCTCCTTCCCCTTATGTAATACGTTCGAATTAACGTCCTTGAGCGTAATAAACAAACTTTAACTTTAATTTGAACTTGATCGGATGATCTGTCTACAGCTGCATTTGGCATTGACGCCCTTGCCATTGGCAATACTAAATGCTCCATGACAAATCTTGCAAAGAAGTGTTGCTTCAAATAACGTCAGTCCCTAGGAATAACTAAACACCTCGACTTGGTCACTGGGAGGCAAAAAAGCTCAAGCTGCCCTGCCTCCATCATAGCTTTCACTGTTATAAGAACATAATTCCCATCCTCCTCCTGGGACGCAAATATAGCATTGTCCAAACTGTAAACAGGAACAGTGGCTTTTGTCGTGACCCATACGAACATTGATCCGTTGTTCTTAACGAACCTTGACGAGATAAACGGTAAACTCCATTTTGTCAACAGTCCGAAATTTCAAAGAAAACCTCTCCTTAGGTCAGAACCACTGACCCTGTGCTCTCTCAAAATTTATTTCTAAGATACTTTTTTTTTTGTTTTATGCTTTTTATTGCTTTTTAATTTGTCATCGTGGCCTCGAGATTCGGAGTTTTTTTTTTTATAAATTCGAATGGACGAATATTTTACCGGCGAGTGTTTTGTGGAGTTTTTCCGATTTATCCGAAAACACGGAACCCTAGTTATATTTACTTCCGAACTCCGACTCACGATCTCAGGGAGTTAGTTGCACGACTGTGCCTGTCGTGATATAATGATCTTCGGTAGGGATAAATTCGATATGCCCCGCACTTTAACTTGGACTGAATGAGTGTGAACTGCGACTCCATTAAAGTGTATATTTGATTTTAGCACAATGACACTACAATCTAACCCCTTTTCGTGCTTTGAATAGCCGTTCCTTCATAGTAAAACGAACTTTCCCGCAGAACGCATTTCAAAGCAGCTGGTAACGAAATGTTTCCAAAGTTCGACGACGTTGAAGCAACTTCGGAGGGATCTTACCGACGGATTTGCAGTACTGTAGGTATATAAGTACATACCGATGATTGAAGCTTTGTGAACAACAAGCCTCAGTCAAACTATTTCAGGACACACGTGGATGTTTAAAAATTGTTAAATGAGCTCCATGTTTAGTGCATGAAATAAATTCATTTCTGGAGTTACGACAATGGTATGTAGCTGCCAATCATGAAGCAAGCTTCTCAACGTGTGGACAAGTGTGATCTTATTATAATGAATTTTGTGTGTGTGTATGTGTGTGTATTCGCACACGCCCACACACACGCTCGCACACACACAAATTGACATTCGTGTTCGCAATTAGAATACCGCAGTTATTGACCGCAAATGTCGTTATTAAGACCACATTTTATCACTAAACACACATTACATGATTGAAGGTGCATAATTTTCGTACTGTGTTCACAATTCTGTGGGGGTGCAGTCAGAAACGACTCGGGCACAAAAGGTTGTAATTCGTAGCCTGCAACACAAAACAAATAAAGTGTATGCCAATGAAATGAAAATACGTCTTTGCCACGGTAAAGTGTTTTCGCAGCTGCACACTGCCCGAGTCGCTGACGGAAGCAACAGACACATCCGTCTCTGACTTCCCTTCCTACCATTTGTCTGAAAGCGATCCGTGCCCTCAGCACGCCCCGCTCATGACTTTGCATACCTCATTTTCGGTATGTTTTGCGGACTCGTATAGATTGGGGCAGAGTGGCTGGTGTTCTTTCTCACTGCTCCTCCGCTGAGTGGGCCCAAGTGAGGACGAATACCGTTTATGGCAAAAGCCAATGCTCGGCAGCTCGCGCCGCCGCGGCTGCACAGCGAGGTCCGCCTTGTTCCGTGCTCGGGCTCTACGACCACTCATCGCGCGTCATAAGCACGGCCGGTTCTTTGCCGTTATTGTTGCTTAAGGCCCGTTCACACTCTTGCGACCTCTTAGGACTAAGTTCCTTAAACCTCTTACAACGAGAGGACACACTGGCGCCATCTATTGGGTAGCAGTGTAAACTTGGCGGCCTGCATATTTTCGATTTCTCGCGCGCATTATCCTTTCTTTCTTGCCTCGAAAAACTTTAGTCAACGTCATAAACGAGCCTTTCTTATGGGTATTACGCACATTTGACCACGGAAATTCCGCAAAACCTTCGCTCTTGTGAAATGCAGTTCCAGGGTCACCGCATAGATGGCGCCAGAATGCCAGTGTGTTCCCGGCGTCCTAAGAAATTTTCAGAGGTTTTAACAAGTCTCGTCTCTCTCGGTCGTACTCGGTTGCAAGAGTGTGAACGGGCCTTTATCCTCGCAAGTTAAAAAGGGACCCTATTGTTATTTTCAAAATTTAGCTAAAAAGTGCCCTTAGTCAACACTGAATGTTCTTATAAGCCGGAACCGGGACCCGTTTTCGTCTCAATGCGTAAAAAAAAACAAAAAACAAAACAATTATGTTAAGATGTAATAACGGACTTAGGTGATGACACGTTTTCTCTCCGCGGGAGTAACGAGAACAAATAATGTTCAAAGCTAGCCTGGAACCAGGACCGCACCGGCGTGGAGAGCGCAGTGACGAGAGGCGCTGTGACGAATAATTTGCTTCAGAATGTGATTTTTAGTACATTTAGTATAATTCATTTAATATAATTCACAAATTAAAAAAAGGGCTGCAGCAAAAAAAAAAAAAAAAAGGGAAACAACAACATACAGTACCATAACCGTTACAGACAGTTGCCATAACTCATTCTCCTAGAAGCATTAAAACGTTCCGGTTTTGCGGCAGGCATATTCATCAAACGCTGCCGCCAACCGATCGACACCACACGTCGCAGTCACAGCGAGTGATAAGACTCCGCTCATAAAACCAACGGAAGTTGTGACACTCGGCCCGTGATCCGACGCTCCGGGCTTCAGAGTCCTGACCTCGCAGCGAGGCCCTGTCTGGACTCGGGCAATGGCGGCGCGTGTGCTCGGTATTACTCTCCTCACTTTCGCTTTTGCCTGTGTGTGTGTGTTCTGTCCTTGATCCGGTGAAAGAATAACAGCGCGTCTCGTAGCGGGTCGAGCCCACACACAGGCAGCCGTATTGTCTTAGCTGGAGACACCCGGCGCCCTCTTCTTCCTGTTCCTTCTTGTCAGCCTCGGGCTCGGGCTGCTACGGCTGCGGTTGCTGCTGTTTCGCGTTTGCGGCACCCGGACCATTACTGTCAGGAAAGCCCCCCCCCCCTCAACTGTCGGGGCTTCGAGGGATGCGGCGGACGCCCCGCCATTCTCAGTGTTGGTCGACTTCGGGGCTCTTTTGGCCTGCGCGAAAAGCTCTGGAAACAAGGCCCGTCCTGTGTCACGGGAGCACGGGCTTCGGTCAGACAGGAAGCCATATATAACCACAACTACTAGCACACAAATTGATAATCAAGAGATAGAAAAGAAAAAAGAAAAAAAAGAAGGGGTATCTACGTTTCTAGGGAAGAGGCGGCAACTCTTTATTCGTTGCTCTTCACTTTCAAGGTTGGAATACTGAAGTCTCATAATAAGATGAGGCATGAAACAGAGCACGAAGTTCAAACCTTGCTCCAGGCGGCCTACGCCGGCGTAGACAACGTGGAGCGAGGCGTTGTCGACACGGGCGTCAGCGACGGACGCTGCAATGAAGGAACACCACTAAACTCTTTCGCTGTTTTCACTGACAACCCAGCGCAGACTCGTCTTGTAAGCTCCAGCGGGGGTTTCTAATACAGGCGAGCTGGTGGCATCGATTGCTGATAATCCTGACAATGGGTAGAAGCAGCAGCACAAATTCAAACATAGTCATTTGTTGTAGTTGTACTTGAGTTGTTCCTCAGTGTGTTTAGGTTTGGTTTGTTTTGAAGCGAAGGCTTTTCAACGGAATCCCCATATCGTCAAAACGTGTTCGTCCGTCCGCCTGTGCGTCGCTTTTTCCCGCTAAATTTAGCGGCGATGCTAACGTCACATGACCTGATGTCAACGTGACCTATACACCAATTCAGTTTCCCCGCTTAGCAAGGAAGTTGATAAAAATATAGGTGGACCTTCAATTCCCAAAACGACTGTTTAATGTCTTCTCATTAAATACCGCATTCCACGAATTATATAGGACCTTGTAGATAAAAGTCGTTGCCAATGCTTCGTCTTCCTCCTCAATTGCGGGTTTTTACCGCGCATACATTTTTTTTATCTCCTCATTAAGTTTTTTTTTATCCTTTTACGAAAACGGCAATACAGTTTTCGCCATTCGTACTCTAAATCCCATTATCGCAGAAAGCTGATTGTCTTGAAAAGCATCTTTGACGTCAACTTGGGCGCCCACTGAGCGACGCTGTTTTTTGTTCGCGGCTGCTTCGCTCGGCCCACTAGCTGACCGCAGAAGAGCAGCGTTCTCCTAAGATAGCCAACTATGTGACTCTCTGGCATGAAACGTTTCGTCTCTTTGTCTGTGAAGCAACAACAAAGGCCCCCAAGAGAGGGGGAGGCTTCTTCGATGGCGCACTGCTGCCTTCGAGCTGTAACTCGATAGGCAGCGTCCTGGGTGTCCGCGCCCAGAGAAGTGCGAGGATATATGGAGGAACGGAGCGTGTGCCTGCGTGCGTGCGTGCGTGCGTGCGTGCACTCCCGTCCGCGTTCGCAGTTGGAACGCGTAAAATAGGGCCCGGTCGTTTCCCCCTTGGCGCTCGCAGATGTTTGGGTTCGGAGATCCTTACTTGTAGCTTCTGCCAACTTAAAAACCAAACAAAAAAAACAAACAATGCGCTCACCTTACGTGTTGCGTGACCCCCCAGACATGACCTTCTGCGTGCTCTTGGAGGAGAGATAACGCCATTACACTCCATTTCACTTTAAGTCCGACCCGGATGGAGCCAATCGAGCGTCTCCAAAAGAGCACTGTCATGGCGGCGCTCATCACCTTTGTGTGTTTGCGCTGTCGCCGACAAAAGTAATTACGCGCAGTGAATACGTCGCTATCCTGCGCTTTGTTTTTCTTCTGCGCGTGCTCGGTTTATGGTTGGGGCTAGCAAACCACAAAGACGATTGAGTACCGTGACGATGCACTTTTGGCGCCGCTCGATTGTTTGCATCGGATCATGAGAGAGCACAGATATACGGGGTGTTTTTCCCAGAGTCGAGCTACGGAATGTACCCGATTTCATTTCGCGAATTATATATATAAAAAAAGACACACACTAAAGAGTGCAAGCGTCTAGCAGTCGCGTTGTACGGGATAAATAGACTCTTTTGAACAGCCCCTCGAGCAACATTCGCGGTCGCCATGTTTTGGGCATCGCCTGGAGCGCGAAGCGTTCGATTGGACCCGAGCCCGAGGCCAGCCGGCCCGCCGACGCAAGGAGTGGAAGAAACGCCGAACGCTGAAGCAGCACTCGCGTGTCCATTACGTGCGCTGAGAGTGCACGACAAAAATACGGTGGCCTCGGACGACTGGATTATGCTGCTGCCCCCAGTTGACATATATTTTTTGTCATGGGTCTATAGGCCTGTTTCTCTCGGCCAGGGGGCGCCAGCGCTCCCCTAAGACGCGCATGCATGTTTTGCTTGCATCGAACGTATAAAGCGTCACTGCTGCGTTCGATCGTGCACGAGCCACGGTCGTTTATAAGCGTGCCTCAGCACACCAACACAGCGTTTCCGAACAAGCCCGCTTTGCCTACGCTAGGTGTGGGCACTGCGCGTGCGCAGTAACCAAATTTGGAAAGAGGGAAGCGTTTGCGCATGCGCAGTGCCGATAGCAGCGCCACCGCAGTAGCGTGACGTCAGCGGGTTGAGTTGATCTGTACTTTGTTGCAGCTGAAGTCCAGGCGCAGCCTACGCTACGAGCTCATGGCACAGATCAGACAGCGTCAGAGAGAGAGAGAGAGAGAGAGAAATGACTATTTTGCGTCAAATAAAACCCCTAGAGGTGCTCCTCCGCTAAGCGGACAAGAGTCAGCTCATCGACGTGAGCCGCCGAAGCCAGCCACACCCGCCAGTGTGGACAGGAGGGGGAGTTGGGGTAGTGCAGCGTCAAAAGCGCACCATCGTGGTGTTCGTCATGTTTCTGAACGTGGTCGGTCATCGCTGAACGAATCATAAACAAAAAAGGCCAAGTGATTTGCGCTTTTGACTGTTTGATTAGTCTCTTTAGCTCGTAGCGTCGGCTGCATCGGCTAAAAGTATAAAAAAAATGTCTAAATAAACAAAAAATGTCTAAATAAACTCTTATCGAGACGATAAGAGTGCCTTTCTTTTACCTTTTTTTTTGTATTTTTTACCAACAATTTTTATCCGCTAATGAAATTCTGCCTAATAAGCGTCCGCGAGTAACGTGAAAAAGCGCAATAACGCGCAACCAAAACGCGCCCGAGAAATATTCGATTTTGTTCGCCAGAGGCGCTGCCCACACTTGAGAGCTACAGCCCTATAGACCCCATTCGGGGTCTATAGGGCTGAAGCTATGTTGTCAGCGGTAGAATCCCTGCACAATGGCGGACTAAAACCGCAACCTCACGGCACACTTTATGCATTTGGTTGGATTAGAAGGAAAAGACACACCCACAGAAAAAGGTGATGAGCGCAGTGACGTTGCACTTTCGACGCAGTTTGATTGGCTCGTCGACTCCTAGCGTTGGCCGCACTCGGACGTTGGCTATCTTAGGAATCACTTGCACGTTCCACGATGTCAGTTGTGCCGCCATTGTGCAGTGCTTCCTAACTTCTATACTTCGTTTCAGCTTAGGTCCGAGCGCGGCCGATGTTTTGAGCCGAAGGGCCAATCAAACAGCGAAAGGGGTTCAACGTCATGGCGTGCTCTCTGCAGTTGATATGACCAGCCGGTATCCGCCGTCTCTCTGCGTGCTCCTCCGCCGGCTAGTCCTATCAAGCACAGAGAGCACACCATGACGTTGCGCTTTTTGCGCTGTTTGATTGGCCCTTCGGATTATAACATCGGCCACGCTCGGACCCAAGGTGAAACGAAGTATAATAATCGGCACGTGACTTTCGAAAGGGGTATACTGCCCGTCCGCGGTGGTAAAGGCGAAGTGTCGCGACAGAAAGTTAAAAACGCTCGCAATAAGAATGCGCAAACTTGGCGGCATTCGGTCACTACAGAGAATCTAAACTTAATCTCATAACGATTTCGTGTCCGGTGTTCCACTGTGACATCCCTTCGTTCGCACAGTGCCGTGTCGGGTTGGCTTTTAAATGTACAGTGCTAATCACACTTGTCTATAACGCGCGAGCGTGCGGCTTTCTCCGGGGTGCGCTAGACAGGTGGCATTCGCGGAAACTAAGCTAGTCACGTGGCGCAACATCGAACGGCTCACTCGAGGGGTGTCCTGCTCACTGTATCAGCTTGATAAGCGATAAAAGTAAAGGGCTTTATGATATATTTTTGTTTTTTGATGACGACATCGTTGATACGCCTTCATGCTTTAGTTTGTTTATTGTTCGAGCAATGATGTTTGTAAATAGCTTGCGAGCAGCCTTCCGCGTTCGTCGCCGGCTGATAGAGTGGGCAGGACACCCCTCGAGCGGGCTGTTTCATGTTGCGCCACGTGACTAGCTTAGTGTCCGCGAATGCCACCAGTCTAGCGCTCCCCGGAGAAAGCCGCACGCTCGCGCGTTATAGACAAGTGTGATTAGCACTCTACACGAAAGCGGCCACTAGAGCGGCCACTGGTTAGGCAAATTCTACACGCACCCGACCAGTGCAGCTGCTCAAGAGAGAAAAAAAAAAGTTTGCACATAGGTAGCTGCTGGTGCCACATCTAAGAGATATTTCGTTGATGTGGCTTGGCAGAAACTTTGTTACTATAGCCACTGACAAGATGAGAACTGCGTGGAGGTCGTTCAGTTGTCCCGCCTCTGGCGCGAGCTTCCTGCCTTCGATAGCGCTTCGACTTCTCGTGAGCTTCGAGCGTGCACGCGTAGCCAAAGCACGGCGGAAGGCAACGAGGTCGGACATTCGAAAGAGACGCTGTGCCGTTCTCACCTCGTCATTTAGCGCCGAGATGTTTTGATGGCGCCCTCCTATGACTCCCGTCCGTGACGTCACGACCAGAACTTTGCCTCGCCGTGACGTCACGAGTTGTAATCCTGGCTATCGTATAATCAGTTGCGAACTGCATGTTGGAAGGTGTGTGTAAGAAGCACGAAGGAAGCTTGGAGTCGTCGCATTCTTGAACCAACACCGTCAAAGTTTGCAGTCGGATATTATTTCCATCGATGAAAGCAAAATCAATGTAAATAAAGACGCCATACTGGACGTTTGGGCAATCGCCAATGCCGACCGCAGCTACGCTTTTGGTCGTGCACGTCGCCAATAGCATCAGTTCTGTGAGCGTTTTGATTGCAGCTATGGTGGACACTCGTCGCGTACGCATCCAAAAAAGGAAACTGAAGGCTGGTGCACACAGCAGAGTTTTCTTACGTGTCCTTACGTAAGGCGTATAAGCCACCCAAAACATTCGTGTCTCGAATATCGCGTGCCAGGGAATCTCCTTGAGCTGCTAGGCACGCTTAATATGAAACACATATGTCCCGGTGACCTGTGGTGCAAGAAGACGTAAGCTTTCGTAACGTAACGACAGAAAACGGTCCTGCAGTGTAAACCAGCCTTGACAAATGCAGCCGCGTTAACTTAATCAAACTCGCGAGTCTCGCGCAGTGCTCATCGATTATTATGAACGACAATAATGCGCGAAAAGGTATGTAAGGTTATGACATGCATTTACTGGTGCTTCATTTTCGAAGAAAGAGCCTTATGAATACGTCTCAAAAGCTTAAATTCCACTCACCCCTACCTCCACCCTAGTTTCAACTCATTAATTTCAACGCGGGACACGTGTGTTTTTTTTTTCTAAAAGTGTATTAAACTAGATTTCTCCCCGGGAACGGCAAGCGCAGCAACTCATATAGATTCCACGACTCTCCACGAGGAAAGCCATATGAAATAGCAGTCAATAAAATAAAAATAGACGCTGAAAGCTTTCACTGTTCTTGTATGAGTCGCGCCGCGCCTTCTGGAAATCCAGCGTTACGCGGATATCCCCGACACCGCAACGTATGTGATTGTTGTGTCTATAGGCCTCGGCCAATTTCCGACAGCTGCGATCTCGACGAACTGGGCGTTACTTGTTTAGTCTAAAGGCGACGTCCCGCGGCCCCTCTAGCTAACGAATTCACACTTGCTCAATGAAAATTGCGTACAACTTTCCGCGTAGTTATGCACACCTGCTAGAAACATTTATAGTTGTTCTGACTGTATTCACACCCCTCTTGATCTTGGTTACATAGGCAAAAGAAAAAGCACTGGAGGCGATTTGAAACCTTCCTTAGGGAACGCATTTCGTTTTGTTGTTTTATTGCGAAAATGAAATATTTTAGGAGAGGCGGAATAGTTAGTGTTAATGCATGGGAGGCATTAAGATGTCTTTCATAATGTCTTGGCCGGGTGTTTCATAGAAAGATATGTCTACAAAATCTAGTGCATCTGACGTTTTTTTTTTATTTTTATTTGTTTTGTTGCGTGACACTGTGAAGCATGTCTATAAAAATACTGTTAGTGCATAATGAATCCTGTGTTCACTGGGCATTCGAATCGTTAAACGTATATGAAAATCTGGCAAAAGGTCTATTCTCTCAGCCTCAACGCACAGCCTTAACTAGTAGGGAAGTGACTCTCAGCTACTCGGATTTTCTTTGGCCATTTTGATAGCGGTAGTCCCATACTTTTAAAACCTGTATAATAAAAGTAATCTAGTCTTTGAGTACATTAGCGTTGATGATAACTACTACGTATATCAGGCAAATACGAACTACTCTGCAGATACAGGTTGCAAAAAAACACCAAGGCAGATATTCGCCCCAGGCCTGCACCGGCTTACAAAATACTATAGTCGGTGACGGATTAAGAATGCAGTGGAAGCTCTACCTTCAATAACTCTTCGGTATTTTGTCAGCACGGGCAACCAAAGCATGATGGAAGGCGACGAATGCGTGCTGGAGGCGGAGCTTTTACTAACACTGACTGTAGACAGTCGGCAAGGATAAACGCCGTTAGTAAAAAAATATACAGCGTCGTTCACTAGCCTCTCACATCGCTCACTTAGGACAAGCACCACTCTTGAAAAAGATATGGTAAAACTCAAGATACATATGCACGACAAAATGTCCTACGTGTCGTACGACGCCTCGGAAAGATGGCTGTATTCCACCAGGCGCCGGCCAATCACGACTTCACGTGAAATAACTTGTGAGTCAAATGAATCGGACTCATTTTCAGTGCATCGCAAAAATAAGTTTCACATGCTAGGATACTGTCATGTGCCACGTAAGTGCGATTCAGTGGTGCGTTTTATTCGGGAAAATAATTAAGGCGAAACTTGTATCAGTCGAAAGTTACAACTAAAAACAAACCTTTTCCTGTTGGCCAGGATGGAGCAAAGATATATATATATATATATATATATATATATATATATGTAGGCGAAGTTGGGTGAATATAAAACAATGGACCGGGAAACGTTAATAAGTCGAGGATGCGTCCTGTCGGAGTTACTAAAAAGCGGTCCCCGCTCGAAACGTCGTAATAAACTTCGCATTTGTAACTCCGACAGTATATATATATATATATATATATATATATATATATATATATATATATATATATATATATATATATATATATATCAAATTAAAAAAAAAAATATTGCAATCAGCCGTTGAGGCGATTTTTTTCACGAAACAGAGAACGAGAGAAAAGTGAGGACTTCCTTTTCTCCCTTCCTTGTTTTTTTTTTTTTTTTGTGAAATTAAACGTCGTAATCGCCTACAACATTGTTTAATATTGAAATGAAGCATTCTTAACTATATGTTGGTCTGAAGAAAAAAAAAACTGTCTTTTCTATTTGCAACCTTTGACTGGGGCAAGTATTTCTTTTATATTTTCACAAATCAAATCAGATCAAGTAATCAAAATAAAATGCACTTATACGTTGTCAATTAGTGTCTCTTCATGTGACACTGATTTTCGCCATTCGCTTAAAGGGGCACTGACATGTCAAAAACAATTTTTTTTTTATTATCCGAAACGATTGAAAACCATGCCCGGACATTACCTTCAAAATTCAAAAACTTGGGAATTCAGTATTTGTGAAGTATAAAAAAACACTTTCCAAATGCCGATTATGAAGTTCCCGCGCGATCCGCGCCAGTGCAGTGACGTCAAATATTGAGCCGTCCTGCGAGTCGAGTTTCTCTGACGCCTCCGAACAGCCGTAAGTGTCGTGTTCGCCGGCGTCCCGCGAACAACCGGCTGCGAGCAGACCGGAGGCGTGCGGTTTAGAGAAGCTCGTTTTAGCGACCGCCGTTTTACCGACCCCAGTTTATCGAATCCATTTATAGAGAAACCCAGTTTAGAGAAAATGGCGATGAGCTTCCTCTAAGCGAATTCGGCCGCCGCGAAGCGTCGTGTGCGCATAAGTCAGGTGAGTTGACATTTTTGTAACGAGCCGCCACAGACTGCCGCCGCGAAGCGGCGGGAACGCAGCAGGGGATCTGGGTTAACACGCGCACCAGTGATACACGCTCGAAATAGGAAAGCCTTTTTTAAATATCGTCCCCTTTTTCGATAAACGGCGTTTCTCTAAACTGAGGCTCTGCTTTCTCTAAACCGTGCTTCGATAAAACGTGCCCGTTCTCTAAAACGTGCTTTGATGAAATGGCATTCGATCGACCGTAGTAAACCCCGTCTGAAGACGCTTGACTTTCAAGTTTGAAGTTCTTTTAGGGCCCTTTCAGCGATATCAAATTCTTTGAAACAGTGCGAAGTGGAAGGGAACGCGAAGTGGACTTTTGTGAGCGACGTGAGGGGGGGGGGGGGGTGGAGGGGGGGGCACCTTGTGTTGGTTCTGCGTGAAAGGCTGCCCCGGCAGGGTCACAACCGAAACTACGATACACAGACACCAACAATACTTAAGAAACAAGCGAGCTGGTGGTGATTCGTGGTAACGTTGTGTTGTGTTCGTCCCTTTCTGTGTTCCTGAGTCTCCGGTTTTTATTACCATGAATGACAGACACCAAACAAACCCAGTTGTTTTGACCGTTTGGCGATTTCCCTTTTGAAGTCTGAGAGGTCGTCGGGCACCTAAAAAAGACAACTTCGTCCGATTCCCCGACTTACCGATCATCCTCTGCTATTACAGGAACTCCATCTGCTACATGTTTCAAAAGTAGCGCAAAGTGCGTCGATGCACGAGGCACGTGCAACGTGCAGCCCTTGGGAAGATCATGGTGGCACAGCGCAGCACTGAGCTACATTTCAAACGCCATGAATTTCCCAGAAGTTGCGCGCGGCATGTGCCTCGAGCATTTCTACAACAATGAATGGCGCCACTTTTTCGGCTGCATGCGTCGAGCGCCGCCATGCTTTCCGAGCGAGGACAAAAAGCCAGGAGGCGACATCACTATGGACTCCCATTTTCGGTATTTAAAAAAAAAGGCCGTAGTGCGTTCGTAGTTGCGTTGAAAAACATGTTATACGAATGCCGTTATTAAATGTTATAGATATGTCGCTTACAAAGCTTCTAAATTTCATAATATTTGACGTCACAAATCAAAAGAAGTGAGGAGGTGAGTAGCTGGAGAGAAAAACGCCAAAAACAAAAACGCGCGCGCGCCCGTGGGGAAATTTTTTTTTCGCGTTGCGGTATCTTATTGCGTGTCTATGACTGCAACTTGCATCGTTTTAGACAACAAAAAGAAATACGGCCTTTGGGGTGTCAGTGCCCCTATAAAGTAGGTTGTATTCATTTGACTCACCCGGTTTAACTCCCGCACCCACTCGACTCAAAGCGAGCTCGGTACAGAGGCGCCAAGTTGCCGGCGAGACTGCCGGAGCTCGCTTGTTTATGAGGCCTCCACAGTGGGCTGGGATGCCAGAGTGTTAGGTTACCCAGGGATCAGCCTAAAGGTTATCCCTCACCGCTTTGATTTCTCACGCATGACCTTGCATTCAGGATGGGGGAGTATTTGAAGAATCTGCCTGGTTGGTGCTGGTTTAACTTGACCCTTGAAGCGTCGAGATCTGAGGTAAGCTCATGGGGCTCGAGATGTTGTCACAATCGTAATTTCGGATGCTCTCTATTGAGACTTTTACATTCTGTAATGCGCTGTGCGAGTAAAATTTTAATGCTCAAAAGGAAAAATACAACGACTGTGACCTTACAGCCTTCGCAAAAAAAAAAAAAACACAAAAAAACACAATATAAAGTGATCTTTCTTTTACTTCAGAAAAATCTGTTTTTATCCAGGTCAAAAACACAGCGTTCTCGGGGATTTTATTTTTGAAAGAAACCTGACATTTATATTATTTCGTTGACCCATCGAGGCCTGATCTGACGACTGCATACTGCTTAAGCTTGCGATGGACTCAATAGCGAGTTTAAAGCCGGGGTCACACTGTTCATACATCGTACAAACGAGAGTCTCCAAACATGAGTCACCGCGATATGAGTGGTTCGAATGCCACTTGCCAAGTTTCTCTCCTTGAACTCATTGCCATGCGGCATTCGAAACACGGATTTCGCGGTGACTCGCGCTCGAATCTCTATGCAGACTATCTTTTGTGTGACGTATACACTCTGAAAAAAGCCCGTGCATCTACTTTCCCGCCCAACACCCGGAGGGCCAATCAGCGCAACTTACGGAGGCAGCTCAGCGAATGACGATGCCGAAGCATATGGTCAGACCAGAAAACGCAGTCTGAGTTGTGATAGTAAGCAATGCAAAACGGCACGCTTGCATTGCTTAATGTCACAACTCAGACTGCGTTTTTTTGTCTGAAGATATGTTTCGGCATCGTCATTCGCTGAGCTGACTCCGTAAGTTGTGTTGATTGGCTCTCCGAGTGTTGTGCGGGAAACTAGACGTACGGGCTTTTTTTAGAGTGTATAAGCATTGTGACCCCGGCTTTAGTATTGCGTATACCAGCAAACGCAAGCACTGTGCGTTTGCATTAGCGTTGCGTGTTCCACACTGTGCGTGCACGGGAACCAAAACTGCGTCTTGGATTGGCGCAAAGTGACGACGCGCATGCGCAGCGTGGAACACGCAACGATAACGCGAACGCGCGGTGCTTGCGTTTGCTCCTATACGCATTACTAAAAACCTCTAATAAATGCACCGTTGCGCTAGAGTCGCGTATGATGCTCGATGCCGTAGTCACGCGACTTAACGTGCACATATGCGTTCCGAGTATTTCCACGGCCGGACTGGAAGCGCGCGCTCTCTTTCTCTTCTTATGGCCTTTGCAATCGCCCGGGAGTCAATGGCATTTTTTCTCCGTATGTAGTTCACTTGCTTGCCGCCAGGGGCGCAACCACCTCACCCCACTTCACCCCACTCGGAGAGTCCCTTCGAGCTGCTTGGCGCTGGTGTTCGAGCTTCGTAGGTTGTTGTTTTGGCAACGGTTTATTGAACTTCGCTACGATGTCACTCTACCGACAGGCAGAGTCGTCAACAAACTGCGTTCCCCTGTGACATGGACGGAACCTCTGTACTTGTGTGACCCCTCGCACGCCGTTGTTCGGCCGTGGTCAGAAAATTGTACAGACTACTACACCCTCGTCTAGAGCAGCTGACCGACTTCATGTGCGGCCTATGAAATGATGATGCAGACCACGGCAATAGATAGATTGGGCCTGCTTACATTTCACGAGAGTGTACGAATTATTTATCATTTAAAGTTTCTTCATGTAGAAGGGGTCCGTTTCCTCCTGTTCTTGAGTTGCAACAGAAGTCCTGGAGGTAAAGACGAGTATAGTTTTTCCGCAACTGCATTCGCTGTCTCTACTTACTACTTTTTACTCCCGAATCTCTCGGAGATGTGCGTCAAATATTCACCGTTTTGGGCTCATCAGAAGAGCATTACATAGTGGCTGAGGGTCTAAAGGTAAGGATCAGGTGTCAAAGGCTATAAAACTCTCGGTCGCAAGTTGCGACAGCGCTGAGATACGCTGTCAGACGCGCTCTGTGCAAACGGCAAAGGGTAGCCCAGGTTACTTTGCTACGGGCTTTAGCTGAGCAAGTTGGTTCATTGCTTGTGAATGGGGCCAGCTGAACATAAAAAAAACACAGAGAAATAATGGAACATTCGCACCGCTGGTTCGAATGTTATAATATTTCTCTGTGTATTTTTTGTGTTCAGCTGGCCCCATTCACAAGGTAGCCCAGGGGTGAGGTGACAGCGCCCCCCGCGAATTGCGGCGGGAGGTGGCGATTGCCGCAATTGCAAAGGCCGTAAGAAGAGAAAGAGCGCGCGCTTCCAGTCCGGCCGTGGTATTTCTTCCTGGGTTTTAAAGAGAACCTGAAATGACTCTGTATTTAAGGCAAAACACTTAAATCGTCTTCATTTGTTCTCCAGGATCACGAATATCGAGATTATCTTTCAATTGGGTGCACGGAGGCTGCAGAAAATCATTTTCAAAGTACCCCCGAAGTCCTTTCTTCCCGAGCGTGACGTCATATTCAGAGTTTTCGGAATCTCTGCTCTCTCGCAGCTTCAGCGCTTATCAAAGCTATGCACGCGCACTTTTGCTATTTTCAGAAAGGTCAGAAAAGGACGTCACGACTGGTGTCGGCGCGGGGGAATACAGCTGGCAGGCTTGCAATTGCACGCGCTGCCCACACGAGCGACGCACGCTTGGGGTCCGAAAAATCTGGGTTAGAACAACTAAATAAGCTACGCTTCAGAGTAATGACGCTAAGCCACAGTTAGCGCACAATACTTGCGGAGGACATTCAGCGGCTATGCATTCAAAGCTATGGGCGAACGTGCGCTTGAGCATTTTGATCATACATCGAAGCAGTGCACGCGCGCTCTTCACTTCTTATGGAATAGCTGTCCGATAGTATAGTGCGGTATCTGTGGTGCCGCGTAACAGCAGTTAAGCTGAGTTAACCGCGGTTAAGTGTACCCGTGTAATACCCCTGTTACACGGGCACCCTTAACCGTGGTTAACTCAGCTTTAACTGCTGTTACGTGGCACCACAGTTACCGCACTATACTCTCGGACAGCTATTCCATAAGAAGTGAAGAGCGCGCTTGCACTGCTTCGATGGGTGCTCAAGATGCTCAAGCGCACGTTCGCCCATAGCTTTGAATGCATAGCCGCAGAATATTGTCCGCAAGTATTGTGCGCTAACTTTGGCTTAGCGTAACTGCAGTTAAGTGCGCCCGTGTAATGCCCCTGTTACACGGGCACACTTAACCGCGGTTAACTCAGCTTTAACTGCGGTTACGCGGCACCACAGTTAGAGCACTAGACTTTCGGACAGCTATTTCAGAAGAAGTGAAGAGTGCGCGTGCACTGCTTTGATCAGTGCTCAAGATGCTCAAGCGCACGTTCGCCCATAGCTTTGACTGCACAGCCGCAGAATGTTCTCCGCAAGTATTGTGCACTGTGGCCTGGAGTAACTGCAGTTAAGTATGCCCTTGTAACAAGGGTATAACAAGGGTATTAGCGGACAATTCTAGCGGACAACATTCTTCGGCTATGCAGTCAAAGCTGTGAGCGAACGTGCGCTTGAGCATCTTAAGCACCCATCAAAGCATGCAGTGCACGCGCGTTTTATTTACTCTGAAATAGCTGTCTGAGAGTATAAAGGCCTGGGTCGCTAAACTCGTCAGACACAACTTTCTTCGTGTTATGACATAGCGGGGGGAGGAGCCGAAAGATTGCAGCGAAGTTTTCTTTTCTCACAAACCCGCAGATCCGTATATCTTCGTGACGTTTTTCATTGCAAGGGCGACAAATCCCTACTATTCCCTAGGTGCCGAGCTAGAGCAGCACGAGAAAGCACGCGGAGACGAATGTGGTGCGTGTCACGACGAAGATTATCAGCTGCGACCTTGTTTGTCTCTAAAAAGCACAGCGGAGGCTTAGGTAATTGCATTCTAAAATCAACACCGTCAAAGTTGATAGTCTGATATCGTTCTTATTTCCGCCGATAAAGCAAAATTTACTAAAAAAAAACGTCCCTGTCGTCCCTTTTATTGATCTCATTTGATCAGACCGACGTGGCTAGGTCACTACCAGCCGAGTAGCATTGTCCATCTTTGGATGAATTTCGCTTCCGGGCAGTTCTCCCCCATCAGCGGGAGATAAATTTATTTTATGATAGACTTTCAAAGATTAGCCAAACTGGGATTAATTCTGCGTTCATCAACTGAAATAAGAGTAATGTCAGTTTGTCAATATTGACGGTGATGTTTCGACAACGCGAGGACACCAAGCTTCCATCGTACACATCCAAACTTTTCACCGACGACTCAAACACTCACCATCAAATTTGTCGTTCACAACTGATCATCCTGACCCTGACGTCAAAGGTATGAACTATAAAAGGACGTCACTGAACGCGCCTGCACACAACGAGCCCTGGCACGAGCCTCTCGATTGAAAGCCTGTCATGGCCGCTCGTAAGTTCATGGAACGCGCCCCGTTTTAATTCCAGCATCTCTAGAACCATAATTTCGAAAACTGCACTCTGTGCTGTTCCTCGTCATCGCTCAGTTGGAACTCATCTAAGCAGGGTCGTCGAAACAGAAGAACGGGGAGGGGGCCAATTCACCCCCCCCCCCCAAGTGGCGTCGAAAAAGGGGGCGCAAAGGGCATAAGGGTGTAAGGGGGGGGGGGATATCGCCCCAGCCCCGGACTATAGCATTTCAGAGTTATAATAAAAAAAGACAGACGTTTACAGTTCTCTGTAATGTCGAATTAAAGCGCAGCTCTTGAGGAGGAGGAGGGGAGGGTACGGAGGGGAGGGTATGCCCCTCCACCCCCCCCCCTCCTCCTATCCTGCTCCCCTCTCATTTAGCGGGGAAACCTAATTGGTGTTAAATCACGTGACGTCAATTTCCCCGCTAAATTTAGTGAAAAAACGTCCCATAATGCAACACGCGCGCGGTTACGCCGACGGCGACGCCGCTCAAGCTCGACACGGGCGCATAAGAGTTGCGCTCTAAAAATTCGGGGGAAGGGATATCACCCTTCTTCACTACTATCACCCCACGCCCTCTCTCTCTTTTTCTCTCCCGAACACTTTCTACGGCCCTTCCTGACCCCTATTTGAGTGTGTGTTTGTACATTTCGAAAAAAACAAAAAACAAAACGAGACTGGAAAAAGAAGGTGTTATACCTTTGTTTTCCCCTTTCCACCGCTTTTTCTCGCCATCCCCCCTCGCCCCTTTATCTCTCAGACATTACCGATGTCTCTATACACAGCGCCTGTGGGTGACACCGGTGACGTTGTTGACAGTGGCGGAAGATGTGCTCTACAACCGCATACACCGCGCACGGCTCCACAATATCACAAAGTTTAATCTTCGCCTCGATTCCGAAGCGAAGATTTTGGCCTCAAATAACTCCTTTCAAAAGTTGTGAAACGTCACTTTGTCGTCAGCAATAACTTCCACAAACGACGATCTTGCGACGAGAAAGTTCAGAGTATTTACAGCCCGCCTAGGTACAATCTACGTTTCATTGACTCTATCGCGGCGTAGGGATGTAGGGACACGCGAGCGCGACGTCATCAGTGCAGCCGTTCAATCGGCTGGCCCCACGGTGTTGCTCGCGCGCGCTCCGATGAAGCTCGCTACAACTTTGTGCCTAAAGGCTGGTTCACACATCTGCGTTGGTTGCGTTCGCATGCAACCGAAACGACCGTAACGACAAAGTCACCGGGACAAGCGTTCGCCGAACACAGCATGGCAAGTGATGCAAGGGGTAGCTTCGCGAAGCAATCCATGAGCCACGGTTGTTGCGGTGTTTTTGTCGTTACGGTCGTTTCGGTTGCATGCGAACGTAATCGTTGCAAGTGTGTGAACCAGCCTTTACATTCTCACTGGAATTTGAGCACCGAGAAAGCTTGGATGATTGACATCTCGTCCCGCTTGACGTCAACGTCGCGAGAGTCCAATCAGCACGCTCTGCGAACTTCGTGCCCAACTTTGTGTTTGACGAGTTTAGCGACCCTGTTCACACATGCAGCGGAGCGCTACAAGCATAGCGCTGACCTCGCGCTAAGCGCGTGCTGACGGAAGCATTCACCAGCTTTGTATCGCACCGTACAAACTGTTGCTCATGGCAGACAATAAGTAGCTGACGGCACGTGAGAAGCGCTACATCAGCGCTTCGCTGCATGTGAGAACCGGCCTTTATGCGGTAACTGTGGTGCCGCGTAACAGCAGTTAGAGTTGAGTTAACTGCGGTTAAGGGTGCCCGTGTAACAAGGGTATTACCCATCTTGGGGCTTAAAATCATGGTTACTAGTTATATAAAGCTTTATCTGAAACAACAAAAAAAAAAACAAAAAAAAAACAACGCTGTTCCGTCCTCAACAGGCACTTCGCGACAGCGCAAAGCAATAATACATGAGTTTCTAACACCGAATGCAATGCTGAGGAAGTAGCACTTTTGAATCATGACGATGGGCAGGTGCGTCTGCTCTGTACTACCACCAAGATGGCGGCGTTCACAACAATATCGGGGAAAAGAGTGTCAATACTCTAAGCGTAGCTCATTTAGTGGCTTTAATCTGGGTATGACGTAACGACTGGTCGGAGGTTTTTCGTGTTTTCTCGCGTTCAGTTACATCTTCGGGAAGAACGAACGTGATATTCAGATTCAGGAAATAAAAATACTCTAAAATTCACCTCTAACTCGTTTGTTTTCAAGAACCTTTTCAGTTTCCCTTTAATGCTTTCCATATTGCGATGAAACGCTTGAAATCCTTCCAATGACAAAAACACAGAGTATCCTCATGCGAGATCTCTCACCATGGAATTCGATATGAGCATGTAAACGACAACGGACATAATAGTGCTTCTGAGTAAGGCGAAATGTTTGTTTCCAGGAACAAAAAAAAAAAAGTCGTAAAAACGTTAAATCGTCTCGCATTTGAGATGAAATAGTGTCTGCACGTTTGGCGACCACAAAAGACGCAGCTGAGCTGGGTGTCTGGGCCATGCACGTGCGCGTCGGCACCCCCGAGACAGGATACACGTGTGACAACAGCAACTCATGGCTCGTAACCGGACACCAGGGACTTCCGCTTCCGATCGAACGAGAAATGTTGCTCCATAATTCTAGCTCTGGATGAGCGTGCGGGGTGCAACTCGACTACTGGATGTGGCTTCAGATTTGTGGAGTGTAGCCTCCAACTCTAGTGTGTGAGGGCCGCTTCCCACGGCGTGGTATTTGCAACTGATTCGCAGATGGGATTTTGGATCCGCGGCAGCTGGGACACAGTAGCCGTCCGAACCCACATTTGGCGATTTTCAGTCGAACTTTGCAAGTCGCCAGCCCTAGAGACACGAGGAATGAACTTCTTCCACTTGCTGTCCTTCATGTGTCCGTTTCTCTTGGGCATGTGCTGAAGTGGAAATTCCATCAAGCTCATATCGTTAATTCGCGCCATTAAAGCTGGTGAAGTTTACTTCATGCTATTAAAGCGTAGTTTAGGTGACTTATGATTCATAAGTCATAAGTCACCTGAACTACGTATGCAGCTCGCTCTGATGACCACATAAGTATACCCCAGACACATAGCCAGGGCTTGGTTTGTGGGAGGAGAGGGAGGGGGGGGGGCAAAAAATAAATTACACGTATGCGGTGCCCTGCCAGTCCTAATGTAATTTAGATGAAGAGGTAGCCATGCATTTGTATGTTCGCTTCTGATTCTCAGCGTATGTTGGATACAATCAGAAATCGCCGTGTGTATGCTTGTTCATTCTTGCATTATTTGCTTGGTCCTTACTTCACCTAGCGATTGCGTTTATTATTTGTGTACCGGATTCATTAACTTTATTTTTACTTCTGTTGTGGATATTATGTCTTGTGTTTCCAAAATGTATATTAAGAAAATATGAGCTAGAAAGTAACGCGGCCACCTACAAAGAGTGCGACTGGTTACTCGATTTTCTGTATATCAGCATAAAATGAAAATGTATTTTGCCATAGTCTCCATATGCGTGTATAGTTTACTCGGGGATCTCGCTTTTCTGTGGTCTCCGCATAAATGTCGAGATAACGTTGTCAACGCTCGCCAACGCTCAGTGGATGAACATTAAGATGAGCCCCGTTGAAACGCTGCTGAGCCGCATAATTTCGCAGATATGTCTTCAGCCCCTTCAGCGTTCTACAACCAGCCCTGGTAGTGTGGCCAAAACCCTCGGCTGGGTTTTGGCAAAGCAATTAAGCAACACACTAATAAACACAACCGAGCCTTGTTCCCGGTACAAAAAGGCGCCCATCACTAAAATGAGACAAAGTCTATCGGTTTCAGGCCGAAAGAGACCATCGACGGACTCGTCCCGTTTTCAGACGAAACAGCAAGGAAACGAAACGTCAATGTTTCGTCACGTCCGGTGAGGGCGACGCGCTCGCTAGCCGTCTCCGCCCTCATTTTCATAGAGAAATTTCGTCATTTGAGCCTCTTACCAACCAGACGCGATATCGTCACTTCCGTTTCTTTTTAGGAGAAACGAAACATCTCTCGGACATAGCCTTCCGGGTGGTTCGTTCTGATCTTTCAGATTTCTCACTTGCTTCTTTTCACTTTGCATCGGGCGTGAAGTTTAAGTACAGAGAGGAAACAGAAACAAGCGGGATTGGTTGTACAACAGCATGTTGAGGTGATGCCAATGTTTCTGCACACAGGAAACGCGAGGGCGTGTTTTGTGGCTGATGGAAGCTCGCTCGCGCAGTAGGAAATAACTATGACCGTCCTGCTTATGTTATTCTTTTACTTACCCCGTGTAATCTGCTATCCCTGAAGTGGTACTGGTAATATAGGGGCCAAACGAAGACTGCCGTGAGTGGCTTGTTTTGAAGTATATCTGGACTGCACAAGCAGCCTTCCAGCGATTTAGCACGTTTTGACATATTGATTTGGTTTGTTTGGCTTCGCGTACGGTCTGTTCTACGGGGAAAAACAATTACGTACTTTTTTGTTGTTGCTTTCTTTCTGGTTTATTTCGTCAGCATCTCTATCTTTTTGTTCGACCTTTCACCCATGGGAAAGGTGGAAAAGGAATATAGACGTTCATTTATTCAAAAAGCCAAATTCGTTGCACGGATGCTCGAGGAGCACGTTCTGGTTAGTGTTGTAGGAACGCTAACCGGCTTTTGTTTTTCTTTACGTTTAAGTTAATTTGAGCTCACTCCGTTCTACTTTCAGCTGGGGTAATAGAAACGTTCGCATGCATAAAGATTACGCTCATGATGGAACAAGCCAACCGCATATCTTTCTCCACAGCACGCGTGGTCTCCTCATCACTATTTTCATCGTGGTTTCTTAATCTTGCTCCGTAAGCTGCAGAGTTGGGCAGGTGAGAAGAGGTGGCCATAAAGGCTAGTTCACTCATTTGCGTTCGAATGTTACCCACTGCGTTGCAACCGCTTCGGACTGCTTACGACGAGGGGCCACACTTTCGTCATCTGTTGGGTAGCCCTGGTCCCCTTCCGGTCTACGCATATTTCCCAATTTGTTACGCATTATTCTTTCACCTTATGGGCTTGGAATAATTCTTAAAATGTTATAAGCATTATAAGCGAACATTTCCAGTAGCTAGCGTGTATATTTCATCTCGAAAATATACCGTCAAAGCTTCAGTCTAATTCTGGAAATATGTGCAGATCGGAAGTGGGCCGGGTCTACTCGATAGATGCAAATGTGTGGACCATGCCTTAAGGGAACATGCGCCAGGGGAAATTTTTTTAAAGCGATAACTTTACGCGCGACGCTTTGCAAGAAATTTCGAGATCGTGGGCTGTCGTCGCCGCGCGCGCGAAGAAGGCGAAAACTCGTCTTCTCTCCACTCTTGGCGCGAGGAGAGGCAAGTCGAAACTTCACGTCGGCCGTGCTGCGCGAAGGGAGCGAAGAAGGCAGCCCTGGCATCCCGCTAAGAATGGCGCGACGAAGGGATAATCTTCGTGTCGTCTGCTTCAAACAGTGGTTTCCAAACATTAGTCGCGCTACACGAAATCCCACTTTGGCAGTATCCAGTTGCTATACGTAATGTTGGATGGTTTTAGAAACTTCCACCGCGCTTACCCACTTACTTCAGGGATTACTGGCGGCAGTCCTCAGTGTCATTTACGACGGCAACCACGACGGCTGTGAGAATTAACCACGTCGTTCCTCCGTCCTCAGGTACGTGATGGCACCATTCCACTCGCGTTGCGCGACCGTGCTACAGCTACCGCTTTCGTTTTTTTAAAAAAAATATTTAAGATATTGTAGTGAAATTAATACAGTTTCTGGTGCTTAATCTTCTCTTTATACACCTGGTGTCTGATTTGATATAGCTTGTTTTTGTTTTAGGTACTCGATGCAATGTACATACAGAAAAAAGCGTGTTTTTGTGCACACGTGAGGCATGGCAGCATATTAGAAAAAGACTAGTAAAATAAACCAATTGTTTTTTTTTAATCCACTGAGTGAAATTAACAACAACACTGACGTGTGTGACGCTTTTTTAATTTTAAAACAATTAAAAAAGCAAATATGCCACTTTAAGGGGCTAACAAACGTTTCTTAAACTTTCAATAACATAAATAATATATATTCTAACCAAACCTAGGTAGTTTCATTTTACATATTCTAAAGTATATTCATGCCAAATTTCGTTGTGATAAGACAATATTCAAGAAAAGAAATGCTTGTGCACAAGCTGTGAAGCCCCAAAATTACATAAAAAGAAAAACGCGTTCGAATGTTACCATAGATATGTAGCTATAGTCTTTCACGGTGTAGAAAATAATATTTTGTTAATAATTTTTCGTGAGAAATATAAGTTACAGAAGCCTGCAATGGAGAGGAGACGGCTAGGCCTACTTGTCAACGTAAATGTCATGGCGGGTGACGTCGCACCTTGAATAACCACATAGAGAAAAATGGCTCAAATTCATGCCATTCTGGGTTGCCTGGAGAGCTTCAAATGCGTATTTGCCTGATTTCGTGATCATATTCGGCACTAATTATTTTCATACATTAGATATAAAGATTCAGACATAATAAAACACCATAAAACACAAGAAAATCACAATGTTTGCAAAATAGTGCACCACGCAAGCTCTGCAAATGGCACCGGCCAGTAAGAAGCTCGTGCGCGACCGCGCCGCTTCGTACGGTGTGCGAGCGCGGCGCTCAATGCAAGAAGAGCTCACGTGCTCACGCAGCAGTATACGTGACTGCAGCACTGGGAGAACTACGCTAAGGCTGAACTCCATGGGACGAATATGCTGCGAAAAATCGACGAAATTTGCCCGGCGGCTTTTGCTCTGCTCGTGGATTCAGCACAGTGGCTGCTACGTCGCGCAGAAAGCGAGCGTGCCGTAGGGCGACGTTCGTCAGTTATTCGTCGCATAATTCACTCCATGGAGTTCAGCGTTTAGCCTTGACAACATCGTACAGAAAGGTATTGGAAAAGGTTAGTTGTTCTTTCATTACCGCCATAAGAGCAGATATTCGGAAGCTTCTGTGACAGCCGCTATACTCCGTTTTAATTAAGCTGAGACTGCAAGCTCCGCCTTCTGCGCTTCGGTTGCGCGTGCCTGTGCGTTCACACTTGCTTTAGCAAGGGTAGAAGGCTCGCGCTGAAAACAAAGCTTCTAACCTGAAAAGGGGAAAAAAAAAATTTTTAAACAGTCAGGTTGGGACACGCGTGTTAAAGAATTAATTTTACGCGAAAACAATTTTTTTTTGAGCAATATTGACGGCGCGAGACGCGATTAAAGCGCGAGACACATGCGCGAAAAATCCATCCGATCCGACGTCCGATCCGGCAATACGACTGCCTGATCCGAAAAGTTTGGTCGCTTCAGACGTCGGATCGGCGATCCGACGTGCGTCCAACGTGCCAGATAATTTCGCACGGCGGACGGATTGTCGGAAGCGTCCAGCCAATGACAGCACAGCTAGCGCGGACGTCATGATGACGTACAGGGTCTACCGGGACGAATAAGAAAACGAGACGGGCGACGAGAAGCCGGACGCGTGGATCCCGCTGACCCATTCGAAAAAGATGGCCCGGGCAAAGAATGCTCGCGCTAGCGAGAACGAGCTCCTAACTTCGCGCGTGCGAGCTAGACCGTCAATCTGGGACCAGAGATCAATGAACGCGGACCTCCGCTGGAATGCTTGGATCTCCTGGGCGGAGCCGAACGGATCGTCGTATCGCATGCAAGGTCGGAAGCGTGTGTCTCAAACTGTCGCGTGCGGCAATTCGGAGCGGCGTTCGGACTGTCGGATCGGACGTCGGATCGGACGATTCTGTCGTCCATGTGTCTCGCGCTTTAGTCGGTAGTCACCTCCTTTCCACTTGTTTTCTCTCTCGGCATTTCGGGCGCGTGGAGGAGAGGTGGATCGGCAGGCTGGGATCGGCTTCGCCTTCACGTTGAGGTGGAAACACCGAATGACCATCTCGTTCAGCGAATGACCATTCCGTGACGTCATGGACTTTGCGTGCAGCATCTCAAATAAATCTCTCGCCATCAATATTGCTCTAAAAATATTTTTTTTGGCGTAAAATTTATTTTTTGACATGCGTGTCCCCAAACCAGACTGTTTAAAAAGAAAATATTTTTTTCAGGGTCCCTTTAAGGGTGAGTGGAGTAAAGATGGATTTCATTTTTGAAAGGTGTATATATAGTGTGAGTTATTCAGAATTTAGTGTTAAGGCTGCGTATCAGTGCACCTGGAACTCACAAACGCAAGAAAAGAAAGAAGTAGAAATTAGCCAATTTATTCTATGGACTTATTACAATAGACATGCTAGATTGGGGAGCATATGACCTAAGCACGGAGGTTAGCTCACAGAGCGCGCCACTAGTGCCACTAAATAACCTACGGTTCAGAGTAACGACACTTGCCCATATTGTGGCTTAAAATGATGGTTGCCAGCTATCTGAAGCTTTATCTGAAATCACAGGAAACGCTTTTCCGCCCTCCACAATCGTTTAAACAGTTCGCGACAGAGCAACACAATATTACACGAGCTTCCTAACACCAGATCTAATGCCGAGGAAGTCTCACTTTTGAATCATGATGATCGGCAGTTGAGTCTGCTCTGCAGAAGCACCAAAATGGCGGCGCCCACAACAATGTCGGGGAGCAGAGTGCCAATACTCTAAGCGCAGCTCATTTCGTGGCTCTACGCGTCACAGCTAGGAGCACGTGGAGCGGAAGCTCGCGCTGCAGAACAATAATCGTTCCTCAACTCGCCCCCCCCCCCCCCCCCCCCCCCTCCGCACCCCTTCTATGCCGATGCGCATTGTACCGGCGTGCAGTCGTGCAATCATTATTGCGTGATGCGCGTAAAAGACCCCAGGAGAAGAGTCGTACTGCACTGGCTGAGTTTCCCACCCACCGCGGAGACACCACCATACGCCGTTTACAGGCAGGCTAGCTTCCCGCTTTCTAAATCTCCGTACAATAATTTGCTTTTATAGAAAAACTGCTTTCTTATTCGTGCTCTTTTAATCCTTCCCAATTTAAGAGCGTTCCCGAGGCACGCGCCGCAACAGCACTACACCTCGTCTCCCCCTACGACGAACTAAAGTTCAAAGCAACGGGCTGTCAAGTCCAATCGCGAGCCAGTTAGGAATCACGTGTTATTCCGGCTCCGAGACTCGCACACTGATACGCACGTCGGAGCAATACACCATCTGGTTTCTAAGTGACTCGTGATTGGACCTGGCAGCCTGTAGCTTTGGCCTTTAGTTCATCGTATGGTGAGACGAGGTGTAAGCGAATGATCTTAGGGCCGCTGCAGTCGCCGAGCATCTTGCTGTGATGAGTGAGCCATAAATTTTCCTCACCCGGACTGGAAAACAACACATAGAAAGCAACGGCCCATATTTTTGCTCGAGACACCCGGGCGCTCGCGCGTAGAAATTGGAGCCCGGCTCAAGTTGCCTGAGCTCACGCGGTTTCGGTTTCTGTACATCATCGTTTAAAAAGGTTCGGGCGCACGAGGCAAGGGTGAAATGAGTGAAAGGGGGGGGGGGGGGGGGGCGCTGCCGGAAAGATATTATGCCGACCCAAAATAGAGCTAATCGCTCCACGGGATCTTGTTAAATTCCCCGGCAACCTGCCCTTTTTTTCTATACAATTCTGTTGTCACTATTTGCTGGATTTTGTGCACTGATGGGTTTTGGTGGTAGTGTAATTAATTACTAGAGGTTTTTTTTTTATTGCCCATACTGGCATCTGTGTTTCACACGCTCTCCGGCATCATTGAAGAATGAATGTTTCTGTACGTTTTTATTACATCCTAATGTGCCCCAAATTGTATATTTTGATACCAACACTAACCGCTCAGCGTCACCAGCATCATTCAACTAGCGATCTGTAGTATAGTCATCAAACCGCCACGGGTCAGTTTAGCAGATTAATTATTTCCTACCTGGCTTTGTTGAGTGATTGACTGTTCAAAATATGATTGGATGGGAAAACATCACGAAATACATTTCAGTACTAAATTTTAAATCGGAAAGGAATATGAGATTAGTTTCGATCCCAATTCTATTTATGACCCATTTATATTTTGTAAAAAAAATTAGGGTTGTGCGAATAGTGGCTCGAATCGAATAGCGTTGCATCATTCATAGCCTTGACAGTGCAAGGGAAAGCCAAGACGGCCGGTTCTTTCTACAGTGCAGAAGCTAGGGATGATGATGCACTATTCGATTCGAACCACTATTCGCACAACCCTAAAAAAAATGCATTTATCAAAAAAAAAAAGGCGGTAAATATTTTAAGGGCTTATGCATCAAACGTGATAGTAAAAAATACACGAAAATAATTTAACAAGAAAACATTTCGTCACTAGAGCTTACAAACCAACGTCACAGCTTGTGCGGCTATCCAATGGGGTACGATAAGATGACCGTCTAAATCGGCTGCTCTCGTCATTGTCGCAATGAGTAGCTTTTGTCCGATGAAGCCCCTTCCTGTTACTCTTCCTATCCGCGATAGCTTGACGCTCGGTGCGCTGCCAGCCGACAGTCGATGCGGGCACGCGCATGGTACGCAGACCCCTTTTCAGTGAAGAATCATGGCCCTCGAGATTCCAGGTGCTTTGCGTGCCAGCAATCTCAGAGGCCATGGCTGAGCCACCGGGCGCCCTAGCACATCACAGCTGAGACCATGCATCGGCAAAGGACATTTCCTTTATTGGCACTGTGCTCGGAGTAAACGGCCTGCGTCATGTGTTACTACTGTGTATCGTTGTGCGGGACAAGTGTAAGAACTAATGATTCGGTGGTTCGTTCTATTGCCACCGGCACGCGCTCTATGCTCTATGTTTCGTTCTATTGCCTCCGGCACGCGTTCTACACCTTCCGCCGTGTTGTGGTTGCGCGCGCGGGCTCGAGGTCCGGGAGACGCCGAAGCTTTGACGAAATCCTCAAAGCGTTCGATATTTTGCCATTTTTTTACTTTCGGGAACTGGAAGCATACACGACAAGTTCACTGCGCGAATTAATTCCAGGCCTCGAAAACATGGCGGCGTGCCTTCTCTTATTTTTAACCACCTCTGCATTGAGGGGAACCAGGCGCGATGCCTCGGTCCCAATTCCAAAGTAGTCATTGCCGAACATTGTTAGAGTTCGGCTATTCCCGTCACGGCAGCGATTGGCCACGAGCCCACCACCCAAATGTTCACTGACTGTAAGCGAGCTCAAGCCGAGTGTTCACCCAGTCCTCGTGTCCAATCGACGAGCCACATTCGACTATCGTCCTACTGGGGGTGATCCCCGCGCCTACGTCAACAACCTGATCCCCACGTTTACTTTCGTAAGTTCAGCGAAGGAGAGGCTGCAAGAAATACTCCGCTTCTATCCTTGAAAATTATACTGTGACCAAGAAGCTTCCGATTTCGTGGCGCTGCGTGCGAGTGTACTCGTATCACACTTGTGTTCGAATCTACCCTTGTCCGCAACGATGAACCACGATTGCCGTCACTCCCGTCTTCCGAAAGAAAAAAAAGCTCTCCTCGGAGAGAAAAGATGCGCCGCTCGCGTTTCCTCCGCGCCGTCCGCACCCTGGAAGCGCGCAGCAGCGCCTGGCAGTCCTCGAGCGCTCTCGGGACAGCCAGCACGTGGCGCGCGCGGAGAGTCGGTTGCGTGGGTCCACGGTCCGAGCCAGCCAGCGCGCCCTCGTAAAGAAAACACGCGCGTGCTAACGGGATGGCATGGTTCCAAGCTCCGCAGCGTCATTCGCGCACGCTGCCGCCGCCGCTGCCGCTGCTGCTGCTGCTGTGGCTATTGGCAGCGGGACGTTGTCTGCGCGCCTTCTCATCCGTTCTCCGTGGTTTTGCTTGCCCCTCTTCCACCCCCTCGTTGGGTTCCGCTCGTCTTGGCCGGGCCGTGCCACATGCGCCCCGCTTCGCCCATGCTGCCTCCTTCTCCCCACATTAAGCGGCGGAGCTTCTGCTGCTGCGAGATGCTAGCTTGTTTATACGTTCGGGCAGGCAGCTCGCCCGGGCTCGTGTCTGTGGGTCTTTTATGGTGCACACGAAAATTAGCGTCGAACGTCCCCAATGGCCGAAACGAGCGGTGCAACGATCCCCGAGAGCCGGGGTATTAGTTTCAGGGATCGATGGCGAAGTTTATTTTGGTTCGTAAGATCTGCTGACGGGACTTCGGGGGTTTCTACCCTACCTGGACCCCTGGGTATATTCCGTCTACTTAATCAAATTTGTCCACGCACTTTCTTTTTTTTTTTTTCGTCTTCCGGTCGTAGCACTTACCAGTCAGAGTGAAACCGTATACAAATGCTCTACCGTGTAAATCTCCTATAGCAAGTTGGAATATGGGAGAGTGCCGGTAACACTCATTGGGAACCTGTAATTCGCGCAATTCCGCTGTAATTTGTACGA
This sequence comes from Ixodes persulcatus, assembly GCA_013358835.2. NCBI lineage: Eukaryota > Metazoa > Arthropoda > Arachnida > Ixodida > Ixodidae > Ixodes > Ixodes persulcatus. The sequence goes on along the minus strand of JABSTQ010009550.1, from coordinate 1,417,451 downwards.
AGAATGTAAGATTTTAATGCATTGCCCTGTTTAAAAAAATTCTGTTGGTGTATAGGATAAAAATGAGAGAAGCGTAATTGTTTCACATACGTTAGTCCCCATGTATTAAGTCCATCTCCCCGACAGTGGACTGTCACGTACATAGAAAGCTCCATCTCTTAAGATTAACTATTTTAATCACTGGGCAACGGATGCAAGTTGAGAGCCGTGCTCTTTCGTAACGTGTTGCATCATCGTTTGGATGGACCTCCCTTCTCATCTGCTTGCTAAGAGCTAAGACAGCCAGGTTTTTTTTTTTTATCTTATCTTTCCTCTTCGTCTTCTTCACCTTGATAGCACGCGCAGTTCTTTGTGTTTTGACTGGGTCCTTTGGTTTTTCGCCTCCTCTGCTCCCCCTCGCCTATTTAACTAATAAAGCAAAAAGATACGACTGCCGCCGACGTGGGATATCTCACGTCCTTTCATTCTCCCAAGCTCTCTCTCTTTCTCTCCTTCCTCGGCTGTTGTCGACCCCCTCTCCACCGAAGCTCTGTTTGGGCGCGTGAGGCTTGAACGTCTAGGAATGCGGCCGGCTATGTGCTGTTTTCTCTCATGGCAAAAACGGCATAAAACACTTCTCCTGCACCACACGAAATATATATTTATATATTCGAGATCCGACGACGGCTCTTTCACCGCGTCAAGGAAAAAGGACGAAACAAGTGAAGCTGAAACATAAAAAAAGATGTAACGCGAAGTAAAGAATAGAAGAGAACTGAAACACTTCCCTGGATATCGATGCAGTGTTTATGAATTGCTTCTTCGACGAATCATTCCTTTTTACAAAAGCGCAACAAGATAAGGACATAAAGTAAGAGACACGGCACATGCGCTACTTTCAACTGACTGTTTATTGAAGCAACATAACTTATTTATACACCCAATCGGGCTTCTCAAGCAGGAATTGAAATTTTTTATCTGTTCAATGAACAGTTGGAACACTTATGCGTCTGTCACCCCCTTGCATTCTGGTGTTGAATGACACATACAATTCTCTCGAGAACTTGTTTCTTAACTTCCCAGAATTTTTGTTTTTTTCCAGTTCAGGGGCACAAGGACATCTATCACAATGAATAGCCGAATTCCCCGAGGGGGAATGCCTTACTGAAGCGCGTGCTCTTGTGCCCTGTCATTGACGCACCTGCCCGTTTGATCTACTCTCTTAAAAATGACTGCGCGTCTCCTTACCCGGAAAACACTCGAAGAACCGATCTCTGCGATCTACGAAACCAGCTCAGCGAATGACGATGCCGAAACATATGTTTAGACCTCAAAACTATACTTCGTTTCACCTTAGGTCCGAGCGCGGTCGATGTTATGAGCTAAAGGGCCAATCAAGCAGCGCAAAAAGCGCAACGTCATGGCGTGCTCTCTGCGCTTTATAGGACTAGCCGGCGGAGGAGCACGCACAGAGAGAGACGGCGAATACCGGCTGGTCCTATGAACTGCAGAGAGCACGCCATGACGTTGCGCCTCTTTCGCTGTTCGATTGGCCCTGTGGCTCATAACATCGGCCGGGCTCGGACCTAAGCTGAAACGAAGTATAAGTCTGCGCTGTGGCATTACGCAATGCAAGCATGGCGCTTTGCATTGCGTAATGCCACAGCGCAGGCTTCATTTTTAGGTCTAAACGGAAGTTCCGGCTCATCATTCGCTGAGCTGATTTCGTAGATCGCAGCGATTGGCTCTTTGAGTGTTTTGCGGGTACGTAGACGCGCAGGCATTTCTTAAAATGTACGTACACTCTAAAAAACGCCCGTGCGTCTACTTCGCCGCAAAACACTCGGAGAGCCAATCACCGCACCTTACGGAGGCAGCTCAGCGAATGACGATGCCGAAACATATGTTTAGACCAAAAAACACAGTCTGAGTTGTGACATTAAGCAATGCAAGCGTGACGTTTTGCATTGCTTAATGTCACAACTCAGACTGCGTTTTTTGGTCTAAACATATGTTTCGGCATCGTCATTCGCTAAGCTGCCTCCACAAGTTGCTGTGATTGGCTCTCCGAGTGTTGTGCGGGAAAGCAGACGCACGGGCTTTTTTTAGAGTCTACGCCTTACCCCATTTTGGCTATTCATTGTGATAGATGCCCTTGTGCCCCTGAACTTGAAAAAAAAAAATACAAAAAAAAAACACAAAAATTCTGGGGAAGTTAAGAAACAAGTTCACGAGAGAATTGTATGAGTCATTCAACATCAGAATACAAGGGGGTGACAGATGCATAAGTGCCCCGACTGTTCATTTAACAGATAAAGAATTTGAATTCCTGCTTGAGAAGCCCGATTGGGCGTATAAATAGTTTGTGTTGTTCCAATAAACAATCAGTTGAAAGTAGCGCTTGTGCTGTGTCTCTTGCTTTATGTCCCTGTCTTGTGGCGCTTTTGTCAAAAGGAACGATGTACCAACCAGCCCATCTCTCACTATAGACGAATCATTGTTGCAATCTCTGTGAATGCGGGCACAAACTGAGGGAGGCGAGGAGACGAGAGCGCACGGGGACGTCAGAACTCCGAGCACCAGTTCGAATGATTAGTGGGTATACTTAACCCTTGTCTCCATTGCCCTCGTCGAACGCGTTAGAATGCCAAAGCCAAACGCCGGACACAGGCGTTTCGCGTTCTTGCGCGTTTGACGAGTGCCGTGGAGACAAAGGAAGATAGCTTTAGGTCTAGCCACTAATCATTCCAACCAGAGCTTGGCGTTCTGGCGTCCCCGCACGCTGTCGCCTCCTCCTCTCCCTCAGTTTTTGCCCTCATAGGCCGTCGGAATGGAAGAAAACTAGTACCCTTTGCCAGTTAGGTTTGAACACCCTCAACGTTGACAGTTCAATGTTTCCAATGATGCGTCAACATGTGTGTTATAGATATACAGCCAGCGGAAATCGCACCATTGCGGGTCTCGTTGTGAAGTACAACAGAAAAATCGGCGCGATCATGAGACAGGATGAATACTATTTGGAGTTGGGTGCCCTCAAAAAGTCGCTGTTCTTTTTCATATTGGGGAAATTCCATATCTCACCTCATAAAATGAAGTAGTAGGGAGATACGAGGGCCCGGAAAGCGTATTCTACGTGATAGTTCAGAAGGATGAAACCAAATCGCCGGGTCATGTCAAACATCAAGCTCGGTTAAGGCAGCGGTGTTTTTTTATTTTTATTCGTCATCTCGTAAACACGGTTGTCGAACCCTCGCTGGTAACTTCTTTCATAGTTCTGAGCATTATAAATTTCAGCACTGCTCTACTGTATGCTTTCGTCTGCCCTATGCGCATCAGGAAAACGAGCGTATACCCGCGTTGCTATTCAAAGATGAAACTCTTTAACTAAAACCAACTACAAGGGTGATTAAAAAAATATCCGCACCCCGCTTCAACTAAAACTTCTGTTGGCCAAACTGCTTTATCAGCGGTTTTCGTATGTGATCGCAGTCTCTCCAGTCACTGCTGTGGAGGTTTCAACGTGTTACGTCAGTTCAGTTATGACTGCGATGCGAGAAACAATGGCTGCCCCGCTTGTGGCTTGCACAAAAAAAAAAAAAAAAAAAAAAAAAAACAGCGTGCAGGGATTTTTTTTTTTTTTAATGTCTGAGAGTGTGTTTGATGCCAATGTTTTTCGAAAACTTTGTGCATAGTATGGAGAAAGTATTTTGTCGCGAAGAATTGGGGTAGAAGGGATACAGAAGTTCAAGTAAGGACGCACAAGTCTCAGCCATGTATCCGGACGCCCGTCCACGTCCACGACTGATGACAACATTGAGCGTGCACGTGAACTGATGCTGTCGGATAGACAAGTGACAGTCGATGACGTGGCAAATCATTTGTGAATCAGTCAAGGCTCTGCCTTTGTAATAATTCGCAAGTTACTCTTTTCTGAAAGCTACCTAAAATAAATTCTCCAGCCAGAGTTCGGACAACTTTTTAATCACCCTCGTACAATTAAACTCAACAATTGCAGACAATTGCGTTTAGTGCGCGGTGAAACGTTAGTGAACATTTCGCCAAGCACCAGAATCGTTTTCTGCAGCGTCGACCAGCGGTGCACTGTGCATTGGAGAAACTGGACAAGCTCCAGCGAAACAGATATTTCCGCAATCTCGGCGGTTCGAGGTCTGGAGACTCACTCCCTCTACGTCGTTACTCAGACTTTTGGGGAATCACAACCCCAGCTTTTCGTAGGGTTCATTTAGACAAACATAATTACACATAAACACGTTTTTGTTTTATATTGATGAAATGTATTCATTTTTAACATATTATTAAAGAAACATGAGTCCGAAGTACCGAAACTTGGCATTTCGATTCCGTATTGAACCGAACATTCTTTTTCGGACGCAATTTTCGAACCATTTACACCGTTCTGTTATGGCAAAGGTTCCGGATTGATAATAAACCCGGTACAGCATCAAAGTGAACTGTATTTTTGACCCTTTGCTATTTCACTGTCATAAATGTTGTGATTATGTGTAATTATATATGGCTTTGCTTAATATCTTTGGTATGAAATCATACCTAAAAAAAGAAAAAAAAAAGAACGGGCTTTTGTCTTCCTTCCAATCTGTTAAAGCTGAGATTATTTGGACAACTAATGAAACTACCGTTTTTTGCAAATCAGATAATCGCAATTAATAAATGCGACCGAAGCTAGAAGCGCGAGTGTTCTTCGCCACAGTATCATTGCAAGCCTCCCAGTTGCATGACACCAACGCGAGACAGGAGCCTACCGAATGTTCGAAGTTTTTTTATTCCCCAGTAGCCTGTCCGACTTATCTTTTCGACACTGAGTCTCTTTCGATTTGTTTTATTTTATTATTGGGAAAATTTTCTTCTTCAATTTTTCACATGCAATGAAGACGCATTAAATGTACTGTATCATATAGAAAGAATACGAATAACTTGATAATGCTTTAAAACAGCACGGAGACAAAAAAAAAAAAAACGCATATGGAAAGGTGATTTTTTTTTAATCCGTCGGTTACAATAATGGTTTTGACAATCTGGTCAGCAATATAGATAGAGTTTAGGTTAGAAAATATTGTGGGTATGCACAATGTTTTTTACGCATATGCGTAATACCATCCCCAACTTTCTTGGGCATCAACGTCTTGTAAATACACTAAAATGAGAATTTCAACTGAACAACAAAAAGCATTGCAATGTTCCCCGGGGATATTTTAGATGACAGTCATAAAGTATCAATGAGCCGTAATTAAACCTTTGGACGCGTATAATTTTTATTCCACGGCTCTACGAACTTTTTCCCATTGAATTCTTTGGACCACATTAATAAAATTGTAAATTTCTGTTTTTATTGAGAAAAGATCAGAATGGCCTTGAGGACTGTAATTGCCTGGGTATCAAAGAACTCAAACCAATTATAATTTTGGTATTGCTTTGAAAACTTTTTATTCCACGGAATGCTTCAGAAAGTTGGCTATGAGGAAAAGAGCGACACGTAAAAGCGAAGCGAAAACTCAACACAACAAAATGACACGGAAGTGACGTCATGAGCTGATGGTTTAGCGGAGAATCCGCTAAACCATCAGCTTATGACCTCACTTCCGTATCATTGACGTCACTTTCGTGTCATGACGTCACTTCCGTGTGATCATGTCAGTTTAGCGGAGAATCCGCTATAACCGGTGGATTCATATGTGTATGTATGGAAAGAAAATTGCCAACGTATGGAATACGCATTCTGACGTCGCAGTACGAGTCCCGGTGCAGAAACGATTGCAGCGAGGATTACCGATCCAAGAAAACATCCTACGTGGGATAATACTTTTCAGGTAGGACCAACATAACGATATACTACCGCATATTTAGTGATGATATTAATTGGTAACACCATGGTAAAAAGGATTCATTATTTGAATAGTATGAAAAGGAATTTACAATACTGGCTTTAAATATGATTGAATTTGAACAGCCGATAAGAATCACATTTAAATAAATAACTCAATAAATCTAACGGAGCTGTGTCCAACGTTTTAAGCCGGGGTCCCACAGCTCTTGCATCATACAAAATGCAGTCTGCAAACACGAGTCACCGTAATATCACTGGTTCGAATGCCGCGTGCCAATTTTTTTCTTGAACTCACTGCCATGCGGCATTTGAAACAGGGATCTCGCGGTGACTCGCCTCCATATCTGTATGCACTGTTTTTTGTATCATGTAAAAGCAGTGTGACCCGGGCGCGTTATATAGACGCTTTAAACACGGGCCGCCACTGCCGACCTTCTCTTGTCTTACTAAGATGCCGAGCCACTGAAGCGGGCGTTGACGAGCCTCCACAGAGTACAATGCTGGGGACAAGGACGCGGCAGCACCTAAAGTGGCAATAACCTATCTTGCTGTGGCAATGTTAAAGTGAGGCCACGGTGAGGCGAACGGAATAAGAGGAAACAAAATCTGAAGGTCGGTTATGGCGGTGCCCATGCACAGCTGCCTGAAAGCGTCTCTAGACAATTGGTGCCCCATGAGTTCAAGCACGTGCAGCTTGCGCGTGAACAGCTTTGGCAAGCTTGAAATTGCATGGGCTTGTCCGCATGAGCAGAGACATGGCGGCGGCCAGTGGCCTTGCAAAGTTGCGTGGAATCGTCTATCACTCTAAAAAAAGCCTGTGCGTCTGCTGTCCCGCACAACACTCGGAGAGCCAATCACCGGAACTTACGGAGGCAGCTCAGCGAATGACGATGCCGAAACATATGTTTAGGGATATGTGTCTGCTATACTTCGTTTCACCTTCGGTCCGAGCGCGGACGATGGTATGAACCAAAGGGCCAATGAAACAGTGCAAAAAACGCAACGCCATGGCGTGCTCTCTGCGCTTGATAGGACTAGCCGGCGGAGGAGCACGCACAGAGAGACGGCGAATACCCGCTGGTCCTATCAACTGCAGAGAGCACGCCATGACGTTGTGCCTCTTCGCTGTTTGATTGGCCCTTCGGCTTATAACATCGGCCGCGCTCGGACCGAAGCTGAAACGAAGTATAGCTGGCTACCAGCTAGCAGACACACGAAGGATACCTTGATGGCAACGACACGATGGGATGTTTCTCAACACACTCTACAAGCTTTCTATTAAAGAGCTTGGGCAGAAAATAATATTTTTTTTCTTTTTCTTTACAAAATAGCTAATTAATTTGTGTTAATTAGTTTGGCAAATCGCATAAAATATATTGACTTGCTCAATATGACTGTGAACAATACAGCCTTGGTACGACACACGTAGCGTTTTTTTTTTTTTTTAATATTGTCACAAGTTAGTTGAAACACCCATACCGATGAAGTGAAGTCCTTAGCAACTGTTAAACTCTCCACAATCTTCGTTTAGTTTCTCCCTCTTTGTCTCCTTAGCGATTCTTGCAACCAAAACAGAGATGGAACCTATGTGTGCACTATGGGAAATGAAAGTACTGAAACATTAGGGACGAAGTTATCATGTACTTGTCTGCCTTCGTCCCTGATTGATCTGTCCATTTCTTTCCTCCCTAAATCGTTTCTATAGCAACACGCTGATTAATCTTCCTACGTGCGTTTATCGTTGTTTTGTTCCGCTGAGTCTTAGCTTTTTACAATGTGAGAACATATTTTGGCGCACGAAAATGCCATCTGCGCTACCTTACTGAGCGGCTCTGCTGGTCTTCGTGCAATCGCGCATATGTAATTTTTTTCTGGTTCGAAAAAATTATTTGTGCTTCTAGTCATGGACAGGCGTAGAATTATGTGGAACCTGCGCACACGAGTGCGGTGCACCCGCTCCGCTTTCGAGTAAACAGTGTTTTGTCTGCTGAGCGACAAGTGTCATTTTTAATTATACTGCAATTAAATGCAAAGGTGCAAGCGAGCTGGACAAGAATGACGAAAATAATCCCTGGAGAAGGGGAACAATAGGGACAAAGGACAAACACAAATCTCCAAACACAGCTAGGTGACTGGTGAGCGACCGAAAAAATCCGCCTGGTCCGGGTATCGAACCCGGGACCTCTCCATTACAGGTGGAGCGCTCTACCAACTGAGCTAACCAGGGGTTAGACGTCAGTAGAGCAAACGGGTTTTATCTGCTGCCACCAGTCTAACACCAACAAGGGTGAGCTTGCAATTTAAGGTTATAATTATACTGCAATTAAATGCAAAGGTGCAAGCGAGCTGGACAAGAATGACGAAAATAATCCCTGGAGAAGGGGAACAATAGGGACAAAGGACAAACACAAATCTCCAAACACAGCTAGGTGACTGGTGAGCGACCGAAAAAATCCGCCTGGTCCGGGTATCGAACCCGGGACCTCTCCATTACAGGTGGAGCGCTCTACCAACTGAGCTAACCAGGGGTTAGACGTCAGTAGAGCAAACGGGTTTTATCTGCTGCCACCAGTCTAACACCAACAAGGGTGAGCTTGCAATTTAAGGTTATAATTATACTGCAATTAAATGCAAAGGTGCAAGCGAGCTGGACAAGAATGACGAAAATAATCCCTGGAGAAGGGGAACAATAGGGACAAAGGACAAACACAAATCTCCAAACACAGCTAGGTGACTGGTGAGCGACCGAAAAAATCCGCCTGGTCCGGGTATCGAACCCGGGACCTCTCCATTACAGGTGGAGCGCTCTACCAACTGAGCTAACCAGGGGTTAGACGTCAGTAGAGCAACCTTAAATTGCAAGCTCACCCTTGTTGGTGTTAGACTGGTGGCAGCAGATAAAACCCGTTTGCTCTACTGACGTCTAACCCCTGGTTAGCTCAGTTGGTAGAGCGCTCCACCTGTAATGGAGAGGTCCCGGGTTCGATACCCGGACCAGGCGGATTTTTTCGGTCGCTCACCAGTCACCTAGCTGTGTTTGGAGATTTGTGTTTGTCCTTTGTCCCTATTGTGGGCCGGAAGATTTCAAACCTCGTGTCGTCGAGGGTGACGGATGGCCACAATTGTAGCGATTACCCACGACGCCTTCATATGCGACAGTAGTATGACGAGGCAATCATTGTTTACGGGACTTAACCATGCAACTGATCGCAATGATGAGACTTGGCAAGTGCATCACGTTTCAGGGATGAATGAATATTGCTTCGGAGGCATCATTTCAGTATGTCTCCTTCATGTATTAAAACCAGCAGGGAAACCGACAGGTGTCTGGTGTGGCAGCGTGGCGGTGGCGTTACCCGATCATCCCAGGCAGCGACCGCATTGATATATAGTGGCGGCAGCAGCATTTTCACGTTTTCCCATAGAAACTCCAGCGAAGAAACGCGCCTCCCGCTATGATTCGGCAACGTATCTAAAGTTAAGGAGGAGCCGCACAGGAACAAAGAGAACTAATCGGCGTCCACGAAGCCTGTCGACCATAGAGTCTCGGAGGTCGCTCGACATATCCGCGCGACCGAGCGGGCACTTTGAACACTCGGACGGCGACACGACCGTTTGATTATCACATCATCATGCGGAAACTATATCGCGGGCATAAGCAATAGAGTTATTACAATGAACGCTAGAGGCTCAGGTGGCGCTAGTGTGCTGTTGCATTTTGAAGCAGACAGCAACCAGTCTAAATTTGACTTGCGGTAATGCATTCCTATGGGAAAACGCAAATGCATTTTCTTTTCGCGCTCGATTATAGGAGCAAATATTGCTTACTGTTGCGACAGAGTAAAAAGTTTGAAGCGTTTTACACTCGTATGTACAAAAATATGTCAGAGCGTTTTTATTTAGAATTCACGGCGTCGAACGCTGCGCTAACATAGCCCAATGCACATGTATAATACTTGTTGACGATGCAAACTGCTATTATAGGGCGCGTATTTACGCATATAGTCAATGCTATGAAGCGCACAGAGTGAGTCAGCTTGACAAAACACCAAAAGGATGCTAATATATGCCAAACCAAACAATCACAACAGACGACAAGAACGAGGCATGGAGTTATGGATTGAAGAACAGGTACTGGATTAGTAACAAACTGTGCATAATTAATCAAAATAAAGCACTAACCGAGTGTTGTTGCTCTGAAATAATTACGATTTTGCTCAAATTGATAACTTGTCTTGACATATCATGCTGTACATCATATATAATGTACAGCATGATATGTCAATACAAGTTAGCAAAAATTGGTGCCCTTCTCTGGAAGGGCCTCAATTTTTACTAACTTGAACATCACTCATAATAAAAAATGAAAAAAAAAAAATGACCGCATCTCCACGTGGTGAATGATGTTGATTGGAGCGAAGCTCTGGTGGTGCTGATGATACTGATTTTATTGTTCATAGGTAGTGCTGATGTTGCTGATTTGTTTTTATTGCTCATTGGTAGTGCTGAGTTCTGGGTTGCGTTTCGACTTCATTATTACTGCTTTATGGTCGGTGAAATGCAGAGCCATGCATGCAAAGTTTAACGCGATTATATACGCATTTGACCGCAGCGCCCTCTCCTGTATAGACTTAGAGCGGCTACATGCAACGTTTCATCCATGACATCCCCAGCTCTTGAGTTACTACCACATCTCGGAGACCCCTACTCGTCCCGCAGTCGTGGTCGAGTGGTTAAGGCGATGGACTAGAAATCCATTGGGGTCTCCCCGCACAGGTTCGAATCCTGTCGACTGCGCAAACATTTTTTCTTTTTTTGTGAGCACGGACGCCGGCCGGACGGAAGGACGGACGGACAAGGCTAGACCCTAAGGAGCTTCGCCCCTAAAATAATTAACTAACTAAATTACACTTTTATAATGCGAATAAATCTACATAGTACCAGTTACGAGTAAAGAAACTACGCTGATTTCTATTATTCCCTGGCGAAGAGAAGACTATCACGTACGTTGTCCCATAGGAATACACAGGAAGACTGGAAAAGTAGACTGGTTGCTGTCCGCTTTAATTTGCAACCGAAAGTCCCGTAGACACCAGCGCCAGCTGAGCCTCTAGCGTTTATTGTAATAACTCTATGGCATAAGTGGATACCGGCACGACATTACGACGTAAACTCGTGTATGTAAAGAGTAGAAAACCACTTATAGAAGCCAGTCTCCCTCGGCACCGTCGGTGATGCGAACGGCGCGTGCTGCCATATTGAACGTTTGTTCGTAACGCCGTGATGCCAGTCACGTCAAGTAAACGAGTGGAAGCGGTTGGTTGGTGGAGTGATATGAACCCCCCTGGGGGAATTAGCCGCAAAAGTTTTAGCCTATCACCGACCTTTGTCATTTGGGTCCTTCTGTATACCCTTTCCATACATTACTGGCATTTGCAGGCCCCAATGGCAGCCTATCCATCCCCATTATTATCGCGTCATGAAATTATTAATTTATTTTGGCACCGTAACTTTCGTAGGTACACAACAGACGGGAATGTTTTCTCCGCCGCGTTCACTTCTTGCTTCATTTGTTTTAGTTTCTGCGCTGTCAAAGAAACAACCATTTTGTGCGAGGAACTGATTTGAGCAGATGTGCACATCTTGGCTGTAACCGAATCCGAGACAAAGGCTCACGCAGTGCTCGGCACCAATTTGTGCGTGGCATTGTGCTGACGTCTTCATTATACACATGTCTCGTGTCACCCGCTTGGGCGCATGTCTTCAACTTATTTCTCCACCTGCCACTAGAAGGCGACAATTAGTCGGCACAAAAAAAATCGTAAACTCAAATGTTGATAGTTACCAAAGTGGTCAAACTGAACATTGGAAAGACGGTGCTCCGCGGGAAATGCATGAAATATAGTCGCACTTTAAAAATTTTTACAGATCGTCTGTCGCTCTCCCAGAATGAAATGGTAAAATGCCGAAACACGGTATAATAAGAATCATAGGGTAATAATACACATGCTCCTGACAGTTCGCTAGGGACGCCGACCGCGGCGCTGTACCGGCGGTTGCCATTTTTGTTTGTTGCTTGTGTTTTCATAGTGACACACTTGCTGTTCATTCATCTCTCTTGGTCATCACTGTTTCCAAACTTCTTTTTAGCGTTTTCATGACATTTGTAATTTTTTTTCAATGTCGGGTTGTTGCTATCGGGAGCTCCCGAAAGCAATGTCGTTCTAAAAAAAAAACGCGGTTTTCTAAAACTCCTTATTATCTGACTAGCGCGGTCAGAAAAAAAACAACAACTATGGTTTCAAACTCTAGCGTCTGGCGAAGTACCGTCAACCTTAAAGGTACAGTTCCACATAATACGAAAGACCCATTCTCCGAGGCAGTTTATGCGGCGGTGCCAAGCGCATTTTGGCCAGAGTCACTATACGTATAGAGCGAGAATAAAACAAAACGTTCATTCATTTCATCACCGAAAACGTTGTAAACCTGACCAAAGCGAATCCCGCACAGCCACATGAAACTGCCTCACAGAATGGGGAATTTGTTGGATTCTGTACATCTCTGATATTTCCAAGTGGCGCCGTTTGCAGCGGTGTGGAGGGCTATACACAAAAACGGTATTACGTTCCTAGCGTGAATACTAGGGTGGCGAAAAGAGATAATTTCGCGCACTAACCCAGGGTGAAATTTAGTGCTCGTCAATACCCAGTCGAAGAAAAATGCAAAGAGCACACACACACACACACACAAAAGTCGCCGATGTCGCATTCGCGCCAACAGTGTCGCCGAGTGCACAGTCGCCGGACGTACCTATGAGCCATATGACAGCGGAGCGCCGACCGAAGCAACGGAAATCCCGCATGAGGCGCTTCCAGCGCTGCCACTCATTGCGAACCAGGCTACTATTGGGCAGGAGATCGAACTATAGGGGGCGCTTTATCGAGCTTGTTGTCTCCACAGCCCGGTGTTTATACTAACACAGCATAACAAAGAAATTGAAGCTCGCCTGGCACTGTCTGGGCACGAGCGCTCGCTCGCCCAGACCAGTGCTTTGGTCGCACGAGGAGCCGCCTTCCAGTCGTCATCTTGGATTTCTTTGATCAAAATCAAACGAGCAAATTCGGTTTGTTGTGCCCACAGCTGAAATGTACCGCTAGGGGCGTGACTGTTCGGTCTCTTCCTCAATAGACATTTGCAATTATCGCCTTCTGCGCGCTGCCGTCTTAGTCTACTGGGCTGTGGAAGGCGTTCTGAGCATGCGCAGTAGCTCCCTTCCACGAAATATGAGACGCCGCGCATGCGCCCACAGCCCAGTGACTCGGCATTTTTCGCCTGGGTGATAAGCGCTGGAAATGTGTATAGACGCTTTACACACGCGCCAGATTGAGCCGCCATAGCCGCCCTTCTCTTGTCTTACCGAGATGCCGAGCCACTGAAGCGGGCGTTGACGAGTCTCCAGAACGGCCTATGCTGGGGGGAAGGACACAGTAACACTTAAAATGGCAATAACCTGTCCTGCTGTGGAAATGATGAAGTCAAGCGAACGGAATAAGAGGGAACAAAAACTGAAGGTCAGTTATGGCGGCGCCCATGCACAGCTGCTGTGAAGCGTCTATACGGCGAGCAAGAGTTACAAAATGCATAGAGGAGGCACAGGGAGCGCGCGATGGCGAGGCAACCATGCATGCGCGCACCGTCATTGGATGAGGTCAGGGGTAAACAAAGCCACGTTTGGGGGGGGGGGGGGGTAAACAAACGCACATGGTGCGGAAGGAGCAGACGAACTTATAACCCAGAGAGCTCTGATAATAACGCATGTTTAATGATATAATTGACATGTAGAGACACTCCGAATTCGGGAAGGGAGGGGCATCGTTGAAGACACCAATGTCTATTCGGGCTTCTCTCCGCGTTCGTCGAGGATGCTTTTTACGTTATTGCCTGTTTCAATGAAATTTGACTTTGTGGTCCTTGGTGGCTCAGCGTATATGACAATCATGCTGGCCTTGAAAAGCCTATGCATGCCAACCAGGTTAAAGATATCAGAGGGAAATGCCTGCGGGTATTCCAGCAACAACGGGGATAGACTTATGAAGCAGTGGTTCTTCAATGCGCTAACACTTCTTTTGTCAACTGACTCCGCGAAACGGGCATGTACGCGAGCGTGTAGCTTCGACTTTTATGTTTATATACATATAGTAAAATATAAAGTTTTGAATCGCGGTAATTCTACAACAAAAGTCGTTGGCATAGGTTCCGGGAGTCTTGTCCGTAGGAAGTAGACAGTTAAATAATGACGCTTTGTGAATTGGTCTTAAATGTGATAGAAGACTCTGTAGACCTCGGCGAAAAATATTTAAATTATTTCTACAACAGCGCCTAAGAAGTGTAATAAAAAAACTTTTTAACGCAGTACAAGACGGTACAAAATGCTATTACAATTCAACGAAAACCTGTTCGGCGGTTTCGGCAACAATTTGTATTCTGTGTGCCCGTGTTTGTGTGTTTTCGCCTCTGACTGCGCTTTCAATGTGGAACGAAGTATATTGGGTGATTGAAGAAGCTGCCAGGCTTTTTAGATCGACCGCGAAATTCGGTTTCTTATCCTATCGGGTTCCGATTTCGTACAGCGTTGACCACAGGTGGTGCATTTTTTCTATAAAACTCGCAAAGAGGGAGCTTACCTGAGGAAAAAGTAAAAAAAAAAAAGAAAACGGCTTAACTCCTATGGAAACGCAGCGAAGCCACCGGTCTTCAAGCCATAGGGCTCCCAATGGTTTGAAGACCGGTGGCTTCGCTGCGTTTTCCATAGGAGTTAAGCCTTTTTCTTTTTTTTACTTTTTCATCAGGTAAGCTCCCTCTTTGCGAGTTTTATAGAAAAAATGCACCACCTGTGGCCAATGCTGTACAAAATCGGAATGCGATAGGTTAAGAAACCGAATTTTGCGGTCGATTTAAAGAGCCTGGCCGCTCCTTAGGTAATATCACCCAGTATATCGACCCAAATCGCTTTCGAAGGGGGTAGACGCAGGGTGTCTTATCGACATTTCAGTGTTTCGAGCGTCACTCTGCAGCATGGGTCATTGCAACCGCGCCTTCGAGTGTGGCCGGGATCGTGTCTGGTGTAGAAGACTAATCAAAATTCTGCAGTGGCTATAATATCCGGAAGAAGAAAGCGTTTGTAGGCAGCTTCAATATCATACTACACTGCATACCAATACACCAAGGCCGTGATTGCAATTTTGCAAATTGGCGCTGTGCAGATTTACGCTTTAGAAAGTGGGAATGCCTATAATCTCCATGCGTCGAACCTTTGGACAACAAACTGGGTTGATTCCGATCGCCAAGCTCGCAAGGCGCGGTGGGCGCTCGTAGCGCATCATGCGTGATTTCCTCTTCTCCCGTCGTTATTCTATTGTGGTAGCTCTTATGCCTGGCAACTCTGCACCAGCAAAGTAAATCACTCGTTACTGCTTATTGCCGAAAATAAAATATCTATAGGTGCACTAGTCAATAATTAAAAAAAATCATCGGGGAAATAGTTGCGCAGCAGCGACTTTACGTTTCTGCAATGACAGCCGCCGGAGCGAAGCACGCAGAGACGTGACGCGCAAACTCTCGCGTTAAACGCTAGGACTCTGAAGGTTCTGTTATACTCCGACTTTGAGCGCAGCGAACGCAGCTAGCGCAGAACGGGCGCGCCTTTCGTTGGCCGGCGAGTAGGGGGCGCTGTCACACAACTCTCACGCAACATACAATACGCTATCGTTGCATTCAGTTACGGTTAATGCCGGGCTGTGCCAACCTGAGCAGCCAATAGAACGTGCACATATATGTGTGAACCCGATTTTCAATCAGCCTTAAGGTTGAGGCCCTACGGCAGCCATCTTTGAATGTGCGACGTTTCGTTTTTGGACATTATTTAATAACGTTTGTGGGGAAAGAAGTGAACGAAAATCTAGGTTTCGTAAATAAAAGTTATTAATAAGTTAAAGAGAAATTTAGAAACTGATTCTCGCTCGCCGTTTTTGCCTCTACTAATTTCGTTATTGCTATTTTCTGTTCACAAATGCTTAGCATCATCACATGCTTTTGCAATCTCAATTTTTTTTTATTATCTTAGATTTAGGTGGGTCTTTTTTCAAAATAGGACAAACGTTTCTTTAACACTTTTGCTTAAAACCATTCGAATTCAAAACAAATTGAGAGAAGTGTTACGGTACGAAAACTGAATATCAGAGAGTTTTAGTAGACCGTATGCTTCGGATTGCGCGGGCTCAGCGGGCGCGTGCCCAATCCATGCTTCAAAGTGACAGTACACCAGCTTTCGCTAGCAACGCGAAACTCTAGCATACGGTCTACTCAAACGCTCCATGCCCCGAGAAAGTGAGGGAGAGGAGGAGACGAGAGGGGACGTCAGACCGCCGAGCTCTGATTGGAAGGATTAGTGGGGAGACATAAAGCTCGCAGCCTTTGTCTTCACTGTACTCGTCGAACGCGTTAGATCGCGGAGCACCGGCGTCCAGCGTTTGGCTTTGGCATTCGCAGGCGTTCGACGAGTGCACTGGAGACAAAGACAGCTAGCTTTAGGTCTACCCACTAAACCGTCCAATCAGAGCTCGGCGTTCTGACGTCCCCGCTGCGCTCTTGTCTCCTCCTTTCCCTCACTTTTGACGATACACGTTCACAGCTTTCATCGGCGTCCATACACGCGCCACTGTATACCCTTGGACTGCATCAACACGGAAAGTTGTCATACCGCAGGCTATGCCGTACGGAGCGGTATACTGCTATTAGCGGCGAGAAGTTGTGGTGGCGCCCTCTTATGGTTCCCCCTTGTTACGTCATTACCTTGCAAACAACAAGCTCGATGGTGTCTGTAAATAGCATGGTGGAAGCTTGAAATCATTGCGCTCTTAAAGGAACACTGCCAACACCGTCAAAATGAAAGTTCTTTCATTCCTCTTATTTCCGTCGATGATAATCCCCTTTCTTACGTCATAGTCAGCGTTCGGCCAATCGTGGAAGGCCGACCACAGCGACGCTTGTGTTCGCTCTCGGGGCTAATAGGAAGTATTCACTGGCGGCCATAGCTGTGTGCGCGACGGCTGAGCGCGTGCTGATGGCTAGCTTCCAGGGTTCGTTTGCAACGTGCATTCCACACCGTCAAAATGGCCGGTCTTAGCAGCCTATTAATGGGGGCTCGTTCTGAGCATGCGCTCTAGAGCGCACCCACAAAAATGGCGCCCAGTGAATACTCCTTATACTTCGTTTCACCTTATGTTGTACCGCAACGAAGGCTAGAAGCGCGAGCTCATATCGTTGGCAGCTGCTCTTAAGTCACGAGAGCTTGGGCCGCCGGTATGTGCCCCAGAGCAAGGAGCTCGCGCTTGTAGCCTTTCCTGCGGTACATCATAAGGTGAAACAGAGTATAGAACTTTCCAATGTTTACAAAATCACAGTCCAGCGTGCGATCTTCACAGCCCAGCACGTGCGTGTTCGTCGCTTCGGAAAGCGAGCAAAGCACGCGCCATACACACAAACACTACAAATGGCACCGGCCACACGCTCCTTTTTGGAAAGGTCTATAGACGATTGCAAACATGGCATCTGGCGGCCGCCATGCTCTTCCTCGTGTGAGCAAGCACGTGGAATTCCAGGCCTGCCAAGGCTATCTTCACGTGCATGCTGCACGTGCTTGCACGCATGGGGCACCAGCCGGGACGCCATGCTTGCAAACGTCTATACCGGCGGGAGCTCGCGCTGTGACTTCGGAGCATGACCCGAAGCGCGCGCTAGGAGCACGTTTCGAAGTCGCAGCGCGAGCTCCCAGTATCTGTAGCGCTCCGTATACGGCAGCCTGCGGTGACGCTATTAGCGGCGAGAAGTTTCGGTGGCGCCCTCATTTGGTTACCTTTCGTGACGTCATTACCTTGTCAACAACAAGTTCGATGGTGTTTGTAATGAGCATGGTGAAAGACTGAAATCATAGCGCTCTCAAAGCAACACTGCCAACACCATTAAAATTGAAGTTCTTACATTCCTCTTATTTGCGTCGCTGAGAAATCCTTTGCTGACGTCATAGTCAGCATTTGGCCAATTGTGGTGGGCCGACCACAGCGACGCTTTCGATCGCTCACGTCGCCAATAGACTAAACCTGCCTAATAAAAGAGTTGTAGCAGAGCGCTTCCGCGAGTCAAACACCTTTTATAGGTCGTTCGCAAGTGGTTATCGTTGCTTAGCGGGAGGTAACGGGAGCTCGTGCCGTCACGTTCCACACGGATCGAGCAGGCGCCCGCGGGGCCCGCAATCCACGGCTTACGATCTCCGAAAAGTCTCAAGTACGGCTCTAGGCTGCAGCACTATGCTAAGACCCTCGATAGTCATCTGCAACTTCCTAAAGCCACACTGACACTGCCCGTACACATCATACAGAAGACACAGCGTTCTCTGCAAACACAATGACAGAATTCATGCGGACACGCCCCCCGCATGTTCCAAGCAGGTTTGCATCATACATATATGGATGCTTCAAACATGCTTAAAAACAGTTTTCGTATGACTAATGTGACCGCCATACTAGGAAGGCTTCAGGCAGTGGCTGCAGACTGTCATTGGTATGATGGAAGATGCATTAGCAGTGTGACAGGGGCTTAAAGGGTAGGGAATAGTGATGAGCGAATTTCCGCTTGCGACTCTTTCTTTAGTTGAAAGCGTATTTCCAAAATAAATCAATCTTTTCGCAAATAACGCTTTTCTTAACAAACTTACAATTAGATATGATAAAAAAAAGGGTTACTACATGCGAACATAAATCTTCTTCGTATGCCTTCCAAAAATATTGACGTCGGCGTCCGTAATGCCGGCGCATTTGTACAACTAGATAAAAATTTCCTTGGACAAACGCGCCAGTGCCAGTGGTCCACGCATACGTTCACAAAAATTCAAAATTGCCACCATGGCCGCAGCCTTGAAGGGACAACAAAATTATTTTCTCCACTTTTATCTAAATACTCTTTACATTTTATTATTGCACTCAATATATAAATCAGAGAGGTGTTTGAGACTTCGCTATGCGCGCTAACTGTTACGCAAAACATCCGAGAAACTTGGGCTGCATTATCCTCTCCAACTCGCCGCCAAAAGGAGCTAGCTGTCGCGTCTTCTGTCGCCAGTTCGTCCAGGCCAGACATGTACGTAACGCGTTTCAAGTAACGAGTTACTTCTGCCTAGTTACTATTTTCGGCAACGAGTAACGTATTTAGTTACTTGTTTAGAAAAGGAACGAGTAAAGTATTAAGTTACTCTTAAGGCCAAGTAACGAGTAACGGTATCTCGTTACTTTTGAGGAGTAACGTGTACAACAGCGCTTAAGCGGCCTTGATTTTATTCTAACCTGTGTATACGTCTATTGCGAGTACGGTATGTGGGCAACCCGAAAAACAACTAAACAGTGTGAGAGTACAGCAACGTTTATCGCTGAACACGTCAGTCGAACAGTTCGACTGACGTGTCCAGCGATAAACGTTTCTGTACTAAACTCTACAGCTGGGAATGTCCTTCCCCCAGCAATCACAATAAGGTTCGTTGGTTGAACCTTCTAGACCTGAGTACAGACCGAATGTAAACCCGGAGGTTGCGAACACGGGAAGGCACATAACCCATTACCCGCTGTCCTCAATGAAGGCGCAGTTCCCGAAGATTCACCATGGTCTTCCTGAAGCACAACACTGCCGCTCCTTCGAGCGCGTCGGTAGAACGACTCTTCAGCGTCTCCGGAAAAGTATTCTCAAAGAAGCTGGGAAACATAACTGATGAAAACTTCGAGAGTCAGCTACTGCTTAAGTGCAGCGACTATAAAAAAGAAAACAATAAACCATGAAACTAAAACCGTTGTGTATTCGGTCGTCAAAGTAACGTGAAAAGTAACTCGTTACTTTTGAGGTAACTCACGCGTTCCTTTTCCGAATCGGTAACGAGTAATGCATTTAGTTACTTTTTGAGCGAGTAACGAGTGACGGTATTTAGTTACTTTTTTGGGGTAACGTGTACATGTCTGATCCAGGCGCTGTTCATCTCTCCCACCCGCTCCCCATAACCCGCTTACGGGGCACCAGAGGCTACAGACACGAGTTCCTGGGTTCGAAGCGTATGCTTTCTCGGAACGAGTGGTCGCGCTGGAAGGACACGTCTCACAGTAAACTGCGCAGGGTAGCTCCCACTTGTAGCCCTCGCTACATGGAGCGAATATGCGGCAAACAACCGATGGACGTCGCCGGGTGGCACGTTCGTTTTGCGCACAACGTAACAACGATTGTTCGGGACGCCACGCGCGGAGCGAATGCCGCCGGGTGAAATTCGTCGCCTTTTCGCACCTCTCCATGGAGTCAAGCTCACAAAAAAAAAAAAAAAACAAACAACAAAAAAAAACAACAAACAAACAAAGAAAGATGTAGTTTTATACCCATTTGTCCCATATAATGCGCCCCAAAACTTAAGTTCGACGTACAGCGCACTGCCGTCGAACTGACGGCCCCAACTTTTACGAGGGGCTTGATAACGGTGCGAAATAAATTATTTAACTGGTAACGTACGTATCAAAGACTACAAAAACAAAACAAAAAAAACACCGATGTTTTGCAGTAGGGCCAAGAAAACCCCAATTAAGTTTTCTATAGTCAGTAACACGTACATTAGCTATTTTAATAAGTTGTACCACACTGGTATCAAGCCGCTCAAGAAAGTTGATACCTTCGGTTGCACTTTCCGTGCGCTGTACGTCTAACTGAAGGTGTGGGGTGTATTCTATGGGACAAGGGGGGTAAGTACTACACCCTCTATTTTTGAGTAAGCCTTTAAAGCTGAACAAAGTATAGGCTGTGTCTACATGGAGGCGGCCATAGCCGATGTAATTAAGATTTAACGTCTGCGATTGGGGTGAAGAGGAAGAAGCAGGGGGACTGGTCGCGTGTGTTAGGCCTCTTCGGATTTGATATGCGCCACCGTCAGGTCTAGTTCGATCCATGTAATCTCAGCCATAGATCGGAAATACTCAGAATGTGTGCTGCTCACCCCGGCGATTGTTAGAGCTAGGCAATGTTTTGTCACCGTACGTCGCATTCGGCTGTCGTGGTTCGAGTCCAGCGGTGCCAGCTCGTATAGGACTGAAGACGCATCACGATAGAGATAAGAGAAAACATTCCGAAGTATAAGCGTACTAATCACGAGCTCTCAAATTTCCCAGTGAAAATCAAGTTTGTCGATCGCTATCTTTACGTTATATTGTGCTTGTGTCATAATGCGCGATAGGCAGTACATGAAACTCGAAGCAGTGTTTGCACGACCAATGTGACAAAACCATCAAATACAAGCAAGAAACACGCTTCACACACTCTCTGCTGACTTGTCTTTTGTATGTACCTTTAGCTCTCAAGTTTGAGCAGCGCCTCTGGCGAGCCAGATCGAATAATTTTCGGTCGCGTTTCGGTTGTGCGTCATTAGGCTCTTGGTAAAACACTAAAAGCGCGAGCTGCATTTTTCTGTTGTTAATTTAAAAGTTTTTGTTTTGTTTTTGTTTTTAGTTCTTTCATATGCTCTGTTATCCCGCGTATAGACAGATGCTGACACATGCTTGCAGACGACCATTGCACGTGCATAATCGAACACACTGCAGTGCCGCGTTATGCTCAATGCAAGCATTACATGGTCGCGTCACACGAACGCGATCGCGCCCCCTGCTGGTCGGGAGCAACGGACCTATTGGCGGGGCTACCGCGGCTTCAGGTTGCTGGCCAATGTCATCTTCAGCGTTCGTGCGTGTGGCGCGTATTTGGTTCGCTTTTTAAAGTAACGAGCTTACGTGTGCTCTGCTGTGGAGTTTGCACTTTGGCCTATGGATTGGTGCATGACTTGCAAGTGGGGCGTTCTGAGCGATTCCGTATTCCTGCTTGTGTATATGGCAAGCACGTGCATATCCATGCATGAGGGCTTATTGGATCTACATGTCTCTGCACGCCACACATTCTTGCAAGAATGCCAAACAACAGCGGGTAGCTCACCCGTCGTTAAAAGGGTTGAACATACTGACCAGCGACGGGATATAACTCAACAATGGCGAGGCTTGTTTTTCTTTCCACTACCGGTATAGTGTACAAAGGCGTTATAACCGAACAGATTAGCAGTTCTCATTCAAAAGTATTTATTGACTGGAGGGATCCCATCGCGATCTCTTTATATACATCGCGCAATCGTGATGGGAGTAGGCACAAATGGCCTAGGGGGTAGTTAATGTGCATAGCCACCCCTGGCGAGTGTATGTCAGGGGTCGGTGATTTGTTTTATTTCTTGTAAAGGTACCCAAAGGCTTGGGTGCCTCGTACGACGCTGGTTTTGCCTCAAGCGTATTGACAATACAGCATTTTAGCAGCTGTAGGGTTCAAGCTTGCACCGCGTTTTTCGCAAATCCGGCAGGAGCTCGGTTCGTTCGTAGGTGCTTTAAATCACCCGTAGTATGAGATCCGTTCCGCAGCCTCTGTATGTCTGTGTTAACGCAGAGACTAACATAGTAATAATGAAATGAAACGCCATCGCAATGTTAAACAGCAGGCACCTTCACACGTGTAAAGGTACGGCCTTCGCGTATGAATTTTACATGCCATCGCTTTTCAAGTGACATCACTATTCTGTTGCTGTGTAATGGAGCTCGGTGATCGCGCGTGCCAAAAACCATATCACAATAAAATGGCGGCGAAAACTGCATTAGTGAAAACAACCTATACTAAAACAACGACCACTATGCTCGCAGTAAACTTTCGGTGAAAAATGAAAATCATATATTGATAATATTTTGCCCAAAATAAAACAATAAAGGATAACATAAGTACGCTAGTAGCTAAGGCTGGGCATCGATTAAAATGTGTAGCCTGATTAATCACCACTCTTTAATCGAATAATTAATCAATTAATTGCTCTCGTTCATTTCCATGCATACAGTTAAAAAAAAAGATAAAATTATTATTAATATTTTTTTTTTGCTTTTGTTGAATATGTGATAAACGGAGCAATATAATTTCGATTATTAATCAACCTCGATGTGCAGTTGAGAAAAGTTCAAAGACACTCACACGCACAGATTATTACTTCAGCTGCATGAGGCACAGATATTCGTTGTATTCTCCGGCAAGAGCGACCTTCTTTGATTGTTCACAATAGTCTCTGCTGAACCAAACGCACACTCGCACGGCATTGAAGTGGCCGGTACATGTGTACCTTCTGGTCTCGTCTGGAGTTACGAATCTCGCTCCTACAGTTTACTTTAGGTTAAAAATTTACCTAAGGTATGCCCTTCATGCAGGTGTACTCGTCCACGTCTGCGTGGTGAAAGCGTTTAATTTTTACTTTCTTTTGGTTCGTCGAAATTTTACCGATTAACCGGTTAAAAATAATTGCGATTAAAGCATTAATAAATTAATCCGTACGTTAGTATATAAACTGCCCAGCCCTACTGGTAGCACCTTATTGTGCTCCAGTCAATAGTCGACTGCAGCAAAGTCGCCAAGAAGTAAAACGGGCACAACTTGATCCGTCGTGAGAAGGAGATTTGTTTGGCAAGGGATAAAGGCATCCTACTGACACAAGAACCTCATTTCAACAAATATGTTTTCTACATGCTAAATAGAAATCGAAGATGTTAACATCAAAAACGCGGAATCACAATAAAAAAAATAAAAATACAAAACCCGCGAAGTTAATTATTTTGTGGCTCTGGAGACCTGCATGGTGGGCGAAGCGATCTAAGCGCCAATTTTCCCCGGTGGTTTTCGTTTGTCTATTTTGGTGGCTTCCTATCGTGCTCTTGTCCTTTTGCACTGTTGCTTCCTACTATGAGCTTCAACAATTCCCCCGAAGGAATCAGACGCAAGACTGCTCAATAACGCACTCGGCGCAGTTGTCGGTCCACATGAAAGAACCAGGTATGCACACGGTACCTGGTTCATACTGATATGAGGTTTGCTACGTTCCATCAGCGAATACACTGTTATTACATTGCTATCTTGTTTTCGAACACACTGCAACCTTCATGTCCTTAATTAGAGAACTCTGAACTTCTTTGCCGAACACACAAGCTCGCCGCTCTCAAGATGCAATGCTTCATATGCTTGGTCTTTAGCTGTGGTAATTAATATGATGTATAGCCACACGTACTGGTAATACGGAAATGTGAACAAGTCCCCTTGAAACAACTCCAACAAATATAATATTTATAGTGGTTGGATTAACGCTGTATTCGTCATCCTTCTTCCACCCGTTCTTCAGGGTCCAGGGAACGTTTACGGCAGCACACATAAATACACAGAACGCATGTAAACGAAAAAACAAAAACCGTTCCAAGTTTACACTGAGCGCAAATAAAAGGGAAATGCATATGAAAAATAAAAGTGAGCCGTCAACGTGCTATTTTCTTGGTTTAGTAACATTATATTGAATGTTACGAAACGTTCAAAAGTAGACACTCGAGATACTCCGCCGTGTAGCTTTCTGCAATTTAAATTAAAAGTGGCATTACATCCACTAACATTTTTGTAATGTTGTTGGGCGGTTACATTGTACAACTAGATCAACAAAATGACACCGCAGCGTACCAGAGTTTGTTTTAGACAGAAAAATATTTTGTGAAAATTACCGATCTCATTGCAACCAGAGTGTGTCCACCTTGATCAAACCTAAATTGTTTTTTCTTGAAATTTTATTATAGATGTCTAGACGAAAGTTGGTTTACTCTATGAGATAAAATGTGCCTCTTCATTGAGCACATTTCTTTCTGTCCAGTTACTTGAAGTACAAAGACGGACAAGACGTGCCCTCTTCAACCGGTGCCTTTCGCATGCATCGTATCATGTCTTCGAATACCGGAAAGTTTGCGTTCAGAGTATCTTTAGAGTGTAGTATCTATTTTTGAATCATTCACAGGGCTTTCTGAACGTGCAGTTATCGTTTTCGAAAGCGAATCGGGGTGTACAGTCCTCATCAAACTTATACGGAACACGCGAACTGTGTTTTCTCACGGAGACGCTATCCTGGGGGCAGCAGAACAACGCTCCGTGACGTAGTGCTTTGAGGTGCTCCACTGAGTGATGCGTCAAAGAGCCGTTGCTTGGCCTCCGCCAGGGGAGCACTCCTATGACGAAAGACAGAGTTCGCGTGTTTCATGTAAATTTGGTGAATCCTGTACGTATTCATCAGGATCTCAAGAGAATCATGGCGTCACCGGACTTTCCGAGGCTGTGTAGTGTGAAGATAATGCAATTAAATGCAAAGGATCAAGCGAGCTGGACAAGAATGACGAAAATAGTCCCTGGAGAAGGGAAAACAAGGGGAAAAAAAGACAAACACAAATCTCCAAACACAGCTAGGGGACTGTTGCGAGACCGAAAAAATCCACCTGGTCCTGGTGTCAAACCAGGGACCCCTCCGTTTCCACCGCTCTGCCAACTGAGCTAACCAGGAGTTAGATGTCAGTAGAGCAAACCGATTTTATCAGCTGCCACTTGTCTAACACTAACAAGGGTGAACGGCTTGCATTTTTAAGGTTATGATTATAATGCAATTAAATGCAAAGGTGCAAGCGAGCTGGACAAGAATGACGAAAATAATCCCTGGAGAAGGAGAAACAAAGGGTGACAAAGGACAGACACAAATCTCCTATTACAGCTAAGAGACCGGTGTGCGACCGAAAATATCCGCCTGGAAATGGAAAAAACAAAAACAAAATCCACTGGAAGTGGAGAGGTCCCTTGTTCGATAACAGAGCCAGGCGCATTTTTTCGGTCGCGCACCAGTCACCTTGCTGTGTTTGATGATTTGTGTTTGTCCTTTGTCCCCCCCCCCCCCCCCCTGTTTTCCCTTCTCCAGGGATCATTTTCGACATCTGTGCAGTGTATTTTAAGGGTATACTGTCCACATTACGTTACAGTATCGGAGTGCTTTTCTTCCATTTAAAGCCGCGGTACCGAACTGTTCATTTTTGAAGGCAGAAATGAGCATAATTATGGTATTGGGAAACTCGTAACCACCAAGAAGATATTAAAGGAATCCTCTCTCGTAAGGACAGGACGAGCGGGTTGGTAGGGATAATTAAGGAAGTTTAATAATCCTCTCTCGTCTTGGCGTCCTTGCAATAAAATAGTTGCAATCAGGGCCGGCCCTACATTATCAAGCGCCTCGGGCAAACTCCAAACGTGGCGCTCCCCCCCCCCCCCTCCTTTTTATACGCCCCTATCTATTGGGTACGACATCACGTTGTTAGTTAACATACGAGTAGTGGCCCGACACGAGCGTTTTGTCAGACGAGAACAGAATTCCAAAAAGGAACGGTGATCGAGCACATAGAAACACATACAGCTCCTGTGAGCACATACGTTTGCCCACAGGAGCTGTGAGCACTGCGCAAACTCATGAACCCGTCTTAGCAAGAAAGAAGCGTCTGCGCGGGCACAGTCCCACGTGCAGCGCCACCGCTTCGGCGTGACGTCAGCAAGTTGAGTTGGTGTATAGCGTCGTATCGGGCGCCGCTTTTAAATAAATCAAAAAGCGCGAAAAAGAAATTCAAAAGGTGGCGCGGCGGCGCCGCCCTTTTGATGGCGTCCTGTGCGACTGCCCAGGTCACCCACCCCTATGGCCGGCCCTGGTTGAAATACTGAAACTTGATTTTGCAAAAATGTACAAATAAGTTAGAAATATGTAAAGTGATACCTTAATGTACAACCAGTATGGGAACACTGACTTTATATTTTACTTACTGATATGACAAAACAGAAAACAAATCGAGAGATTTTGTGCACTGCAGGAACTCCTGCCGTACGTTGGGAAAACCATGGGTTCTAGAACTTACCAGTAAGGGAACCAATGCTCTAAGATAAAGCTCAAGTTCTGAGATCACACGCAAGGGGCTTTTGGTGCCGCTACCCCCAAAGTCACGCGGACGTCGGCCAGTGAACTCGCCCGATGTTTACAGTTACTGATTCAGTTATGCAAACAATAAATATCCATTATTCCGCTGTGGGAATGCTCCCGTGCGTCATTATGTCAGATTTGTATTTTTGTTTGTTAAACAAGACAAAGTATATTGGTACTATCCAGACATCTACACGTTACCCCAAAAAGTAACTAAGTACCGTTACTCGTTACTCGCTCGAAAAGTAACTGAGTACGTTACTCGTTACAGATTCTCAAAAGGAACGCGTGAGTTACCTCAAAAGTAACGAGTTACTTTTCACGTTACTTTGAAGGCGAAATACACAACTGTTTTTGTTTTATGGTTTATTGTTTTCTTTTTAGTAGTCGTTGCCCTTAAGCAGCAGCTGCCTGTCGAAGTTTTCATCAGTTATGTTTCCCTGCTTCCTTGAAAATACATTTCCGGTGATGCTGAAGCATCGTTCTACTGACGCGCTTGAAGGAACGGCAGTGTTGTGCTTCAGGAAGAGCTGGTGCATCTTCGGGAACTGCGCCTTCATTGAGGACAGCGGGTGATGGGTTATGTGCCTTCCCGTGTTTGCAACCTCCGGGTTTACATTCGGTCCGTACCCGGTTCTAGAAAGTTCAACCAACGAACCTGGTTGTGCTCGCTGGGTGAAGGACATTCCCAGCTGTAGAGTTTAGTAAAGAAACGTTTATCGCTGGACACGTCAGTCGAACTGTTCGACTGACGTGTTCAGCGATAAACGTTGCTGTACTCTCACACTGTTTAGTTGTTTTTCGGGTTTTCCATCTGCCTTTGTCGCAATAGACACATACTAAGGCTAGAATGAAAACAAGGCCGTTTAAGCGGTGTTGTACACGTTACTCCTCAAAATTAACGAGATACCGTTACTCGTTACTTGGCCTTAAAAGTAACTAAATACCGTTACTCGTTCCTTTTCTGAAAAAGTAACTAAATACGTTACTCGTTACCGAAAATAGTAACTAGGTACAAGTAACTTGTTACTTGTAACGCGTTACGTACATGTCTGGCACTATCAATATACACTTTCTATACAATGTTGTGGGTGCTTTATTTTCATTGCCTTCCTATCAGCGTATTGTAGTTCTTCTGACACAGAAACATTCACAGGTAAAACTAGATCACCCCAAGATCCGAGTTCGACAGTAGTTCGAACGAAAATGTTCTAAGGACGGACTTTAAATGTGACTCATCAGCGTGCGCACTCAGCTAAAAAGTGGCCGTCAAGTGTATTAGCCCGCATAACATTGAGTGGCGAAGAGCCTCTGTCCACTTCCAACAATGTCAAGATCTATTGGATAGCTTGGCGTTGCAAGAAACGGGTTCCTTATCGTGGCAACCAGGAGGAGGAAACCGCACCTCTGCAATGACACCCTTACACGACAGCCTTTTCTCTGTGATTTGCCTCAGCTGCACGGCCACACAGATGCCTTGGAGGCCACGGTGTGACCATGTTAGCGATGTGGGCATTTCATAAGATAAATATTAGCAACGTCTGCAATGGTTCATTCAGTATAATGGTCCTCAGCCTGACTTTCATTAGCCTCAGAGATTTTATGATGAATTCCCAAAAGTGCCGATAGCAAAGAAGCCGCACAAAAATGAAACCGTATTTCGAGTGCAAGCCCTGTAAGAAAACGTGCTAAACAATAGTGTATGCACATTTTATTAAAAAATAAATAAAAAAAACAAAAAAAAACAGGAGAACGTTTTAGTAGGGGTTACCCACAAAATAAGATTTTTGAGGGACTGTCCCGGTACGATGATCGTTGACAGTAATTACATTATTTGAACAGATTGCTTTAGACGAAGCACAACGCGATTAGTACCAAATCAAGCCGTACGTACTTATGTACTCCTCACCTGCAAGTGCGATGTCCATATTGTCAGGGCTTCCTAGTAGAGACTGTCCATGAACATTAGACGAACTGGCGGAGTACGCTGAGGGCCCCAGGTCCGGTGGCAAACTCTGCATCTGCGAAACCGGACTCGGCACCGGGCTCGGGGGAGGCTGCTTTATGTAGGGTGCCCCGTGACCGGCGTGGGGTGGGCAGGTACCCCAACCGGCCATGGGCTCCATTGTGATGCTCGACGGAGTTGCGCTGTATATCGAAGAGTTCATAGAAAAATCCGAGCTCTGGCTGGCCATGGACGTCATGGACTGCTGGAGTGAGCAGTTAGTCAGGTAGTGGTGCCCTACTGCGCCCAGCGTGTTTTGACCAGCTGACGTGAAGCTGCAGTGCGATGACGGGGCCAGAGCGTTTGAGGATGATGACATCATGGATTGTGGATCTGCAGTGATGTAGGCTTGATGGTGTCCTGCTGCTATTTGAGCGTGGCTAGGGAGGGATCCGGACTGGTGCTGTGGTTGGCTGAGAAGATCATAAGGCGAAGGTGAAAGAAGGCCGCCGCTTGAGGCAGTCGGGTAGTAAGTCGTGTAAGGCTTCATCGTCTGGTATTTCCTTCTAAACCCACGCGGTCTCCGTCGGAAGGACCCTTCTTCAAACATCAGTTCACTGCTGGGGTCGATAGTCCAGTAGTGTCCCTTCCCAGGACGTCCCAGACCTTTGGGGAGCTTGATGAAGCACTCATTTAGAGACAAGTTGTGTCTGACAGAATTCTTCCATCCTTGGTAAGCTCCACGGAAGAACGGAAACTCTCGTTGCAGAAAGTTGTAGATTTCATTCAAGGTTAGGCGCTTGGACGGTGAGCTCTGTATAGCCATGACTATAAGAGCGATGTACGAGTAAGGAGGTTTCTCTTGTCGCCTGACGCCTGCTCCCGATTTCTTGGTGGTAGACACAACCTTTTCCTCAGAGTCGGGCTCATTTGTCGTCGTCAAAGTGGTGCCGCTGCTGGAGCTGCAGTTGTTTGTTGTGCTCACCGCAGGCATGCTAATTGAAAGTTGATCGAGGCGGACATGTTCGCAGAGTTGATTTGGATCGTGGCTGCTATCCATGGGGCTGGGCATCGGCATTTCGACCTTGACCATCTTCATCATAAAGCGACGTCACTGCACAAAACACTGCCACAAACCGTTCCGTGACGCAAAACAGGCCCGATCGCTACTCCAAAGCGTACTCACGATGCGGGGGCAAAGCTTACGTCATTGTCAATCGCATTTTGCACAATCACGTAGTCTTCAAGGCGTACCGAGGGCAGTCCGATGCGGCACAGTCCGCCACCGCGAAGCGTCGAAAACATTCGGTCGGGGTTCGAGCGATCGCTTCGGAGAGCGTCGTATATACGGCACGCGGAGCAGCTCGAGTGAGGTGCGCGAACACACAAAAAAAGCCTGGGGCGAGCTTGCTTACTGTTGAGGCGATTGTCTGGCATGGAGTGAGGGGAGGCTGCTCAAGAGCGGGGGAGGCAAAAAAAGATAGAAGAGTGCAAGGGGCGGGCTTTCCCCACATTGGTTGCGAGGATAATCGTAAATCAGGACGGACCGCAGGCGAACGTCTCCCTCGAGTGGGCGGACGCCTCGGGGGAGGGCGCAGCGGCTCGCGCAGGCTGTCGCAGCCCCAGAGACAAGAGAGATACCCAGCATCGGGCGTTCAAACAGCCTCGGGCCTTTTTTTATTTTTTTTTTCTCCTGCCGGAGTTTGTGCCCAGAAGGTTGTGCTGACGCAATCAGAGGATGGGCCCAGTTGCGTGCCCGCGTCGTCACCCCGGCGCACGGGCTGTGCGCCTCGTGCCGCCGCTGCAGCAGCGCCGGCGTCGTGGATGCCGATAAAAATGGCTTTCGTGAATTTTGTCTCATTGATTGCGTCACTTCGGTTTGAAGGCACAAACTGAGTTTGTGTAACGGTGGAATGGTGCCTAACATCCGCGTATGCTTGATTAATTGCACCGAGTTCGGAAGGAAAACGTCCTGCAGATTGTGAAATTGAGAAACATATAGGGTGTCTCCATGTTGTTTTCGTGTTCGTGTTTGGTTCATGGCAGTCAATTAACTAGTATTTCTTCAACGTTTACATTCTTTTTTTGTTTTACAAATCGCATTGGATAATTTCGGTAATTTGTGGAATACGGTATACCCCTATATTTTGTTTTGCTCCTATGTTTTTCTATTAGATGAATGATCTTAAGAACGGGCTGCAGATGGCAAAAAGGGCACGATGAAAAAATAAACGTCTACAAAAGAGACGTGACCACGCATGCACATCTTTCATCTAACAATATAGGTATAATACTTTCAAAAGGGCATCAACAGTAATCAACCAACAAGTTGAAGAAGGGAATGAAAGCGGAGACGAAACGAAAATTAATTGGCAGGAAGAAATGATTACTGTCAGCTGATCAAGCAGAAAGAGATCAAAGCAACCATGTCAGTTCTGACATTGAGAAATAAAACCTCGGCCTTCTTCGAGACAAGTGGCGGCGCGGAAGCATTATTGACAAAATTCCCGATTATATGACGAAGGACTCAAGATTTTCTCGCCCTCACTATGTTGGGTTAGACCGACTTGGAGAGGTTAAAGTCCCTTGATACTGTCTATTAGAAGTAATTACAACCAACGCAAATGACGAAGCACATTTCGCAGGCCTTCTTCAGTTCATTCTACTGCTGTCCACCACCATTCACTTCCGAAACCCACGTTGTCACGCAGTCGACGTGGCAAAGACTGTCGGTCCATGAAGACAAAGAAACGCAAAGAGCGTCTTCTCTATAGTAACTGCAGAATATACAGTGTGACGATCAGTCGCTTTGCCCAGAGGTCGAGAGCGGTCCCACGATTAAGCCTACAGTACCCCAACTCCACTCCTCAATCATGAATCCTCGCCCTTCCACTGTCGTTCTTCCACTCTTGACCGCACACTATCGCCCGCTGAGTAGAAGTGCAGGGTGGCGCTGCTGTCGACTTACACATGACGCTCCGTTCTGTAGCTGGAATCGAGGGACTGGTCTCGTTCGCGCTACCGTCACACCTCCTTCTTTTAACCCACCATGACCATGTCTCCACCTGCGTACTGTCGAGATTCTAGTCGCCTAGAATCAAAGGAAATTACAACCGACATAGGCGGGAACGAAGAGCAATAGTGTGAGGGGAATCGTCAGCGGCTTGTATAGCTTCCAGGTCTTCTATTATTTTCGTATTTTTGTTTCACCAGATGCCTGTGCCATTAAATCGAAAAAAAAAGGAACCGATACCATTATTTCATATTTAGAGCTGAATAACTTTGGTTAGTTCAGCAATTTGTTCACATTACAGATTGTTCTTAAAGCTATTGGAAATATAACGAAGACCTAATTGCCTCAACTCCAAGATAATTTTACTGAAACTACACGGCGCCTGGAACGACTCTTCTACCGGTGTGTTTACCGTCCCATACCTTCCATGCCTCGAAAGTTGTCCCTAGTGGCAAGAAATCACATCAGAGGAGCAGGCGTCTCATGCTGTCAGATGTCGCGATCCTGGCGGTTGGTCGTAAAAGT
This sequence comes from Ixodes persulcatus, assembly GCA_013358835.2. Taxonomy (NCBI): domain Eukaryota; kingdom Metazoa; phylum Arthropoda; class Arachnida; order Ixodida; family Ixodidae; genus Ixodes; species Ixodes persulcatus. Next base: position 1,385,173 of record JABSTQ010009550.1, on the reverse strand, counting down.
GCTGGCGAACAAGGCGAGCGGACGCAGGGGTCGCTGTCGTCCCGGCCTCCCAATCTCGTGTCTGCTTTGCTTTTCGTTGACTTTCTGGCTGCAGAGCAACCTACACCAGAGCACTGGTGTCAGCCGCATCCACCTCCGCCGCTTTTCTACCGCCAGGATCGCGGCAGTCAACAAATAAAATAAAATAAAATAAAATAAAATAAAATAAAATAAAATAAAAATTAGTTTAACATTCATTTTTGCGAGATGTCGGGGCCCGGGTGTATGTACAGGTAAAAACTAAAAAGTCAGCAAAATGCGACTTGACTGGGTCTGCACCCCCCCCTCCCCCCCCGCCCCTTCCGCCCCCCCCCCCCCCCCACACACACACTACATAACATGGTACAATAGTTAGGTAATAAAGATTTGGTACACAACAAATACGATAAAGAAAATACGTGTTAAAATATACAACGAACACATATCGAAAAACGACAAAAGCAAAGTTGGGTGGGGGATAAGTGAAAAACAAAACAAAACAAAAACACATATAGGTCCAATGATTGAGAGAGTCGAGTAAGGACATCAATGTGAATGACAGCGATTGATTTCTATTGTTAGTGCGTGTTTGAGGAATGTACCACGTTTCACTGTGGCGAGTGTTATATTTTGCAGTTTCCTGTTAAGTTCGATAATTGTAAGATAAAGTTGATTTTTTTTTCCTGCGTAATATCGCTTGAGCAGTGTGCTAATATATAGGGATTGAAGAGTATAGATTTAAAGGTTTCTGAAAATTGGTACTGTATGAGCATCGTATTTCGAATTGGAAATAGCGCGCATAGCTTTTTTTTCTGTAGGAAAAAAAAAAGGGTTTATTAATATTTCAGATGATATTTTTCCCACGACTAAATTACTGCATAGCTAAGGTGCGAAAAAAAGGAAGCGAGTTGTAAATTAACATTTATATGTTAGCGAAAAGAAAAAAAGTGTAATCCTGTAAGAGCACCAACAACGCGAGCAAGTGTGTTACCAACCATGTCAATATGTTTGTTCCAAATGAAATTCTATTTAAAAAAAAAAGCTCCGAAGCTTTTTACTGACGCTTTTTACTTCTGATGCACGAATCATAAGGCTTTCCTTAGTATTTCTTTCACGATTTTTAGATCTGAAAAGCACAACCTTGAATTTACTAGTGATGACTGTTAATTAATTGAATGTGACCCATGTGTTTAGCTTACTCAACACATTATTTTAATTACCTATTAAATCCTTAACATCAGTAAAAGTGAGATATAAGCTTCTGGCGACGGCATAAATTTCAAATTGTGTATCATCGTCAATGTTTATGATGTCATTAACGTATATATTGCGGCTCATTGGACAGTGGCATTTATGCGATGCATTTATGCAATTGCAATTTGGTTCAAAGCTGCTTAGATTACTTTAAAATAACTTATACCCGACTTCGCACGATTATTGCAGTACAGAATGGAACACTATTAGCACGAAGAGGCAAGTTTCGGGAATTATTCGTGTCAGATAAAAGAGAAATCAACGATAACAAACCAAAATCCAGTGTTGGGTTTCGCATTGTATAAATGCTTTCCTTCACATTGTATATAAGTTTTCTTTCAGATTATCGTTTATGAATATATCGTTTCAAAAATATATATATATTCTTAGTCTGCCTGCTTGATTAATTAAATGAAAACTGCACAGTTCTTGAATAGAGAGATAAGGCAATTGAAGCAGGAGTTTCCGCCTCGCGTGGAACTTGTCATTATTGAGGAGAACGTAATACTTAAATTCAACGTGCACTAAAAAAAGCAAAATGTAAGTTTGTTAGTTCTTACCTAGATTGGTTCTCGTATATTTATTATCGAGAGGACATTTCGTTGAACAGAGTGAAACGCTGATCTTTTCCACGTGAGCCTGCGACCGTTTGTACAATCTTGTTGAAGCATTGAAGGCTTGTAGGCTTCAGCAGTTTCCGGGGCACTCTCAATAGAATGTTCTTTCTGCAGCACTTAGTATAAAATTTAGACTTTGTTTTCTTTACTAAATAGCAATAGGACCTACTTACTCACTGTCATTATTACCCCCGAAAACTCCATCAATCTAATGAAGGCAATCACTTGGTTATAATAAACGCTTTAGTAATTGCTCGGCCATTTGAATTTGAAGTTACAATGACTTGGTGGCTGCACGTTTCTTCACCACGAAATAATTTTACGTGAATTAATTGGCCGGATACAGGCCGGTTTATCAGCCCCAGCAGGTCCCGTGCAAATTGCCTCACATTCTTAGATCAGATTATTTGGCTCAAATTTCAATGGAAGGTATGACTGACGTAGTGTAACGCATTAAAAAATACAACTTTGATTTGGGCTAGTTGGTCAACAGGACAGGCGCTAACTGTCAACTGATTTTATTAGGAGCCATTGTCACTTATACGAGATACGCACTAATTAGCCCGACCTGAATCACAACCTATAACCACTCTTACAAAAAGTCACCCAGAAAGGTCTCATATTTTTTTAATAAATAAATGGAAGGTGTGAGAACGCAATTGTCATCTGTCTTTTTGATATAAAACTCCTTTATAATCTCCCTCTCAATTTTATCTGTTGCTTTTTTACCTTTGTTAACTCCAAGCCAGGATTACAACCACATTGCCTACAATGGTCCGCAAGATGACCCCCCCCCCCCCCCCCCCCCCCCCCGCGTTGTTGCGCAAAGAAAGATTATGTTCTCATGCTTTATAATTAAAGCAGCGGCCAGTTTGCCCGGTGTAAAGCTTTCCACAACTTAACGGTAGCTCGCTTAGGACATTGGTGCAACATTCAGTATACTGCGCCTCTTAGAACACCGTGTTTTTTTCTGCCTTGTCAACATCGGGCAGATTTGGGACAGTTTACAGGGGCCGAGGAAACAGCGTTAACATCGTATCTACCGGCTATCTTTTTTTTTAATTTTGTGTGACACTCTATGCAAGTACGGAATGACGTGTACGCGTATTTTAAATTTCTTTGTCTGGCTGCATTTTTATTGGCTAGCTATTTATATTTCTTGAAGAAGGCTCTCACAGCAGCTGGAAAATAAGTTAATTTTCAGCTGCTGTAATTTCTACGTTTTGCACCCTTTTTTACTTACTGTGCAAAACTGCTTGCTCTAACGCTTGCAAATTTTTGCAAGAGCCGCTTGAAGCCACGTTACGGCTATCCCCCTCTTTACCAGTTCGGAATGGGCACTTTCGAAAGATACAAGGCTTTTTTCTTGGAACGCGCACTATACTTTCAACATCGTCAAAAAATATTATCATACACTCTAAAAAATGCTTGCGCGTCCACTTACCCGCTAAACACTCAGAGCCAATCTCTGCAATCTACGAAATCAGCTCAGTGAATGATGAGGCGGAACATCCGTTTAGACCTAAAAATGAAGTCTGCGCTGTGGCATTGCGCAATGCAAAACGTCATGCTTGCATTGCGTAATGCCACAGCGCAGACTTAATTTTGAGGTCTAAACAGATGTTCTGTCTCATCAGTCGCTCAGCTGATTTCGTTAATCGCAGAGATTGGCTCTTCGAATGTTTTGCGGGTAAGTAGACATGCAGTCATTTTTAAGAGAGTAAGGTCAAAAACAGAAAAAAAGAATGCAGTTGTCGAAAGGCATTTCCCCTTACAATTTTTTAAACAAATCGGCAATCTTTTCAACAACTTCTTTAAAACCCAAATTTGTGTCTAAAATTACAAGACAGTCGCCTACATATCTGAACACTTTTATTGCGAGCAAATCAGCGAGGCCTTACGAAATGCGCCTGTTCAAAGACGCTGAAAATATAAAACAGGGGCAACCATCGTTCCAATACAAACGCCAGATTTCTGTAGAAATAATCGTTCATTTAGCTGACGGCACTGCACTGAAGGTAAAAAAACAAAACAAAAAAAAAAACACTAACAGCTTTTAAAGATAGTCGCAGCTAACGCCAGCAGAACTTCTAAATTTGACCTCCTGGTTCGTCTATCTTATACCAAACAGCTTCGAGTAACCCGTAATACAAACGAAATAATAGAGGTCCTTAATGTCCAGAGACAAAGCTGAGATGGCATTCTGACACAAGTTTAGAGTTAGCACCTGTCCTGTCGTCTATGTGTCTTCATTGTCCTCGTTTTGTTAGTGTTTTTTTACCCTTTTAACAAGTAGTGTAATGCTACACTTGTTCAGTTCAAAAGTGTCAACCGCCTATAAGTGTTGTCAAAACAGCTAGCCCCTTTGCCGTTCTACGCATGGAGCTCCTATCTACATATTCAACCCGTGATTTTCTTATCCATTTTTTTAGTTTATTTATAGATAGTACTTTCTGTTCTGGTGCGACCTGCTCCAGAGTAATTCAGTCGTGTGCTTGTGTAAAACCATTACAAGAAGCTAAAGCTAAAACAGCGCAGTTCAACACACTATATCGCATTTCTTAACTTCTTCGCGGTGGTCGTCTTTGAATTGCCGACCCGTGGCAAGCAAAGAATCTCGGGTTTAGGTTTGATGGTTTGGTATGAGTAGAACTTTTTTCAGATGTTTCTCTTGTGCAGCCAATACATTTTAAAGTACACAGTAATGTCTGCCTTAATAATGGCACGAATTCATAATTATAAAAAACGTGCCCTCTAAACTAATCTCAAAGTAAACTATTCCTGTAAATTTGTTCTTTGTTAGATATTAGTGAATCAGTTAATTTAGTTCCTTTGACCATGTTGCAGTGATGTCCTTACTTCCATCTCTGCCCGAGGCCTTGGCAAGAGCAAAAGCAACACACACGGGCCATACTTTTTCAAGCTGAAACTCGTATCTTCGCGGTGACTGCTATTATAGACCATACAACAAACAGTGATATTGCCCGAGTAGACTCATCAAGCAGAGAAATGCATTCACCATCGTACTGTGTTACTGTGGCGTGCACCGGCTCGTTGGTCTAGTAATAAAGAAAATAAAGGCTCGCCGGTCTAGGGGAATGATTCTCCGGTAAGCTGTAGCACGATGATTCGAAAATCAGAAATTGGTTAACGAATCAGATGATTCGACAACCAAATGAAGCACTCACCGAATCGCAGTTAAGTGCCAAACTAAACAGAAAAAGTGGTAAAAAAAAAGTATGTGGGCTCGTCCGGGATTTGAACCCGGGACCTCTCGCACCCTAAGCGAGAATCATACCCCTAGACCAACGAGCCGCTGGGAACTGTCGTGGTCAAGAACTATTACGTACTTTTGTTTCCTCTTGGGCAGTAGTATTCCCGGCCACCATTCATCACATTATACTCCATATACGCAGTGTTGTAGGCTTTACAAAAAAAAAAAAAAAGTAACGAAATACGTTACTCGTTACCTGTCAACAAATAAATAAAAGGAACGCATTACCGGTACCTTTATCGATAAAAAAAAAGTACCGCGCGTCACTTTTGCACATTGTTTATTTATTAATTAAAACGTTTTACTTTTTTTGACGTTACAGGTATCCATAAGCGCACTATTTCAAGAAACATTTGTTCATGTAACATAATAATTAACATAATTATCTATTTTACTGTTGCACCTAAATTTTGCCTCTCTTGGTTCCAAAGAGGCAAAAGCTTGAAGACATGTGTGAGAAGTGGAATAATTCATATGACTTGGCAGCTAAAAAGTTGTTGAAGTCTTGGAAAGGAGATGTAATGAGCAACGTAACTACGTTACCCGTCACTCGAAACCAATAACGTAAATACGTTATGTGTTACTGTTTTGAAAAAAAAAAGTAACGAGTACGTTACTAGGTAGCCCGAAAAAGTAACGCGCTACCGGTGACGCCGTTCCTTGTAACGCGTTCTGCCAACACTGGCGTTAGACCACTCGACCACCGATCTCCCCCTGAAGAATGAGGGACAGAATTTTCAAGAGTTCGCTTGAGGAAGCAGCCAACCTGAAAGATAACATTAGTGTAGTACTAGGGGAGAAAAACAATAAACGTTCTTTTTCCATGGCTTCTGGGGTCTTTACCATCAGTGACTATAAGGAAAACGAACTTGTCAAGTGAATGTTAAATGGGCTTTGTCAAGGTGGGTGACCATCAATATCCATGGGCTCGCTTTACCCCTCACGCATTATTTTAGCCACCACTCACGCGACTGTGTCAAGGTCTAAGAGAACTGTTTTGGACCACTGCTTCGAAACTGTGACACGCCTTTGAATTGGACAAAATCACGTTTAGGAGGAAAAGACAGGTTCACCCTTCTCCGTTATGACTCCAGCGTCCCGTAATGTAAATCTCACAGAAATAGGCATTGGCAAGAGCAAAAGCAACACACGCGGGCATACTTTTTCAAGCTGAAACTTGTATCTTCGCGGTGACTGGTTTTATACAGCATACAACAAACAGTGATATTCATCGAGTAGACTCATCAAGCAGAGAAATGCATTCACCATCGCACTGTGTTACTGTGGCGTGCACCGGCTCGTTGGTCTAGTAATAAAGAAAATAAAGACTCGCCGGTCTAGGGGAATGATTCTCGCTTAGATTGCGAGAGGTCCCGGGTTCAAATCCAGGACGAGCCCTTGAATCTTTGAAATTTTTCCCTAATACATCGGACATCGCGATTGAAGTCCATGCGCTGATACAACCATTTTGCTGGGCTTGCTTGTGAACGAACCAGGCATCGCAAATCTTTGTCTTATCAATCAATCAGGACTGCACACTTCTAGCCCTATGCGGGGTCTGTCTGGCACGTTGATAAAAAAGAAATACAGATTTATTAAGTAAATTTCCAGTAGAAAAAAAGATCACTATTTTTTTTTTTAAATGAAATAAATTCGATTTATTTGATATACATCGGGCTAATTTGATTTAAATCACTGTCGCTAAAAGTTAGAATTATTTCATCACTATATTTTTTCAACATGGCAGATTGATTGATTAATTCGTTCGATCACTGATAACAATGCGGAAAAATTAATTATAGTGAATGTAAAGTACAGCTCAATTAACAACGTTTTATAGCTGGGATCCCCGCCATACCAGCACAACAACAGCTTGATTTTATAATTAATTCTAAAACTCTATTCATTTTTCCTTCGAATCCAGACTTGATTGCAGTAGGACATTACTTTTCTAGTGTTCGTTTCTTTCTTTTGTGTTCTGATTTTGTTTTCTTTCTTTTGTGTACTGATTTTGTTGTCATATGCCGTTACGTAGCTGACGAACGAAGCGTAATGACGAAATCAAGTTCAACACTCCCATTTTCAAAAAGCTTTTCTTTTTGCTCGTGTCCAATTTTATAAATATTTTTGCTTAATCAATATTTTATTTAAATACGAACCAAATACACAGCAAGCATCAAACTATAGACAAACTGTAAATAAAAATATTTTCGGGATTACCTTTTGCGGGAAAGGTTTGATTTAAATCATCATAGTAAAACTGGTCGGATATAAATCACGATTTAAATAATGATTTACATCATATTAATTTTTATTTTCGACCCTGAGCTTCGGGAATAACCAAAAATGGACATTCTGTGCCAAGCCCACCGGTAAGCTGTAGCACGATGATTCGACAGTCAGAAATTAGTTGTCGAATCAGATGATTGGAAAACCAAATGAAGCACTCACCGAATCGCAGTTAATTGCCAAACTAAACAGAAAAGGTGGTAAAAAATTGTATGTGGGTTCGTCCGGGATTTGAACCCGGGACCTCTCGCACCCTAAGCGAGAATCATACCCCTAGACCAACGAGCCGCTGGAAGCTGTCGCGGTCAAGAACAATTACGTACTTTTGTCTCCTCTTGGGCGGTCGTATTCCCGACCACCGTTTCTCAATTTATACTGCATATACGCAGTGTTGTAGGCGTTACAAAAAAGTAACGAAATACATTGCTCGTTACCTGTAAGCAAATAAATAAAAGGAATGGGTTACCGGTACCTTTATCGATAAAAAAATGTACCGCGCGTTACTTTTGTGCAGTGTTTGTTTATGAATTAAAACATTTCACTTTTTTGACGTTACAGGTATGCATAAGCGCACTATTGCAAGAAACATTTGTTCATGTATAGAAACTTAACATAATTATCTATTTTATTGTTGCACCTATATTTGGCCTCTCTTGGTTCCAAAGAGGCAAAAGCTTGAAGACATGTGTGAGGGTGGAATAATTCATAAGATTTAGAACCTAAAAAGTTGTTGAAGTCTTGCGAAGGAGATGTAATGAGCAACGTAACTAGTTACCCGTTACTCGAAACCAATAACGTAAATACGTTATGCGTTACTGCTTTGGAAAAAAAGTAACGAGTACGTTACTAGGTTACCCGAAAAAGTAGCGTGCTACCGGTGACGCCGTTCCTCGTAACGCGTTCTGCCAACACTGGCGTTAGACCACTCGACCACCGATCTCCCCCTGAAGAATGAGGGACAGAATTTGCAAGAGTTCGCTTGAGGAAGCAGCCAACCTTAAAGATAACATTAGTGTAGTACTAGGGGTGAAAAACAATAAACGTTCTTTTTCCATGGCTCCTGGGGTCTTTACCATCAGTGATTATAAGGAAAACGAACTTGTCAAGTAAATGTTAAATTGGCTTCGTCAAGGTGGGTGACCATCAATATCCATGGGCTCGCTTTACCCCTCACGCATTATTTTAGCCACCACACACGCGACTGTGTCAAGGTCTAAGAGAACTGTTTTGGACCACTGCTTCGAAACTGTGGCACGCCTTTGATTTGGACAAAATCACGTTTAGAAGGAAAAGGCAGGTTCACCCTTCTCCGTTATGACTCCAGCGTCCCGTAATTAGAATCTCACAGAAATAGGCTAAACTGGACTTTCATCTATAAAGAAGTTGTAGTTTTAATTTTCTTCGCTTAGCCCAATGATGCATAGTGAACATACAAGAACAAAGCACAACAATGACTACCTGCTAGAATTATAGCCCAGCGGAGCAAACACAGGGAAACCCACTGGAACAAAGTGCAATGTACTTTGTTAAAATACGAAGTCTAGTTTTCTAAGACTGACTTCCAGAAATGACCTCGCACGTGGTGTCACCTGTCGAGAAGTAGAACTACAAAGTATTGCAGATCAGTGCCATTAATGTATAAAAATGTAAGCCGTTTTTGTTTTTGTTTCTTTTTTTACCACTCACGTAGGCGAAGAACAATAAAAAACAATGTATCTCTGTAGATAACAAAGGCTACTTTGTAAAGACCCGGGTGATCTAGAGCAGTAACGTCGTTCGCAAGCGTTCTTTTCTTGCTTGCCGTGTGACGGTTCAGCGTATGAAAGGTCTCCTGACCAGGTGTATTTTAAATGTCTGTTGGATGTTCCCTCAGCTAAACCAGACAAATACACGTTCCTCGTTGACGCGGTGGTTATCTCAAAGGTTGTCCGTACCCCCTCTATCTCAAGGATATATTAGCGAATCGTTACGGCTGGCAGTACTGGAAAGTGTACGGCTTTCTGATTGTCGAATCATCGTGCTACAGCTTGTGTCTTGTCTGAACTTGAGGTGTGAACTTGTGTGAACTTGAGATGGCCCTTGCAACAAAGAAGGAATCTGCGCCTGTACCTGACAATAAACAATCGAATGTTGCGGCACTTATCCCGTGAATCCCTAGGACATCTCTTGACTTTTTTTAGTCATTAGTGGGGAGCTTCTGTTTTTCCTCAGTGCTGGAAACGTGCGCATATAATTCCCCTGCTGAAACCCGGTAAAGACTCTTCGCTGCCTACGAGTTATCGTCCCAATGCGCTGACCAGTTATCTCGGGAAAACTTACGAGAGGCTGATAAATAAGCGACTAGTGCACTTTTTGGAGGCTGAAAGAATTTTAGATACGAATCAGTGTGGATTTACAATGGGTTGCTCAACTTTAGATCATCTTGTTCGTCTGGAAACTCCCATACGTGAAGCTTTTGTAAATCGACAGCACTGTGTGTCGGTATCCTTCCACCTAGAGAAGGCTTACGACACTACTTGACGTTATGTGATTCTTAAGGACTTGCACATGTATGGCATCCGTGGCCGAATGTTGCGTTGCGTACAAGATTTTCTTACTAACCAAACTTTTCAGTTTAAAGGTTTGGCTCCACGTTCTCTGATGTTTTTTTTCCTAAAAAAAATGGGGTCCCCCAAGGGTGTGTATTGAGCGCTACTTCGTTTGCAGTGAAGATAAACAGCCTGGCTGCAGTGATACCACCATCTGTCTGCTATTCGTTGTATGTAGACGATGTGCAGATTTCCTTTTTTTCCTGCAAAGTCTCAAGTTCCGAGCGGCGACTGCAGGTCTTTGTAAATAAAATGAGCAAATGGGCCGATGAAAATGGGTTTAAAGTTTCTCCTGAAAAGACAATGTGCGTGCCCTTTTCACGGCCGCGTGGCCTGTCACTTGAGACCAGTTTATAACTCACTAGTAGATTTGTACCTGTAAAGCAAGAACACAAAGTGTAATGGGTTGTTTTTGACACGAAACGTACGTTTTTGGCTCACGTCAAGGAACTGAAAAAGAAGTGCCTGCAAGCGTCTAATATCCTCAAAGTACTTTCCCACGTGTCTTGGGGGTCTGACAGGCGCTGTTTCATCCGATTGTACAATTCACTGGTTCGTTCCCGTCTGGACTATGGTGCAATTGTGTATGGATCAGCACGGGAATCAGTCTTGACAATGTTGGATCCCGTCCATCATCTTGGCCTTTGATTCGCTACAGGAGCTATTACGGACTTCGCCTGTAATGAGCTTGTATGGAGATACTCATGAAATTCCTTTAGAAAAGATAAGACGATATCTTAGCCTGTGTTATGGATACACAGTTAAATCTGACGCTGCACATCCCGCCTTTAGCAGTGCACAGACCTCTCGTTTCTTAAGATTTTTTGAAAAAAAGCCGAGCATTGTGCGACTATTAAGCTTACGGCTTCAAAGTATTTAAACTTCCCTGCAGCTCACAACCCCCGAGAATAACATAATTACGAGGGTCGCGAGCATTCCTCCTTGGAGTGCATTAAAAGTTTCATGCAACTGGTCACTGGCAAAATTTCACAAGAAATCAGTCGAACCTCTTGTGATTCAGCAGGAGTTTTTAGCATTGCTGGAGAAATAATAAGATTACCTACAATGTTATACCGATGGTGCCAAAACCTCGTCCTATGCAGGTTCTGCAGTGTTTTCACCACAGTACGAGAAAGAAAGACGTATCGATAGCATTGAAACTATGTTTACTGCTGAGCTTCGTGGTATAGTGATGGCCCTTGAACATATCTGAGAGAATTATGTCATGAAAGTTATTTTGTTTGTTGACTCTCAGATTGCCCTCCTCTCGGTTTGCACTCTTACCGACACAAAGAACCGACTTACACAACAAGTGCGTGTAAAGATGCTCCGTGCTCTCTTACTTGGACTTGATATTAAACTCTGCTGGGTACCAAGCCATGTAGAAATTTTCGGTAATGAAGGGGCAGATAAGCTAGCCGCCTCTATCAAGGAAAATATTAAAATATCCCTTGGACTACCATACGAAGATTTTAAGCCAGCTTTCAAAAGAGAAATTAATAAGGTATGGCAGTAAGAATGGGATAGGGAAATTGACAATACACTACACGTTATAAAACCTTGTTTGGGGGTGTGGGAGAGTTCCCATCACAGCAATCGTTTCCATTAAGTTTTAATGTCCCGACTGACGAATGGCTACTCACGCCTCACACGTCTGTATTTGCATTGTGGTGAAGATCTCCACAGTGTGAGCAGTGCGGCAAAGTAATGACTGTATTTCACATTTTGTGGAAATGCATGCAGGCACCTACATGAACAGAGATGGGCATGTTTTCCAGAACTGTATAGATATCACCTTCACCCTCCCTTCCTTCTTGGTGATCAATCCCTAGTCCCTTTTCGGCGTGTTTTAGATTTTCTTAAAGTAACTGGCTACATACACCGGTTGTAACTCTTATTCAGAAAATATATCACTCCCATTGTAGATAGTTTAAAGTGTGGTAGATTATGGCCAGTTTGATCTTAAAATTCATACACATCATAATTTTTTTTATACCCAGAACTCATGTTCATGTTATACACGACTCATGTTCATAGTTTTATTAGATCATCAGCTACTATAGCTCTGTTTCTTCAAGCCTTGATTCTGCAATAGATTATGCACTTGGCGCATTTTGGCCCTGGTAGCTCTCGCTCCATAAAACTCAAATGAGTCATTCATTCAATGATACAGGAAAAGGCTGAGCCAGCCACGAAAGCAATACATGCCCAAACTTGCTACATTGACGCAGAAAACTACTAGGGAAATTTGCGAATTAGAAGCCAGCCCTGCAGTTTCAGTGCATCAGATGTCAGCGGCGGCACATGACGTATGATCACGAAACGGCATCAGTCAGTCGAAGTCACCACTCGACCGAACTGAACACCGACTTGCCAGGAGCGTCATCCGACAACAAGGAGCACAGGTGCTACGACTGAACCCCTGACACGAGACAGTCGCAGAAAGAACTCGTTAACCCTTTGCATATTCATTTCTTTCTTCAGGGAACATACAGCAACATTTTATTTTAAACAGGCAATTTGTATTTGTAATAAGACAAAAATATTTTCTTGACTTCCAGGTTTCATGTCTCGCTCTAAATCGGGACTTCTGGTCCGAGTACCACTGACGTGCACACGCCAAAGTTGATGTAATGCTTGCAGGATTCACATCGTTTTCATCACTTCTGTCACTGCCCATCAAACTATTGTATGATTCATAAAAATCGAAATGGCCGAAGAATTCATCGTCACATATGCCTGAGCCTTAATCCCAACCAAAAAGAAGTTTTTTTTTTTATCTCTTTGTCGGTTGAAGTGCACCTCCGTGCCAAAGCCGTGATGTTTTAGCGTGAACGCTTACCAGCGACTGCTCTTCTTTTTTGCTTTGGCTAAATGGAGGATTATTTATTTGTCAAACGGCAAAAAAAATGAGCAAACTGCCCAAGGTAAATGGAGCAAAAGGGGTGGTTTTGCAATCTGCCAAAGAGCGCGCTAAACAAGCGCCGAAACAGAAACGCGAGTCACACTTGTGGTCGGGCTTTATGGTCCGTAAGGGATGGCACGAGTGACACTCGTTACTAGAAAGGCGAGGTGTTAAGAAACCGTTTAATAAGATTCAATAATTATGTAATCAAGTGGAAATAAAACCTTTTGGATACACTAAACAAGTATGCATCATATTTTCACTCCAGCCTTTACGCCTTCAGGGTCTACACACCAAGAATTGTGTTCACTGCATGGGGTGGAGATTTTGAGGACACTTGCATCTATGAACCCCTAATATTAATAAATGGGACAAACCAGACTGGCAGACTCGTTGCATGGGGCTGCACTCCTTCCACCTCTCCTGAACAATGCGGTGCATCCGAAAACAAACTCCAGTGATGTGAAAATGTTATTTATTCGTTTATTTCCTACAAATCCTTTGTAGAAATTGCAGAGGGGAGATTTAAAATTATACACATATATCATAGCACACTGACATTAATTAGCACAAAACGGGCCCGGCTCCTGAAAATAAATATTACACTCGTAACCAATAATTATTTCTGTAACTTATTAATTAAAAAGACGAGTACACCTCTGAGCACCTAGTTCAATATTATGTGTTGCCGTATTATTGTATAGCAGGACATTTTATAGACATATGACACTATAGACCCTTTGCAAAACCCCATCAAGCAACATTCACTTTCACCATTTTTTTTCGGCGTAAAGCATGTGAATGGGTGCTAGTTCACGTCGAACGTTAATGCGGCACTCGACACCAATAGGCGCTGAGCCGAGTTCGCAATGATTGCTGACATAACATTCTGTCGAACAAATGCCCAAAGTATGAAGGCCTTGGGTAATTAGCGTTGTAGCTGCCGTACGTCGTTTCATCACAATTTGGAAAGCGGCCAAGGGTACAGTCCCTCTGAGCCAATATGCACGTTGGAGAGAGGCATGTGACAACACATCATCAGAGTGCTCTCCTTCTGCAAATATTTGTCACATACCTACATTCCCTCTCTCTGATTGGCTGGAGGGGTTGTGTCGGTTGCCCTTTGCCAAGTTATGGTGAAACGAAGTATAGGCAGCACAAACTTTTGAAATAAGTCTATTGAAGAGAGTGAAAAAAATGGAAATCAACATTTTGCAACAACACTGCTTCTTCGGGCAAGGGACGAACAGAAATACAACTTACCTTGTCCAGGTAATTAGAGCAAGTAAATAATTAACCGACTGAGTCAACGCACTCTTGACGGAAAACATTAGGGCTGCAATAAATCCTACGAAAGGGAAAAATGTGCAGTTAATCTTCTATTTCCGAGTGGCATTAAATTGAACGAATTGTTGAAATATGTGTGCTATCTCTGGATCTCTAAGGGGTGGGGCTGAATGTTTTTCAGGATTCTAGATCTTAGACTGCTGGAATAGACAACCATCTAAGAGGAGTCTGATCATACACTGTAGGGGTGTGGACTATTGATGCCCATCGGCAAGGTCAACAGCCTACTAAAATTAATTTTTAAGGGACGTCAAATGCAATATTTTGTGCACTTATCAATTAAAAATGTTAAGACTTACTGTGTTCTCAATTCCGAGGGGAGAAATGAACTGTTTTATGAACGTTGGTGAAATTTTTTTCCGAATGATTGGTTCGATGCTTTGTAAGAGTTCGCGTGCACAAGAGTTCGCGTGCACGTCACCTGAACAAACGCCAGTTTTTCACTTAAAAAAAAAGTACTGCGATCGAATTCCAGCTAGTGCAATGAAAGCACGTCATACCAAAATTTTGAGACTGCCAATTCGTAAAATCGCCAATTAGTACAAAAGGCTAAAAATCGCAGGAGCTTCCTTGCTAAAAGTTGCTGTGATTATTAGGTGACCTAGAGCTAACAACTTCCCCTAGGCCCTACACGCGAGTAGCGACGTATAGGTACTTTTCGCTTCGATTTTTAGAAATTCCAACATTCATACGAAGCTAGAAAAATGCGAAAAGTTTATGCTAAAAGTTGTATCGTAAAAAACGTTGCTTAGTACAAAACGTAAAGATCGCAGGAGATTCTTCGCTAAACGTTCCTGCGATTATGCGGTTACCTAGGGCTGAAACAACTTCCCCTAGGATCTACATGCGACGCATACATTTCGCATCGATTCTCAGACATTCCAACTTTCAAACAGAGCTAGGAGAATGCGAAAAATTCATGCTAAAAGTTATATCGAACCTCGAACACATCCGGGAATCCGAACACCGCTGCGGCGATACGACTGATGCTGTCCGCTAATATCCAGAGCGATCTTGCACAAAAAGAGTAGAAAGTCTAATTCTTTCAGACCTTCACGTTATACTTACGTCAGAGAGCACGAAGAAGCCCGAAATCGTCGGCACATCGCGACTACCGCGCACCGAACAAACTCGCATCTTCCAGGTCTGGGCGCTGCCATCTTACCGGTGACGTGACGACTCTTGTGAGGTCACGTGACAAGTAGTACCTTTTGCGTACAACATGGTGGCGACCGAGGGGTGCCACTTTCGAACTTCCGGTTTGTCACTCCAGAGCCGTGTATAGAGAGAGTGGTCAATGGGAGGAGTGGGCAGATCCAGGGGACGCAGATAGAGGGCTTGGCATGCTTTCTTGGCCACCCAGAAGCCGAAAAGAATCCCCTAGCGGTGGTAGCGATAAACCGTTTTAATAACAGCATAGGGGTTAAATGTAGTACCTTTTGATGGCTGAAAATATGGTGCACGTGATGTTCGGATTATGATCATTCAAAAAGATGGAAACGAATGGGCCACTCGAACTCTGTTTTGTTCGAACAAAGTGTGACCACTCGGACGACAGATTCCCGGCCCTCGACGGCTAGCGTACGGATCTACATAATCCGTACACCAGGCGCCGCTGGCGTACGGATTATGTTGATCCGTTCTCTAGTCGCGGTCTTCCTTCATGATTTCTCAAGAGCTGCGCTCTAATTTCGCATTACAGAGATTTCTCATCCCCAAGAGCTGCGCTCTAATTTCGCATTACAGAGATTTGTAAACGTCTTTCATTTTTTGCGTGCGCGTTTTTTGTAGGAGGTGTAAGTTTTCATATGTGGCTTTATTGAGGTATTGCCTGTAGCTGCAGGTGAAACTTCAGCCAGCATTTCAGGCATGGTTAACAGGACAGGGAACGCAAAAATCGCAGTTGGTATACGAAAAGGAAGAAATATAGCCACAATTGCAGGGGCATAGCGATAGATTTACATCTCACAAATCAATGCTGCGGATGGTCTGAATGAATTGGCAGGTTATGTATACTATTTCGTGTTTCTTTTGTATCTCTGTTTTTAAATAAAAACGCCGAAGCGGAAAAGGTGCATGCTGCTCGAGCAACATGTTAAATATTGTTTGGGCCATGGAGAGAGATTCACAAGTGAGACAGCCAAAGTACAGGGACAAAGTAAAGAAAGAAGTAATACAGGCAAATACCAGTTATTTGTTTATATCAGTTTATATTGCTCGCCCTTGGCCTTTGCTGGATTAGTGTAGTATTTTATTGAACTCCACTGGTGGTATCTGGGAACTTGTTCACAATATCACGCGAGTAATGTACAACAGACGTATGTGAAGGTCTCTAGCCCGTATTTAGTCCCTTCTCAACAATTTACGTGTTACAGGCTCTAAAATTGAGATTTTAGCTAAATCAAATTGTCCTGAAGCTAAAATTATAGAAGCGTTTCTCACGCAAACTGTGACCCTTCACAGGTTCCACATTTTTCTGCTACTGGTGCAGCAAATTCTACTGGACAGCCGTTTGAATGCTTGATGTCCCTCCTGTTTTCATCTTGTCAGAGAGTCCAGCTGCAGGGAGTTTGGAGGGAGGAAGCTTTTTGGGGACCAGCAGCAGTGTCTCTTTTACCTGGAAATGACAATTCAAACTAAACAGTTTATTTTCCTAATGCACAAGGCTGGAATAAAGAAAGAATGCCAGGAAAAGGTATAAACATTCCAAATTACGGTAATATTGCTGAGCATATTTATGGCAGTTCAATACATCTCATACAGGCTCTTGTGCAATTCGGCCGTTTTTACTGCTACCATACAAACTAATTTCCAGTAATTGTTCGTCTCCTAAAAATTAAAACATGCCTGCATACGTGTACCAACTATATCATTATTTCCCGTAGAAGCTACATTTATGTAAAGCAACCCTGTTCCACGAGCATTTCAAAGGTCTTCAGACACATGGCCTTTAAAACATCTACGAACCAGCACATACAAAGTGACACGCGCAGAGTCGGGGTCGCGAGCTAATTTACCGACCGCCCAGAGGCCTTTGATATAAATGCCATTTGAAATGCCTGCAAAGTGGGGTGTAATATTCACCTACCTCATAAACATGCAAGGAACAGAATACCAGCGTCTGAAACGCTTACGCCGCCGCATCACCGACCCCTCAAACGATCGCCTTGTGCTGTGTGGACCGACAGTGAGGCTCATCGGTAGAATTGTAAAGGTAAAAGTGACAGATACGCTCAGAAAAGGTGCGGAAGCACGTCGGTATCGTCCTAACCAAGCGTCTTGTACCAACACCACCTAGTTAAGCAGATGGTCTCCGCACCGTCATCACAGTCAGATCGATCGAGGCCTGAGATTAGGCACGAGTGCCGCGTCAGTGTTCGGCCGGGGCTCGTGTTCAGTTAGCGCGTCGAAGGTCGAACTCGGGCCCAATAGCCGAATTAGCGCGATCCGACTGTGATGGCGCTTCATGAAGGGAGAGGAGGCAATGCGGAGGCTTTGATTATTTTAGGTGGTGTTGCTTGTACACCGGGTTAACGAGGTCCCGCTCCTCGAAGTGATTGGGGCACACAACGGCCGACGTTGATGGTGCTTTTCCCATCCTTAGTTTGATTGTCCATGCTCTCTTTAACTTCGATATCTTCGGGTGGTGAAAGCTGATACCGGCTTCTTTTCGGGATATGCATTGTGGCACTAAACAGTAGGTCAGCATGATCGCAAACCAGGAAACGGGGGCATTGAAGCGAGCCGGATGCGAAATCGCAAAGCGGAGTCCTTACCCTGACGTCACGGTACACCTTTTTGGTAGGGTGATTTAATTTTTTAAACACGTCGAATTAACGGTATATTTTTTTCAATGCTTTGGTTCATCAACCCAGCCTTTGAAATTAATCTTACACTGAATAAATTGTTTTTACTTATGTTGTATCCGCCTATGACGTTATGACAAACAAGTCTAATCTTTAGAGCTGCAACATTTTTTCTAATCACTTGATTCTTAGTATATATAAAATCCACACTTTATGTTGGCATGGTCTTTTTACCTAGGTTAAATTTAAGTTAGTCATTATATGAAAAAACAAAGTATTTGAAGATGATGAAATGCGGTCGTTGTATTTGTATTTTTTGCATTTAAGTACTTTCTTTAAAAGTGTGATTATATCTGTAATTAAATACATTTTATCTAAGCTTTTTGTATTCGTATGTAAATAAAATTTTGGAAGCATTTTGCCATCCGGAGTTTGACCTACATACATAGTTAAAAGCACAAGGAATTATATTTTGATACGCGAAGGTCTGAAATCGTAGGAGATTTCAAGAAAGAAACCATAGCGCTAGCTCGATAAGCCCCAAATGAAGGGCTTACCGAATCGCAGTTTAGTGCTAAACTAAACAGAAAAGGATGGTAAAAATATATATATGTGGGCTCGTCCGGGATTTGAACCCGGGACCTCTCGCACCCTAAGCGAGAATCATACCCCTAGACCAACGAGCCGCTAGGAACTATGGCGATCAAGAACAGTTGCGTACATTTGTCTCCTTTTGGGCAGTCGTATTCCCGTCCATCGTTTATCACTTTATACTGCATATACCCAGTGTTGTAGGCGTTACAAAAATTAACGAAATACGTCGCTCGTTACCTGCAAACAAATAAATAAAGGGAACGCATTACCGACCTACGTTACCTTAAAATAAAAGGAACGCGTTACCCTTACCTCTATTGATAAAAGAAGTGCCGCGCGTTACTTTTGCGCAGCTTTTTATTTATGTTTTAAAACGTTTCACTTTCTTTTTGACGTTACAGGTATGCATAAGCGCAATATTTTAAGAAACATTTGTTCATGTATAGAAACTTAACATAATTATTTTATCTATTTTACCGTTGCACCTATATTTTCCCTCTCTTGGTTCCAAAGAGGCAAAAGCTTGAAGATATTTGTGACGAGTGGAATAATTCATATGACTTGGCGCCTAAAATTTTTTTGAAGTCTTGGGAAGGAGATGTAATGAGTAACGTAACCACGTCACCCGTTACTCGAAACAAATAACGTAAATACGTTATACGTTACTGTTCTGATAAAAAAAGTAACGAGTACGTTACTAGGTTACCGGAAAACGTAACGCGCTACCGGTGATGCCGTTCGTTGTAACGCGTTCTACCAACACTGGCGTTAGACCACTCGACCACCGATCTCCCCCTGAAGAATGAGGGACAGAATTTGCAAGAGTTCGCTTGAGGAAGCAGCCAACCTGAAAGATAACATTAGTGTAGGACTACGGGAGCAAAACAATAAACGGTCTTTTTCCATGGCTCCTGCCATGGGGTCTTTACCATCAGTGACTATAAGGAAAACGAACTTGTCAAGTGAATGTTAAATGGGCTTCGTCAAGGTGGGTGACCATCAATATCCATGGGCTCGCTTTACCCCTCACGCATTATTTTAGCCACCACTCACGTGACTGTGTCAAGGTCTAAGAGAACTGTTTTGGACCACTGCTTCGAAACTGTGACACGCCTTTGATTTGGACAAAATCACGTTTAGGAGGAAAAGACAGGTTCAGCCTTCTCCGTTATGACTCCAGCGTCCCGTAATGAGAATCTCACAGAAATAGGCTTAACTGCAGACTTTCATCTATAAAGAAGTTGTAGTTTTATTTTTCTTCGCTTAGCCCAATGATGCATAGTGAACATACAAGAACAAAGCACAACAATTACTACCTGCAAGAATTATAGCCCACCGGAGCAAACACAAGGAAACCCACTGGAAGAAAGTGCAATGTACTTTGTTAAAATACGAAGTCTTGTTTTCTAAGACTGACTTCCAGAAATGACCTAGCACGTGGTGTCACCTGTCGAGAAGTAGAACTACAAAGTATTGCAGATCAGTGCGATTAATGTATAAAAATTTAAGCCGTTTTTGTTTTTGTTTCTTTTTTTACTACTCACGTAGGCGAAGAACAATAAAAAAAAATGTATCTCTGTACATAACAAAGGCGACTTTGTAAAGACCCGGGTGATCTAGAGCAGTACCGTCGTTCTCAAGCGTTCTTTTCTTGCTTGCCGTGTGACGGTTCAGCGTATGAAAGGTCTCCTGACCAGGTGTATTTTAAATGTCTGTTGGATGTTCCCGTAGCTAAACCAGACAAATGCACGTTCTCGTTGACGCGGTGGTTATTTCAAAGGTTGTCCGTACCCCCTCTATCTCTAGGATCTATTAGCGAATCGATGCGGCTGGCAGTACTGGAAAGTGTACGGCTTTCTGATTGTCGAATCATCGTGCTACAGGTTGTGCTTTGTCTGAACTTGAGGTGTGAACTTGTGTGAACTTGAGGTGGCCCTTGCAACAAAGAAGGAATCTGCGCCTTGACCTGACAGAATAAAATATCGAATGTTGCGGCACTTATCCCGTGAATCCCTAGGACATTTCTTAACTTTTTTAACCATTAGTGGGAAGTTTCTGTTTTTCCTCAGTGCTGGAAACGTGCCCATATAATTCCCCTGCTGAAACCCGGTAAAGACGCTTCACTGCCTACGAGTTATCGTCCCAATGCGCTGACCAGTTATCTCGGGAAAACTTACGAGAGGCTGATAAATACGCGACTAGTGCACTTTTTCGAGGCTCAAAGATTTTTAGATACGAATCAGTGTGGATTTAGAAGGGGTCGTTAAACATTAGATCATCTTGTTCGTCTGGAAACTTCCATACGTGAAGCTTTTGTAAATCGACAGCATATTTTGTGTCAGTATACGTCCACCTAGAGAAGGCTTACGACACTACTTGGACGTCATGGGATTCTTAAGGACTTGCACACGTATGACATCCGTGGCCGAATGTTGCGATGCGTACAAGATTTTCTTACTAACCGAACTTTTCAGTTTAAAGATTTGGCTCCACGCTCTCTGATGTTGTTTTTTTTTTTTCAAGAAAATGGTGTCCCCCAAGGGGGTGTATTGAGCGCTACTCTGTTTGCAGTGAAGATAAAGAGCCTGGCTGCAGTGATACCACCATCTGTCTCCTATTCGTTGTATGTAGACGATGTGCATATTTCCTTTTCTTCCTGCAAAGTCTAAAGTTGCGAGCGGCGACTGCAGGTCTTTGTAAATAAAATGAGCAAATGGGCCGATGAAAATGGGTTTAAATTTTCTCCTGAAAATACAGTGTGCGTGCCCTTTTCACTGCGGCGTGGCCTGTCACTTGAAACCAGTTTACAACTCACTAGTAGATTTGTACCTGTAAAGCAAGAACAGAAAGTTTTATGGGTTGTTTTTGACACGAAACTTAACGTTTTTGGCTCACGTCAAGGAACTGAAAAAGAAGTGCCTGCAAGTGTCTAATATCCTCAAAGTACTTTTCCACATGTCTTGAGGGTCTGACAGGCGCTGTGTCATCCGATTGTACAATTCACTGGTTCGTTCCCGTCTGGACTATGGTGCAATTGTGTATGGATCAGCACGGGAATCTGTCTTGAAAATGTTGGATCCTGTCCATCATCTTGGCCTTCGATTCGCTACAGGAGCTTTTCGGACTTCGCCTGTAATGAGCTTCTATGCAAATACTCATCAAATTCCTTTAGAAAAGATGAGACAATATCTTAACCTGTGTTATGAATACAAAGTTAAATCTGACGCTGCACATCCCGCCTTTAGCTGTGCACAGACCTCTTGTTTCTTAAGACTTTTTGAAAACAAGCCGAGCATTGTGCGACTATTAAGCTTACGGCTTCAAAGTATTTAAACTTCCCTGCAGCTCACAATCCCCGAGAATAACATAATTACAAGGGTCGCGAGCATTCCTCCCTGGAGTGCATTAAAAGTTTCATGCAACTGGTCACTGGCAAAATTTCACAAGAAATCAGTCAAACCTCTTGTGATTCAGCAGGAGGTTTTAGCATTGCTGGACAAATATTAAGATTACCTACAATATATACCGATGGTGCCAAAACCCCGTCCTACGCAGGTTCTGCAGTGTTTTCACCACAGTACGAGAAAGCAAGACGTATCGATAGCATTGCAACTATTTGTACTGCTGAGCTTCATGGTATAGTGATGGCCCTTGAACATATCTGAGAGAATCATGTAATGAAAGCTATTTTGTTTGTTGATTCTCAGATTGCCCTCCTCTCGGTTTGCAGTCTTACCGACACAAAGAACCGGCTTACACAACAAGTGCGTGTAAAGATGCACCGTGCTCTCTTACTTGGACTTGATATTAAACTCTACTGGGTACCAAGCCATGTAGGAATTTTCGGTAATGAAGGGGCAGATAAGCTAGCCGCCTCTATCAAGGATAATATTAAAATATCCCTTGGACTACCATATGAAGATTTTAAGCCAGTTTTCAAAAGGGAAATTAATAAGGTATGGCAGTCAGATTTGGATAGGGAAATTGACAATAAACTACACGTTATAAAGCATTGTTTGGGGGTGTGGGAGAGTTCCCGACTCTCCCACACCCCCAAACCGTTCCCGTCTGTAAGTGGCCAATCTCCCGACTGAGGATTGGCCACTTACGCCTCACATGTCTGTATTTGCATTATGGTGAAGATCTCCACAGTGTGAGCATTGCGGCAAAGTAGTGACTGTATTTCACATTTTGTGGAAATCCATGCAGGCACCTACATGAACAGAGATGGGCATGTTTTCCAGAACTGTTTAGATATCACCTTCCGTTTCACCCTGCCTTTCTTCTTGGTGATCAACCTCTAGTTTTAGAATTTCTTAAAGTAACTGGCTGCATACACCGGTTGCAACTCTTATTCAGAAAATATCACTCCCATTGTAGATAGTTTAAAGTATTTTAGATTATGGCCAGTTTGATCTTAAAATTCATACACATCTTAACTTGTTTATACCCAGAGCTCATGTTCATGTTATAGATGACTCATGTTCATAGTCTTATTAGATCATCAGCTACTATAGCTCTGTTTCTTCAACCCTTGTTTCTGCAATAGATTATGCACTTGGCGCATTTTGGCCCTGGTAGCTCTCGCGCCATAAAACTCAATTCATTCATTCATTCAATGGTACAGGAAAAGGCACAGCCAGCCACGTAAGCAATACATGCCCGGACTTGCTACATTGACGCAGAAAACTACTAGGAAAATTTGCGAATTAGATGCCAGCCCTGCAGTTTCAGTGCATCAGATGTCAGCGGCGGCACATGACGTATGATCACGAAACGGCATTATTCAATCGAAGTCGCCACTCGAACGAACTGAACACCGGATTGCCAGGAGCGTCATTGGACAACAAGGAAAACAGGTGTTACGACTGAACCCCTGACACGAGACTGTCGCAGAAAGAACTCGTTAACCCTTTGCGTATTCATTTTTC
Source organism: Ixodes persulcatus (assembly GCA_013358835.2). Classification (NCBI taxonomy): domain Eukaryota; kingdom Metazoa; phylum Arthropoda; class Arachnida; order Ixodida; family Ixodidae; genus Ixodes; species Ixodes persulcatus. The sequence goes on along the minus strand of JABSTQ010009550.1, from coordinate 1,361,550 downwards.
TCTTCAGGGAACATACAGCACATTTTTATTTTAAACGGCCGATTTGCATTAAAATAATACAAAAATATTTTCTTGACTTCCAGGTGTCATGTCTCGCTCTAAATCAGGACTTCTGCTCCGAGTCCCACTGACGTGCAGACGCCAAAGTTGATGGAATGCTTGCAGGATTCACATCGTTTTCATCACTCCTGTCACTGCCCATCAAACTATCATATGATTCATAAAAGTCGAAAAGGCCGAAGAATTCGTCGTCACTTATGCCTGAGCCTTAATCCCAATCAAAAAGAAGTTTTTTTTATCTCTTTGTCGGCTAAAGTGCAGCTCCGTGCCAAAGCCGGGATGTTTTAGCGTGAACGCTTACCAGCGACTGCTCTTCTTTTTTGCTTTGGCTAAATGGAGGATTATTTATCTGTCAAACGGCAAAACAAATGAGCGAACAGCCCAAGGTAAATGGAGCAAATGGGGTGGTTTTGCCGTCTGCCAAAGAGCGCGCTAAACAAGCGCCGAAACAGAAACGCGAGTCACACTTGTGGTGACTCGCGTTTCACCACACTAAACAAGTATGCCTCACATTTTCACTCTAGCCTTTCCGCCTTCAGGGTCTACACACCAAGAATTGTGTTCACTGCATGGGGTGGAGCTTTTGAGGACACTTGCATCTATGAACCCCATTTTAATAAATGGGACAAACCAGACTGGCGGACTTGTTGCATGGGGCTGCACTCCTTCCTCCTCTCCTGAACATGTGGTGCATCCGAAAACAAACTCCAGTGATGAGAAAATGTTATTTATTCGTATATTTCCTACAAATCCTCTGTAGACATTGCAGAGGGGACATTTAAAACTATACACATATAACATCATTGCACACTGACATTAATTAGCACAAAACGGGCCCAGCTACTGAAAATAAATATTACACTCGTAACCAATAATTATTTCTGTAACTTATTAATTGCAAAGACGAGTACACCTCTGAGCACCTAGTTTAATATTGTGTGGTGTCGCATTCTTGTAAAGCAGGAAATTTCATATACATATGACACAATAGAGCCTTTGCAAAACCCCATCAAGCAACATTGCCTGTCACCATTTTTTTTCGGCGTAAAGCACGTGAATGGGTGCTAGTTCACGTCGAACGTTAATGCGGCACTCTAGTCCAATAGGCGCCGAGCCGAGTTCGCAATGATTAATGACATAACATTCTTCTCGAACAAATGCCCAAAGTATGAAGGCCTTGGGTATTTAGCATAGCAGCTACTGTACTTCGTTTCACCACAATTTGGCAAACGGCCAAGGCTACAGTCCCAGTGAGCCAATATGCACGTTGGAGAGGCATGTGATAACTCATCACCAGGGTGCTCTCCTTCTGCAGAGATTTGTCAGATACCTTCTCTCTGTCTCTCTAATTGGCTCGAGGGGGCCGTGGCGGTTGCCCTTTGCCAAGTTTTGGGGAAGCGAAGTATAGGCAGCACAAACGTCTGAAAAAAAGTCTATTGAAGAGAGTGGAAATCAATGGAAATCAAAGTGAAAACAAATGGAAATGAACACTTTGCAACAAGACTGCTTGTTCGGGCAAGGGTCGAACGGAAATACAACTTATCATGTCCAGGTATTTAGAGCAAGTAAATAATCAACCGACTGATACAACGCACTCTTGAGGGAAAAAATTGGGGCTGCAATAAATCCTACGAAAGGAAAAAATGTGCAGTTAATCTTTTATTTCCGCGTGCCGCGAGCGCCGCTGACCAAGCAGGCAGCGAGCTCGTGGCCTAACGGTTATCGCGCGTGCCTCCCACGCAGAAAGCTAAGGTTCGATTCCTGGCCGCGGGGACGCATTTTTGTTGACTCTGACGTAATGTTCTGGTAAATTCGAGAACCGTGCTGCTTGTTCGAGGTCCGAATGTTCTACACGCAGAACCTTCTACGCCGAATCTTCCAGAACCCCACGTGTGTACATGAGGGGCTCCGCGTGGCGAGCCGGAGTCAGTTTCGCCTCAGCGTTCGATCCAGCTGCTTCGCCGCTTTCGACGCCCGCGACGCTCTGTTGTTATCTTTCTTTTTTTCCTTTTATTTTTGGGCACAAGTTTGCCCCATTAAACATTCAGTTTACTCCGTCATTCGCCGCCTCATCACTTGTCATTCGTGACATTTTGGTGGAGGTGCGGGGTAAACTGAATCCCCTGCGTCGCCGGGAAAACTAAGTGCGGCAACGCCTGGAGGTGACGTTGCCGAAAACGACGGAAGCAAACAGCCTCCAAGAACGCCCGAGCGCTCCCACTCTCCTGACGCACCGCATCGCACCGATGCCCCTGCAACGGTGTCCAACAACCTATACACACGATCATGCCATGAATGCCAGCGACGCAAGAAACCTCCGACGAGGCCGGCCGGACTCTTGCAGCAAATTCCTCCGCCAACAGCACCCTTCCAGCAGATCGGAATGGATCTACTTGGCCCTTTTCCGCCGTCGACATCGGGAAATCGCTGGATCATCGTCGCCACAGATTATCTCACGCGGTACGCCGAAACGAAAGCCCTTCTTTCCGGAACTGCTGTGGAAGTTGCCAAGTTTTTCATTGAATCCATCGTCCTCCGGCACGGCGCTCCCGAAGTCCTGATCTCAGACCGTGGATCCTCGTTCATGGCCCAGCTGACACAAGAAGTCCTTCGTCTCAGCCACACCAGCCATCGTCGCACCACGGCGTACCACCCGCAGACCAACGGTCTGACGGAAAGACTCAACAAGACCATCGCCGACATGATTTACATGTACGTCGACGTGGAGCACAAGACATGGGACGAGGTGTTGCCGTATGTCACCTTTGCCTACAACACGGCCGTGCAAGAGACCACCGGGGTTACACCCTTTCAACTGGTTCATGGTCGCAAAGTGACGACAATGCTGGACGCAATGTTACCCCACGAACCGGCTGTCGACGGAAGCGATGACGCCAAGGTGGTTGCCCAACGGGCAGAAGAAGTCCGTCAGCTCGCCAGACTCCGGATTCAAGGTCAACAATGTATCGACACTGGCCGCTACAACCTTCGCCGTCGGGACGTCCACTTCCAGCCCGGAGACAAAGTGTGGGTGTGGACACCGATCCGCCGCCGTGGTCTCAGCGAGAAACTCCTGAAGCGCTACTTTGGACCTTACAAAGTGCTTCGTCGACTTGGAGATCTGAACTACGAGGTGATGCCCGACGGAACAAGAACATCATCACGCCGCCCACCGCGACCTGAAGTCGTCCACGTCGTGCGCCTGAAGCCGTACTACGCTCGATAGGACTGTGGACCTTATGTGTTCCAAATGACTCTTTAGTTTACCATCCTTTTTATTTGCTTTATTTGGTTTTGTGTTGCATCGGGGCGATGCACTTTTTAAAGGGGGGAGTAATGCCGCGAGCGCCGCTGACCAAGCAGGCAGCGTGCTCGTGGCCTAACGGTTATCGCGCGTGCCTCCCATGCAGAAAGCTAGGGTTCAATTCCTGGCCGCGGGGACGCATTTTTGTTTACTCTGACGTAAAGTTCTGGTAACTTTGATAACCGTGTTGCTTGTTCGAGGTCCGAATGTTCTACACGCAGAACCTTCTACGCCGAATATTCCAGAACCCCACGCGTGTACATAAGGGGCTCCGCGTGGCGAGCCGGAGTCAGTTTCGCCTCAGCGTTCGATCCTGCTGCTTCGCCGCTTTCGACGCCCGCGACGCTCTGTTGTTATCTTTCTTTTTTTCCTTTTATTTTTGGGCACACGTTCGCCCCATTAAACATTCAGTTTACTCCGTCATTCGCCGCTTCATCACTTGTCATTGTCATCACGTGTCATTAAATTTAACGAATTGTTGAAATGTGTGGTGCTATCTCTGGATCTCAAAGGGGTGGGGCAGCATTTTTTTCAGGATTCTAGATCTTGGAATGATGGAATAGACAATCATTTAAGAGGGGTCTGATCATACACTGGAGGGTGTAGACTATTGATGCCCATCGGCAAGGTGAAGAGCCTACTAATATTAATTTCTAAGGGACGTCAAATGCAGTATTTTGTGCACATATCAATCAAAAATGTTAAGACTTACTGTGTTCTGAATTCCGAGGGGTTAAATGAACTGTTTTATGAACGTTAGTAATTAACGTTTTTTGCGAATGATTGGTTCGATGCTTTGTAAGAGTTCGCGTGCAAGTCACTTAAACAAACGCCAGTTTTTCACTAAAAAAAAAACGTACTGCGATAAAATTTAAGCTACTGCAATGAAAGCACGTCATATCAAAATCTTGAAAACTGCCAATCGTAAAATCGCCCATTAGTATAAAAAAGTAAAAGATCGTGGGAGCTTCCACGCTAAAAAGTGCTGTAATTATTAGGTGACCCAGAGCTGAAACAACTTCCCCTAGGCCCTACACGCGAGTAGCGACGAACACTTTTCGCTTCGATTCTTAGAAATTCCAACGTTCATACCAAGCTAGAAAAATGCGAACATTTTATGCTAAAAGTTGTATTCTAAAAACGTTGATTACTACAAAACGTAAAGATCGCAGGAGATTCTTCGCTAAAAGTTGCTGCGATTATGCCGTTCTAGGGCTGAAACAACTTCCCCTAGGATCTACATGCGACGCATACATTTCGCATCGATTGTCAGACATTCCAACGTTCAAACAGAGCTAGGAGAATGCGAAACGTTCATGCTAAAAGTAATATCGAACCTCGAACACATCCGGGAATCCGAACACCGCTACGGCGATACGACTGATGCTATCTGATAATATCCAGAGCGATCTTGCCCAAAAAGAGTAGAAAGTCTAATTCCTTCAGTTCTTCACGTTATACTTACGTCAGACAGCACGAAGAAGCCCGAAATCGTCGGCAAGCGGCGGCACATCATGACTGCCGCGCACCGAACAAACTCGCATCTACCAGGTCTGGGCGCTGCCATCTTACCGGTGACGTCACGGCTCTTGTGAGGTCACGTGACGAGTAGGAACGTTTGCGTACAACATGGTGGCGACCGGAGGGATGCCACTTTCGAACTTCAGGTTTATCACTCCAGAGCCGTGTTAGAGAGAGTTTGGTCAATGGGAGGAGCGGGCAGAACCAGGGCGTGCACCAGACGCATATAGAGGTCTTGGCATGCTCTCTTGCCCACCCAGAAGCCGAAAAGAATCCCCTAGTGGTGGTAGCGAGAAACCGTTTTAATAAGAGCATAAGAGCATATGTAGTAACTTTTCATGGCTGAAAATATGGTGCAGGTGATGTTCCGATTATGATCATTCAAATAGATGTAAGAAACGAATGTGCCGCTCGAACTCTTACGGATTATGTCGATTCGTTTTCTAGTCGCGCTCTTCCATCATGATTTCTCAAGAGCTGCGCTCTAATTTCGCATTACAAAGATTTCTTATCCTCAAGAGCTGCGCTCTAATTTTGCATTACAGAGATTTGTAAACGTTTTTCATTTTTTCCGTGCGCACTTTTGTTGTAGGTGTAAATTTTCATTTGTGGCTTTATTGAGGTATGGCCTGTAGCTGCAGGCGAAACTTCAGCCAACATTTCAGGCATGGTTGACAGGACACGCAACGCATGAATCGCTGCTGGTATACGAAAAAGAAGAAATATGGCCACAATTGCAGGAGCATCACTATAAATTTACATCTCACACAATCAATGCTGCAGGTGGTCTGAATGAATTGGCAGGTTATGTATACTATTTCGTGTTTCTTTTTTTTTTTTGTATCTCTGTTTTTAAACAAAACTGCCGAAGCAGAAAAGTTGCATGCTGCTCGAGCAACCTGTTAAATATAGTCTGGGCCATGGAGAGATATTCACAACTGAGACAGCCCAAGTACAGGGACAAAGTAAAGAAAGAAAGGACACAGGCATTTACCATGTATTTGTTTATACCTGTTTATATTGCTCGCACTTGGCCTTTGCTGGATTGGGATAGTATTTTAATGGACTCCACTGGTGGTATCTGTGGTCTTTGTCACAATATCGCTCAAGTAATGTACAACAAACGTATGTGAAGGTGTCTAACCCGTATTTAGTCCCTTCTCAACAATTTGCGCTTTACAGGCACTAAAATTCAGGTTTTCGCTAAATCAACTTGTCCTGAAGCTAACATTCCAGACGCTTTTCTCACGCAAACTGTCACCCTTCACAGGTTCCACATATTTCTGCTACTGGTGCAGCAACTTCCAGTGGACAGTTGTTCGAATGCTTGCAGTCCCTCCTGTTTTCATCTTGTCAGGGTGCAGGTGTAGAGAGTTTGGAGGGAGGAAGCTTTTTGGGGACCTGCAGCAGTGCCTTTTTTACCTGGAAATGACACCTAAACGGTGTATTTTCCTAATGCACAAGGCTGGAATAAAAAAAAAGAATTCCAGGAAAAGGTATAAACATTTCAAATTACGATAATACTGCTGTGCATATTTATGGCAGTTCAATACAACTCCTACAGGCCACTGGGGGCAATTCGGCCGTTTTTTCTGCTACCATACAAACTAATTTCCAGTAATTGTTCGTCTTCTAAAAAATAAAACATGTCTGCATACGTGTACCAACTATATCATTATTTCCCGAAGAAGCTACATTTATGTAAATCAACCCTGTTCCACGAGCATTTCAAAGGCCTTCAGACCTATGACCTTTAAAACATCTGCGAACCAGCGCATGCAGAGTAGCAGGCGCAGAGTCGGGGTCGCGAGCTAATTTACCGACCCGCCAGAGGCCTTTGATATAAATGCCATTTGAAATCATGCAAAGTGGGGTGTAATATTCAACTACCTCATACACATGCAAGGAACAGAATACCAGCGTCTGAAACACGTACGCCGCCGCTTCACCGACCCCTCAAACGATAGCCTCTTGCAGTGTGGACCGACAGTGAGGTTCATCGGCGGAATTGCCTCCGCCAATTGCTTTCCTGATTTGTAACCTAATTATAAAGGTAAAAGTGACAAACACGCTCAGAAAAGGTACGGACGCACGTCGGTATCGTCCTAACCCAGCGTCTTGTACCAACACCACCTAGATACACAGAAGGCCTCCGCACCGTGATCACAGTCAGATCAATTACGGCCCGAGTTTGAACACGTGTGCTGCGTCAGTGTTCGGCCGGGGCTCGTGTTCAATCAGCGCGTCGAAGGTTGGACTCGGGCCCAATAGCTGAGTTAGCGTGATCTGACTGTGACGGTGTTTCATAAAGGGAGAGGAGGCGATGCGGAGGCTTTGATTATTCTAGGTGGTGTGTGTTGCTTGTACACCGGGTAAACTAGGTCCTGCTCCTCGAAGTGCTCAAGGCACACAACGGCCGACGTTGATGGTGCCTTTCCCATCCTTAGTTTGATTGTCCATGCTCTGTATTTAAATACTTATTTAAATACTTGAAATTAAGTACTTCAAATACATGTATTCCAACAAATACAGCCCCAAATACAATTTTGGGCACTGTTCTTCGCAATCAAATATTATAGTGGGCACTCCTTGCGAAGGGAGTAATATTCAAAGAGCATAGGACTTGCTGCGCTTTGCGCAGAATAAACATTGAAGAAAAAATAAGAATAAAACATGGAATTAATGGGATGAATACAATTATTACTATTTTTGGTAGGGTGACTAAATTTTTTAAACACGTCGAATTAACGGCATATTTTTTTTAAATGCTTTGGTGCAGCAACTCAGCCTTTTAAATTAATATTACACTGAATAAATTGTTTTTAAATATGTTATATCCGCCTATGACGTTATGACAAACAAGTTTAATCTTTAGAGCTGTAACATTCTTTCTAATCACTTGATTCTTAGTAAGCTAACAGGAGGCAGGGTGACAGGGTAAAACTCGTCTACAACAAATTGATAATCAACAACTTTTCTTACATGTGGGACACGGAAAATGACACCAGAATTCGTATTTCTACACCAGAACGTTCCATGGCGTCTGTTGAAAGTGCCATTTCACCGTGACACGTCGTACCTTGTTCGAAATCTTTGAAATTAATAAACGTCAATGCCAGAAGTGTTGCTAACAAAATCGTTGACCTTGAGTGTTTGTTGTATGATCACGAGCCTGACATTGTTGCTGTAACAGAAACGTGGCTGCATAGTTCTATTCATGACTCAGAGATTATTCCCCCATCGTATAACATTGTTCGGAACGGTCGCGAATCACGTGGTGGGGGCGTTGCCGTTATCCTGAAAAATCATTTGGATTTTGTTGTAATCGATGACGCTCCTGATATTGAGTGTTTATGGCTAAAGCTTACCGGGTTTACTTCGCCAATCGTCTTCGGCGTAGTCTATCGTCCGCAAAATGCTTGCTCATCCGTTCTTGATCTTCTTGCTGATTTTGTTTTTAAGATTAAACAAAAATACCCGGTTCTTGTTATGGCTGGTGATTTTATCTTACCATTAGTTGATTGGGATTCTATGTGTAGTGGCAGTGATTGCCCTAATTCATCCTTGCTAGTTGACCTGGTTTATAATAACAATCTACTTCAAATTGTTAGTAGTCCAACACGAATCACCTCGTCTTCTCAATCTACACTAGACCTCGTGTTTCTATCGGAACCACTTGCGGCACGTGCGTACGACTGCCAAGTGGTGGATGGGATCTCCGATCATCAAATGGTACTCGTTGAGTTTTCTACTTCAACACCTCGTCCTTCATTACGTAAAACGATTTCTAGGCGTGTGTTTAATTTTTCTAAAGCAGAAGACGAGTCAGTACTTGACGCGCTTGAGGTGTCGTTTGATTATTTTTCAAACATGTGTTCTGATGGTTCTTCTATTGATATCCTTTGAAATTATTTTAAAGAAACCGTGCTTGAATGTTTACGAAGGTTTGTTCCAACGAGTATCAAAGTTACCAGAAAACATAATCCATGGATAACTCGCGATATCCTACATCTAAAACGAAAAATCAATCGTGCGAGGAAGGGCAAACGACGTTTAAATATCAATGAAATGCGTTCAAGACTGAAAGCTACGATTCGTCTTGCAAAACATAAGTATAACAATATAACTTTGCATACGTTCCTTCGGGAATCACCCGATAAGTTTTGGAGGTCATTGTCCCCGGCTCGAAAAGACATTTCTAAACTTATGGTTTCGGACAGATTAGTTACGGATGACTGTGCCATCGCTGAATGTTTCAATGATTATTTTTCGTCTGTTTTCACCTTAGATAACGGCATTATTCCTTGTCTAAACCTGTCACCCAACCTATCAGTGTTACCCGATATTTTTATCTCTCCCGAGGGACTGTTTTCAGCGTTGCTCAATCTTTCGACAAAAAAAGCTGCTGGTCACGACGGCATTCCAAATATGTTCCTGGTTCGCTATGCAGAATGGTGCTCAAAATATATTTATCTAATATTTAAAAAATCATTGTCGGAGTCCGTTATTCCTGTAGAATGGAAAATTGCCAAGATCGTTCCCGTTCACAAATCTGGATCCCACCTCTTGCCTGGGAACTTCCGGCCAATTTCTTTGCTTCCTTACTGCTCTAAACTCTTAGAGCACGTTGTTTTTAAACATTTGGCAGCGTATTTAGAAAATCACAACTTTTTTTAACGTGAATCAACATGGTTTTCGTCATGGCCTTTCAACCACGACGCAATTACTTGAAACCGTTCATGATTTTGCTGAAATATTAAATCGTTCTAAACAGGTTGATGTAATTTTTCTTGACCTCGCCAAAGCGTTTGACAGAGTGTCACACTGTAAACTGCTTCTAAAACTTAAATCAATCGTGCAAAACGATATCATCTACTCCTGGCTTGAAAATTACTTGCTAGAAAGAAAACAGCACGTTCAGATAAACTCTAGTGCATCCTCGCCAGTCCCTGTGCTATCAGGCATTCCACAAGGGTCAGTCCTTGGGCCTTTACTTTTTTTAATTTTTGTAAACGAAATCACTGCTAACATTCCTGTGCGAGCACGTTTATTTGCGGACGATGTTGTTATCTTCAATGAGGTAAATGATGTTAGTGACCAGACGTTACTTAACAGCTGCTTATCCAAGATCCACGATTGGTGTGACTCATGGCAGATGTCACTAAATGTTAACAAATGTGTTCGAATGCATATAACCCGCAAAACTAGTTTTCTTTCCTATAATTATTCCATTAACAATACTGCCCTAGCCGAAGTAAGTTCTTATAAATACCTCGGTGTAATCATTTCAAACGACCTGCGTTGGAACACCCATATTAAGTACATTGTTCGCAAGACATTAACTAAGCTCTGGTTTCTCCGGCGAAATTTAAAGCAAACCTCATCGGATGTAAAATTAACAGCCTATAAAACGTTTGTTCTGCCTATATTAGAGTACGCGTCCGTTGTCTGGGACCCGTTTACTAAAACCAACATAAATTTACTTGAGTCCATTCAGAGAAAAGGCTTGCGTTTCATATACAACAAATTTCAGAGACAATACCCGGTTTCCGAACTATATGTGTGTTCCAGCATTAGCCCATTAACCCATAGACGCAAGTTTCAAAGATTAAAATTTTTGCTCGACCTACTAAATCACCGATTTAATATTGACACCTCTACATATAATTCACCTGCTCTTCATAATTACCCCACGCGAAATTTTCATTGTAGATCATTACTAGAATACAGCTGTAGGGTCGATGTATCTAAGTTTTCATTTTTCCCAAGGACCATTCATGATTGGAATGCCCTACCCAGTCATGTGATAAATGCTTCATCTGAGTCATCACTCATTGCTAACCTCCGCAGTTTCTGTAACTCCTGCGATTGACGGTATTTCTTGTAGGTTTTTTTTTGTGGTTGTTTGTTTTTTGCTTTAATTTTTATTCAATACTGTATAATGATGACATTGATTGCCTTATTCACGTGTGCTAAAATGACTAGAAATGTATGCCTTTGTACAACATTATGTACCCCCTCCTACCACATCTCCCGAAGGAGAGAGTAGTATCAATATATAAATAATAACAATAAATAATATATAAAATCCCCACCTTATATTGGCATGGTCTTTTTACCTAGGTTAAATTTAAGCAAGTCTTTAAATGAAAAAAAATAAAAATAAAGTACTTGATGATGATGAAATGCGGTCGTTGTATTTATTTTTTTCATTTAAATACTTACTTTAAAATTGTGATTATATTTGTAATCAAATACATTATATATAAGTATTTTGTACTTGTATCTAAATAATATTTTGGAAGTATCTTGCCCATCCCGGCTCCGGAGTTATACATACATTGTTAAAAGCCACAAGGAATCATATTTTGATGCACGAAGGCTTGAAATCGTAGGCGATTTCAAGAATGAAAGCATAGCGCTAGCGCGATAAGCCCCAAATGCGATAAGCCCCAAAGCCTCAATCGCAGTTAAGCGCCAAACTAAACAAAAAAGGTTGTAAAAAAAAAAAAAAAAAAAACATATGTGGGCTCGTCCGGGATTTGAACCCGGGACCTCTCGCACCCTAAGCGAGAATCATACCCCTAGACCAACGAGCCGCTAGATTCTTTAGCGGACAAGAACAATTACGTACTTTTGTCTCCTCTTGGGCGGTCGTATTCCCGACCACCGTTTCTCAATTTATACTGCATATACGCAGTGTTGTAGGCGTTACAAAAAAGTATCGAATTACGTCGCTCGTTACCTGCATAAATGAATAAACGGAACGCATTGCCGACCTACGTTACCTTAATAAAAGTAGCGCGTTACCCTTACCTTTATCGATAAAAAACGTGCCGCGCGTTACTTTTGCGCAGCTTTTTATTTATGAATTAAAACGTTTTACTTTTTTTTTGACGTTACAGGTATGCATAAGCGCAGTATCTCAAGAAACATTTGTTCATGTATAGAAACTTAACATAATTATCTATTTGACTGTTGCACCTATATTTTGCCTCTCTTGGTTCCAAAGAAGCAAAAGTTTGAATATATGTGTGACGAGAGGAATAATTCATATGACTTCGCACCTAAAATATTTTTGAAGTCTTGTTAAGGAGATGTAATGAACAACGTAACTACGTCACCCGTTACTCGAAACAAATACCGTAAATACGTTATGCGTTACTGTTTTGAAAAAAAAGTAACGAGTACGTTACTAGGTTACCCGAAAAAGTAACGCGCTACCGGTGACGCCGTTCCATGTAACGCGTTCTGCCAACACTGGCGTTAGACCACTCGACCACCGATCTCCCCCTGAAGAATGAGGGACAGAACTTACAAGAGTTCGCTTGAGGAAGCAGCCAACCTGAAAGATAACATTAGTGTAGGACTACGGGAGCAAAACAATAAACGTTCTTTTTCCATGGCTCCTGTAGTCTTTACCATCAGTGACTATAAGGGAAACGAACTTGTCAAGTGAATGTTAAATGGGCTTTGTCAAGGTGGGTGACCATCAATACCCATGGGCTCGCTTTACCCCTCACGCATTATTTTAGCCACCACTCTCGCGACTGTGTCAAGGTCTATCAGAACTGTTTTGGACCACTGCTTCGAAACTGTGACACGCCTTTGAATTGGACAAAATCACGTTTAGAAGGAAAAGGCAGGTTCACCCTGCTCCGCTTTTAGTGGTATTGTCCCGTAATGAGATTCTCACAGAAATAGGCTTAACTGGACTTTCATCTATAAAGAAGTTGTAGTTTTAATTTTCTTCGTTTAGCCCAATGATGCATAGTGAACATACAAGAACAAAGCACAACAATTTCTACCTGCTAGAATTATAGCCCACCGGAGAAAACACAGGGAAACCCAGTGGAACAAAGTACAATGTCCTTTGTTAAAACACGAAGTCTTTTTTTCTTAGACTGACTTCCAGAAATGACTTCGCACGTGGTGTCACCTGTCGAAAAGCAGAACTACAAAGTATTGCAGCTCAGTGCGATGAATGTATAAAACTTTAAGCCGCGTTTTCTTTTTGTTTCTTTTTTTACCACTCACGTAGGCGAAAAACAATGAAAAAAAAAATATCTCTACATAACAAAGGCGACTTTGTAACGACCCGGGCGATCTTGAGCAGTACCATCGTTCGCAAGCGTTCTTATCTTGCGTGCCGTGTGACGGTTCAGCGTATGAAAGGTCTCCTGCCCAGGTGTATTTTAAATGTCTGTTGGATGTTCCTTTAGCTAAACCAGACAAATGCACGTTCCTCGTTGACGCGGTGGTTATTTCAAAGGTTGTCCGTACCCCCTCCATCTCTTGGATCTATTAGCGAATCGATGCGGCTGGCAGTACTGGAAAGTGTACGGCTTTCTGATTGTCGAATGATCGTGCTACAGCTTGTGTTTTGTGTGAACTTGAGGTGGCCCGTTAAACAAAGAAGGAATCTGCGCCTGGACCTGACAGAATAAACTATGAAATGTTGCGGCACTTGTCCCGTGAATCCCTAGGACATCCAGTGGCGTCACAAGGGGGAAGCGGGGGGGGGGGGGGGGGGGAGGGGGGGGCCGGACTGCCCCGGGTGCAGCGCTCTGGGGGGTGTCGCGTTTGGCCGCGAGAGTGGGGGAGGGGGGGGGGGGCGGGTCGCGGCGGGCTTCCGCCCTGGGTGCCGCTGACCCTCGTGACGCCACTGAGGACATCTGTTGACTTTTTTTTAACCATTTGTGAGGAGCTTCAGTTTTTCCTGAGTGCTGGAAACGTGCACATATAATTCCCTTGCTGAAAGCCAGTAAAGACTCTTCACTGCCTACGAGTTGTCGTCCCAATGCGCTGACCAGTTATCTCGGGAAAACTTACGAGAGGCTGATAAATAGGCGACTGCTGCGCTTTTTGGAGGCTGAACGAATTTTAGATACGAATCAGTGTGGATTTAAAATGGGTCGCTCAACTTTAGATCATCCTGTTCGTCTGGAAACTTCCATACGTGAAGCCTTTGTACATCGACAGCACTGTGTGTCGGTATTCTTCGACCTAGAGAATGCTTACGACACTACTTGGCGTTACGGGATCCTTAAAGACTTGCACATGTATGGCATCCGTGGCCGAATGTTGCGCTGCATACAAGATTTCCTTACTAACCGAACTTTTCACGTTAGGTTTGTCTCCACGCTCTCTGACGTGTTTGTTTTTTCTAAAAAAAAAAAAAAATGGGGTCCCACAAGGGGTGTACTGAGTGTTACTCTGTTCGCAGTGAAGATAAACAGCCTGGCTGCAGTGATACCCCCTCTGTCTCCTAATCGTTATATGTAGACGATGTGCAGATTTCGTTTTCTTCCTGGAACCTCTCAAGTTGCGAGCGCTAACTGCAGGTCTCTATAAAGGAAATGAGTAAATGGGCCTGTGAAAATGAGTTTCAATGTTCTCCTGAAAAGACAGTGTGCGTGCCCTTTTCACTGCGGCGTGGCCTGTCACTTGAGACCAATTTACAACTCAATAGGAGATTTGTACCTGTAAAGCAAGAGCACAAAGTTTTAGGGGTTGTTTTTGACAAGAAACTTACGCTTTTGGTTCACGTCAAGGAACTGAAAAAGAAGTGCCTGCAAGCGTCTGATATCCTCAAAGTACGTTCCCACATGTCTTGGGGGTCTGACAGGCGCTATCTCATTCGATTGTACAATCCACTGGTTCGTTCCCGTCTGGACCACGGTAAAATTGTGTTTGGATCAGCGCAGGAATCTGTCTTGAAAATGTTGGATTCTGTCCATAATCTTGGCCTTCGCCTCGCTACAGGAGCTTTTCGGACTTCGCCTGTAATGAGCTTCTATGCAGATACTCATCAAATTTCTTTAGGAAATATGAGACAATATCTTAGCCTGTGTTATGGATACCAAGTTAAATATGACGCTGCACATCCTCCCTTTAGCTGTGTACAGACCTCTTGTTTCTTAAGACTTAAGAACAACTAATGGTTTCCAAAAAGTGTCATCTTTTCTGATTCATTTTGGCAGAACAACACAAAACGGATCGATGCCATTGAGCTCGTTGATTATAACCTTAAAAGCCACGTGATCGCAGATCGGTTATTAATATATCTATATATAACCGACACCTTTAGAAATTCACTAAATATCGAGCTCGCGAAAATAAGGTTGTTTACAGTATACGAGTATACAGGCATTTTTTCAATGCTGGCGTAAGTCCCTGGTGCAGGCACTTCGCCGAATTCTTAATAGGGGCCCTTTCATACAAAATATAATGATAGTCGAGATTTTCACGAGATAAATAAATTTATGATAAATGTACGCGGTCAACTTTGCACGCAATATTGTCCTCGCTATCACTCAACTCAAAATTTGAATGGTCCTCGGAAAAAAATAACCCGGGAGCTTTTCCTTCCTACCGGTAGTGCGAGCCGAAATACAACGATTGTACGACTTGTAGGAAAACAGTGGAATCGAGATGAAAGGAATCGGAAATGTTTAGTTTGTCGGGGATTGGAAATGTTTTTTCTTCTTGGGGATCCCCCAAAGAGATAAATACCTGACGGACCGTCACAACTTCAGCTCGGATTTCCTCGAAAAAGTCAGATACGTTTAATGTTTACCGTCGAGTATTTTTTTTTAATTGGATATGGAATGGTATTCGTAAAATGCGTGACCCTAGTCGTAGTAACCTCACCAGAAAATTACAACAGCAGAAACATATATGCAGAAATATATATTAAAAACTGAATTTCGATGTTTAATAAAATCAACGGCGCTTTTTCATGCAGGACAGTGTTACGTAAATAAAGCTAGGTATTATAAATATAAAAGCAGACCGAACTAACAAAAAACAAGTAAGTTTATAAAAAATGACCGCATCTCCACGTGGTGAATGATGTTGATTGGAGCCAAGCTCTGGTGGTGCTGATGATACTGATTTTATTGTTCATAGGTAGTGCTGATGATACTGATTTTATTGTTCATAGGTAGTGCTGATGGTGCTGATTTTTCTCTTTATTGCTCAAAGGTAGTGCTGAGTTCCGGGTTGCGTTTCGACTTCATTATTACTGCTTTATGGTCGGTGAAATGCAGAGCCAGTGGTTCTTCTAGCGGATCAGCTTGGATCCGCTAGAAGCCGTGGGAACGCATCTCCACCGCTTAAGTCAACAGTCCATGTCAGAAAGAGAATGTGTGGTATGGAACGTGGTTTTATACGCATTTGAGCATTTGATCGCAGCGCCCTCTCGTCTATAAACGTTAAGCCAATGCATGCAAAGCTTAACGCGATTATATACGCATTTGACCGCAGCGCCCTCTCCTGTATAGACGTTGAACGGCTACATACAACGTTTCATCCATGACATCCCCAGCTCTTGAGTTACTACCACATCTCAGAGCCCCCTACTCGTCCCGCAGTCGCGGTTGAGTGGTTAAGGCGATGGACTAGAAATCATTGGGGTCTCCCCGCACAGGTTCGAATCCTGTCGACTGCGCAAACATTTTTTTCTTTTTTTAAGAAGACAGATGGGATGGCAATCGATGTGAGCACGGACGGACGGACGGACGGACGGACGGACAAGGCTAGACCCTAAGGAGCTTCGCCCCTAAACGGCGCGTCTTTCTCGGCCACTTGGCCAACGTACGAAATGAGTCAAAGGGAAACAAACAAAAATATAAGGCATTCCTTCCCGCGGGCCGCGGCTCCTTGGTGTCTGGTGACCGAGCGGTGGAGCTGCGAAAGCCTACGCGCACGCCGACGGGGGCGAGTCGCGCCCCCGCGCACAACACCAGCAGTCAACGCACCAATCTATGGCGACAGGAGGAACTACTTTGGAGTTTGAGTGAGGACCTGGCATTAGTTATGCAAAGCTATCAATAAATTGACTACTGATTCTAGAGATACTTTTATAGTTTTCCGATAGTCGACTATGAATAGTACAATCGATAGTTTTACGATAGTCGACTATCGATACTATTTATGGTTTTACTATAATCGGCTATTGATATCACTTTCAAACGTGTTTTCGATAATGTAACTTAGATACTATTTTGGAAGAATACTATCGATATAGTTTTTCAGAAGTATACTGCCGATAGCTTTTCGGAAGTGCTATCGATAATTTTTCAGTAGTACACTGCTGATGGCTTCTCGATGATTTACTGTCTTTATTTTTGCAACCGTATTTGTATCGCTTTTCTATAGTTTTTTTTAAATATTTTTTTAAATTGTTTCTTGATAAGCGTGCTGAAGGTTTCAGTCGCGAAATCTTATGAGCTTGAAAATATTTCCTGTGTCGCCTTTGGCGTTCTTAATTGACTTTTCAATTACTATTACTAACTTTACTAAGATCTATTATCAATGATGCCGTATACATATTTTCAATAATAGAGTGCCGATAGCACGCAATCGATAGTTTTGCGGTAGTCGACCATCGATAGTGTCATCGATGGTTCTTACGGTACTCGGCCACAGATGTATCGATAGTTTGACTATACATGTACCGACAATTATCCAGCGATAGCATATTATCGATAGTTTTATTATATTATACTCAATGCAGGGTTTCAATAGATCGTATTTCACGCTCTGATAACGATACGATGCGGGCGCAAACACAGTCTTCGATGTAACGCGTATCGTTATCAGAGCTTAAGACAGATCAGCTGAAAATTATACAAATCCACCTGTTCACGGATTACACTGAGGTGAAGTCCCTAGACGATATTCACTGGGGACAAACAATCACATCGAGGGGGCTTTACACCGAGGCCCTTAAGCGCCTTATCGGTCCGCCAACGAGCAGTCTTGGGTAAGTTACTTTTAAAAAGTAACTAGTTACAGTTACAGGTAGTTTGTCAAAAATTTATTTAAGTTACAGTTACAGTTACTTAAATATAAATGTAACGCGTTACAGTTAGTTACTTTGTCATAGCAACTTAGTTACTTTCAAGATACTTCCGTTTTTTTTTTTTTTTTTTTTAAATTTAACTATGAAGACTTTGATGACAACATATGATGACTACGATTTACATACATTTGGAACTCTCAAAAAACTTTCATTCCACTTTTCGAGATATATATTATTACCGTCGCACTACTTTGTTGAATCGAGGCGTTTGCCGCTTCGATACAGGATGGACTAAATAATAAATTATTTAGTTCATGTAACGCAGCCACAAATAATTTTCGAAGTTGCCATCACTTAAGTTTCCGCTTTTGATGCACATCCTTTTTCTTGCTAAAGAGGCGTCAACGGATGCGTTGGACGGCAGTGCAGTATTGAGGCGTAAAAAGATTTACTAATGGTGGGAAAGTCGTTGAGGCTGGAGAGCGCTGTCGAGGTTTCAGCCTTCCATCGTTCCGTCTCCATGCCTAGCGGTCATGTCCAGAAATGAAAGTCGAAACTCACCCCAAGGTGCTTGTAAAGGCTGGAGGAAGAGGACCTCCCAGCTGCGTATACTCTTTTGCAGTGTTTGCAGCGAGCGGTGAAGTTATCGCACTATATTCGACAAGGTCAAAGGACAGTTCATAGTCGGGCTACGGTAACACCTGCCGTTCGTCACTCATGACAGCCTCTCGTTTGAACGATAACGGTTGATTGCAATCCAAATATTTTCCTACATCGACATTCACTATCCTTTGCTCTTTCTCTTAAGAGCTCTCTTATTCCCTTTCTCAACTGACATGAAAGGGGGATACATATGAACAAACGGGTCAATTACAATAGTAGGGAGGAGAGTAGAAGTCTAAACCATTTGCAACTGTATAAAGTGGAAAAGACCGTTAGTATCAAACAAGGTAAAGAAAGGAGTGAACAAAAACAACACAAAGTCGTCTCGAAATGTGTTACGGTTTTATTTTTCTTCTATGCAACGCAGAACAAAAGACTGGACAAATCATGGGCTCACGGCCCCTGGTAAAGGGCAAGTCGACCAGTAGAAACATCGTCTGTGGCTCCCTGTCATTCAGTGTCTTTCCTTGCGCCAACTGGATTTCGCAAAGAAAGCTATTCCTGCGACTGCGGCGGGACCGGCGACAAAGGCTGTCGTTCGGCGTTAAACAGTTGACCGTTAGGTGTGGACGCGTCGCGTGTTTCCGCGAGGTGGCTCTGTCACTTGGCTGAAGAGACGGGGGTGTTCGATGAGGCCGGAAAGTGTGAAGACGGGGCGAAAGAGCCCCGCACAAAAATGTTGAAACAAAGCAAATGCTAAATGCGCTTTTCCGCGCCATGAAAAAGGAGAAACAAAAGTAGAAAAACGCCTGCCCTCTGCTCCGGCACTTTGCTCTGGTAAAAAAAAAAAAAAAAAAAAAGAAAAATTGTTGAGTTGTTGTTTTATTTTGTCGTGCCTAATGTGGGGCCCAACGCCCGCACATGGTCGAACCCTCTGTAGTGTTCACAAAACAGGGTAATTTTTCTACGCAAAAAGTATCTGTATCTTTGCCGATACTTTTTAGTTTCTTTTTCAAAAAAGTATTTAAGTTATCTTTACATTTACTGCAAAAGGATGTATCGAGTTACGGTTAAAAGTTACCAAAAAAAGTAACAAGTTACAGTATCGCGATACAAGTATCGCGATACTACTTAAGACTGCCAACGAGACATAGCGCCGCGCTCGCCATCAAGAAGACTTGCACGACCCTACAAGGAGACGCCGGGACCGCCGTAACGATACGATGGATCCCGGGACACGACGGGCACCCCCGGCATAGAGCGTAGCCACGAGCTGGCGAGCGACGCTTCACAACACCGCTCCTGCCATGGGGACCCGACGTGGCTGACACCCTCCCAAAGACTCCGATGAGGAGCGCTGGAGCGCTGGAGCCGCCGCCAACGAAGACGGCAAGACCTGCTTTCGAAAAATTGCATGTGCGCTTACTTTTACTGAGAGAATCATCCCCTGAGCCGTTCTAAATACTCTCAGAGGTATGACATTAATGAAAAATGATCAACATGCTGGGAATATTATTTATTGCTTAGGTGGTGACCGAAAAAATCCGTCACCTCAAGACGACGAGTATAAAAGGCGGAAACGCAGAGCTCGGAAGTAATAATCGGCTTAGTGTGCTGTTATATTTATGTTTGTATGTGCCGTGTATGTGTACGCGCTCAATGGATATGTTCAGCTGGTGCTTGTAGTATACGTAATGTATCTACATGTGTTTATAATAAAGGTGCCCGAAGGACCCGAAGCGCAATGGTGGCGTGAGCAAATAAAAATAATTTTGTAGCATATGAATTGGGGGTATTTGGCGCCACCTAGCCTAGCTACTGGCAACTATACTCTGCTTGACCCTGCCATCTCGTAGCGAGCGATTTAACCTTTTTCACGCTTCGCGGTACCGTGCAACAATGACCGAAGTAGGCTGCTTCGAATTTGCTCTTTTGGGAGCGGCTTTTGGTTTCGCGAATGATTTACCACTCCTCCGTGATGTGCGGTTGACGAAGGAATTGTGGCTCGAGGAATAGCAAAATTAAGACGTAAAGTGCGCGAAGTAACTGGGTATCCTTGGGAGAAGAGCGTGTTGGTTCAAGTGATGGATGAAGAAAGAATAAACAATTAACACTGGGACAACACAACCACATCTTTCAGCTTTGAAATATGTGGTTGTGTTGTCCCAGTGTTAATTGTTTATTCTTTCTTCATCCATAACTGGGTATCGGTTGTCTCCGTTTAACATCGCAGTGCTGGCGACGAGAAGACTGAGCGACTGCTCTCGAAACGCAAGTTTCTTTGCCTGCGGGGGAAGCTGCATTCGGAAATAAATACAGTTCGCGGAAGGCTCGTGTTACGCTTTTATTTGCTGCTCCTCTCGCTCCGTACATTAGACGTAGCGTCCTCATTAAGCCTTATTGAGCTCGATTTTCTCGATTCGGGGCCGCCAAAATGAGATTTGACGGAGGAACTTTGCTTCCCTGCTTTCAGGACGAAAGTTTCTACCTTTCTGGAGGAACATAGGTTACTAGAGCGTTCCTCCCTTTAGGAAGGACTATAGAGACTTCTTTTTTCTAAGAGGGCAGGCAACTGCCCTCTTTGTACGAGAACTGGTGCAGCCGTGCGTGTTCTAAGAAAGCTCGCTCTGAGAAAAACCAGCGAAAAACCAGCGATATCGATTTAAGGATATAGAAAAACTCAACACAGTATCGAAGCACCAACACACACGATTTATTGCACTGATGTACAGGTCTGGAAGCCGATCCTATCGCCATCTGTTTGTTCAGAATCACACTAACCAAGAAGGGGGGGGGGGGGGGAGGTTTGTGCACCTTAAGCCCAGGCGTAGCCGACGCTACGAGCTAATGGGATCAATGAAGCATTGTCAAAAGCGCAAGTCACTGGGCGATTTTTCTTTATGATTGGTTCAGCGATGATAGAACATCTACATAAACATGACGGACACGATGATGGCGCTTTTGCGCTAAATAAAGAAAAGCAAAATGCGCTTTTCACTATGTCTGACGCAAGCGGCGTCCTAGCAGATGACTTGGGTTTCAATCCTGCTCGGCCGGAACTTTATTCTATTAATTCGGTACTCTTCAAAGAAATCCCAGTCCATTTACGGCTGTCATAGAGTGTCCTTGTTCAGAACAATCCTGAACTTGCCGCATGTATGAAAGTAGCGATAACGCGCTGCCTCGGGTTAGTCACCCTTCCCTCGCCGACGCAAGATGCGTGGCATCTTTAAGTCTGTAAGCCCAAGTTCGTCTCATTAAACGTTTATTTTTCGTTCTAAATTCATCTGCCATTTTTACTTGTGACAACATTGCACCAGGCGGAAAGGGGGTTATAGACCCCTTTCGAAGGACACGTGCCGATTATGAGAAGGTCGGAACCACTGCACAATGGCGGAACAACTCACATCGTGGGACGTGCAAGTCATTCCATAAGATAGCGAACGTCGGAGCGCGGCCAACGCTAGGAGCCGACGAGCCAATCAAACAGCGTCGAAAGTGCACCGTCAATGCGCTCATCGCCTTTTTCTGTGGGTGTGTTTTTTCTTCCACTCCAACCAAACGCATTAAGTGTGCTGTGATATTGCGGTTTTAGTCGGCATTGTGCAGGGATTCCATAGCTACCAAGAGAGGGCAGAATTTCGAAATGGGTCTATAGACCGACACGCTGTTTACAAACAAGCCCGCGTTTGCCCACACCAGGTGTGGGCACTGCGCGTGCGCAGAAACCGAATTCGCGTAAAGCATCGCGTCTGCGCATGCGCAGTGCCGTCGACAGCGCCACCGCAGCTGCGTGACGTCAGGGCCGCGTGTTCGTCTATAGCTTTCCGAGAGTTTAGACACCTTTCGAAATACTGCCCTCTATTGGCAGCTGTGGAATCCCTGCAAAATGGCGGACTAAAACCGCTATGCCACAGTACACTTCATGCGTTTGGTTGGAGTAGAAGAAAAATACACCCACAGAATTGGGTGTGCGCATTTACGGTTCACTTTCGACGCTGTTTGATCGGCTCGTCGGCTCCTATTGTTGCCGCGTTCCGACGTTCGCTATCTTATGAAATGACTTGCACCTTCCGGGATGTCAGTTGTTCCGCCATTATGCAGTGGTTCTGACTTACTAATAATCGGCACGTGACTTTCAAAAAGGGTTTATAGAGTGGTAGCTGTGGTGCCACGTAACAGCAGTGAAAGCTGAGTTAACCGCGGTTAAGGGTGCCCGTGTAACAGGGGTATAGGACATTTCCAGTGCCAAGTAGGACCCAAACTTCTTGGCCATTTGGGCATGCGACAGAGAGACACGTGAACACCCACAACACCGTCGGAAGATAAACAGCACAGAAAGGCGACGCGGCTACCACTGGCTACTACTACGACCTAGTAACGTTGATACCCCTTTTCGGAGACGCAGCGGGGGACGGCAGATGCATTGGGGCGCGTGTTAACCCTCGCTTCGCGGCGACAGTCTGCAGGAGGCTCATTAAAACGTGTGAACCCACTTTGCCCAGCCGCACACGCCGCTTCGCGGCGCCACGCCGGCGTCACAAGCCCCGCTGTCCCCCATTGCACCGCCAAAAAAGGAGTCCCGTTGACTGCGAGCTGCATGGGCGGGGGACGTCAAAGTAACAAAGCTACTATTTTGACGTTTTACAAAAGTGACGTCATAAATGTCAAAATATTTTTTTTTTTAGTCGGGGTGTGCGAATAGGGGTTCCAAGCGAATAGCGTAGCGTCATCCCTGACTTCTGCACTGTTGAATGAACCGACCGTCTCGGCTTCACTTGCACCGACTAGGTTATGAATGACGCAGCGCTATTCGGTTCGAACCACTATTCGTACAACCCTATCACCGGACTTCACGTTCTTAAAAGAGGCAAATCAAAAGCAAAGAATCGCCTCGTCTACATGGCGACCGAATGGCGCATGCGCATAGAATTCACCAGCCCCGTGGCACTCTGGGGCGATGGTAGTTACAGGAATTTATAAACAGCACTAAGGAAGCGCCTTCTTTTTTTTGCTTTGTAGTTGCTGACCTGGGAGCGGTGTGGTCGTTGTTTTGCTCCATCAACGGTTCATCACTTCAAAAGGAAATATGCGTGAAATCGTACATATACAGGTTGGCCAGTGCGGAAACCAGATCGGCGCAAAGGTATGAAAGCTGCGTTTGTCATTTTTATTCATATTGCAAGCCCTTTCGCTGGTGCTCTGGTTTCCAGCTCTGGCAGTTGTTAGGCCTAATCAACTGTGGAGTTGCTAGTTGCTCCGTTTTTAAAATACGGAGCTCCACAAGTGTTTCGGGATGCGGGCCGCGTATTATTTCCTCCACATTTGTAGCGCTTATGTGGCGTAATTCAACGTTTTGCTCAACTAGGCGTGTCCAATACCAACTTTACCTGTACAGGGCGTCTCCATTAATCACCTCATTCGTTCCAATAACACATTTGGTCCGACGATCATTCTACGTGTGGGTTCCTTTGGTTATCCGCTTCCGCCGCCTTGAACCAAATCGTTTTTATTTTTTTTTTATTTTACTTTTTTTCTTCCCTGCCCTGTCGGGATGTGTGATACGTAAGCTTACTCTTTGCCTGGTCATTGTTGGACATTTTTCTTTCTTTTATCACGCCCACGTAGCCGGCCCGCCTCGCTCGCCACTATCGCGTTCCATCGGCGCGCCATTTTAGGCAGTCTCGTCGCCTCTGAAAACGGCTACCGTTTATCAAGCGACTTCTTTTTGTTTCTGGGCGCCGAAAAGCCAGGTTTTAGGGAACTGCCTCTTTGGGCCTAAAATGTTCACTGCCTTTTCTCGCTTCTTGTTGGGACCAGCGTTCACTCGTGCCCGGAATAACCTCGAACCTTGAACCCGGCGCAGCCGTTTTAAAATTTCAGGGAGTTCGTTAGCTCTGGTATTTTTTTTCTTTATCCTGCAGTTCTGGGATGTGATCTCCGATGAGCACGGCATCGATCCAACCGGCAGCTATCACGGCGATTCGAACCTCCAGTTGGAGAGAATCAACGTGTACTACAACGAGGCCTTCGGTACTACATTGTCTCCTCACTTTGGGCGTTTAAAAATAAAGTATATTAAATTGGTGATTCACGTAAAGAACCTGGTGCGTTGTATCAGTGGTGACAGTAGTTAACAGAAGGCAGGTGTGCATGCGAGCAGGTTCAATACTGACATGGTAACCCAGGAGCGGGGAAAAAAGGGGACGGTCAACACAAAGCTCCAAAAAGCTTTGCTTTGTTCGTTCAGTTTATTACCCCCCATCCTGGGGTACCATTACTGTAATTTTTATTTGGGTCCTGTGAGATCAAGTGAAGGACTGTTAGGTAACTCGTATTTTTCTAATCTCTGAAATTTAGTGCCTTCATCTCTAGGTGCGTTTCTCTATGTTTCAATTCTCACGTTACATCTCTCATCAATTACGTCAAATCATTGGTAGTGTGTTGTAAGTTTGCTGCGACATTTCAATTGGTTCTCATGCACCCGCCATTTAAGTGTGCGAGCCTGCAATCAAATGTGGCTCCTTCCTTACCTCGAAGGTGGCAGGTATGTGCCGCGTGCTATACTGGTCGACCTTGAGCCGGGAACCATGGACACCGTGCGGTCTGGACCCTTTGGCCAGCTTTTCAGGCCAGACAACTTTGTGTTTGGTGAGCACCTTCCACTTTCTGGTAGGAGGGCGAGGCACGTGCTATCCGCAGGGTTCGCACAGGACCTTAAAGGGGCCCTGCAATGTCTTTTTTACTGGTTTTTAATTTGCACCGAACCTGAGCGCACTGAACGTAGTACCTTAATGAAACTTTTCTTTTCTCACATTTCGCTTTATTTTAAAAGTTATAGGCAAATTAGAATTACAAAAACAAGCAAAAAATAACCTCCTTCATGACGTCGTAGGTGGCCGTGAACTAGAGGAAGGGTAGTGGGCTCATCGAGCGTTCACGGCTGCCGCACCTCCGTGTCGACGGCTCGAGAGGGCGCCACTAAAGCATGTTTTGGATAGGCTCTATGAAGCGGGCGGCCAGGGCGGCTCGCATTGCATTTGCTGCGTGATTAAAGACTAATTCGGCATAACACTTCATTGGCCACAAACGACAGCAAACACGGGGTAAAGATCAGTTCAGAACGGGAGCCACTTCGCGCTGCCATACCGCCAAATGGCCAAATCGCCAACCAAGCCCGCGCCGAAGGCCTTCGGAACGCTCGGAAGCGGTCGGATGCTCGAGCCGGTATACGATCGCAGCGCCGCCGCGTACACCCGGGATTTTTCTACGCTCGCCGTTCGTCAGGGCCTCATCCCACTAGCCCTTTCTAGTATGCGCCGTTTTTTCCGCCGATTGGTGGCGGGTACGTCGACAGGATAGAACATAAAACATAGCTTTATTTTTCATTTCAACAATACAAAAATACAGATAACGAGCGGGTATAAGCCTCAAGGATCATTTTCTTGTTTCCGTACTTTACAAACTGCATTTGTTTCTTTTCTGATCTAAAATACTAAACAAAAACTAGTTTCATACATAATTGAAACGGTTCGCGACACTTATATTTTGTATCTCGACTAAAAAAAAAGCTTTTAGCGGCTCTGACCAGTAGTAAGCCCAGGACCAAAGACGTCACATTTCGCGCGCTTTCGGCAACGTGGGTCGCCCTCGTGGGCGGAGGAGGTTTTCGCGTCGTCCGGTTAAAATATGACGCACTGATATTTAGTTACTCTCTCCATGCCCGCTGGCTTTCCCGAACCCCAAGAGACGTGGAAACCGCAAAAAAGGCAGACGCTTAAATATGATTGCAGGGCCCCTTTAAAAACCTATAAATTTGAAAACTGCATTTTCCTGACATTGAAATCTTTGGAATTTCTAGTAATGCTTGAAGACTCTTGAATTTTCCGATAATAGTCAGTTTTTTTCTTTTCAGTAATGATTTTTTTTTACAATAAAATAACTTTTTTTGTGTGTGTATGTTAACATAAATTTAAACAATGGTAGCAGTCCCGGTGTTTCTGGATCCGGTTTCGCCCGTCCGCCATCTTGCGATCTTGCCCTCGTTCGCGTTGTTCTGTTTACTGTACTCCGTTCCACAACTTGGCGAACTGCAGAGGCTGCGGCCCCCGCGACCAAATAAGAGCGTCGAAGCAGAGCACGTGACACTATTCTATGAATGGATGGTAATAGCTATAACATTTGTAACGGGCGGCAGCTTGCGCCACCTAGCCTAACATTTCGTCATCCTTTTTTTTTAAATTAGTATAATTTTTTTAACACAATCCTCCCCCCCCCCCTTTTTTAGTGTTCCCATTGGATATTTTTATCTGTATTTTCACCCCTACATCGTTTCCACCATTCTTCCGATCTCCTCTTAGTTACCGCAATTCTTTCCCTATCCATTCGTCCGTCCATGTCTGCAAATCCCAGTGCCCCCTCCGAATCCGCAGTCATCACCCCTCCTCAGTGTCCTTCTCGACATTCTCTCGCACTCCTCTCCCCACAGGAGTCTGTCTCTGGGCTACTCCCCGCAACAAGGAGCCCCCCCCCCCCCCCCCCCCCCCTCTTTCTCGAATAAAATGGAGGAATTGAGGGCCGAGTTTTCTCCTTTCTGGTTTCTCTTCGGCCTTTAAGCTGTCGGTGGCTACAGCTGTTTGAGTGCATGTTGCATAAAACCTGGATTGTTCGTTTCTGCATAGTTGTACCGGAGGTTGTGTGCCATCTCGTCGTTGTCTAACGAGGTGCTGGGTCTGTACAGGCCAGAGTGGTGCCGGCAGCAACTGGGCCAAGGGTCACTACACGGAGGGTGCGGAGCTGGTGGACTCGGTCCTGGACGTGGTGCGCAAGGAGGCAGAGGGCTGCGACTGCCTGCAGGGCTTTCAGATGACCCACTCCCTTGGTGGTGGCACCGGCTCGGGCATGGGCACCCTGCTCATCTCCAAGATCCGAGAGGAGTACCCGGACAGGATCATGAACACCTTCAGCGTGGTGCCTTCCCCCAAGGTCGGTTCACCCATCCCACTGTCCTTCTTTCTGGCACGTGTTTCGCGGTTGCTCCTGGATCCAATGTGTAGGGTGCAGCCGCATGAACTGGCCCAGTGGCATACAGGCTGGGGCTGCACGAAAGCAATGTACCCGGATATGTTCCTTTGAAACGCGGTTGGAAGGGACTGTCAGATTATGTATTGTCACCAGGCCGCAGTCGGTTCCATACCTTAGTATGCCAGTGCATACCATACCGTACACTAAAAAAAAAAAAAGAAAAAAAGGTGCAGCCTTACACCAGTTGTCACGTATAATTAGAGTCCCGCCGGTCAATTTTTGGTCAATTTGGATTTATCCGATAAACTCCGAATTTTAACGTGCCAATGCGCCCCCCTCCCCCCCCCCCCCCCCCAACCAAATAAAAAAAAAAAAAAAGAAAAACGAAATAAAGACGGTATTTTACAATTAAGTTTCATCAGCGCACAGGGTCAATGCTCCCGGGAAAATGCCACCACAATTTTCTTCCAGGTCTCGGTTCATTGACGAAAGGGGTCTTACCGCTTTTCTCGTCAAGGTTCAGGAAGATATGTCATTGTACTTTCGGGTTACGAATAAAGCCTCTGTATTGGTTTCCAGTTTGGGCCCCATTATGTGTTTTAAAAGGAAGGAGAGGTTAGGTTGTGTTTTTGTAACAGTTAAAGCTATGAACCATAGAGAATGCATAAAATTGGAAGAGGGGCAGTTGAAACTTTCCTATCCACACCACCTCGCGCGTCCGCGGGGTAGCATGGAATAGGATGACATGAATACGTGCTTTACAGTAATTACCTCCAGGAGTTTAAGGTATCAACGTTTATTGAAGCCACACGTGTGCAACGTTTGCCGTGGGACAAAGTAGTATTGCCAATGGCAATGGCACGAACACCAAATCCAGCTGAAGAAATATTAATTGATGTAAACGCGTTGTATTTTTCTATATCTAGCGTACGTTTACACCCGGATATTATTTATTTATTTTTCATGGGAAACGCTGCGAAATTAAGCTCCGAATTTCGGAAAATTTGGAAGCACACAAAAATATACTCCGAAAAACACCCTCCGAATTTGGCGAAAAATAAACTCTGAAAACACGGAATCCTACATATAATACACGCCAAAATTTCAGTTTGACGTGCAGCGCACTGACGTCGAACTGACGGCCCCAACTTTTACGAGGGGCTGGATAACGGTGCGATATAACGTATTAAATAGCTCAAGTATATATGTGAGAAGGGATGTAAGAATATACCCATTTTTGTTAGGGTGTGGCTTACTCCTTTCAGCTAGCATTAAACTGGGTCGGCTTGTATTGCCACTGCCTGTGCCACTTTATGGATAAGTTTCTGGTTTCTCATTGGGTTATGTCTTTCCAGGTTTCGGACACCGTGGTGGAGCCTTACAATGCCACCCTGTCCTTGCACCAGTTAGTGGAGAACACGGACGAGACCTTCTGCATCGACAACGAGGCCCTCCACGACATCTGCCTCCGCACCCTGAGGCTCCCCACACCGACGTACGGCGACCTCAACCACCTGGTCTCTGCCACCATGTCTGGTGTGACCACCTGCCTTAGGTTGGTCTTCTCCCTTCCGGAGTCAGTGACTGAAACCTCGCAATCAATTTGGTCTTTAGCAGATATGCTTTTTCGTTTTTCTACTTCTAGGTTTCTTGTAACTCCCGTCATTCCCCTGTGTAGTATTAATTTGGGTGTCCCTATTTTGTTCGCATTTTTTTGTTACTGCTAAGTCTTCCTTAACCTTTTTCGTCCATGGACTGCACACGCTTATTTCTCAAGTCCAAGCGAGCTCGGGGCTTTCATAGTCCATGTCCAGTACTTAATCCTCGTGCAGTGCAAGCATCATTCAAGGTAACATGCTTGTGATGGTAGCGTTGGCTTCGTTCGATCATGAAATTATACTACTAATGCCAAAGTCCTCGGTTCTTAAAATTGTTGCACCACTTGTCTTTCCTGATGGCCACTTTGCTTTTCCCAGGTTCCCCGGCCAGCTGAACGCCGACCTGCGCAAACTGGCGGTGAACATGGTACCCTTCCCGCGGCTGCACTTCTTTATGCCCGGCTTCGCCCCCCTGACGTCGCGTGGCAGCCAGCAGTACCAGGCCCTGTCCGTGCCCGAGCTGACCCAGCAGATGTTCGACGCCAAGAACATGATGGCCGCCTGCGACCCCCGTCACGGCCGCTACCTCACGGTGGCCGCCATCTTCCGTGGGCGCATGAGCATGCGGGAGGTGGACGAGCAGATGCTCAACGTGCAGAACAAGAACTCTAGCTACTTCGTGGAGTGGATCCCGAACAACATCAAGACCGCCGTCTGCGACATTCCGCCCCGTGGTCTCAAGATGTCCGGTACCTTCATCGGTAACAGCACCGCCATCCAGGAGCTGTTCAAGAGAATCTCCGAGCAGTTCACTGGTGCGTGTCGGTTTTCTGAACTATATGAACCGGATGAGCTGTGCTTCTGAGTAACGACACTTCTACAGTCTTTAAATTTACTGTTGCCAGTTTCGTGCAGCGTAATTGCCCTTATGACTCTAGGCTGTTACGATCTGCCTCCTAATGGCCTGCGCACCTTTCCTTGCAGCCATGTTTCGCCGCAAAGCTTTCCTCCACTGGTACACCGGAGAGGGTATGGATGAGATGGAGTTCACGGAGGCAGAGTCCAACATGAATGACCTGGTGTCAGAATACCAGCAGTACCAAGAGGCCACGGCCGACGACGATGGTGAATTCGACGACGATGAAGATGCCCAGGCCGAGGCATAAACTGTTTGCTTTCTTTAAAAAAAATGTCCCTCTTTTTTTTTTCTTTTTGTACAAATAAAAAACGTTGTTCGCGAGAATGTTCTTGTGTTGTCCTCAACGTCTGGCACCCTTTTGAAGTTGCTGCTCTTTCGCAGTGTGCATGGGGAGTATTGATTTAGGGCCTAGACCAGGGGTGGCCAGGCTGGCCCGGCCTAAGAGCCGCAAACAAAACCACGAAACTTCGAAGAGCCGCAAGAAAAGAAAAAAAAAAAAGGGAAAAAGGGCAATTTGTTTTCTTTTTTTTTTTTTAGATTGGTAAACGAAATTAGAGCTACTTTCGGTCTATTCGAGTCAAAAACAGTCCAACTGTACGTAAGGTAGTAATAGCACAATACTACCAAACCACAACCTGTCTTTCGGTTTAAAACGCTTTCTATTTCTCTTTTTGAGGAAGTGCTCGTGTGACTGGGAGGAGTTGGGGGGGGGGGGGGGGGGTAGGGGAGGGAACCGCGAGCCGCACTTTAACACGCGAAGAGCCGCATGCGGCTCGGGAGTCGCAGGTTGGCCACCCCTGGTCTAGACTTTGGGAACAGCTACTGGCACTGTGATGTACTTGGCAGGTAAATGGCAAGTTATGACAATCCAGGGGAATTGGGGGTCCCTGCTGTCAAAGAAAGATTATTGCGTGAGTTCTCTTTCAGTCACTTCGAATCTTAAAACAATTTTGCAGGGCACCATTCCTCTTGCTTAACGGGAGAGACATATGCCTCGCCCAATGCTTTATAAAAAACGCTCACTTCTGCTGTCTGGCTCGGATTCCGTCTTTGTGTTTTCGTAGTGAGAACAGCGCTTCTTAATTTTATGTTTTGTGGGCGTATTCTAAACTCATCACCCGTGGCGATATTTTGTAAAGTTCGGATTGATTCTGTTCTTTTCGTGTTTGAGAATAATGTTAAAGCAAATTATAATCTGAATACTCCAAAAACCCATTAAAGGGACCGCAATTCATTATTTCACATGACAATTATCCGAGCAAGAACACAAGTATGAGCAATATCAGACTTGATTTTTTCAACACATACAATATTTCATGTTCCGTCCAAGGTGTATGAAACGACCTGTCTATAAAAAAACACTGAACTCTCCAAATTATCTTGAAGTGCCTGGATAGAACACGTACGTCACCAAATATTTTCGTGAACTTCTTTAGTTCAATAATTACGTTGTGAGACACATCTTGAGTTATGAAATAATCAGAAATGAACACCTATACCGAGAATTTAATTCCAAAATAGAGGTTAGTTTCGGTTTCGTAACAGAATTAAACGTCCCTTCTGGCGTAAGTTTTACGCTAAACGCCGTTTTTGTTTTTAGGATAAGGAGGTGGCCTGTGCTCATAACACCCTAGCTTCCTCGTATAACACTCAAAAAAATGCCTGCGCCTTTACTTACCCGCAAAACACTCAGAGAGCCAATCTCTGCGATCTACGAAATCAGCACAGCGAATGATGAGGCGGAACATCTGTTTAGACCTAATTACGAAGTCTGCGCTGTGGCATTACGCAATGCAAAACGTCATGCTTGCATTGCGTGATGCCACAGCGCAGACTTAATTTGAGGTCTAAACAGATGTTCCGCCTCTTCATTCGCTGAGCTGATTTCGTAGATCGCAGAGATTGGCTCTTCGAGTGTTTGGCGGGTAAGTGGAGGCACAGGCATTTCTTAGAGTGAAGCATGAATAATTTGTGTCGCTCAGTGGAGTCAACTCAGTAGGCCTAAAGCCCCTTTATTCACCGCATTCGGTGGGAGTTGGTACCACGAGGGCGCCACAGTATTTGGTGCCCCCGTAGACTTCCGGTAGTGTATTTATTTCTTCTTCAGTAACACACAGCGATTGGAAAAGAAGATTTTCCTTCGGAGAGGTACCTGTAATAGGTTTGTAAGAACCTGCGCGCTTTGTAGAACGTAGTACAAATAACAAAAGGATGTGTGACAAGAGGAAAAAAAGAGGAAAACCGGAAGCGCGCAGGGGTCCGCCGATAGTGGGCGGCAGCGAGCTTGTTTGCAAACAAACATCGGTGAATACGGAAGAGTAGCGACATCCTTTGAAGAATGCCGCCTGCTATCTTGGGCCGATCGAGGCGGCGCTACAGTTGACGCGCGGGGTGTAAAAAAGCAAAACATAAAAATAGAAGGTGTGCGCGTCAGAGGAGGAAGAAGGAATGTGTCGGAGTGCAGTGCATGCTATGAGCTCATGCCGCCAATCAAATAACGCCGACTGTGCAACGTCACAGCTTTCATCGTCTTTCTTTGAGCACATCCTTCGATTCTGGTAGACCGTGACAGTGCGCTTTTAGCCTGTGCGTATGTATTTGCATGTCTTTCAGCCTTGGACTGCGCTCTGGCTCAAGTATAGGAAGGCCGTCTGTTATCTCGGGCCGATCCAGGCGGCGCTACAGTCGACGCGCGGGTGTAAACAAAAGCAAAACATAAAGATAAAAGGTGTGCGCGTCAGAGGAGGAGGGAGAAGATGTCGCTACCTTTCTTATTTAGGGCATTAAGTAGACAGGCTCAGCAACTGGTATACCGGCAATACCGGTACGCATCTCCGACCCTCACTATAACCACCATTTTGGAAAACGAGTGGCGCCACTAATGGTGAATTGGAGTCGCGAATACATAGCTTGCCCGTAACGTCGTTCCCGGCCATGCCGGTATTCTACGTGCCGTGAGCGTTCGGTTCACCGTGCTAGTTTCACACTTCAGAAGTAGTAGCTCTAGGGAACAGGTAATAAGTAAAAATAGCCTTCAGTACCCAATGGCGACACCTGCAGTCTTTGTAATAAGGTGTTCACTGGCTGACAGACTTAGAAAGTAATCCGTTACAAGTAACGGATTACTTGTAATCCGCTACTTTTTCAAGTAATTTTGTAATTGCCACGTTACGTTTTTTCGGAAATAATTTGTAATGTAATTTAGTTACAAAATATTGGCAACGGATTATTTTAATTACTCATTACTTTTTAAAAGTATACGCATCATACAGTAACTGGAGCAAAACGAGCAGAACATTCAGCAGCATAAAGAGAGCAAGTTCAACAAAATAAAAAAACATCAGGAAGAGGAGAATAGCCGAAAAGTAAACACAATTTTTTGCATGACCGGTCACTAGAACCACTAGAAAAACGGGTAAGGCATGTACAAATATACGAAGACAAAGATCATATGCGATACCTATTTTGGTTTACTTGTCTGAGCATGGTGGTCGAGTCCTTTCCTCACTTTACAGTCAACTGTCAACATAAAGGGGGAGGGGGGGTTAGGCCATCTAAGGAGTGCTGACAGAGAGAGAGAGAGAAAGATCGTGTAAAAGTGGTGCGATCCTCTATTGTTTTGTGAGACCGATGGCCACCGCTTCTCTCGCTCTCTATGCCCTTCCCTCCTCTGGCCGCAATGAATATTGGTATGAAAGTGAGAATCGATGAACGATCGATAACCCGTAACCGCCACATTTTTTCTGACTGGTCCAGTTTTCGGTCATGGAGTTTCCGTCGTCTCCATGGCCATCTCTTATTGAGATGTTCAAAATTGAGGGCATT
Organism: Ixodes persulcatus; assembly: GCA_013358835.2. Taxonomy (NCBI): domain Eukaryota; kingdom Metazoa; phylum Arthropoda; class Arachnida; order Ixodida; family Ixodidae; genus Ixodes; species Ixodes persulcatus. Next base: position 1,327,888 of record JABSTQ010009550.1, on the reverse strand, counting down.
AAGGAGCACGGAAACCTAAGGTTTCAGTACATACTTTGCTTGCCAAAAAAAATTAAAAAAACACACACATTGTCATCAGCAAAAACAATAAACTGTAATCTACGAACACACATCAAGGTAAGCTGGGACACCTGCATTCTGCATTGGCTATACATTGTAACGTTGTAACCAAGTTTTTCTTTTCTTATGAATAACAGGCGAAACACCAGAGTCAAAAGGGAGCTTTCGTAAATCACTTCTTTGGCTCCGAATCTCGTAGCGGAGGTAGTCGCTGCTACTGAGCATGCGCACCGCTAGCTTTGTCTGCACAATTCCAGGGATCATTTCCGGAGGCCGTAAGCTGGCGGGATGGCGGGTGTGGTAGCAGCTTTCGGTGCCTTGTCAGCTTACAGGTAAACGGAGTGCACCTACACTCTTTCTCCAAAATACAATATTTTATTTTTACAAGGACTACCACAATACGGGCGTATGAGAAATAAAAAGTAGTGTTGCAGAACATTTTTGAAAAATATAAAAATTGTTTCTATTGTTTTTTGGATAAGTGGACGGAAAAAGTAACGTGAAGGTAATTTGTAACGTAACGAGTAAAGTAATCCGTTACTTTTCAGCGAAAGTAGTTTGTAACGGTAATCCATTACTTTTGAGGCTAGGTAATTTGCAATTGTAATCCATTACATTTTTCAAGTTACGAACACAAGTCTGGGATTTGTTCACGTAATTTGAAAGATGCAAATTTTATGATGATAGGTCTGCACTTTTCGTAGCAGAATCTTCCAAGCTGTGATTGGGTACAGTCTAGAAGTTTTTGCGCGATTGGGTGGTCTTCTAATACCATATTAAATCGCCTGCCAAAAAAAAAAATTGTTTTTTTGGTGGAGGGGGAGGCGGTGTCAACGTCCCTTTAATCGACATTTTGTCTCTGCGAAACGTAGGTAAAAATACGTTTCAGCAGAAAAAGATCCAGTGTCGTAGTAAAGATCTTGTGTTTTTGATTTTTTGTCCTTTATTTAGGGGAGAGGTAAGTGAAAGCGAGAGATAAATGAAGGAAGAGTGGCAGGCTACAAACTGAATGAAAGAAAGCTTTAAGCAGAAATGAATCTACGAGTTTTCAAATGTGGAGTAATGAAGAATAGTCCAGGGCGTTCACGCATAAAGGGAAGGAAAATCATTTTCTTTCAAATGCTTTCGGATTGAAGTTGCGATGCGCAAATTTAAGCAGATTTTTTTTTTTTTTCATAATTGCGTGCGTAGGAGTTATTTTCCACACTTCAGTTGCAGAGGTTCAAGCAACATGTAAACAATATCCGATTAGAGATGGGGCGTTTTAAAAACTAAGTTCACGAAAACCAGCCTCGCTCGCCCTGCAGTCGAGGTGTGAGTCGAAAAGCTTAGTGAAGCTTCTGCAGTGTGTACTTTGAGCGAGGCTAGAAATCTATTTTTTAAGAGTCGTCTGCAAATGCATCAACCGGCTATATAGTTTTTATGTTCTGTGAATTTAAAAGAATATCAAATACACCTCGGTGTAATAAATGGAAACACACCTCAAGGGTTACAGAATAAATCGTAAACGCGCGGTTTTACTTTATCTTTTTCTTTTTACAAACGATAGCGAATGTTAAACGGAAGCGGCTGTTGCTGTGCTGGTGTGTCAACTGGAGCATGGGGCGAAGTTGACCGCACTTGGCATCTGGCAGTTCTTCCGTTCAAAGCGTCAAAGTCACAGAGTGTGCGTGGTGGGGAAGCGAAGGTTGCTTTGCAGGGTAGAGTAAACCCAGGCAGCACACAATATTGGGGCGATATTCGCCTCGGGTCGGGAAAGTCGTGCGAGTATTTTGCGTTTGCCTCTCTTAAGAGAGGCAAACGCAAAAAGAAAGTAGTGGAGGGATGGCAGGAAGCAGGAAGAAGAGTGGTAACAAAGAAAAATAATCAACTTTGTTTCCAGAAGGAAACGAGCTTTAGCTAAACTAACTTTGTTTCAAGAAGAGAGATACACAGGGAGTATCTCCTTCAGTGAGTTCTGCTAGTGAATGCTTCCTTGTTAGTTGCTGATGTGAGTCTGCTTTGCGGAGTAAGATATTAGCGAATGTTATAATAGTGGGCCTCAACGCTTTAGGTCCCCCGAGCAACTTGGGACATCGCACTGCGCAAGGGCAGAAGACCTGCGCATGCGCAGTGCGAAGCCCTGAGCTGTTTGGGACGCCCAAAGCGTTTGGGCCCCCTATTCTAAAATTTTATATTGCCTTGCTGCTCTGTAGATCGCAGACGTCCGCAAAATGTAGTTTTCGTCTTGGGCACGCGGCAGGTTCTAACGTCCGCTGAAGTCTTTTTACCAACATTATTTATTCATCTGGAGATTGCACACTGCGTGTTCTAGGAAAGAAGGTCCGCTCCAGATGTTTGAATCCTTTACGAATGAATGGTCGCGATGAGGCGAAAGAGGCAGTTGTGCACTTCACTCATGCTGAGAATGGGGTGAAAATGGTTGATAAACCAAAATATCAAGCTGGGCCATTTCCAGTTCTTTGCCCTTTCCACTTTTGAAATGTTCGGGCACCGACTGAAAACGAGTGGGAGCTGTAGTCATCAGTATGAAGATCCCATTTGGCGAACTTTCTCGAGAGCGCGATATCTGCAGATATATAGGTCCAGAAAAACAAATACGTTTATTCCATATTCCCTCATTCCAGGGTGAAGTGGGAGACTTTGAATTCTTACTAATTTCTTTATTTCTTGTTGTTTTCGATGCTGACCACAGTAATTTAGATGTATTGTGATATCCTCATTGGCTCTTTTTAATTCAAATTTAGGCAACGTAAAAATCGCATCTGTAGGCTACCTAAATTACATCGGAGGAAATCGCACACTGAGTTGTAGACCGGAAACACATGTAGCTTTTGTTTTTTAACTTATCTTCTACCTTCGTCATTCGATCATGTCAAATCCCTGTCTATGAGGTCTTCGCAATCTCTTTGGCAAAATCTGACGGCTATTTAGCCCATATTCGTCTGGTAGAGCGACTTGCGTTGTTAATTATCAATAAGGGTAATAATTACCCTTATTGATAATTAACAACGAAATGTGGCAATAATTACCACATTCCGCGTGAGGGAATTTGTACCTTTCCTGACCCCTGGTGGATTTCCCAGTGAAGGGACACCGACCCCGTCTAAGAGCAACTATAGCGACATCCTCCGAGACTCTCTCCTTCTTTCGACTGAACACAACCGCCCATCGCCTCACACGGTAAATCCGAAAACAAAGGCCGCTTTTAAGAGGAAGCTTTACGAGGTGCACAGAAATAGACAGGAGAGGGTATACGACAGCACGCACCGCGGCCGCGAGCTATCCGCGCCCCATGGATTGGACAATCTATAATTGGTTAGACACTGAATAATTCGGCCGTTCTGCACGTCGCGTCGGAGCTCCTCGGGGAACTTTGATGAGTTCCAGACTACGGCACTAAAAGGCCTCCGTCGAGGAGAAGAGGGAAGCCCCTATGCGCATCTTGTGTCCCGGGAGCGCAGAGGCAAAAAAAAAAAAAAACAAGAAAAAAAAAAGAACAAAATAAAGAAAGAAAAAAAAACAAGAAGAAGCTGTGTTTACTCTCGCGCACGATGAGTGGTACTGACCAGAAGCCATGTCTACAGTTTACATAACTTGCTCCCTTATTACGGCGACGACCATAGCCTCGACGACATTTCTTTCTTTTGCTCTGGCTCCCGAGAGCCTGTTCCACGTGGAGCCCGGCAGCACGGCCGCGCTGGCACACCGACCTCCCATGTCGACAGCCATGTGTCTTCTTCAGCGAGATCGAGCATCCTTCCGAGGAAAAAGCAGAAGGACCGGGCTCCGGAGGACCGTGATATATCGCGGCTCTTGCGGACTGCGAGCAATCACCCGCGGATCGTTAATTACGAGCGCGCTTCTCAAAAACAAAGAGAGAGACAGCGCGCTTTTCAACGGAAGCTTAAAAGCCGGCAAAGACGCGAGCCGACGGAGCGGGCTCCTGCGGGCGGCGTGTTTTGTGTTGGCCTGAAATAATCGTGACGCAGACACAAGCCACGTCCCGCGGATCAGCTGGCTTTGGAGCGGCCTGAAGCGGCCTAATTGACCCGCGGTGGACGTGAACCTTGGACGAGTGACAGCGCGATTTCTTTTTTTTTTTTTTTTTATCCTGTCGGTTTGGTGGAAGTTATGTTGTGATGCCAACTATTTTGTTCCAAGTTCTGGGGCTGTGATGATCATGGCGCGACGGAAAGCCATCATTTTTCAAAAAGCCCACGAATATACTTACCAATCATATTCAATAGGGAATATCCGCAACTATTCTCGAAACACAATAAAATGCAGTAGGCTAATTGGTAGTAAGACAAGGAACAAGAACGAATTGGGGCACTTGTTCTAGCTATTTTCTTATTCAACTAGCAAATTATCTATCATTCAGTGAACGCACTCTTAAAGGTATATTGTCAAATGATGGTGGGATTTTCAACTGGGTGGTTGGTAACATAATAAAAATACTGACGTTTTTTTTTTCTTCAGTGTCTGAAAAAGTGTTTTTAGTATAGAATATCGCAACGCATTTGCATGGTGCATGTGTTGCTTTTCATAGTTAGATAACCACATTAGAGGGGACAATAGTAAAATCTTGACACCATCACGTATTATGCTTGGAATTGCTAATCGCCAAAACTTAGAGAAAAGACACATTTCGCCGGCTCCAAGCAGTATACACAATAACCTACACGAACACACAAATGCAGCTGCTGAATGCGGGGACTAAAGGTATATTCACATGGCAGACAAAACTCGAGAATGTGATACAAGAACCAGAAAAGTATTTGTATCGCATTGTTTTCACTTTACGACGCTCGCATTTATGGAGGTTCGCGGCTCCGCGAGCCAGCTCGTTACATTTCTATACCCTGTTTCACGTTAACATGAACTATAGTATAAAAGCAAGCTTGTAGCTTTTCTGGCTACACGTTTCAGAAGAAATTTCGAATGCAAGAAGCGCAAGTTCCGAGCCTATATGTTGAGAGTTTGAGCGGTGCAGGTTTCGTCACTCTCATGACCTGCGAGTGTTATCAATGGAAATGATAAATTCGACGACAACACCGCGCGGTTTTTAAGGTTAAGTACTTGCTATGCCTAGGAGGTTCTACCAACAAAAAAACAAACAAAAAATTAGAGGTAACGCGCGACATAAGAAACGCACTTCGAAGCCAGGTCGATGGAAAAACAAAATATCTATGTAATTTCGTGTTTCATATAACAAGTCTTTCACTCGCAATATCCCAAAATGTGATAATCTCTAGACATTAAAGTTGTTCCTTATAACGCATCAAGTGCTCAATAATAAAAAAGAAAACAGAAATTGCAGAACTATTTATTTCTATAGGTAGGTTCACTTCTGGTAAGAAACGACTCGTTTCTTCTGCAAAATCATGTCAATAAAAACTCTCTTTATTAAAGGGGATATGTAAATTTAATACCACATATGAAATACTTTAAGGGCATGGCAATGTTTTGGACGCATTCTTTGAGTTCGTTCGTACGTTTCCCTTGGGCTCCCAGATTAGAGCAAGCGGCATGTTGGTGGCTTGTACGTGCCTTGCACTGACGTCACGTCACCCATTTCGCACCCCAACTGAAGAGAGAGATTCGAAAGCTGCTTTTGAACAATTTTTGAGTGACGGGTTAAACCTCTATAACCTCTAAGAGGGAGAATGGCGATATCTGGGCAAGTCTGGGACACACAAAGGAGAGTCCTGGTGAGAAGAGAGTTCGTCCTTCCCCTCTTTGCCTGTGGTTACCGGAGAGCTGACGATATGACGTCAGGTGCGAGGCATATATAGGGAGCGAGGACCACAATCTACAGGTTCTCTTCTCATTACGTCGCATGGCAGCTGATGCATATTTCAAAAGGTGACTAAACTTACATATTTCAGACAGCATTACAGAGTGAGCTATTGTAACTTGTCATATAACTTGTTAGTATGGTCTTATTGAAATGTTTGGTACGTCTTCGGGCGCTGGCAGCCGTCTTGAGTGGCCTGTACTCGGTACTTGCACACAAGCTGACGATTGTGGTGGACGACTGGTACCGATATTCTCAGTTTTTTTTTTTTTCTATCATGGATGCCGTAGTTTTATTTTTCCAATGTGTAATTTAATATTCGACGTTCGTTTTGAAACTTCTTGCGTGCATGATTATATGAGGCAGAACTCTATAAATACCGTATTACATATTCCTACTCAAAAATCATGTCTATCAAGTAAAATGTAAACCGACAAACCACCCCTGTCGAGCATCAAAACTTCTTTTTTTTTTTTTTTTTGTTACCGAGACATAAAAAGTTAATGGGGCTGTGTTTCGGCGCTGGGAAATATCGATTTTTAGTTATTCTCATAAAATATTTCAATAAATGTTGGAGGGACGAGACGCTGGGCTGATTGGCCCCTACCTTCATCTGAACGAATTTTTTCCTTTAATTTTTGGCAAAAAAAACAAAAGTCTCCATGGTTAAGAGCGCGCTGGCATTGCTTTAGGAAGCTTTAAATGTTTTTTAATGTTAGCTCTTACATCAGATTACTACAATTGCCGCAAGAAACGTTGTTTATTGCGAATGAAATCGTAAAAAATATTTATAACGAGCGCAGTAAAAAATCTCGTTTACGTTATTAAAATGGTCAATTAAAAATTGGAAACTAAACGACTCCCCCATAGGCCTGTTGCTCTCAAGTTTGGGCAGCACATCTGGCAAGCAAAATCTAATATTTTTAGTTGCGCTTCCGTTGTGCGCCGTTACGCTCTCTCACATTGCTCGCGGACACCAATGTGGCAGAATTTCATTGGTTGATAAAAAATTAAAAAAAGAATAAAATAACAGCAAGAAAGGCATTTCTATCGTTTTGATAAGACACGAAAAGAGCGATCTTCCCTCTTCTGTTGTTCATGTAAACTTGTCTTTTTCTTTCATACGCTCTGTTACCACCTGTGCAGAGATTGTGACGCACGCTTGTAAACGACAATCAAACACTGCAGCCCCACCTAATGCTCAATACATACAAGCGTTACATGATCGAGTTTTAAGGACGCGTTCGCGCCCCCTGGCCGAGAGATAGGGTCGATGAAGAGTGAGTTGGCCCATAGAGTTATCATTATGTACTCTAGAGGTTCAACTGGCGCTAGTGTTTATGCGACTTCCGAGACGCAAATTGGAGAAGACAGCAACCAGCCTACGTTTGCGGCGCTCCCGTGCATTCCTATGAGAAAACGCGCGTGCATTTGTTTTTTTTTTTGTTTTTTTTGCCGGAAAGTTACACGGATCACTTTTGTTATTTTGGTTGGACCGAATAGTAGGTACATTTAATATGATTGTAAAAGTGTAATTGCTTTAGTTACAGTATTTTTCTTCAACCATGAACGATGTTAAGCTTCGCTATATTTAAGGCCCAAACCTCTGTTCCGCAGCCGGTGTGTAAAAACGAGCGACGATTCTCAGCAAACTAACAATCGAAAGGGATGTAGAAAGTGTTCAAGGTTCGTCAGCATTCCGGTGGCGAACCTTGAAAGAGATATTGGTAATATGCCCGTTCTGTCACTATATGAATTTGACCTCGCCGTGCATCTTTACGAGTGGTTAAAGACATTCAAAACATAAAGTATAAAGGAGGTGGGTAATGAAAGGTATTCCTTCTTATTATTACCTATGCAGGGCAGCTTTTATCGGGCACTTTTTTCTAGCGTCTCCCTGTTTTCAAAGATTCCGAGCGTGTGGGTGATGTTTTGAATGCAGAACAAGCATCTTTGCACATATTCATGACCAGAAAGGATAAAGCACTACTTATTTACTGCAAATCAGACTACATTACGTGCCCTTTAACTTATTTTGATCGTCTACATGCACAGGAAGTTACTGATCCAGTGTTACTGCGTAGTTCTTGCAGTCTCTTGATTTTCCAGATGTCGTTCATTCGTTTGGCGCATATATTCCCATGCTGAAAACCGCCGACGCCGTGTTTGCTCCAACAGTGTCCGACAGTGCACATAAATACATGAATGAAACTTTTAGTACTGTGGTTAGTGCCATGAATTTGAACGAAAAACGCCATAACTGACCAATTGTTTCATCTGCGTAACTGAGAAATGTCTCAAGCCACCTAGTACGCACAAATTATTCGGGATATTTGCTCTTATAATGACGCGCAGGGAGAAAATGCACTCACTTTTTCTTATAGAAATGCATTACCGGAAGTAAATTTTCGACTCGTTGCTGTCTGCTTTAACAATGACGGGTACCATCGACTCCAACCTCGGTCCTCTTACTGATAGCGAGGTTATCGCTAGCATTCTAGGTACTGTTAAGCGAATTGAGGTTTCTCAAAGCGACATGCCGACTAAGGCAATGTCATTTGGAAACGAAAAAGTACACAAAAAAACAAAACACGAATGCTTCGGAGGATCAACTGTTTGCAAGAGTAAATCCTATCGAGGCAGAACTAGTGGAAGCAAAAGCCTTGTCTAGCTCTTCACCGCTAAACAGCATGTCTGTTGAGCTGGCCAAAGTACTTAAACAATGTGACGACCATCAAAATCGACTTTGATGATGTATTTTGTTATTCTTTGGCTGCCCCGGCTCTGTGCCTGAAATCTGGAACCAATCAGAAGAAAAAGTGGTAGCTTTCTGCTCCGAAACGTTGGGGATCCAGTTGAACCTTGCCAATCATAAGCGGTCACACCGTTTAGGTCAATTTCAGGTGGACAAGAATAGGCCTATAATTGTCAAATTTGCTCCTTTTAAGGATAAGGATAATATATTGGCCTTTGGGTTTATGTTGAAGGGAAGTGTTTTTGCTGTCCGTGAAGATTTTTCCTCTGTAGTACGACAGGCGAGAGCCAGGCTGTTCGAGTACGGAAAAGCCTGAAAGTTCCCTTTAAGCTGCACTTCAATTAATTTTATGTTGGCAATAAGCTCTATTCATTTGACCAAGAATCCCAGTTTGTTGTTGAGCGAAGTGCGTAGCAGACAATAAAATATATAATGAAAAATACCATTATAGTGCTCGTCATGTTGAACCGCGTGATAAAAACCAGCTTTATTCTGTCCTTTTTACTAGCACTCCGACGTCATACCCAAGCGCGATTATCTTTGTGCTCTTGTGGAAGGCAGTGGATCCGATATTGTTATATTAACAGAAACATGGCTTAGTCTCAGTATCGATGATAAGGAAATATTCCCCCATAATAACGACTGGCATGCTTTTCGGTATTCCAGGGGTATTCGCAGAGGGTGTGGCATGCTTATCACAATAAAAGTTGTATTTCGCCTCTTGATATAGCGCTTGTAGATAGAAGCATTGAATTTTCCGCTGTATGTATTTGCACACCGTCTGATAAGGTTATCGTAACTGTGTGTTACAGACCTTCCGACTGTGATTCGTCGTTCACTATAGACCCCTTTCGAAATACTGCCCTCTTTTGGCAGCTGTGGAATCCCTGCACAATGGCGGACTGAAGCCGCAACGTCACGGCACACTTTATGCGTTTGGTTGGAGCAGAAGAAAAAAGAAACCCACAGAACAAGGTGATTAGCGCAGTGACGTTGCACTTTCGACGTTGTTTGATTGGGTGGTTCGGATATTAGCGTTGGCCGCGCTCTGACGTTCGCTATCATATGGAATGACTTGCACGTTTCACGACGTCAGTTGTTCCGCCATTGTGCAGTGGTTCTGACCTTCTAATAATCGCCACGTGAATTTCGAAAGGGGTCTATACATCGTTTTTCGGTGTTAGTCGAGATAAACAGCCGGTTTCTAAAGGCTGACTTAATGCTTTTTGGTGATTTCAATTTTTCGTTAATTGATTGGGCCAGTCTGTCATCCGAGGGGACACGTACACCCCCCCCCCCCCCTCTGCAACATAAAAGACCCGTTAGAGAATGCATTTTAAGGTGGATCTGCCGAATTCGCTTTGACAAGGACAACATTTCTTAGTACAAGAAAATAAATTAACCTTTGTTGTTTCCCCTCCATCAAAATTATCTGTTTTGGTACGTGTTAGCTTAACAACAAAACATAAACTAAATAGGCGAATGGGTCTATCATATTGCAGGGGACTGTACATCAACAGAATTCACTGACATATTTCTAACTTTCAATATAACGCAAATGGTTATCGAACCTACACGCTGTGCTAACGTTCTTGATCTCGTTTTAAACACATCACCAGATCTCGTTAAGTCGATTCAGCTTCGTGATGGGTTGAGCGATCAAGGGATCCTTTACATTGATTTGTCACTCTCGGTAGTTGTAACAAACCCAATTTGTAAAATTATACACGATTATTTTAAAGCCGATTATCAAGCAATAGACCCCTTTCGAAATTCACGTGCCGGTTATTAGAAGGTCGGAACCACTGCACAATGGCGGAACGACTGACGTCGTGAAACGTGCAAGTCATTCCGTGTGATAGCGAACGTCCGAGCGCGGCCAACGCAAATCCGACGAGCCAATCAAACAACGTCGAAAGTGCAACGTCACTGCGCTCATCACCTTTTTCTGTGGTATGTTTTTTCTTCTACTCCAACCAAACGCATAAAGTGTGCCGTGACGCTGCGGTTTTAGTCCGCCATTGTGCAGGGATTCCACAGCTGCCAACAAAGGGCAGTATTTCGAAAGAGGTCTATAAACCACGAACTAGTAATTTTCCATAACCCTTGAGTAACGAGTTCTCGATAAGATTTGTAGAGGAAAACCGAACGCTTTATAAGAATAAATAAATAGCCTGGTTCAAGCATACGTCCCTACTCTACGCATCAAGACTGACTCATCTAATACTTGGTACAACAAAGCACTCCGGTCATTAAGCAAAAAGAAAAAGCGGCTCTTCGCATAGCGAAAAGATTGAACTTATTGGGCCTCTGGGAGTCCCACCACACTGCACTCAGAAACTATACCAGGAGCCTTACTTAAATCTTCTCACAAGACCTTCCCACATTACATAATAATCCGAAAGAATTCTGGAAACTTATGTCACCTAAAAGTGGCCGCGCTAACATCAGCTGAAGAATAGTGCCGGTGAACCTGTTTCAGAGACTCAGTGCCCTAAAGTGCTAAATGACTACTTTTCTTCCATATTTACATATGAATGTCCACATACTATTCCCACCATTCCCAAGAGAGTTACGAACCCATGTCTTCTATTACTATAAAATAAACCTTTATCATTAAGCTAATTCAGAACATAAAATTCATGACCTACAGACTAATCTTTGATGCCATGTACAGACTGACGCCATATGTCTTGACCTTTCAAAGGCATTTGACCGTGTTTCCCATAAACGTCTTTTTTCTTAACAATCACACCTTCAATTAGATCCCCTTGTATTATCATGGATTAATAGTTTTCTTTAGTCTCGTGTGCAATACACAGTGATTAACGAACATGAATCAAGCCTAACAAGCGTCACCACAGGAGTACCACAGAAATCCGTCCTTGGTTTGCTGCTTTTTGTTATCTTCATTAACGACCTTGTGCAAGACATTTTCTGTAAAATATGTATTTTCGCAGATGACTGCCTGATTTATAATACAGCTCTTGTCTGTCTCCTTCCTCGCAGATGACTGTGTCATTTATAATGCGTTCTTGTCTGTCTACTTCCTCGTCCTCCTGTTTTTTTTTTTTTTGGCGCTTTTTAAGGTGACCATAAACCGATACTCTCACACTTCAAGGTGATCTCACAAAAATTAAGAACTGTTGTGAAAAATGGCTGATGTCGCTTAACAAATCTAAGTGCAAACTAATCCAAATCACTCGTGAAATGTCTTCTCTAACCTTTCAATATACTATTGACAAAGGCGTGATTGAAGCAGTTCGAGTGTACAAATATCTTGGCATAAGACTAACGCCTAACCTTTCAAGGAAACCACACATCGAAGCCGTTGCCGCAGAAGCCTCTTGAACACTCGGATTTATCAGACGTAATCTAAGAGACGCACCATCTGATGTCCGAAAGATGGCTTACGAAACCTACGTAAGTCCTCGATTAGAATATGCTTCCGCCATCGCCTCATCCGCCATCCCCTCATCAAAGTATACTTAATCAACCATCTAGAGTCAACCCAAAACCGAGCCGCCCGATTCATCTTATCATCCTACAACTACTCCACTAGTATTTCTTTTCTAAAACGTCAACTTTGACTTGCACCCCTTCAAACCCGAAGGAAGCTTTCTCGCCTTTGCCTTCTTTATAAAATTTGCTATCACTGCCAAAAGCTAAAATAACGCCCCCCCCCCCCCCCCCTTTCCCGAGAGAATATCATACCGCCTGAATAACTCTTGACCAATCAAACGAATCTCCCGTAAAACTAATGCGTTTGAGGAATCATTAATTCCTCATGCCATCCCTGGATAGAACAAGCTGCCATTCTCCATCGTTAGCGTCACTGATGCAGCGGAGTTTTATAATCTTCTACAAGCCCATTTTATTTAAGTGCATGTATAACTTCTGCTGTTTTTTATATTTTGCTATTTTTTTTGTGTTACTATTGTATTATCCAAGACATTGCCTTATGTAATGCCCTAACCGGGCCTTTAACGGTGAAAATAAATGAAAATGAATGATTGATCGGTATTGGTTTATGGGAGACACCGCGTGACGCAACATCACCGGAATTTCCAGTCAGTCACGACGCAATATCATCAAAATTTCGCACCTGCTGACGCTGTCCATTCGCACCACGTCGAGTGATCGTCCGCGTGACTTTGTTTTGTTTTATCATTATACTCTTGCACTTCTGAATTATCACTGTGCCCGTAGCGATGATAGTATGGTAAATAACTCCGCTATCTTCTGTAGTCTCAAGTAGGCATACAGATATTTTTAGAACGAGTTGCCCTTCCGAAATGTTTTCAAATATTTTGTTGGTTTTAACATGCGAGTCACCTGCGCAGTGTACTTTGCTTTGCGTTTTAGCTTTTTGATTCGACATTGCCGACTATGATTTAGCAGCACTGTCGTCCAAGACTCATGTTCTCACCTGCGTAGCTGGATACTTCACCTCTGTGGCTGTGAAGACACTCAAGTGTGAATACTGCAGAGAACGTTTGGGTTTAGAGAAGACACTTCCTCACGATGCAGTGGTTCATCATCTGACAGATGCTTTAAATCGAGAGGGACTGCACCTTCCAACACTTCAACACAACACACAAAACTTTAACAACTGATCGTCAGTGTAGTGATGCACACTGAAGTTGTTGTGAACAAGCTTTTGCCGCCCTAGCGCATCGCTCAGTTCTTGCGGTTATGTGATCGACAAAATGTTGTCCGGACCCTGGCATTAGATACGCTGCCAGATTTCGAAGAGTTAGAAACTTCTGCAGGCGACCACACACCTCAAGCAGTGCTTAAACTCATCATCACCTTGTCAACTAACATTCTTCTCAAGAATACGTGCAAGGTAAAAAAGGATGAAGTGCAGGATCAAAGGTTTGCTCCAGCCAAAAAGCGACTCTGATCGCAAAAGATTAGCGTAGAAAAAAAAACTAACTGTAAAGAAACCACGGCAACTTTATAAACCGAAATACTAAAATCTGAGACGGAGGCAAGAAGGAAGTCCGGGGGGCTCGCTGGCCGGAAGGGGGGGGGGGGGGGGGGGGGGCTATTTCAAAGACACTATATGGGCCATTAAAGTACGCGATATTCGTCATGGAGTGGGCGCGCAGGTTTTAGTTACTAGAAGGTTTTGCCCTTATAAGGTGACCAATGGGATATACTATAGTTATGCGAATGTAATCTGTTAGAACTGAATAGTGAGCGAAAGGCGCAGCTTTTTTAGGTTACGGGTCAGTTACGCCCGGTTACGTCGAAGTTTTTTGTCATGAATATTTGTCACCAGATTCTAAAAATAAAAACAAAAAACATATATATTTTTGTAACTGCATGCAATTACATCAAGGGCTTCCCAAAAGCTGTTGTTACAGAAGCCCTCAATGGCGGAAATTAGTGCGTACGTATGCGTTTCCTCAAGGTCTCATGCCAAGAGTAATTCACCTTTTGAAGTTCCGTGCCATGACCGATTTAAGAAAGTAAAACATGCTATGTTTTATCTGGTTTTTGACCCCATTTATTTACATTAGTTTCAAAACTAAAGTAAAATAAACTAAAGAGGGAGTTAAACGAAACAACGTATTTTTTCCGCAGTTTTCTTATGAAGCACGGCGGAATAAAATCAGAAACGAAAACTAAACAGTCAAGCTTGCTCCATCCTATGGTAATGCTCTCTCTTCTCGGTGCTGGTGTGGCTTCCCCGTTCCCGCACTCACGTTAGCGGCTTGGCTTTCTTCAGAAGCAAATATCCACAAAGCGACCTGGAGATCTGCCTCCTCTCATGGAAGATGCCGACGCATGCACGTGTCTCCATTGCGTGAGGTCTCGTACTTGTCTTAGGAGGCTGCGAGAGAAAGAGAGAGAGAGAGAGAGATCCTTGCTAGCGAAGTTATGGGCTCCACGAGCAGTTTCTCGCAAAAGACAGACCTCCGAACGGAGAGCTGACTTCACACACTGCGCCGTGTAAACACGCCGAACAATTTCGCTAGTCCCCTCTCGTTTTCCGTGGACCTGGACATAGGTTCGGGAATCGCCTCTTGTTCATGCGATACCACGCCGCACGAGCCCACGGTGCGGGGACGACTTTGGGGGCCCGTTTACAACCGACCATAACCGCAGTCAGCAGTCGGCGGCATGTGCTGCGCAGACGATCCTCAAATCCCTCCGCTTTTTTTTACTTCGCGACCAGAGACTGTTGTTTGGGCCGGCGTACGCGTGCAGAAGACGACGGAGCTGAATGATGGCGACGGAGCCGCGCAAGAAAGACGAAGTCTCGCCAGCCCTCGGCAGGGTCTGAACGCTTTGGAACCGAGCTCGAGTTACGTGCGAGGCTGCCGGCCACCCACGACGACGGCACCGGCTCTGCGCCGTCATCCCGCTAGACCTAAACATTTGGAGTGGGTGGCCTCTGTTCTTTATGTCTTCATCTGGTGAGACAAAAGGTAGCGAGAGCTTCGGCAAAGACAGGCCAAGGCTTCCAGAAAGTTTTATAGGTTTCGGATCTACTTCTGAGCGAAGGTTCATCTGAACATACAGACTATGTTGTTTTCTTTTGGGAAAGGTCAAATGAACGCAAGTTTAAATTTAGTCAAATATGGTTTCCTCAGGGCTTGACCATGGTGTAAGAAGAAAGAGGTTTATGAACAAGGCCAGAAAGGGGGCCGAAATTTTACTTAGGCTTCGCGTATCTCCCAGCAGGGCCACTGTCGACTTAGAGCTCCAGCGCAGGCGCGGTCGCGCGCCGCGCATTCTTAAAAACTTGTGTGCGAATAAGGATGGTTCCTCGAGGGTGTAGTAATATTGCGCATCTCATGGAGTTAGCCAGAAATGCAAGCGAATCTTCGACACACTTGTTTCATGGCGACACGGCGCCGTTCGAACATCTCTCTTTTCTTCCGCGCGTGGTCTTGAATAGAGGCACAGAATATTCCCAGAGTACCAAAACTCCCAAGACTAAATTCAGATTCGCGTCGTGGCGCTGGACTCGACGGCTACAATATGGTGATCCTGTGCCAGCGAATCGAGCCACGGCGGAAAACCCTGCATGAAGGGCCTGTCCGCAAGTGGCGATACCAATATTCTCCTTTTGAGGACTAGATTATGGGCTACTTGATGTATAAAGCCCTAGTAAAATCCAACACCCTTACCTTCTTTCGACCGATCGTAATCCCCCTGCACTTTGTTGTGAGCTCCCTTGCGTATATCCAGTGTTGTCGATACGTTCTTCGTGTTTTTTGTTCTCAGTGTTTATATATATCGATCACCAGCCAATCCGAAGTGCCAATCATCTGAAGCATCTGTGATTGCTTTTTAGTGTCGTTGCATGACGCTACGAAGTAGCGCAGCTTCTTAAGTTCGTATAATGAATGGCCGGAGGTGTACCCATCCGAAAATTGTTGCAAATCGTCGCGGTACGCTCTTCCACTTGCTTGCTTGTAACGGTCATTTCGTTACAAACAGGCACCTAGACTTGGTCATCAACACAAAATTGGCATCCCATATGCTCGCACCAATGCCTTCCACCACTCTTTCATGCCATCTACGCCCTGTGAACGGAACTACCTTCCTACTCCCGTAGTCTCAATCACAGGTCATGTTCTTATAAAAAGCGCCTTAGATTGTGTCGTCCTCTAATCTATGTTTGTTTATTTTCCAATGTGTTATATCTTGTTTTCAATCCATGTTGTGACCACTTCCCCCTTCCTAATGCTTACGCCCTAAAATTAAATAAAAAAAAAATTAAAAAAACGAGATAGAGTACGAGGCGTGGTTGTGCCGAATCCCCAATAGATTATACGGTGTTTATGGCACAATAATATTCCTCAGTATAATATCCGCCCTCAAGAAGAGTTTTAAGCGGAGATTCTAGTCATCGGTATTATCGATTCCTTATAAAAATGAGGCTTCATAAACAAAAAGCCATTCAGTTAGAGTGGATACTTGAATGGACGAGTTTTGTGACCGATCCACGATTCGTGTGAGAGACTGCGAAGCTGTTGACATGGAAAAGGAGGCGTGACTATTGTTGATTTACCTGTAGGATCCGGTGTATTATTGCGGTGACGGAGCATTTTCGAACGTCGAGCAACTCGGTAAGAAGACATTCGGCACCCCATTGGCGTGGATTTAGTCCTCTTCCCTATATTTCGCCTTTCGCCCACCAGAGAGCGCCAGTTTTCGCAGCACTGTTGGGTATAGGCGGCAGCTGCCCGTTTCTCTCCCCACGTCTTTTCCGCTGGGTGGCGACGCCTCCTATGGAGTGTTACGTAAGAATAACATGACTTCCACGGTTCCACCTGAAATAGAGTGCAGTTCGCGCTCTCTAGGCGGGCGACTGGTGTGCCGCTGAAAAAACACGGCCTGCTCCGGGACCTATCCAAGACTCAGGGTGGTTCACACAGCTCTGTTTTCTTACGTTACGAAGCTTATATGCACGCTTAGGTCGAGATAAGACCGCAAGTCAAAGGCACAGACGTGCTTCGTACGAATCATTGCCACTAGAAAGGAGTAGCTTGGGGTAATGAATACGGACCACGATTCGGAGAGCGGTCTTATCTCGACGCAAGCTTAGGCAAGTTTCGTAACGTAAGAAAACGGGGCTGTGTGAACCAGCCTTTAGCCAGAAGTTAGCCGACAGTAGAGCAAACGTATGTGAACAGTTGGCACCAGTATCGATTGTGCACACCACAAGGATGAGTATGAGAGGTTTAATAATGGTTTAAGGAAGTCCCCAAGGTAGAATAGAATCACGTAAAAATAAATTGACTTCCACCAGACATGGAGAGCAGTTCGGGTCTTCTAGGTGACTGGTGTACTGCGAAAACTGGCGACGCTGTTAACATCCGTTGCTCTGCTAATGGAGAACTCCTGCCGGTCCTATAATATACACATGCATTCCGCCCCCTCCGCACCCCAAGTTATGGACATTCCAGCCACCTCAACCCCCCCCCAAAAAAAAAAAAAAATCACGGCTACGTTTATGAGGTTGGGTGGCTTTTTTCAGAAGCTCACCAATCGCCTAAGAGGCGCAAGTTGCGCTTTATCACATCTGGAAATCAAGTCATTCTTACGTAATTCTTCTTCGCCGTGGGAGTTTCCCTTAAACCATTTACGTCCTCTGGAGTTGCGAACAGAAAGGTGTCACTTTGCGAAGACAAGTTAATCGCTCGCTAGCAGACAGTGAAAAATGCAAAATAAACTCCTGTGCGCGACACTGTGAACTCATATCTGTGACATCCTTAAGCGAATACCTGTTGGCGAGAAGACGCGGAAGTCGGCGTCATTGTCGTTTCGTATGTTGCCTGTCTACACTAATCCCCTTAGCGGAATGTCGGTGGTAACAACACTCTCCTACCTTGGTACGCTCAGCTCTGTAGATCAGCGGTATTGCACAACAGCTGGTACGCTACAGTCAGAGCCGAAGATTTCTTGACATTAAGACGGTGCTTTCATTGCGTATTTGTATTACGAATAGCATGCTCGTTTATCAAATAAGACCTATAATGTAAATCAATGTGTGACAGACAAGTTCCGGAGTTATTAGGCGTAAGATATTTCGAAAGCGAGAGGTCGGTCTAGACTAGTATGGCGAGACTGGTTCAGGTAGTCGATAAGAAATTTATCTAGCGCAGTGCAAGTGCTGTGTTAAATGCTTTATAGATCATGCGATAGTGATGCATGATAGCGCGCCACTATACTCTGTTTCACCTTATGATGTACCGCAGGAAAGGTTACAAGCGCGAGCTCCTTGCTCTAGGGCACATATCGGCGGCCCAAGCTCTCATGCGTCAAGAGCAGCTGCCAACGCTATGAGCTCGCGCTTCTAGCCTACTCTGCGGTACAACATAAGGTGAAACGGAGTATAGAGTGCTCATTCAGATAAAAACGGGCGGGGACGGAGATTCATCCCAGGATTCCTTGACTCTGAGGTGCGAGAGTTTGCTCCACGTGAGCAGGTGTGCTAACAAACTCGGCGACAGGCCAAATCGCAATTGTTTATTAACAGCTTGAAAACACAACGGTAGCCTGAATGATAATGAAGAATGTGCACAGCCTAGTGCAATAAGAGATAAACCAAACAAACAGTACACTCATGACACCAGAGATGGCAAAATTACTTTAAAAAAGTAATTAAATTACATTACAAATAACTTTTCTGAAAACCGCAAAATTGTAATTAAATTACATTACAAATTACCGCAGACTAAATGTAATGACATTACATTACAATTACTTTCCAAAAGTAATGTAATTACTTTGAAATTACGTTGACATTACTTTTGAATACCTTAAGGCAGTAATTCGCGCTGATTTTATTTACCGTATACACCAACACAGTGTTTACAAAACATGCCCTCGTTTGCCCATACAGCGCATGTGCAAGAGGCAAATCTGGGAGAAGCGAGGCGCTGCGCATGCGCAGTGCCGACAGCAGCGCCACCGCAGTGATGTTACGTCAACCAGATAAGTTGGTCTATATGTACCAAAACTCAGATCTTCCTCTTTACACCGCAAAACCTTATGTGCCTCGAAGTGAACCGTACTGAACAGTGGTTTTGCTGGCGCACACGACATAAGTGTTAAACATGATGTTAAACTAAACTCACCGGTTTCGCTGTTCATTCAACGGTGAAGGTTCTTACTAAAAGGGTGATATGTTTCTGTCTTCCTGATTTAAAAGTGTAATCCGAGTCAGTTTTTTTTTTTTTTTTTGCGTCAGGAAATGGCAGTTTGTTCTTAGTCGTCACGTGAAACGTTTCTCTTCCGCCTCGGACACAATCTAATTCTATTCTCCCAAGAGCCTATTTTCGGTCGTTCCTTTCAAGGAGCATTTTTCCCAAACACCCGAAGAGCCCAAGTTTTTGCGCATTGTCACACAAAGGGCCCGGATAATTGCTAAACAGAAGCCTCGCCAGTTGAGGAATTGCGCGAGCTTCCTGAATTGTGAACTTTCCCAACAAACGGGGGCGATATATGCCTGTAGGCCTATTCCCGAATAAACTTCCCAAGGGAAGGCTGCGAGGCATACCGCGAGCGGCGCCTGCTTTGCTCGAGGACGCACGAAACGTTTTGGGGCCTTGACAAGACATTTAGAATTACCTATTTATTCCGGTTGTCATTGTCATTTGTCATTTAGGACAAAAGTAATTTCAAAAGTAAGGAGTAATTCTCTCGAAATTACTGCCTGAAAGTAATTCATTGCAGCACTAAATTACTAGCCTGAAGAAGTAATTCATTACATTACTCATTACTCCAAAAAGTAATTTAGTTACTGTAATTCCATTACAGTAATGTGATTACTGCCATCTCTGCATGACACCAATGATACAATCTTCTTCCAACCTCGATTGCACATACGTTCCAGAACATGTGAATTTCTACATTAAATGTACTACAGTGCACTGAAAGAGAGACTGTTTAAATAGTAGCCTGAAAACGTCACGTCATATTATGCTTCATGAAGCATAATATTTAATGAGACACTGAACTCTAAAAGTATTTTTTGGTTACAAGTATCTGGATAGAATAAGTATGTCATAAAATAAAGTTTCCCCGAAGGGGGAAACAATAATTAGCGCAATATTTGCATCGTGAGACTCATTTTCATTGAGGAGCAATTCCAAAACGGGCTTTTCTTTCGGCTCGTCGACCCGAAATAGACCAAGATATAGAAGCACATCGCAATACTCAAAATTATAGTCTCGCATTGTAAATATTATGATTTTTTTTTGGGGGGGGGAGAGGGGGGGGGGGAGTTTTTGTGATATGTTCTATTAGGTACCAAGTAAAAATTTTTGTGGAGTTCAGTGTTTCTTGAACCGCAGCTTTGCGAATCGCGATGAGAGCGGCTCTCGCTTCTTTTTCTATTGCTACCGATTCAAATGTGTTTATAGCACAATTTAATTTGTTTGCAAAATGAATGCAGTGTGCACTCAGTTGTATTTAACCATGACCACACTGTTCGAAAAAAGACCGTTTAAGTACGGGACATATCTTTGCTAACCATATTTTAATACATCTTCTATGTCATTGAATTACAGAACATGTACCATTTTTCCTTAGTACAGGATATGCTGTGGCGACAAAGTTATAATGCATGTGTCCCGTGCACCACTATGATGGTAAAGGTGCTGCTTGTTGAAAGTTACGGGAAGAGTTCCATCATGTTCGAAAACAGTGCATGTTCTATTGGAAACGATGTCAGCACATGTTCCATCTTTACATCTGACTACGCATTCAACATTTTGTGCAAGGTGTCCCCCCAATAAATGTGCTGTTTTATTGCAAAAATGACCTATGCATTGACGAACGCTCAGTTTGCACCCAAATTTAGCACAAGCAGTCTGGACCAAATGACAAAGTTTCAAAGCTTGTCGATATTTGATTCAAACGTTATAATTTTCTTTCGGAAATTTTTATATAGGAAAATGGCTGCCCACGAATACGTGGGGATGAATGGCATGAGATTACAGGAACAGGCCTTACATTCCCACGGAAGCTTTCCGAAAATCACTTCGAACTTTCGAATAAGATGACAACTTCTGAAACATTGGCATCTGGTCCGGACTGTTAGCGCTACATTTGAGTGGAGACTGAGCGTTTAGTAAGGCATGCATAGTGTATTTTTGCGGTGAAAAAACACTAAATATTTTTTAGGGGACAAGTGGCATCATTGGACAAGTTTTGTAAGTTCATTTTCGCAACATGTACCACTTCGCGAAAGTATCTGTACGCTCATGTTGTGTCAAACATACATGCACATATAGCTGGTGAAGCCAAAGTTCCTCACGGTGTGGATACGGCATTCTTTGTCCAAGGAACTACGGTGGTTGCCTGCAATATGAGCATGCACTACCAATGGGAAAATATACTTCAAAATTTATAAAGATTCGAAGAAAGTTGAAATACACATTCTTTGGTCCTGATGGTTTTGAATCATTACTGTGAACAAATTCTGAAGGAAAGCCAAGTGTTTATTGTTTCAAAGTTCTTAACACTTAATTACTTCATAAATGAATAGTGCCAGCAGACTAGATAGGATGACCTGCTATCAATTTACAACTTTCCCTAAAAAATAAATTGTGAAAACATCTGTCATAATGAATTAGCATACAAAACCTCTCGGCTCAATACTAAAATCTTCATATGGGGGTTAGTAGTGTTGATAAGAAAATTAAATAGATAAACGAAAACAAATATCTAACCTGTTTGTCGCAGGCAGACTTGTGCTCGTTACTTGAAAAATGTAATGGATTACAATTACAAATTACCGATCCTCAAATGTAATGGATTACCGTTACAAATTACTTTCACTGAAATGTAACGGATTACTTTACTCGTTACGTTACAAATTATTTTCACGTTACTTTTTCTATACACTTATCCAGAATACAATAGAAGCAATTTTTTTATATTTTCCAAAAATGTTCTGCAACACTAATTTTCATTTCTGATACGCCCGTATTATGGTAGTCCTTGAAAAAATAAAATATTGTATTTAAGTGAAAGAGTGTAGGTGCACTCCGTTCACCTGTAAGCTGACAAGGCACCAAAACCTGCAACCACACCCGCCATCCCGCTAGCTTACGGCCTCCGGAAGTGATCCATGGAATTGTGCAGACAAAGCTAGCGGTGCGCATGCTCAGTAGCAGCGTCTACCTCCGCTACGAGATTCGGAGCTAAAGAAGCGATCTAGGAAAGCTCCCTTTTGACTCGGGTGTTTCGCCTGTTATTCACAAGAAAAGAAAAACTTGGTTCTAACTTTACAATGTATAGCCAATGCAGAGTGCAGGCGTCCCTGCTTACCTTGATGTGTTTCCGTTGATTAGAGTTCGTTGTTCTTGCTGATGACAGTGTGGTTTTCTTCAGCAAGCAAAGTATGCACTGAAACTCTAGGTTTCCGTCCTCCTTAATGCCCTGAAGTTTGAATATCTCATTAAGAGATACCTATGGAGACGACGGACACTCCATTACCGAAAACTCGACCAGTGAGAGAAAAAGTGGCGCTTACGGGTTATCGATCCTTCATCGGTTCTCACTTCCATTCCAATATTCGTGGAGGCCAGCAGAGGGGAGGGAATAGCGAGCGAGAGAAGAGGTGGCCATCGGTCTCACAAAGCAATAGAGGATCGCACCACTTTTACACGATCTTTCTCTCTCTCTCTTGCAGCACTCCTTAGATGGCCTAACCCCCCCCCCCCTCCCCCTTTATGTTGACAGTTGACTGTAAAGTGAGGAGTGGACTCGACCACCATGCTCAGACAAGTAAACCAAAATAAGTATCGCCCGTACCCTCGAAGACGATGCTCTTAGCCTCGCGCCGGGCGCTCTTCAGCCATGCCTTCGAGAGCGTGCTAGAATACAGTAGCGCACATCAAACACAAAGAGAATTCGACCCCCTCGCGCGAGGCTACATCGTCTGTTACGCGAGTCGTGAACCCGCGAATCGAAGGGGTACGGATCCGCGTTGGTTAGTTTGCGTGCTGTAAAATTTGAGGACGAAGAGTCAGTGGACGTGATGGAGGTCAATGATGAAAGCGTTGCGAGTACAAGCCAGTGTACAAGTGCAGGCCGTCAGTCCGATGATACAGGGCTATACTGGGTGCAAAACAAGCTATCAAGCTTAAAAAAAAAAAATTTAGAACGCTCGCAGAAATTAGGATTGCTAGTATACGACACGCCCTATCGCATTGCTGAAGGTTCAGACACCGAGGTCGTTGAATCATATCGGATACTCTCCAGGCTAAAGATGCCTGCCGTCTAAAGAATACGAACTGGTTTGTGTACCAAGTACAAGTAAACGTCGAGCACAAAGTACGTATTTTGTCTAGAACATAAGTAGAACTTGTTTACTAGGTGCACATGCGGCCGATGTATGTCTCTCGGAAATGCATGCAGTGTGATCTCTTCTTCAGTTGCTGAAATACCGGGACAGTCCCTCACACAGTACCTTCTAGGCATTGAGTTGATCACGTCAATCCACCAGTTTCCGCTAACTGTGGCGTCACCTGGCGGCAGAAATGTAAGGTAGTAAAAAATCTGGTATCGAGGATACTGGGTATGATAGGAACGCCATTAGACTTGACTTCTCCACGTTGCTGGGTTCTCCTTGTCATCGGCGTTTCAGTCTAGAGTTTGCGGCGCCGCTACTTTTCGGTAACCGGTGACGATGGCCGAAGACGAGAACATCCCGTTCTCGTTTCAAGCCGACGACTGGGTTGAAAACCCTCCGCAGTGCGCCAACTTGTCGCAAGACGAAGTGTGGCGATACTTGCGCAGCAAGTCGGACTCGGTTCGGCATGGCAACCGAGGATGGGCCTTCAAGGAAGAAGGTTATGGCCGCCTTCACTTACGCAAAATGGCGGTGAAGCGTGAAGCTTTCCCAAGCTTTCCTACCAAGTCATACACTTGGATTTGGATCCGGCTAATTGACACTTCAGTCGTATCCAAATTCAAATCCAAACTCTCGAACCGGGAACCCGGAAAGTGGTGGATTCACCGACTCCGTTTTTTCTACCTTTACAGCAACATTAAGCGATGAAAAACAAATAAAAGAAACCTTGTCTGTTTGGATCGCTCGTGGAGGTGCGGAGAATAACAAAAATATTTTTAAAAAAAATATTACACGCGCTCGCGGTAAGCACGAGGAGGGATACAACTCACGTGACTTCCGGCGATGCCTCCCTTCTGACCGCCCCGACACCGTGCGGTACACTGTTACGTCACAGTGCACGGCGGGAACTTTGAATTTGGCCTCGTATTTCTATTTTTTATAAAAAAACTACGCAACTATATAGTGAAACAATTTTTTTGTAATGTACTGATATGCCATTTCAACGCCTAGCATGAAAAAAAATAATATTTTTGGCGTGTCAGAGGCCCTTTAATGTCTATGCAGGTGGCGGGAGACGTAGAAGAAGTTGGAAAGGGTTAAACGGTGTAAAAGACAAAAATAAATAAACACGAAGAGCGTTTTTCCTGCTCGGGAGAAGAAGAAAAACACGATGGAAGACGACGGAGAGCCTACACGGTGTTGTCTTACTTGATCTTTGTATTCGTATATTTGTACATGCCTTGCCCGTTTTACCAGTGGTTCGAGTGACCGTTCATACAAAAAATCGTGTTTTCTTTTCGGCTATTCTCCCCTTCCTGATGTTTTCTATTTTGTTGAACTTGCTCTCTTTATGCTTTTGAATGTTCTGCTCGTATTGCTCCAGTTACTGTATCATGCACATATTTTTAAAAAGTGACGAGTGATTAAAGTAATCCGTTAAAATATTTTGTAGCGAAATTACATTATAATTACTTCCGAAAAAAAGTAACGTGCTCGCAGGTTAAGAAACGCGACCCAAGGCGCCCCTCCTTTCCACTCACCTTCTCTTTAGGGTTCGCTCTGCTCAAATAAAAAGAGTGGAGGGCTTTTGGGAGGAGTCTATTCTGCGTTTTTATGGTGCAAAAAGCAATAGGAATAAACTGTCCTGCCACTTCTTCTTGAAGGCTTCGAAAGTTCTTGAAGGGCTCCTTGGACCTTCGGGTGCACAAGAGCCACCTTCCGTGAAGTCCGCCGGGACCCCTACGAGCTCATCCCCATGGGTCGTGTGCAAGAAATGTTATGTTAAAATGTGAGATGGGCTTAGTTATAAGAAAACTACTTACCTCTTTTAACGTATGCTTCTTTAGTTAGTGCTTTTACCTGGACAAACTCATAAGCTTATTTATTTATTTATTTACTTATTCGTTTATTTATTCAGCACATCTTCAAGTATTGCATATATATTGCTCTTGATTAGTATGTTACATCATTTGTCAATCTAGCTACAGTGGATTCCCGATGTAGAAAACCCCGCTCTATGAGGCGAAGAGAAGAGAGGAGGCCCCAGCAAAATGGAAGATTTCGGAAGAGGGGGGGCCCGAGTCCCCCCCCCCCCCCCCCTTTGGACGCGTGCCTGCTCGGGCATCTCCTGAAGTAGGTCACGCTCAGTGAGCACCGACATAGCATATGCCAGGGGTGGCCGAGCTGCGGCTCGAAGCACTCCCCCCCCCCCCCCCCCCCCCCCCCCGCCTACCTCCCGGTCACACGAGCACTTCCCTAAAAAGAGAAAAGAATGCGTTTTAAATCGAAAGAGAGGTTGCGGTTTGGTAGTCTTGTGCTACTGCTACCTTACGTGCAGTTGGACTGCTTTTGACTCGAATAGATTGAAAATAGTTCGAGTTTCGTTTATTGCTCTTCACAAGAATCCCTCCCCCCCCCCCCCCCCCCCTCACGGCTCTTTGAAGTTTCGTGGTTTTGTTTGCGGCTCTTAGGCCGGGTCAGCCTGGCCACCCCTGGCATATGCTCTATGACCAACATACCTGAGAACTCGCACCGCTCTAAGTTAGACAGTTCGAGTGCGTAAAATAAATTATACTAGTTTGAGCTTTTACAACAGATTTGTTTTTGGTGGAAGCTGGAATCAAGCTCACAAATTAGCGTCATCTTGTCTTAGATATAACCTTTTGACATGAAATCCTCCCTTTCTTGTTGATTTGATCAATATTGATCAAAGGTGGTTCATTACTTGTGTTCGTCGACCACGCATGAATTCGGAAAACCAAACACTGGTGGCGGAAAGAGAAGGTGATGAGTCCCCAAGAACAGCGCTCAACCTGGATTTGATTTCCGTCGCAGTTTGTTTCTCTAAATAAAAAAAAAAACTTTGATGATCGCTCTATTTCGTTTTTATCCATGATTGAAAATGTTCATGGTTGCTCGACTAGAGTGCCTGCCAAAGCCAGACTTTTTTAGATATCAATCTGACATTTGCGGTCATTTCATGTACGAACGGGTTACCAACTCAGGGACATAAAAATAGCAGAAGTGTTTTAAGTTGGGCGAGTTGGTATGAAGACATATTGAACAGAACAGCGCACAAAAGGACAAGGACAAAGAGAAGGAACATGCACAACACACAAGCGCTGACTCGCAACTGAACCCGTACATTTTAATTCCGTACATTGCAACCCGTACATTGCGATTCCGTACATTGCAACCCGTCCCGTACATTGCAATTCTTGCTCGTGTTCTCGGATTCTTAAAGGTACAACAATAATTGGACATTATCGAGACAAGACGATTCGCGAAATCTTAGAAGCGCATTGCATTAACAGCTTTGGGACTGTTGCATTAGCCACCCATCAGTGACACTGCTTCATACAGAAACCTTGTTTTTAGATCGGACAATGGGGCAAAGACATTGTAGTTAAAAGGTGTTGTGTCGCGTATGACATGCACCGCGTGCACTGCGTGTTTTTCAGAACGTTCTCTTCTTCTTCCTTTTGTGTATAAATTCAGTTGCGAGTCAGCGCTTGCGTGTTGTGCGTGTTCCTTCTCTATGTCCTTGTCCTTTTGTGCGCTGTTCTGTCCATTATGACAAAAATAGTTTGAAAAAATAGTCCCCTAGCGGCGATTCCGGAAACGTTGCAATATAACCTCGTATGTCAAGTGAGATTGATCAGAGCTTGACAGGCGATTCGTTTTTTTCGTTTCTCACGCGTCACCGGCGAAAAATGGGTGGGAGTCATTTTAGAGGTGATCCACCCTGCAAGTAAGTGGTGATGGAAAATAAAATACAATTGACTCCGTAAGTGTGACGTCATGGGTCCAAACAAACCGTTGCTAGGGTCGTTGTTATGGACGAATACATGTGGCTCGGTTTCGCTACGAAAACCCGACCGTTCAAAAATCAGGAGTAGGATTTAAACTTCTAAAAATCACAAATGTAGAAAGCTTGAATGTCATATATGTTTCGACAGAAGTGTGCCGGTAATCGTTCGTTTCTGAAATATTTACGACTGCAACTTCCGGTCCTCAAGATGCCTGCAGCAGACGACGAATGCAATAAGTATGCCGTCTGCCGCACGCCGGCCGGCCAAACCGGGGCCGTCGTCTGAATCGTGTGAATAAAGACGATATTCTGACATCGCATTTGTTTGAAATATAATGAGTTTCAGACATATATAACAATTCATTGTGGGGTGCGATGCAAAATATGGTTTATCGAAAGTCTGGGCGTCGATCGAGATGATTGTCTGCTAAAAGATCGCCTTGCAACTGTGAGAAAAGCACTTCAGGCGATCGGTAGAGATCCCAAATTTTGTTTGCGGACTCGCGCTATGCGAGGGTGCTTCGTATACCTGGTTGTGACCATCGCGTGGTGAAAGACCCTTGCAGTTTCTTCAGATTTCCGCAAGACCCCAAAGCGCGAAAGAACTGGATAAAAAACTTAAGGTGAGTTTATTACAGATTGTACTCGCATCGCGGGTTCGATGTAGATCTTCCCCAAAAGAGCACATCCACGGAATTTTATGTATACCAAGGGGGAAAAAAAGCAAAATACTGCGAAATTGCGATAGACATGCAATTCTTTAATAACCTGACAACCACAATAATAATAATAACAAACGACTTACCTCGACGGCGTACGATTTGTTTCTCATGCTGGCCTGCACTACGCCGGTAATGCACTTCAGGTCGTCGTCGTAACTGATCTGCATGACGTGGTTTGATTTTACTGCATTTTCACCCCTCGTAACTAAGCTGGGTTCTTCAGAGAAAAAAAAAAAAAAAAAAAAAGCACATTGCGGAGGCCTCTACGGCCATGGTGATGCACTTGTTTTTGTCGCTCGTTTACCGACGGAATTCAATGAAGACGCCCGCTGCAACAGAGGCCAGCAAATCTATCGTGTCGTCTGCTACCAAAGCAAAGCGGAGTGTAAGTCCTCAGAAATGGCTTTCATCGTTGCGATACGACACTGAGACGACAAGAACATCTTCATAATTCGATATCAAGAAGTTAGGTTACTTACAAAAAATTATTTACTTACTTGCAAGCAAAAATCTAGCCACATGTGGAGTCTTCATGCATTAGTCCATAGCAACGTCCCTAGCAACGGTTTGTTTGGAACAAGACGCCTTGTTGTGACGTCATCACTTACAGGGGCAATGTGTTTGCGAACCTACTATATCGAGTGAGGTGGGTACGAGTTAGACAGGCGATTCGTCTTTTCGTTTCTCACGACTGCAGGCTATGCAGTATATCTGCCTGTCTCCTTTTATTCGTTCGAGGAAACAGGAAAGGCGCGTGTGGTCGAGCGCGGCCAGAATGTTTGTTATGGCTGAAATTCTCTGAAAAGTACTCAGTGACTCTATTCCGAGCGTTCGTGCTTTCAGACCTCGATGCATCATCTCGTATCTGCTCGTTTCATAGGGTTGTAACACCCTGTGTTGCACCGTGTGGCGCCGACGTCTGCACAGTCAGTTATTTCGGAGCACCACGATGACGTCTGAGTGCTGCAGACTCACTCGATCTCTTACGGACTACCACACTTGATTTATCTTTACCGTTTCCCGTGAGAGTGAACAACACCGTCATGACTAGCCCATTTACTTTCTCTGTCCTCATTGACAGTCAAATCGTGTAGTCATTCGCAACAAACAACACGCGTGTCTTTCTACGACATCATGAATAAGAAAGTATGACTTTGAAAGAATTCGAGTTAGAAGTGAATTATTGCGTATTTTTGTCCCGTGAATTCGGATATCTCCATCATTTGACCCAGGCTTATCACTAGACGCGAGAGAAACCGAAAAACTAACCACTAAGTGTGACGTCATACCCAGCGGTTTCAATTGCCTCGCGCGTGCCGCTTATAAGGGAACGTCTCCAGCGCTTTTGAATCCTCAGATAAGGCTTGCAGAATGCGCGGGAATGTTGAGATCTATCTACCTCACGATTCCCTCCTCCCACCGATCGCGCCGGGAAGAAGGCGGGGCTTCAGCGCTATTTTTAAAGTGCTGTTTTGGCTACTTAGCAGATCAATCTGAAATATAATTTTGATGATCCTGGAGGCAAAATGAAGACAATTTAAGCGTTTTCTTTTTTTTTTTTTTCAGATACAGAACCTATTCAGTTTCCCTTTAACACATCACGGATCACACGGGCAGCAATATGGCGGCCGGGTTTGTTTTGGATGCCCTACTGTCCGAACTCTCAGTTGTCTCAACTTGGCTGTGAAGCCCGCTAATCTGCTTCTTTCTTACAAGGAGCTGCATGTGATTCAATCTACCAGGCGCGTGCACCACCTTTCAGCGAACATTGGTGCACAAAACAAAACTGAGGAATCAAGACACCACGTTATGTTGTTATTGCTTTAAGCTTCGTTTCTGCGTCACAACTCGTATCTCGTCATCTTCCAAAATAATCGTTGTCGATACGTGTAAGAAAGCAAAGCGTGGACTGAGTCAAGGCGCTTTACTACGGTAATGCGTCGCCATATTTATAATTGTTCTGGTAAATGTCAACATTTTCCCCTGAGTCGGTAACATAAAGGAGTGGACATACCGCTTGATAGCCTCGTCACCAGCAACCCCCCCCCCCCCCCTTTCCTGCTCTTGCAAGGGCTGCGGGCTTCTCTAAAAATGCTGCCGAACTCTTCAGGTATAAACAGCTCTTAGTAACTGTACGCTTGTTTATCACTTGTTTCCTGGTAGCGATGGAGCAACTTCTATAGTCCGTTGTAACTCAAGGGAATAGGGCGAGGGAAGGGAAGGCTGGGGAGGAGGAAGCAGGCGGAACGCTAGAGAGAGGAGGACGTTTCCCCCTCTCCTTCCAGCGTTCCGTCTGCTTCCTCCTCCCCGGCCTTCCTTTCCCTCGCCCTACCTTTTTTTAGTTGTAACGGACTATATTACGTCCTCACCAGCTTTAGAAGCTGATCTCACAGCAGGGGCTGTCCTCAGGATGAGAGTCTGAGTCTTACAGAGCTTTGTCCATAGCCAATGTAGCATACGTATTCACTTCGTGAGACAAAAAATGAAATGGAGCAGGCCGTGAGCTTATGCACACGGCATTCGGTGTACTCCATTGTAGCGGAGCTGTTCTCGCTCGCTCTACTGAAATTTCAGCTCAACCAGTGCGACCAATATGCTCTTTGTCTTCTCTTGTGAATCCTGGAGCAACACACCACCGAAGCCTGGTGGCGCCACCTCGGAGTAGCAATGGGAAATGCTGATCGCCCCACGGAAAGAAGGTTGCCGTGCAGTCCCCCAGGTTGCGTTGGCGCACGCAAGCTCCGTCTGTTGCAGTGTAGTAGCTGATGGAGGTGACGACTGTCTTATATGAATTTCAAATTTCTATATATACAGATAAAAAAAAAAAAAATAGGAGAGCGAATATTGTAAACAATTTATTTTTCGCGGGCTCAATATTTCGCGATTTAGGTCAAAGCTGAATTTTTGGAATAATTCGCGGGTTCTAATTTTCGCGACGCAGTGGGATCTGAATTTAGATTCGAATGTGTTTACATTTTACTAGGGCTAGGCGTCGATTAAAAATTGTAACCCGATTAATCGACACCTTTTAATCGATTAATCGGTTTCGTTCATTTTTATGTATAATAGTTCAAAGATGTCAAAACTGAGATGTTTGCCTCTGCTGAATATGTGATAAATGGCGCAACGTACACCTTCAAATTTTGAATCAACCTTGATGTGAAGTTGAGAGCAGTCCAAAGACACCCAAACTTACAAATTATTACTTCAGCCGCGAAGGCAAAAAGGTTCGTGAATATTATCCGGCAATAGCGAACTGTTTTGATTGTTCACAATAGTCTCTGCTGCGCTAAACGGACACTCGCTCGGCGTTGAAGTGGTCGGGACACGTATAACCTTGTTTAGAGTTACAAACCTTGCCCCTACAGTTTTCTTAAGGTCAAAATTTCAACTAAAGATTGCCTCCATACAGGTGTACACGTTCACATCTGCGTGGTGAAGCCGGTAAATATTTACTTTCGTTTTGTTACTCAAAATTTTATCGATTAAGTTATTAAAAAAATAATCGCGATTAAAGCATTAATCGATTAATTGGTAGGTTAATCGATCAAATGTCCAGCCCTACATTTTACCAGAATTGTTCGCGGGATCTATTTTTCGCGAATAGTAGGCGACTCGCGAAATTCGCGAAAATTAGGTCCTCGCGAAAATTTAGTCGTTTTAGTATATATGTTGTTCTTAAACATCATCCTTCTATTTTTCGTAGGGTTTAATTTTTTTTTATTTAAGTAACGAGCCAACTCGCCCAAAGTTCTCTTCTAATTCGGCTTATCAATAATTAAAGAATGCAGGTGGAATTATGGGAGCTAACCAGTCTCATGATAACTCAGTTGGGCACGAAACGCTGTAAAAATAGAGGGAAACAAATCAGAGGAAATAGCTTGTGGGATTTCCATAGGATAATAAGGCAAAAACGTCAATAATAAAGCGCCAGGAAGCCTCGAGCTTTATCTACGCTCTAAGGGGACCGTGCAACGACCTTGGGTTGGCACGTTTCTCAATTTACACAAGCTTACTGGCCGCAGTGTGACCCCAGAAGACTCACAAATAAGAAAGAAGT
Source organism: Ixodes persulcatus (assembly GCA_013358835.2). Lineage (NCBI taxonomy): Eukaryota > Metazoa > Arthropoda > Arachnida > Ixodida > Ixodidae > Ixodes > Ixodes persulcatus. The sequence goes on along the minus strand of JABSTQ010009550.1, from coordinate 1,295,850 downwards.
GTATTTTTTAAAAGAAGCTAGACGACAGTAGCGCGAACGGGGTTTAACAGCTGCCACCAGTCTAACACCAACAGGGGTGAATGGCCTGCATTTTAAGGTTATGAGGAGGATCCAATTAATGCTAAGGTAACAACGCATAAAGTTGGGCGAGTTGGTTTGACATCATGAAAGGCTTGTGGCAAGTACGTTTGATGACTCTTGGCAAGTTGGGTTGATGACTTGTGGCAAGTTCGATGGATGACTTGTGGCAAGTTCATGACTTGTGGCAAGCTCGCTTGATCGCAGATAAGCGTGTGCGTGGAACCGTTTCAACGGGTTGTTTCTGTGTTTTTTTTTCTGTTTATTTCGTGTTTCGTGCACAAATAAACTTCCAGTTGCAAGTCAGCTCCGTGTCTGTCGTTACCCCTTCTACTCGTCCCTCGTTTATTTTCGAGCTGTTTCTCTTTCATAATGCAAAGGTGCAAGCGAGCTGGACAATAATAACGATAATTCCTTTGTTCTCCTTGTTTCCCTTCTCCAGGGATTATTATCATTTCCTTGTCGAAGGCAACACGACGTCGACGTCGCCGTCGTCTTCGGAGTTATCGTCCTCGTCGTCGTCGTCGTCGTCCTCCTCGACGTCGTCATCATCGTCGTCGTCGTCCTCGTCGTCGTCGTCGTCATCATCGGTAGCGGCGACGGCGGCTTCGGCGGCGGCGACGACGACGGCGACGACGACGTTAGGGTGCCTGCATGTCTGTCTGTCTAAGGGTGAAGACATCCATTGTTGCCCTAAATGGGCCCGCGCGTGACGCTCTGGCGCACTCAGTGCGTGACTTGGGCGGTAAAATGGCGTCTATACTGCATCTCATGAGTTGCGTGCAGCAGAGGCAAAAGCACAGGCGCGAGGGCCTGGCTTTCATATTTGCTTTCCTTTCACGAGCACTCGCGAAAAGAAAGCACACCTGAAAGCCACGTGCCCGCGCCAATGCCTTTGCCTTTGCTGCACACAACTCCTGAGATAGTGTATAATAGTTAGCCAAAGCTACGCGCTCGACCTGAGTGACACCGGATTGCGCGCACTCCAAAATGCATAAAAAAAAGATTGGGCAGAAAAATGGCTGAGATGTCACCAGTCAAGCAAAAGCGCGCGTGTCCTCAAGCAAAAGCGCGCGCGTCCTCGTCGTCCTCCTCGTCGTCGTCGTATATATATATATATATATATATATATATATATACACACACAACACGGGCACTTTCACGTCATCGTACGTGGTCTCCGAAGGGGAAATAAACGAACATATGCAGATGAATGAACCGTTCTTAATCCAATGAATCAAAGAATCAAAGTTTCCAGGAACCCGCCGAAAGCCAAAAAATCCTGGCTCCGCCGTTTTTCGGCTTTCGGCGGGTTCCTGAAAACTTTGATTCTTTGATTCATTGGATTAAGAACGGTTCATTCATCTGCATATGTTCGTTTATATATATATATATATATATATTTTTTTTTTTAATTGATATTTTGTTTGTTTTTGTTTGAGGGTTAGCGAGAGAGGACGAGGAAGGCACGGCGGGGGCCCCATAATGCAAAGCGCGCAGTGTTGCATCATGGGACTCTTAGGCGCCCGTTCCCCAGACATGTACGTAACGCGTTAAGAGTAACGAGTTACTTGTACCTTATTTTTTTGGTAACGGGTAACACATTTAGTTATTTTTTTTTAGAAAAGGAACCAGTAACGTACTTAGTTAGTTTTAAGGCCAAGTAATGAGTAACGGTATTTCGTAACTTTTGAGGAGTAACGTGAACTTCGTTTCACCAGCCTCGTTTTAATTCTAACCAGAGTATGCGTCTATTGCGACAAAGGAAGATGGGTAACCCGAAAAACAACTCAACAGTATGACAGAATAGCAACGTTTATCACTGGACACGTCAGTCGAACTCTACAGCTGGGATATTGTCCTTCGCCCAGTGAACACAATAAGGTACGTTGGTTGAACCTTTCTAAAATCGTGTACGGACCCATTGCAAACCCGGAGGTTGCCAACACGGGAAAATACAGATCCCATTGTCAACTTGTAACTTCAAAAGCAAAGAGAATAAAAGAGATAGGGGAATCCCACTAGCTCTTCCTGAAGCGCAACACTGCCGTTCCTTTGAGCAGCTCAGCCGAACATAGGAAGGAGACAACCGACATCTGAACTACCAAGTATTTTGCTGAACCCTCCTGTTCATATTATCCCCAATACTTCCTATTGTTCATTATTCTTTTACAGTGATATTACAGCTAGCGATAGCTGTTAGTGGGACACTTCGAGGTTTCGCGCCGTCGACCGCGCTTCATATCGACGAGGGCCATTTCGGGCACTCCGCCAAAACATGCCATGAGCCGACAAGCAAGCAAGATAACATGCATGGTCATGCATGGTAGCAAGATAACATGCATGGTCAGTAAAACCGTCCCTGCCGACCCGCCCATGTGACCCAGAGTTAGCACAAACAACAATTCTCGGAAGATACGCAGTTAAAAATGCCTTAGAATTTTACGGTGCATCTTGTATAAGAAAGCAAGGGGAAATGAAGTGCGTTAGTGCACCGTCAATGCACCGGCCAGATACAGAGTTTTATTTTCTAAACGAATAGCCAGAAAGATGGTATTAATAGGGAGTATTCACTGGACGCCATATTTGAGGTAACTGCTCACAGCGCACGCTCGGGAGGAGTTTCCTGTCAGCTCTCAGGCAATCACAAGAGAAGAAGGGAAGGAGAAACTCTCTTCTCACCGGGACTTTCTTTTGTATGTCCCAGGCTTCCCCAGACGTCGCTATTCTCCCTCTAGAAGATTATAGACGATTAACTTTCACTCAAAATTCGTACAAAAGCAGCTTTTCCCTCTCCCTTCCCCGGTGGTTCGAAAGCAGCAGCGAGCTCAGCTATGACCGCCAGTGAATACAACCTATAGTGTGCGTCTGTTTCAATAAACCTTCATTTGACAGTGCATTTCGTGTTGTCTATTTACTTCTCCCTGTTTATTCGGCGCTTTTCGTTTAGCACGTGTGACTATTTTTACCGAAGTGACGTACGAAAACACGCTCCCCTCTTACGCACACAGTTGAAATGCTCTATACTTAATGCACCCCCATTCGTTCCAACACGCTATAAAATTTTCGTCCGGTGTGTTACTCAGTTTTATACACTAAAACCAGTCTGTGATGGAAAAAAAAAAAAAAAAGAACACTGTCCCTCTGATTTTAGAGGGGACAACGATGCTTTCAAGGGGACAGTTCTTTTTAAGAGGGAAATTAAAATATAAAATGGAAACATCTAGAGGGACACGAACATATTAAGAGAGACCAAAAAAAAAAAACGTTTCCTTGGTCCCTTGAGTAGGAAAGACCGAGAGAAACATTCATGCGTGTTCCATTATATTAAGAGGGGACTGGTCCCTCTTAACTGGACCAATGTAGTTCGGTCAAGAGGAGAGGTGCAGGTGCAATAATCCACGGCGAAGAATTCAGACGGTGCTAAGGCTTCGCGCCAATTCACGGAAAGCTGGAAACGGTCGTGGCCGGAGAGTCGCAAGCGTCATGCTGCTCGTATGACTACCTTCGGCTGAGTAATCTTGTTATATTGACGCCTTTGTTTTTGGTACATTGCGGGTGGGAATAACGAGCCATCAATATTTTCATGCTGGCTGTAAAATGCACGAGCTTTGCATATAAAGTGAGAGTTTTCAGCCTACTTGCAGTAGTCCGCGGTCGCTTCATGGATCTGCTCGTAATGCTAGGACAAAGCGTCGCTAATCGTTTGCCTTGCCGTGAGCCGCATGGCACTCTTTCGCGCAAAACGCTTGTAGCGGTATTGTTCGGGCTAGGGTGTCCCAATGTGTACATGTACGCGTCTGTCTTATGCTGGTAATATCAGACCATTTTGTGTGCGACGCTTTTGTCTACTTTGTACTTTCGAACGCGCGTTCGATCTTCTCCCAGCTCCAGCTGCCAGCTTTGGCTCTGCTACGCCGCCATTTTGTTAACGGCAATTTCCTTGTATTTTATGCGTGAGCGTGCACTGTCGGCATCGGGTAGTACAAAAGATGGCGTCACCCTCCCTAAGGCAAAGTGCACATAAAGGCACCCTAGCTCGGGCAGTCAGTGTTCGTAGGCTTGGCACGCCAATTTCTTTATTGGTGTGCTGTTGACTGCCCGAGAGCGTTGATTGACAGAAACGATGTTGGCGAGCTTTCGTTTGTTTGTCTTCTTGAATTCATTACATATGTTTACACCGCAACGTTAAATTGTAGACATCGTTAGCGTTGCAGTGGTTATGAACTTTTGCTTCAAGTGGGAGGCGAGCAAAAAGCCATAGTGTGTTGTGTGTTTGTGTGTGTGTGTGGGGGGGGGGGGGGGAGCATCTAATTCAAACCAGAAAAAAAAAGGCTTTTTCCTTCGCACGTTTGCGTTGCATCGCAATGAAGCGTCTAGTCCAGTACGACGCGACCGTCTGCGGAAAGAGTGGAAGGGGGCAGCGGTAGCCCGGAAGTGCATGTTTCTTTTCTTTTTTTTTTTTTTCCTGGCGTACTCTTTTATTCGTTAAATTGTTAAAACGTGGTTAGCGTTTGGCGCATGCGCAGTGACGACGTGCGCTATCCTAAAACTCCCTATTGATGGTTACGAGCCGAAGTCAAGAGCTCACGCATTTCTCGTGTCCAATCTATGAGCCGCGCTCGACTGTCGTCAGGCGGGTGGTTTTGATTCCACAATTACGTCATTGAGCTTTGCGAAGCAAGACTGAAAGAAATAGTCCCCTTTTATTCTCACAAGTTCACAGCGACCAAGAAGCTTCTGAATCAGTGGCGATCCGTGCGAGTATACTTGGGCCAGACTAGGGACCAGTACGCCTCTGTAAAGTCATGAACAAGATTCAAACCCGATATTGTTTCATGACCCCTTAATATGCTTTAATATGTCGCCGCGAAGCGGTTTAAACGGGAGAGGAGGGGGGGGGGGGGGGGGCTTAACACGTTTCCCAGTGATACACCCGCCGTTTCCACTGTGCCTCCGAAAAGGGGCAGTCAACTTTACAAAGGTCTCAGTGTTATCGAGTGGTAGCCAGTAGTATAGCCGTTTTGCCGTTTTGTGCTATTTATGGTCTGACGGTGTTGTCGGTGTTCATGCGTCTCTTTGTCGCGTTGCCCAAATGGCCACTGACACTGGAAATGTCTTATGCAGCTTGTCTGTGTGCTCTACTGGCTCGACAGTTGATTCATTCGGACCGGACGTGACGCCCGGCTGCGATGTACTGAGCTGCTGCACGTCATTTCAGAACGCGTCTTACTTCAAGTTTTGAATCCACAACAAAGGCGGGCTGGATATCCCTCTTTCTTTCCTCCACGTAACAAATGTAAGTGCGTACGCTACGTAACACTGAGAATTCGGAATGACTGGTGTGCTTCCACGCCTCCACCACCATTCGAGCGCGTCTTTGATATTTTGCAAGGCACTCTCACTTTGCACCTGAGTCGGGGCGGATTTATGGGTCAGGCTTTGGGGGCGGGGGGGGGGGGGGGGGGGGGGGGTTACTGAGATATGACTTTACGGCCGAACCGCTGCTCGGATCTATTCTGTTGGCCCAATGTTTGCTATGTCACCAAAAACTAAACTTTTGGTCGGTGTATATCAATTTTTATATTAAAAGAAGTCGACCTTGAGGGGCTTCGGGGGGGGGGGGGGGGGGTCGGTCCTCCGTTTGGTGGTGTCCATTTGACAATTGAATGATTTCACCTCAAATCGTGCAAGAAAAAAAATGGTGGGTGCTCAAAGAATTATGACAAAAATTTATGTTGCTGGAAAATGTGTGACTAAAACAAAACTACAAATTAGAACTACGGGACATTTTTTTTTTTTTTTAATTTTGGGCTCTGAAAGGGCAGAAGGTACGTCCTGCCATTTTTGCAGATTTCAGGAGTGACACCATTTGGAGTCTAAAACTTTGAGATTATTATTTTTTTCACTATAAGCATAACTTATTTTACTGCTTTCAGACTTCGTATAGAAGGGTAAAAGGTCTCTAGAAGTGTGGTTTTTTTCATTTTGTTTTATGAAATAAATATTCTTCAATACTGCACCTTTGACATTAATAGGCCAAGTTTGAATCGAGCTAACTTTCGATGCACAATTATTTAAGGCATAAGAAACATATGAAATGAAAGCTTTTATCTAAGCCAATTTAAAAGTTATAATATTGTTTATTTAGGTTTAGTTTATATAGAAGAAACAGCACTGTTAGCTCGAGAAGAATGCTGGAAATACAAAATTTAACGTCATTGAAAAAATGCGTATTTTTATTTTGTTCAATTTTTTATAGGAAAAGCTGTCTATGTGTTCTCATATATGCAATAACATTTCTTTGACATTTATGGTTTCGTCATATTGAGCAGTGCGTTTGAAAATAAGACATATTTTTACCTCCATTCTAAGATGAAAAGATGGGCCGTTGCCAAATCTTTTACGCAATTGTTATATATATGCTTGTAACATGACCATGGTATTTATGATATACCTCACGTACCATTTAGTGAAAATGAGGCATGACTGGTATGTTATAATTTTTTTTTTTTAAATTCATGCAGATTTCCAATTTACTTTTAAAATCTTAATATTCACAACTTTTCTTTAAAAAAAACCTATTGAAACATCTTTTTTTTTTTTTAACTTAACGTGCATAAAAATTAATTTTCTCAAACCTGTATGTTAGGCAATAAAAGGGCCAGATAAATTATTTTCAGAAACCTAGCGAGCCGAGCGCGAAATTGTGCTTCTTTCATGCGGCCGCATTTTCACGTATACTGGCGAGGCTCGTTTAAAGCTTCTTGACTTTCTCTTAATTTGAGGCAATAACAAAGAACACAGAAACCTAGGGAAATGCCTAAAAATGCATACCATTTTTAGTATTATAAGCTCACAGTAACGTTTATTGCGATAAAAAAAAAAGTTATCGTAAGTGAGGTTAACATTACCCGTGAGGATTCGCTTCTTTACTTTTTTATCACAACCCTGAAAGACGACGACGAAAACAATCCCTGGAGAAGAGGAACAAGGGGGACAAAAGACAAACACAAATCTCCAAACACAGCTAGGTGACTAGTGCGAGACCGAAAAAATCCGCCTGGCCCTGGTATCAAACCCAGGACCCCTCCATTTCCAGTGGAGTGCTTTACCAACTGAGCTAACCAGAAGTCAGACGTCAGTAGAGCAAACGGGTTATATCGGCTGCCACCAGTCTAACACCAACAAGGGTGAACGGCCTGCATTTTAAGGTAATGATGATGCAATTAATTCAAAGGTGCAAGCGAGCTGGAAAATAATGACGACTGGGTGGTGGGTTTCAATTCCGCCTCCGCCTAAAATTCTTCAATTTTTTTTTCTGTAATGCAAATGAATTACTTTATAGAGTGAAATCATTGGAGACATGCGGCAACCTTTAATTCGCATTAGATGTCCTGTTTTATACACTTTCATTCCGCGCATGACGTCACGTTTCACGTGAGCGTTGTGGGTTGTTTGAAATTCCCCCGCGTGGTCATGGGGCTGTGACGTCATGACCCAATCGGCCAATCAGGATTTTCCCGTCACAACGCCGACGCCGGCTTTTCTGCGACACGAGATCCTTAAAGCTCTCGCCTTAAAAAAAAAAAAAAAAAAAAAAAGCTTCTAGATTGCTTTTTGGCGGTCGGTACATAACGACAAAAATGTTCAGATTGCTACGTATACATAACGCTTCATAATCAGGAGCAATACAGGTGTACTCATTGATAAGTTCACACATAGAATCTTTTGGCAGAATAGACAAACCGCCCCCACGTTTAGCAGTGAGATTTATGAAAAAGGAGCGATACGAAGGCAATATTGTCACGAATGACTGGAAGAGAGACGGTTAGTGCAGTAGGAAACGAAACGTTTAATAGGGGCGAACTTGTGCCCAAACAAAAACAACAAACAAATAGGTAGCATCGCAGGCGTTGAAGGTCGGTGTTGTGGCACGATCGAGCGCAAGAGCGAAACTGACCCCGGACCGCCACGCGAAGCACCTTTTGTACCCTCGTGGGTTTCTGGAACATTCGGCATAGAACGTTCGGTGCGTAGAACAATCCAACCTCGATCAGACGACAAGGTTCTTGAACTTACGATAACGCTAAATTGAAAGAATAAATAAAAAGAGCTTCCGCTTCCAGGAATCGAATCGAAGAGGCAAGCACGGTAAGCATTCGGGCACGCCCATACTCGCTCGGCGACGCGCGTGGCAGTATGAAGACATCTGCTTCATCCCTATAGACCCTTTTCATGGCAAACGCCACCAGGCGGTGCTCTAGTCTTTGACGTCCCGGGTAACTTCCGGTTCATAAAAATAATGAGAAAAGCCCACCCTAGCACCGCTGCTTGAAATGTCGATGAAACGTTTGACCACCAATTCTCCAGGTGAACGCCAAAAGAAAGAAGGAGCGCGAGATCTGTTAAAAACGTTTGAATATTCTTGTAAACCAACTTGCCTCCTCCAAGGCATTAAATTGTCCAGCTGACGGCCCTCGTTAAATCTGCAACTTTGATGTACGTGTAGCATTTATGCTTTCTAGCACTGGTGACATAAGCAAGCCTGACAGGCTTGCAAAGACGGAACCACCAGGGCCCGTTTGCTCGAAGCCGGTTAACTTTAACCGCGGTTAAAAGTTAACCGCCCTTCCCTACTAGGTTCCTACAAGTACCTAGCCAAGTTTGACGAAGGCTAGATGAGCGATAGCTGTGTGTTTTATTATGGGGTGGTAGCTGGTGTCACCTTCTGGTTGTAGCGAATATAGGTGGCTCTCGTGAAAAAAAGTTCCCGAAAAGGGGAGACCCAAAAACGCACGCTATCGGGTTTTCGCGTAGCAGCTCGGCATACATTTCAGCAGACATTTTTTTTGTTGCTCTTGGTGCAGATATTAGGTAAGGTAAAATTAAATTCACCCTTGTTTGGAAAATTTCTAAATGGTTGGCTGTCTGAATTTGAAGACAAGCCTCGTTGAAATTTCCTTCCAAGTTCGAAAGAGGACGACGAAGTTCAGTCCTAGAAACTATAAGGAAGAAGTGAGCAGTGAAAGGCAGGTGGTACAACGGCAGCATGGTTGGCCAGCGTGTAAGAACTGTATATAACACCATCATAAATTGAAAAGCCTGTAATTCGAATCCAGTGAAAATAAACCTATTAGTAAATTGCCCAAGCATCGAGTAGAACGCTTGAAGTGGAATTCTATGGTCCGCCACGCGCTGGCCTTCCCGTATAAACGATTCGAAGCAAATAATCATAATAAGGCTTTGTTGAACACGCGTGCAAGGCACAATTTGTTTTAGGCTTTTTGCTTTAGAACAGTTACTACTGCAGACGCCAGTACGAGCAGCGCGTGTAACTACACTCGTAGCGTGCACCTCGGTGCTTGGGAAATTCAGCAAAAGGTCTATTGGGACGCTGCCTGCGTTTGTGTGCTGTCAATACCCGGCGGAATGAGTCAAGGAAATCCACTTTCCAAAGGCGTTGCCATGCCGACAATTATCGCGTTCATTTAGGTTTAGGAATGGCCAGAATCAAAAGACGATCTAAAAAATGCGGCGAGGTTATCGCTCATTCTTTGCGATTTAAGTGAGGTAAGGCAAAGCGAAAGCCTCCTGCACCATTCATTGCTGACTAACGCGCCCGAGTTTGCAGTGACAACGACATGTTAGTTCCAAAGCGAGCTGCGCTCACTCACCGGGGCACCGCCATGTTTCCCCGCCGTCCCTGCTCTGCCGGTCACGTGACCTAAAATTCCCCCTCGTAAGGAAATGCGGTTAACTTTCAACCGCAGTTAGAGTTAACCCGCTTCGAGCAAACGGGCCCAGAAGTCGCTTGGGACGCAGGTGGCAGTACATGTTTGTAAACAGCCAATGAGTGTATGCGACGTCTCTGTTAACATTATTGACGACGAGATGTTTTGGTGGCGCCACCTCGCGGGCGCCTTCCTGTGACGGAGCCGGTAGGATGCGAGCAGACGACGCGCTATGTCAATGCACGGAGTGGCTGTGTTAGTTCGCATCGAGGCCGATTAAAAACTGTTTATTCTTTTAAAGAAGCGGGTATGACGTTGTGGTTTTTTTTTTTCTCTTTTTTTTTTTTGTGACCGATCTTTCTAATGAATAACAGTTCCTCGAAATTGCTTTTTATAAAAACAAAACAAAACAAAAAAACTTTAAAATGTTCAAAAACAAGCCTGGAGTTTCACATTACAGCTTGCGAGGCGTGCGTCAGGGCTATTCACTGCCTCTGATTCTTGTTTCTACGAATCTGTGGAGGCTGCTGTAGAAAAAGGTTTTGCGTTCACCAGAGTAAATTCCTTGCTGTCTTCTTAGCTGTGCACGCACGCAAAGTTGCGTTCCAACGCGCCGCATACTTGTTTTAGCTACATTGAGCTTGCCGATACCGACGCTTCTATCCAAGTGTGACTCGACAGTTGCTGCCGAGCAAATGCTTGTCAGCAACTGAAAATTAGCTCTTCCCGAATCGAATACGTGGCAAAGAAGTTCGTCACATCGCGACTTCTGATCGAAAGAAAAGCAGAAATGTTAATAAATTCTTAAATTGTCGGTCATGGCCGGGCAAAATCAGGCGATCGATTAATTTGTTCTATTCATTTTTTACTAAGAATTGTTTACAAATTTAAAATCGCTCGCTCAGAAGCGCATCACGCATTATACGCATTTGGGTCCGCAAAATGAGACATAAAAACGGTAGTAATTCATTGCAGGTGTAACCTCATTTTTTTGGGACCCTGAGGTGTGACCGACTTACTAAATTTACGACTTCGATCGCAAGTGTGTCTCGCACGTTTCGCGTCAACCGGGTGAATAAGCAGAGATTTAATTGAAACGACTCAGGAAGCCAGCCACCGCTTCTTCCTGCCAGTTATGTTGAGGGAATGTTTGTTTACTGGTTTACAAAATTTTAAAAAGGAACCAACTTAAACTAATAAGAGACCAGCGCTCACAGAACACATTGGAACCACCAGGATACACGGAGTCGCTTTCACTGAAGCGTTTACTACACACGCGAGAGGATCTCGAATTTGGATTTTCTATTTTAAATTTGATGAAACGTTCCTTTCTCAGTTCTATTTTGTCCGAATCATTTCTTTTTTTTTTAAATACACCCTATTCGTCCTGGTAGATGATGTAGCGGGGTAAAGCGCTGGATATTCTATTTTCATCATCCAGCTTTTTTTACTGGGGTAGTAAACAGCACACCACCAACCGAGCGCTTCGACACCTCAGCGCCAAAAGTGTTTGTTAGCACGACTACGCGTGCCACGGTTTCAAGGTTTGGTAAAATGTCCTATTACAAATATCAATTCAGCAAATAAACACAACGCGTGAAACAGCCTTTGCCGCGCGTTACCCAAATAGCGCACGAAGCCAGCTGACGAGCCGAGTGATCGAAGATCCGCGCGTTCTGTCCCAGTCTGTCCTACCCGTGACGTCACAAATGATAATGATGATAGCTAGAGAAGCGCCCCCTGTAATTCGCGCACGCCACCAATAGCTTGGAATTAAAAATCAAATTAATCAAAAAGCAACTCAAGGTCGGCAGCTTTATTTTTCGCCGACTGCACATTTAGATGGAAGCATGTCGTGCCTGGAAATAATCTTTACCTAGGTGACTCTTCAAACTTTGCGGAAATATAAAGGAAACATCGGCAATTACAAAAAAAAAGAAAAGAAAAGAAAAAAAAAATTGCCAATAAGAAGTGCAGCCCTATTTGATTTTAGCAATGTCATCGGCGTGCTCAATCCGAATAGCTGGGTCGTTTTCTTGCTTTCTCACGTAAGAGCATCCCTTCTTGTGCCAGGCGAACTTGCAACCGAGGTATTTGGCCTTCATTCTAACCAAATACGCTCTAACTTCATGAAACAACTTTCTTTTTCAGGTGGTCGTAATTTTTTGTAGATAAACGTTTTCTGCACCTACAGCACCTCTCAGCTTCAGTCTGTTTTTGAGCCACGTGTTACGTTCGTTTCGGTTGATAAAGCTTACAATCTCCATGGGCGTCTTCTTTGAACTGCCTGGAAGACGATGAACTGCCTCTACACTGTCTGTAGTTAGTTTTTGCACTTATATCCGATAAGCAATTTTGTTCAGTTGTCTAACGGGTTCTCATTTAGGGTTTCGACTAGCCCGTGCACCTGGAGATTGTTTTCTCGCCCGTACTGCTTAAACTTGCTCTCTTTGTTTTTTGTTGTTGGGTGGTTTCATCATTCTTTCGCTCGTTCTCTAGTTCAATTGCCCTTTTTTTTTGGATTTTGATCTCATTATCGGCTTCCTTCATTTGTATTAGTACTTCGTCGTATTTGTCGGACATATTTTTAAACTGACTTTTCGATGTGCATCACCGTGTCCTTCAATGTTACCAGCTCATCAACCTGGACATTTCAGTGGTGTAAGCACCGTCAGCACACTCATTATTTTAGCAAGATTTTTTTTCACGTCAGGTGACTAATTTTTACTATGTCTATCATCCTGGGCAGCTTATCGTCCGGGGTGCTCCAAATTGTCGCTTTCGCTCCCCGACATGTTTGGCATCTCCACGTTTCTTTTAAATCATGCTTTCTTCCTCGGAGAGCGGTGTCAGTGACGCCCGTACTAGCCCGTACAGGTTCCAAGGTGGTAATTGAAATGGCACTCGTTACATTTCAGAGTAACGTCATCTTCGTCAATAACTGTTTTGCAGTGGAAATAGAGGTCACCGCGATCGCTCTCTTTCTTCGTGCAGTAGAACACCAGGCAGCAGTCAGCGACAGGGATGTAAGTCTTCAAAACGTTTACGAAACCTGCCCTAAGTTCAAAGTGAAGAGATAAGTGTCCGTCCTGCGGGTACCCTCGTCGCTGACTGTTCCTGCCGATGCCAAGCTGCATTTTTGTAGCGTTTGGTGAGCCGGCGGTGTCTCTGTCGCAGCCGTATCGATGTCGTGATCACTTGCTGCTTGTGGTCTTTGCTTGCCCTTGATACGGTGGCTATAGACCATATGCAAAAAGAAGCGCCATCTAGTGTATTCATGATCAATGATCAGATTTCCTCCATATTGGGGGGTTCCCGTACCGACGATTTCGCCCGAAAAACAATAGTCCCGGCAAAGTGTAAGTCGTAGAATTTAAATATGATCACCTGCTGCAAGTCCAGTACGAACCCTTCACAGGACGTCTTCGAGAAATACCGTTCATTGACCTGGATGGCCCAGTTCACTGCTTGAGTGACGAGTCTTGCGACCTCGTTGCTGACAATTCCTTTTCCTGAATTTGGCGGCCGTCTTTCTTTTCTTCTTTGATCCGAAACTAACCAGCAACCCATTGAGTGTACAAATAAACTGCCCTAAGTATCATGAAAACCGAGTTAAATGCAGATGCGCCTCGTCCACAACTGGAAAATGTGATAAACCCCCCAATATGGCGGCTCCTAATGGCATGATGATGATAGCTGGCAAGGATTTTGCATATGGCCTATAGACCTTTTCTTTAACGGCGGCGCCATCTTGAGAATTGCGGCGCCGACGACGCCGTCTAGCGGCTTAGAAAAAGAAATACCGGCTAGTTCTGGCAGCACAGCTATCTGGGTAGGCAACGGTGTGGGTATGGGGGGAACTTGGCTAGACTTGGCTATGGTGGGCTGCAATAACTTGGTTGGAGCTTGTCCGGTTGAATCCAGCTGGCTACTCACAGGCCATCACCTTGCCTCTTCGAGAGAACGACGACGAAGACGGTGGGGTGTCTTGATTGAGTTTCCACAGCGAAGTATATATGAGCAGTAAATTTAATTTAGTCTACGCAGGTAAGCTCTCGGCATTTGATAGCTCCGTCTTGAGTGGTGGCATGTAGACGTTTTCATACCTTTTACATACCATGGGGCTTGCAGTGATAATCTAATTGGACCCCCTGCACCGAGAATTAAAAGCGGTCCTCTTCTCGTAGACGAAGTGGTCGTAAGCTTAAACGTGACGTTGAGTCTGATACGAATCTCTCGCGATTCAAGCTCGCAATCGACTGACTTCATAAATAAAGATTCTTGGGGAAAATGCGAAGCTCGATAACATTGCAGCCACACTCGCGCTGCAGCTTCTTGTGCTCATGGCACACTTTCTGCTAGTGTTCTTATGCTTTTTAAAATTATTTATCCATCCCACGACCACGCAGTGGTAGCCAGACAACCGTAGATTTTCGGAAATTGCAGCACGGTAAAAAGGAGCACTCGGAACTAACTCATGCACGACGTCCGTTTTTAAGCCTTTCCGCCCATACCCTTGGCGGTTGCATACCCTGTGTCAGCGGGCAATCCAAAAATGCACCAGGTCGAGGGTACGTCAGTTACTGGCTGGTTTGAGGTTATGCAAAAAAGGTCTATAGGGGTAGGTGTACCGAGCACTCTGCGTTTATGGGTAGTTCCACGTGCCGCCGCTTCATGACGAAAAAGTGGCGCTGTAGCCAGGATACCGGTGCATTTCTGCTGGAAGGGGCGTGGCGTGAAGCGTCACGGGGCACGAGAGCGTCTCGTACTCCGCGTGCTCATGCAAGACACACTTCTACGCTTGGTGCTGTAATACGCCGCCCGATGGCACCAGGTGCAGGGTACCGGTGCCACCGGCGTCATGAACAAGTGGCATGCTATCGATTTTCTGTTCGGCACACCTCCCCTTATAGCCACCATACCCTTGATTGGATTGCGCGACATCAGCGTTGGCCGACCTTGATAACCCTGCTTTCGATGACGGGCGGTAGAATCTGCAAATTGAGCTGATAAGTGTTCGTCTTTCAGATAGCCCCGTCTGATGCCTTAGCTTAAGTCATAACATAAAATTTTATAATAGCGTACCCAAAAGCTTTGTGTAAGCAAAAATTGCGTCGTCACCAGTGCACATGCGTCAAACCCAAACCGCGTTTTGGATTGGCGCACGCCGACGACGCTATTTCTTTGCACACGAACAAATTTGGCTATGCTATTCTCAAACTTGCAATTAGTAGTTCATTGATGTTTAGAAAGAATGTCTGGGTATACAGGTCGATTTCCCTGAATAATGTTAGTTGTTTATTACGGTACTTATATTTTATAAAAACTCTCGAACATGCCACTTTGAGCGATTGTCTGGGAACTTCCAGACATTGGCACGCAAACATCTCATCAATACAGAAATACAAAAATTTCTGACAATTATTAAAAACATTTTGTTTTTAATTTCCTTCACTTAAGTTACTTTGCAGTGGCCTCAAATCCTATGCTCCATATATGATTGGGGAAGGAGATACAGGATTCCTCTGCGGAGCCCCTTTTTTGAGCCTGCACAGAGCCTTCCGCTTCAGCGAGTAAACATCACCCGATGTGCAGTGACATTACAAGCACCAGAGGCATTACTTTCGCGGTGGCGTAACTATGGTCCAATAACGCTACCTAGCTTTCCACTTCTTCGCCCCTTCTTCTTCTTCTTTTCTTTTTTTTTTTTTTTGTTTTGAGACGCAACTTGCTATTGTTCCGTCCTCGTCACGTTTGCCATGAGTCAGAGGATAAGAGTTCGTAGCGTGGTCTGTTCCTCTGCTTTGTTTTATCTATGATTGCCCTTAGAGAGGCCTACGAGCCATGCACGTCAAAGCAATGCCGTGTAAATGTTACGGGACAATTTGAGAGGGGCTCAGTGACGCGTTGTCACTTGATCCGTTGAATTGGCTGAGAGGGCTCGTAACGTCCACTACAGTCCATCGTAATTGTAAACGAAGTATAATGATACCTAGGAAAATGAATCGAACTATTTTGTCAGCAGCCTACCCACATTAAAGTACTACCCTGGAAAGGTAACGCAGTGCAGTGCAATCAACAGGTACAACACCTCAAAGACCGAACGCACCGGAAAGTTCAGTTTTCGTAAGCAATATCAACCACATCACTAAATAAAAAAATTTTTTTTTTTTTTTTTTTTTTTTTTTTTTTTATAATGCGCCATGATGTCTGGGCGATAGTGGGACCGACTCCTACCGAGAAGGGCCTGTAGATGCGGTGCTCGAGTATCACACCTTTGAAAACGACCAGAAACCCTATAACGGCGTAATTGACTGCAACGAAGACCTGGGTAAACGTTTAATTTTTCTAATTTAAAACAATATAATGCAGCATGTTTTTGTGGATTTCGATTTACCGGTGTTCATGGGTTCGTCGAGGAACATTTAAGCAAAATCGAGGATGATTTTGTTTTATTGCCGCACAAACATTGCACAATTTTGACTTTTTTAATATTTTGAAAATTTCAGCCGCAATGCAAAAAATACAATAGTTGAGCTGTAACGTTATTGTTGAAAGTGAACAAAGAATTAATATCATGTAAAAAGAGTTTCAGCTTAAAAAGTTAATATTGAGATGTGTTAAAACGTCGCCACGAAGTGCTTAAATATAAAAGAGTTGCTCAAGAGGCCAAGTTTGCAATTTTATTTTACTTGAAGTATAAACGTAAATAAAATAAAATAAAATATCTAATTTAAGGAGATCAGTTGGCGTGCTTTATAATGAAATGCGTACGCTGTACAAAGGTCTACTCTTTGTTCTTGTGGCTCTCAAAGTTGCGCCTAGGCACATTTGGGAAAACAGTTGTTCCACCTCCACTCAGAAGCGACTGAGCCACGCAGCGTCACTGCGTGGCTCAGTCAGTAGAGTGACTGGCTCGCAACCGAAGGGTCGTGTGTACGGATCCCGCCGAAAACTCTTCAAATTGTTTTTTTAAGGCTAATGCATTACTTTTTAAAGTGAAATCATTTGAGACATGCAGCGACATTTCATTCGCATTACATGTCATGTTTTAATCACTTTCCTTCCACGCGTGACGTTACGTTTTACGTGAGCGTTCTGGGTTGTTTTGAAATTCCTGCGCGAGGTCACATGTCTACACGTCATGACCCTATCGACCAATAAGGATTTTCCAGTCACGACGCGACCGACGCCGACGCCGGCTTTTCTGCGACACGAGCTCCTTAACGCTATCACGTTAAAAGTTAATTGAAAGCAAAAAATAGGCATAACACCACCGCTTTGACATTCCTTTTTGTTTTTTCTGCAAGCCGTTTTTTGTGTTTTACGTCGAGGCAAATTAGACGGAGCCAAGCAGACTTGTGGTGCCATCTCGCAGATGTCACTCAAAGCGTGCGTTTCGTCTGCGTGTATCGGATCGGACTGCCCACCGCTGCTTGCGCTGTATTACGAAGTTTTCTCTGTTACTCCGTGCTCTTTTAACAGACGAATCTATTTTTTGACAGTGCTGTAAAACAGTGACTCAGCAATTTTGCTATGAACAAAATAATTATCACCGTGTTCGCTTAAGCCGTGGTCGTGCAAACTGCTTGTCCCCCTCCCCCCCCCCCCCCCCCCCCTCCAAAAAAAAAAAAAAGTTTTTGTTTTTCACCGCAAATATAAACTACGCAATGTCGAACCCGAACGCTCATTATCCGCCCAAAGGTAGCGCTAGAGGTCCGAACCAGATGCCAAAGTTTCAGCCCGAGCCGATATCTTCTTCAAAAGTTATAAGTGATCTTCTGAAAAAGTCAATGGGAGAATGGGGCCCATTTTCGCCTGTTTTCGGTTTCTGACGCCATAGTGTTCCATGTATTCGAGAGCTCCGACGGCCGCAATTTTCCCATTAAAATTTTCAGAAAATTACTTATAACTTTTGAATAAGATAACGGTTAGTGCTGAAACTTCAAAATCTGGTTTGAACCTCTAGCGCTACATTTGGATGGAGAATGAGCGTTCTGCAATGCGCAGTTTATTTTTGCGGTGTAAAACAAACAATGTAAAGTTTTTTTTTTTTTTTTTTTTTTGTGGGATACCCTGTACATCATACATCATACAAAAGACAGTCTTCATACAGATTCGAACGCGAGTCACCGCGAGATCCGTGCTTCGAATGCTGCATGGCAGTGAGTTCGAGGAGAGAAACTTGGCACGCGGCATTCGAACCACGGATATTGCGGTGACTCCTGTTTGGAGACTGTCTTTTGTATGATGTATGAGCAGTGGGACCCCGGCTTAAGGAGTTTAGGGGAGGGGGGGGGGGGGGAGATAGAGATGTGCGTGTGCATTAGCCATGTATTCAGATTTATAGAAAAATCCGAAACGAGACGTGAATTACAAGCAAAACTTCTAAACAGGCGCTACAGCTTCCGTGCTCAACAAACGGTTATTTGCCTGGATATGCAATCTGCAGTAAATATATGACACCACGCATAAGGGATTAGGCACAGATGGAATCTTGGCCGAGCACGATACCATGTATACCTGTTTTCACCTTAAGAAAAAAGTACGTTTTGCGCATTGTTCCTACGCGGCGCGAAATAGTTCTCACGAGATTCGGTTGTCGGAGGAAAAAGCGATGCCTTTGACGTTTGGAACGTGTACGTCTTGATAAGATAACATATATCTAATCTAAAATTCACCTACATATGTCTTCATTATCCACATAAAGGGGGAAATTAGTAATGTTCCGCGAGGAGCCGGACTTGTTTTACTTCGGTTCTTAAGGTGAAAACAGGTATAGTGAACCTTGGGATAGGGTGGGATCATGAAAACCAGGGGCACATACTTATTCAATTTGCAGGTAGTAGGAACTCCTAATGTTGGCTACTTTCAACTGAGGGCTGGTTATCAGCTACGTTTTTGCATATTGACGAAATGAGAGGTCGAAAGCACTGAGGTTTGCCTAAAACGGCCAATCGCGTTCAACAAAAAGAGCAACAAAGAAAAAGCAGAAGGATGGAACAAAAGAAATAAAAGAGCATACGCCCCCACATTATTCACACAATGCGGCGGCTCGCGCCTGTCGGCGTCGTCGGTCGTTCCCAGGCCGGCCGTGGTGTAGTTGGCACCGTCGATCACAGATGGCGCCACTTCTTGGAAAGCTCCCCTAAATCTCTCGAGTGGCGCTTGGCGCGGTTTCGCGCCATATTTGAATAGCTGGACGGGGGTCACATCTGTATTTGTCACTGATTGCCGACACTGAAGAAAAGGCTGCCGGCCGAACAAAGCGGATTTTTTACTCAAACAGCGAATATGCACGACAAATACCCCCGAAAGTTTGCCACCGAGTAATGTGCTCTAGTCGAAGGCAGCGCTTACCTGCGGCTCTCGTGCTTGTCCGTTTTGTTTGTTTTATGTCTCGATTATGTAGTAGAAGTCAGACTACATTATTGGTAGCACGTTTGGGGGATTTGCCTCGCGGCGTTTTAAATATGTACGTCAACGTAACATTACGTTTTTCTCCTTGTTTTTTAGCAGTCAGTATTATCACACCTGGACTTAACGTGGACACCACATTTATGAAGCCTTATCAAGAAAGACCTATTTTCTGTGTGTGACACGGATTCAGATTGATAGGAGGCCAAATCTGAGGACGCCAAATAAATCTAAAGTCAATTCACAATTTGATACGAACCGACTACGATGCGGATCTTTGCCCGGGAATCACCGCCACCTACATGACCAGCATTCTAAAGACATCGGCGTTGACATGCCGCGCTCATTGACGGCCAGCGAAAAGTGGGACTTGAACGCCCGACAACACTATAATAGTCCCCGACTCGTCGGATCCTTTTGTCTAACGCGCGCGCGTGTCGTGTTTTCTTCCCCTCTGCCGCGCACGAAAACAATGGACGAGGGAGGCCCGGGTCGCGCGTTAGGATTGTACAGAGGAGAATAAAAGCGAGGGCAGTCCGCGTCTTGGCGACCGCGTGGCCGCGCACAAAGATATGCGCGACGCCACTCCCCGTCGTCGAGGCCTGCCTCCTTTCAGCCGCTGCGGCGCCGAGATGAGCGGCCGGGCGTCGGATACTCTCTGCCCCTCGTTATTCATGAATTACGTGCGTCATTATGCGGAACGAAAACACAAGAAAGGGAACGCGCCCAGAGCGCGGCGGGTGTCATTAGCCGTCGCCTGTTGTGCAGCCCTGCCTAACTGATGAGGTGACATTCGTCGTCGGCGCAGCGGAAAAGAGCGGCTCATTTTGCTACGCGCCATTTACTCGATTTGGCCCCTTTCGAGGGATTGACCACCGGGGCGCGAAGGACTTGAGAGGGCTGGAAGAGGGGAAAAAGAAAAAAAAGAAAGGAAAGATGGCTCTGGTCCGGGAACAGCCCCTTAATGCGCAATTCAACGCTCCCTTCGCCAAGCGTGAGAGCGCATCAGCGCCGAGAGCATGCCAGCGAGGTTTAATTGCGTGGCCGCTCTAAACAGGACGCCATGATGGGCGGCGAGTCGTACTCGGCGCTCTTTTGGGAGGGCTACTTGGACTGTCCGCCGACTTGAGCCCGTGTTGAACCGCTCGCTCGACCGCGGATTAAGGCGAAGCGATTCCGAAATATCCTTCGAAGGAGGACTCGATGGAAGTAGATGGGCTCACGATCAACGAACGACTCAGATATTAAGTAAACCATTTCTATTGCGTTCTCCACTGTGCTCCTAACAAATGAAACAAGCATTGTGGCTATCGTTGGACGCGTTTGCCGGACGTTGTGTGGGCTGGCCGATTTGGAGGTCGGGAACCTCCGCGGTTGAAATCGTGGAGATAAGACATCATGTGCCAACACTGTTGATGTACCCTTTTAAATGCTCCTTTGACGAAGGTGTTAGACCGCCTAAAATCCCGGATTACGAGTTTAGACAGTTTTCTTTGCTTCCCAAGTATAGAGTGTCATCACTGTGGTACGGAACGACGTTCCTGGAACGCGCTTAGTTTATGTCGAACGTGTTTGCTTTGTGTTTAACCGTTACATCTTGCATTGGCGGTACTGGAAGGGCAACTCATTACGTTTTCTGGAAAACGGCAGGTGGAATGGTGTTTCTTTTTACGTTTATTTCAACGTAAACAGAAACTTTCAGCCTTTGCACTCTGGTAAAGAAGGAAGACCGGCGAAGCTGGTGGGATTGAAGTATTTATAAATGTAAGGATTAAGGTGTGATTGGGTAATTGGTTATTTCAGCGATTAAAGAATCAGACATATATATATATATATATATATATATATATATATATATATATATATATATATATAACGATCCGGGGTTGTTCTTTATTTCCTAACCACAGTGACCATGGCCTTGTGATCGCTGTGGTACACCGCCATAGGGTGTAGGCTGATTTCAGGCACGTTCTTCGTGAAGACGAGGTCTACGTCCGATGCATGGTCGTGGGCACCGTAGGTTCGTTCACACACGCAAGCCCGAAGCGCTCGAGCTTAAAGGAAGTCAACCACTTTCCCTCCTGGCGTGCAATGTCAACGTTCAAGTAACCCGTCACTACGGCAGACGTGTCGTCGCCGTGCATGACCCAGCCGAAGACGTCCATCAGGAATGCTTCTCTTGGGCGTCGCGGTGGGGACGTACACGACGGCAACCACCGGACCATCGCGCACCTTGACAGAAAGGCTGGACAGCTACCGCCATCTATGAGCGACGGCGGTAACCAGACTGTCTGGTTGCCGCCGTCACTCATAGATGGCGGTAGCTGTCCCGAAGTTTTTTGTAGGTTTGTGTCGATATTTGTTTGGTACCGGACACGAAACTGGGGAAACTAGCCCTTAACAGGTCCGCTGTAATAAAAAGTTTCAGAAAAAATAATATCGACCACAATATTTCTTTAACATTTATTTATTGCCCAAAACCTAGAATTTCGCAAAAACAAATTTCATTAATGCTCTTAAAATTTCGATTTGTTAAAAAGAAGAAAGAAAAAAACTACATTTTGTGGGCTATGTTATACTGTATACACTATACTATATACACATAAAGAACATGCCATTACCTTACAGGGCATTACAATTATACGCATTTGTAAATAAACTAGGAAAGAGCGAAAGTATTCCAAGATTGTTAAATTTCGGAGCAGCCTTAATACAACATGCGTTTTAATATTCGTTGTTTTCTCGTCTCGAGCTAACTCGTTTTCTTTATTTTACGCTACTCGTATTTCATTAGCTGCAAATTAATTGTTTTAATATACGAAGCTTTTACTTTTCTTTAGGCGTGTTTTGTGCGGCACATTTACGCAGTCGCAGCTACACTGTCTTCGTGAATCACCTTATGAGTATATTGTGAAGATCAAACGCTGGTATCATTTATTGGTAATCATGATTTATAACATAATACACCACTTCGCTTTTTTTTCTCTCGCTTAAATGTTCTTCCATCGATGATTCCTATTTTTGAATATTGATGTCTGATTCGAAGATCATTGAGCACAAAATGTTAGTTCGAAATCCACGGATGGAACGGAAACGTCACTATACGGGCTGTTTAATTTTGATTCGAACAGATTTTTTTTTTTTTTCAGAAAAGGAGGGGGGGGGGGGGGTAGACGACTGCTCTCTTCACTACTTATTTATAGACTCGGAGGACATTACATGAGGGGATAATCGTCATGGTAAATGGGCTAATTAACTAAAATTTGTTAATTAACTTTTTAATTACAGGTTTTAGGGATTATGTTGCAATTGCAGTATTGACGCTAAAAATATTAAGACCAAACCAATTTGAAAAAAAAAAAAAATTATGTAAAGGTAATGGCCATTGAGACATAAATCGAGCTTTTTTTTTTGCTCAATTTTAAAGGAGCGTTTAAAGAGAGTGCCGGGTAGCCCTGCCCACAATGACGCGTCCTTGAGCCCTATGGTCACTCGTGCCGTCGGTGGACCCACCAAGGACACTTTGCCGATATAGGGGCGACATGATTGGAACGACCAGGTCACTGTTCCAAGCGTCATTGTGGGCAGAAATTTCAGCACTTTTTTAAGCGCAATTTTTAAATCAGGTTAAAAATTTCGAAAATTGGTCGTTTGATATCTGAAAAAAATACCTTTTCGCAAATTCTTTAATCTAGTCTGGCCTCTAATCGTAATGGCCGTCAATACTGCAATTGCAACATGACCCTCAAATTCAGTAATTAAAAAGTTAAGCAACCAATTTTAGCTAATTGGTCAAATTACCATGACGTTTATCCCCTCATCTAATGTGCCCCAAGCCTGATAAATACAAAGGGAAGAAATATCCGTCTGTATCTCACCCCCTTAAAAAAATTGTTTGATACAAAATTAATTACCCTGTATATGCTCAATTCTCGGAACTGTAACGGGAATGAGTTCCAAATGTGCGAAGGAAGGAGAAGCGAGCTTTCTCCTCTGTTTTGGAGCAAGATGACCAGCACCACATGGTTTCGACATACGGATGCGTTGAAATGAATCCAAATAATCGGTGTATCCATGTCGCCGGCTGGGAATTCCACGCAATACGTATAAAAACGGTTCGTTTTTCCCCGTGAAATTGTAAAGCGTTACTGCGTTTGACTGAATCGAAAGAAACTACTGAAAATGTAGACGCCGAACTCAGACGCCGAAAACGGGCTCTCTTGTTGGGGGCTCCCACCGAGAGATGGCGCCACATGTCGCAGGAAACAGAAACCAGACAGCGAGGGAAAGAGGAGCGTCGGCAGCAGATTTACACAACCACTTGTGCTTTATTCATTTTGCTTTCAGCGTGAACGTCAGTGTGCATGTCTAAATTTAGAGGGAAGTTAAACTACACGAACATTTTCTTAGATTATCTTAATCGCGACGGTCGCTGCAGCGTGATGTCTGACGCCACCGTTTGGTAGGAGTTCTCAACAAGAGTCTTCACCACCTGCGTTTATGTTCGAGGTTCATATTTCCAGTGAACTCGTTTTCTTTTCTTTCTTGCTTTACCAAAACGGAGCCTTACCTTCAAGTACCGCAAGGTAAAACCAATTATCAAAGTACACTCTTTGAAGAAAAATGCTCGCTCGATTCGTTGTAGCGCTATAGCTAGGGTGGCATCTATAGCTAGCTGTCACCCTAGCTATAGACTAAATAGGAGCGAAATTAAAGGAGTCTCGTAAACATTTATTGTGCCATTTGTCAAAAAATCCGTAACTTGGTGGTACAGACGTTTGGCGACTTTGGAGCTGGGCAATCGACAAACACAGTAACTTTCTTGTAGCACTCATCCTGAAAAAAAAAAAAAAAAAAAAAAAAAAAAAACAGCAACGAGGACATTCGGTTAGGTTAGGTTAGCTTAGCTGGTGTTAGGTTTGGTTTATTTTGGTTAGGTTAGGCCTCAATACATATATGAATTATTTTGAAATAATAAATATTTCCGACTCATTCCAGCTACTTTTGTTAAAAAATTTAGAACTTACTATTCCATCACGTTACCGTGAAGCTACCACCTCCGTCTAACTACGGAGGCATTAGGACCACTCAAAGTTAGGATACGGCCTACTTTATTTTATTGCAAATCGTAAGAGTTTCAGGCCGAACTGTTCATCAGTTGCCGCTGTTCGTTTTGTCGTTCCGTAAAGCTGGCTTTTATGCACGCACTCACGTCAAAGGAGAAAGCAACTTTAAGGCGAGATGATGGCCGAAGATCGGCAATATTTGTTCAAAAAATGTGCGCTTGGGTGTCAGGGTATTTAATTTGAACATTGTTCTCTTTTGCAAAAACAATTCAAGATGGGATATTATCCCAAAAAGTAGTGAAATGTGCATTTGAAGCAATCCGGGTGACCCCCCAAAAAAGAGCAGACGTGAGACATTATCGAGAGCGCGATTATTTATATTGTGGCATCGCCCGACGTCGCATTCATTTTGAGATAGCAATCTTCTCTCCGTCGCATTTTTTTGGTAGATTCGTATAATCCAGAAAAATATCCAATAAAAATAATTTTCTCGAAGCAAAAAAGTGTCACTACAGATTTATGGTAATCAGAGTGTCGAACCGAAACCGAACCGAACCGAAAACCGGAACCGACCCGTTATTTTTAGTCGACCCAGAACGAAACCGAACTGAAATCATCGCCGCCATCTTGGAACTGAACCGGAACTGAACAGTAAAACAGTTTAACGGTAACCGGTTGAAAATGATTCAGCCTATTTAGTTCGTTTTGTGTTACTTCTACGGAGTGAATATTTGAGATTATAAGAAAATTGACAACGGCATTTCTATTTCGATCGGAAAATTGACATGTACAAAGTTTCAATGAATTTCAGTGGAAAGATTTCATGGCGGGTTTGCATTACCAGTCCAATTAATTATGTCACCTCACATATCACTTGATACTATGCGATGCGGTCACGTTACGTCACGGCGTCAAATCGTCGCATGGCGACACCATGACATCAATTTACAACGCGAATTTTCACGCAACGTTACTACTAGATCTAATACCGTCGTTGAGACTGACGTCATGGGACACCAGAACTTCGCACCGTATGTCAAGATTGGCATATGACTTAAGGCCGGTTCAGACAGTTGCGTTTGACTGCGTTTGACTGCGTTGCGGCAGCGAGAAACCAGGACATCCCTGCTGCTTATATCGCGTGCCAAGATGATTCCTTGAATTAGATTCCACGCTTCATACGAAGCACAGATGTGCCGGTGACTCGCTTTCGGTACTTGACGCAACGCAGTCAAACGCACTCAAACGCAAGTATCTGAACCGGCCTTTACTCGATGGTCTTGCGCCCGAGCACTTGACCGGGGCTCATGACAGTCATAGCATCGGCAAACATTCGATTAGTGGGTCGTGTTAGATCAAAGATGGAAATAGACGAACTCTAATAACAATATGTGGAGCTCTCGGTCCATGCCATAAGCTTGGCCATTCCCAGCGCGTGGCTATGATCGACATTGGCGGTATATGATCTGCACCAGATCACGTTGCCGCTCGTTCTGTTCGCCAGTTGAAGGGAAACACTGCTAATCTTTTTTTTTTCTGCTTCTGCCATTTCGCGGAGAGAAAAGTTAGTGTGTATTCCGCAAGTTATCAACGTCACCGAATATCCATCAACATCCGCCTATTCGGCCTTGTTATTTTTGATGGCAAATCATTCTCCTCGGGCAATTGGTGTGTGAGCAAACATGGCAAGGATGTTGATAGTCGCTAATCTCGCGAGCGGCCGGCGCCCGGCTCGCGTGGTTCCTCTCGCCGCTAGTATGACGCGCGCGTGTAGCTCGACAACGCAAGCTCCAGTGGCTCCGTTGGTTCTTTCCACCACTACCACAGCCTCCTATATAAGAGGATATATGCACGCGCGGAGCCCCGGGGCACCTATATGCATCTTTTACTTTTGAATTGCTGCATAATGCTGTCACCGAGCATAAAAATATTGAAATTACCAAATGGTGACTAATTAACCGGACCGGACTTTACGTAGAACTACAAATCTGTACAACGGGTTGGGGCCGGGGGGGGGGGCTAGATGGTAAGAAAGATCCAGGTGGTCTCAGAAGGACAGCCGACGTTTCGAAAAGATGCTTTTATATCTGAGAAGCTAAGTCCATTAGCGAAACGTTGGCATGTGTTCTGACTCTCACATGAGGTTCGTTCATAAGTTCTTCCTACCAGCTTCTACCGCCTCCGTATTTTGCTTAAACTTCCCAGTCTTAGGGTTCAAAAATGTCAGTAAAAAATTATTGTCCATTGAACAGAAAAAGGCCAAAGTGAAATGGTGCAGGGTAGTTTTAGAAACATACTGCGTTGTAAAGGTTCTTCGGCGACGTATCTACAGGGCGTCCCCACCGTAAACAAAATTACAGGGTTTGTTTCACCCTCAAAAATCAACGCCTCATCGCCATACGCTCATCCTCCTCCCAAATGCAGCGCTTGCATCCCCATCCCTGCCCGTTTCGATCTGGATGAGTATCGTATACCGGCGTGCGGTCGTGTATCACTGCTGCGTGATGCACGTTCAAGACCCCCAGGCTAGCAGTTGTACTGCACTGGACAAAATTTCTCATCTACAGCTGAGAGACAAGTAGCCCGTTGAGGCAGACAAAGTTCAGGCATTATAAACATACACACCCCTCCAAATGTAGAGCGAGCCGTCCAAACCAGATGGCAAAGTTTCAGAACTGACCGTTACTTTATTCAAAAATTGTAAGTGATTTAGTGAAAATTTGAAAAATGAAAATGGCGACCGACGAAGCCTTCGTGTATACATGAAGCTGAAAGATCCTCATTTTCCCATTGAAAATTTCAAAAAATCTCTCATATCTTTTTTGAATGAGATAACGGTTAGTTCTGAAACTTTGGTATCTGTTTCGGACCTCTAGCGCTACATTTGGACAGAGGATGAGCAATGTGCGATGTGTAGTTTATTTTTGCGGTGAAAAAAAGCACTATACGCTTTTTTTGGACATGCTGAACAATAAAGACCAGAGAGCGTGGCTCCGGAAAATACTTGGTTTGCACGAATACTCGTGCCAAAAAGCGCGTTTTTATGGTGCCACGCACTCGCGCCATTCATCACAACGCTGCACCACCAAGCAAATATATTTTGTTTTACGTAAATAAATGAATTGCACTAACTTCACATCAGCTACCATTGTAATGACCTTGCTGTTGAGCGCGTACTTTCTGCAGCGTACATTTCCCACCACCAAATTTGTTTTTCTCCGCAAGAAAAAGTGGCAATGACCACCAGCATGTTGCGATGGCCTCACGTGCAAGCCATTTATATATAAAAAAAGTTTAATTTCTTAGTGAAATTTAGTATTTGCAACATATCAGTCAAGAGGCGGCATGAACCGTTCATGTTGCGGAGTTTTCCAGTATATGGAGCAGTCTCGCGGATGCGTTGTCTAAGAAAATGCCCTAGCGCATGACTTATGAAGCACAAGGCTCTAAAGTAAGGGCCCAGATACACGTGCACGTAAAACCGAATATAATATGAGCCTTCCAACGGCTGTATTTTATAAAGTTTCTAGCTCATGCTGGTGCCCAAGTGTGATCTATATTAGGAATATAATTGCATCTCCACGCCCCTTTTCGCAGCAAGGCATCGTGTATCGGATTCCTTCGAAGAATTATACATTATGCGTATTTTCCTTCAGATCTATCATGAGAGCACATGATTCATCTTTACAAACCCTGTGACCCGGTGTTTCACAATGCCAAACATGAAAACATGTCGTATTTTTTCGCCCACAGTGTGCTATGAAATAAAAGCGATAGTTGTAGCACGGTCAGGCAATGTGGGTGGAATGGTTCCGTCACGTACCTGTGGACGGAGGTGCGTCGTGGTTAATTCTCATTGCCGTCGTGGTTGACGTCGTGGATGCCACTGTGCTCGGCGACCCGCGAAGTGGGTAAGCGTGGTGGTAGTTTCTAAAACCATCCAACATAACGCGTTCCAACTGGATACTGCCAAAGTGGAATTTCGCATAACGCGAGGAATGTTTAAAAACAAGTGTTCGAAGCAGACGACACGGAAGACTCTCCTTTCGTCACGTCGTTATTGGCGGGATGCCGGGGCTCCCGTCTCGTCTATATATATCTCCGCGCTGCGCAGTCGACGGGAAAACCCGACTTCCCTGGCCTCGCACCATGAGCGGAGAAAAGGGTTTTTCCGTAGCGGCGACGACACCCTACGAGATTGAAATTTTTGCAAAGTGTCGCCCGTAAAGCTATCCCTCTAAAAAGGAAACACGTTTCCGCAGGCCGGCCCAACAGCTACGATATTTTCAAGTATTGCGTCCTCCTATGTCGGCCTCGTGCTGTGATGTACAATGAAATTTGGGACGGTAAATGTTTATTGAATTACTCATGCAAGATGCAACAACTTAAAAAAAGAGTCCATCTCGTTATTAAAGATATACGTCCTCAATGAATTCATTCCCCATTACTGCAAAATGTCTGCATATTATTTTCCGGTGTTCTCATCCCTGGTAGGCACGTGCACAAGTGAGTTGCACAGCCTCACATCCTTTTTTTTAAGTTGATTTAAACGAATGTGTTTTCCTGACACATAAGGCACATTTCATTTATAAAAGCCTGTTATTGTTTGTTTTATGTGATGTACAGCAATCTTACGCCTCTGTGGGCTGGACGAAGACAAGATACGCAGGGACACGTGTTGGAAATATGACGACCTCGTGGTCACACACTCAGACTGAAAGAAAAGCCACTGGCAGCTGCTATGTCGGGTAGAGCATAAATAATAATTTGTTATAAATTAAAAAAAAAAAAAATCAATTAGCAAGTGGGTTGCCTACTTGCAAAGTGAATCTACCGGTATCTTGTCAAGGACAGAGCTCCACCTCAGCCAGGCTGGGCCAATATAGCCGTGTACGAAAAAAGTTTCACTTGGTTACGGGCAGTTTCAGGCCAGCTCAGACGTGAGTCGAAGGCACGTACATATTAGAGTGGTGAATTTTGATCCGTCCTTTTTGAACGATTGCCGCCTACATCACGATGCTGAATGTAAACAATGTTCGTTAGGAAAATGGGCGGTCTGATTGCCCATGAGTGTTTCTATAAAATTTGACTTGAAAAGACTTGTCCCAAAACTGTGATGGCATTTAGAAAGTACAACTTTCGCTTGCGTATATATCGGGAAACATATTTTGTGAAATATGTTTTACAATATATATATATATATACTGACGAAGTACGCATGTCAAATTTTTGTTTTTGTACCGTAATAAATACATTAAGCTAAAAGCACAACCAGATTTAAGTTTTAAGACTCTGACACTAAGCTGCAGCGATCACCGGTATTTTAGGTGACTAACCTTAATTTGTAACACTTCGATTCAGATAAAATATGCCGCTTGGGTAAACGATTACAAATGTATAGGGGTGTGCGAATATTCGCCATTTTCGAATAACGAATCGAATATTACTCTATTCGATTCGTTAATCGAATCGAATAATAATTTTCAAAAGTTTCGAATATTTTGCGAATAATTTTCGAATAGTCGCTACGGTGTCGCGCCGCGAAATTCGCTTCACAGGCGTCCCACAACGCTCCGGCACGCCTGCCATGCGTGCCCGCAAGATGGCAATACGTACCTTCTTCTCCTACACAATGATTATCATCATCGGCAGCAGCAGTTTCTCTCTATACGTACGTTGCTGTTGCCTCCATTAGGGATCCCACTGTGTTAATTATAACCCGCATGAAAGCGATTCGCCAAGAGACGAGACAGGCGACGTCGACCCGCTTCGCTGTCGCTCGTTCAGTCGCGCGAGGAGGCGAGCCGCATGAAAGTGGTGTGGGCAAGCGACCAAGGCGATGAGGACGTTTTCTAGAAAACACCGAGCGACGCGACGAGCGACAATGAGAAATCTCCGTCGCTCACTGCGGACTCTCGTCGCTCGCTAAATCGCTTACATGCGGTTCAGCCTTTAGGGACCGCTTTCGCACAAGACTGCTCGTGCACACTTCCAGAAAGCGTGTCGTAGAGACGTTTCAGAACTTGCAACGGTACCACCGCTCTGTATGAGCGACGTAGAAGTGGTAGAAGCGGGAAGTTGTTCGAAGAGAAAGCGCAGTAGAATGTGGAAGTTTTTCGGCCGCTCCCATGCAACCAAATGAAGAAGCCACAATAGGTGCTTGTGTCGAGTCTTTCCCAACACTTTCCATGGTTGTTCCACTTGTTCAGTGTGTGAAGATGTAGCTTTTTGAGGGCGCAAGTGGAACAAGATGATGCGTTTTCTCAGAATCTTCTCACATCAGTGAAAACAAAGCTTCTGGACAGGCACATCACGCCCTTGCCACCCTTTTTTATCCTCGATTCAAGGACCTCTGCTACTACAAGGAATAAAAAGAGACCGTAGAGTTCCTACTAAGTTCGCTGCTTCAAGATGTACCAGGCTCAAGCGAACTCTGATTTTATGTTCAGTATCCACGTGAACCGTAATATTGTGTTTAGCATTCTAATAGTTTAGTAACTTTTGTCTCTATTTAATTATACATCAGTTGAACTCTAGTCATTATCGTCTAGTCGCGTTTTTACAATAATTTTGAGAAACATTTTGGAACATTAAAATAATTTTATAATATCTTTGCTCTTTTTTAGTAGCTGTCTACTTACTATTCGGAAACTATTCGAAAATTATTTGATTCGTATTCGTATTCGATTCGGTGCCACAATTATTCGATTCGTATTCGATTCGGTTTCAAAAAGTGAAAGCCGTTTACAACTCCCTGTAACGCTGAATTGGAGCGCAGCTCTTGAGGAGGAGGAGGGAAGGGTAATTAGGGGAGGGTATACCCCTCCTCCTCCTCCTCCCCTCATTCTTCAATCTCCTCGGGGGGGGGGGGGGGTTACGTGACCTCGGGGGGGGGGGTCGTGATCTGTGACCTCGGGGGGGAGGGGGGGGGGTCACGTGACCTCGGGGGAGGGGGAGGGGGGTCACGTGACCCCCGGGGGGGGGGGGGCTCGCGCGGTGCATTATGGGATATTTCCCATAATGCACCGCGCGGTTACGCCGACGCCGACGCCGACGGCGACGCCGACGCCGACGGCGACGCCGCTCAAGCCGGAAACGGGCGCCTAAGAGCTGCGCTCTAAAATCACTATTTGCACACCCCTAGTTGAAATGTATTTGTGTAAATGGTACAAAACACGGAGTTTTTATTTTAACCTAGATTTTAGACTGCTGTGTCAAAGTAGAAAAACGCAATTTATTGTTTTGCCTACTTGAAAATTATAGTTCAGAGTACAAACTATAAAATGTTCAGCCTTTCCACTCTTGTGAAGAAGGAAGACCAGCGGAGCTGTACTCGATATACTGTGTGCTTCTTCTTCGTGGTCTGTTTTTCGCGCTGTTTTCTATGATGAATTCCCACCAACGCGCCCAACTATCCATTCTTCTATTATAGCTGGAACGGTTGCCGCCATCTAGGAGCGATGGCGGAAACCATGCTGGTTGTGTGCTTGCCGCCGTCGCTTATAGATGGCGGTAGCTGTCCAGGTAGGTTTGTGTCGACATACACGGACACGATCCTGGGGAACCTAGCCCTTAACAGCTCCGCTGTAAAAAAAAAACAAAAACACATTGTTCCACTGAAAAAATAGTGCATATTAAAAAAAAAAGAAGCCAAAAACGTTGTATTTCTTGGCGGCTTGCCGGAACCGGAACTGGACCGGAAGCCGAATCGAACCGATTAAAATTTGGTTCGATACCGATGTCAATATTTAGAGAGCCTGGATTGAAGAGAGGGTTCATCGGACGATATGATGAATCTTGGGCTTTATCATATCGTCCGCGACTGTGCGTACCATTTTTGGCTCAAGTCATGAATTCCTTGGAGTACTTTTGGATTCCACCAATTTCAGCATGCTTGAAGAGGCCATTTATACTTCTTGAATCGTGCTGGCGGAACCATTATGCGTATGTCACATGACATTTTGGGGAGCAAAAATGTGAAACTGCCACAGCGTTCCGCCTGTCGCAACAAACGGGCGCCGACTTGAGAGTTCGACGGCTAACCGTCTAACTGTCAATCCCACGACAACTGAGAACCACAGCTATACTTGACTTGGCCTGTGCTATGCAAAAACAAACCACCAAGCCGGAGGTAAGTAATTATATCGTTTACATGACTGCGGCGACGAGTGCTCCTGTTCAGTCACTCTCTTTGCTTGTCTGGTAGTTAAAAGAAAACAAAGAATGTCTCGTTTCCTCACCTTTCGTGCCTCGTTTCATGCCTCGTTTCATTGCCGCTCGAGTGCTTTTGGTCGCTTTGAACCCGCAGCTCTTTGCAGCTCGGATGCAGCGAGCTTTTGGCGTTTCTAAACCGGGGCGCTCCCGGCAGTTTGCAAAAGTGTTTTGAGTCTATGTGTTTTGTTTTTCATTTGTTTTGTTTCCTGGAATGCACTTAAAAATATCGGCTTGTTACGCATGTCGGCAAAACGAATAGTAATTAAATATAAGATAAACTACTTTCCGTTAAGTCTTAGGTTAATAAAAACAACTGATAATGGAGCTGCCATATCTCACAAAAATATAAAAGATAAAAAAAGATTAAAATACAATCCAGGTCAAATGACTGTGATTCAAACAAAACAAATATGATTGTTTCGATTTTCAACAAATCTCGATTTTTCTCTACACTGGTTTCTATTCTAAATATCAACTATGTTGAGTAGCTTTCTTTTTTAAAATTGTTTTTGGCAAGAAATGAGGTTCATTCACGCACCTATTCACCCCTCTAGGTGGCGCTAGTAGTTTTCAAAAGTGGCTAGAGAGCCAAGATTTCAAAAAGGGAGTAACTAAAACATTAAGAGCATTTGCATTTAAATGGTGGACACCTCCTGTTAAGATTGATGGCCCATGCGCACGCGCGTGTTTCCGTGACGCGAGGACTGCGGCCTGGAGCAGCTTGCAGACTGTTGACGGTTGCGCCTCCTCGTCACAACTTGTATTGCAAACGCGGCTCATAAACCACGTGACGAACAATAGAGCAGTTGGACAAACTCTCTGAAATCTAGACACACTAAACGTGGCGAATAAAGTAGGGGTCGGAGATACGTAAAGGATGCTACTGCTACAGCCTGACTGGTGTTCTGGATTTGGTGAACGACACAAATTATTGCCGCTCGTATACGAAGAGGTATTGCGCCGGCGGGGCACCTCTCCCTCTCCGGGAAATTATGATTGACCGACCGCATTGATCGCTCATGGGTTCCCTTCCCCCATTTAGAAACGTGGATGTTTTTGACGGCTTCCTCGATCTCGCGTAGCTTGACCCTCATATGGCTCCCTCGTTCTTGTCTTCCCTTTCAGTGAAAAACACCGCTACATTTTTTTTTTTTTTGTTAGACTCAGTTGAAATTGTGGTAACACGACTTTTGATTGGGCTAGCTGGTTTGTATTAGACATGATTAAAATAGCGCGAACTTGACAATGGCGATGGTATATACTGCTTGGTTGGATGATGCAATAAACTTAGTTTGAAGTCCTCGCCAATCCTGTCGTACGTGTGCCTTTTTTTTTTTTTGTCCTTGTCAAGTTCGCGCTATATTAATCGTGTCTGAAATTGTTATTTAAACATCATTCCCAAATGCTGAGCAATGTGTATACCGAACAGGAAATTTTTATCTAAAAAGTGCTTTCAAAACTAAGTGCCTTTGAAGTTATTCCTCCTGCTATAATACGTCACTGCTGATACGTTCGTATCGAGCAGCAAAATGTTCAGTAAAATAAGGGCAAAACAATTTCTGCGCTGCTCAGAGTGCCAAAGCATGTAATAATAATCTCGGGAACTAAAATCTGTCGAATTGGCGGTTTGAGATCATGTGAACCAGATGCACTCTCGAGCTAAGCCCAAGTGCATTCTCTCTAAAAATGCACGGCGCAGGCGGACGCTCGATGGAAGCTGAAAGTTTATCCGCATAAACTGCGAGCTCTGAAAATAGTCCTGCGACTGAAACAGTCGTGAACAAGAGCACGATGGATTGTTTGTCGGGGACATTGCCTATACAGGTACACTAATTGTTTTCACTGAAACCTTAGAGAAGACCGCGCTGACATAAAAAGTTCGAACGTTCAAGACCAAGAGCTGCTCGTGATGGCGCCCATTGTCGCGGAAACTAATTTTATGCTGGGCGGACGCCATCACGCACGATAAATATGAAGCTCGGCAGATCCCCACACTCTTAGTTGGGGAGTGGTTCGAAAAGAAATGCCGTGAACACATGGGCGTCCGCAGAACTTTCTTAAAAAAAGGAAAAACATTATTTTTCAAAAAAAAAAAAAAAGGGAGAGGAGGGGGAAAAACGAAAAGGGTACGCAATGTTTTTCTTTGTATTCTTTTCGGCCACAATTTTGAATTTTTGCGGAAAAGGCGGTGCTGTGGCAAGCCAGCATTGGCCAAACGGGCACTATAATGGTTTACCAGGATGGGAGTCCTTTGGTCGTATTATTCTGTTTTCATAGACGGAAATGAGAGTGACGTCAGGCTGTCCACTTTGACGGTGTTGGCTTTATGAACACGTTGGCTTCGAGCTTTCGCCGTGCTTGTTACACATACAATCGAGCTTGTCGTTCACGTTTCATAATCCCGGTCATGCAATCGCACACCGCTCATCTGTCATGCAAAAGACACGGAGTTTTCTCCGCACACACGATGTAAGAATTAGTTGCGAACACGCCTCACGCATATTCGAAGCGTGTTTGCTTCATGCATATATGTATGCTTCAAACATGCCTAAAAATTGTTTTTTTTTTTATGACCAATGTGACCATCATCCGAGGAAGAAGCATGCCGCAGATAGTGTCTCTAAAGACTCTCTTTTATAAAATATATTACCAGTGTGACCGCTGCGCACGCCACCTAAACAACTCGTCGTCAATGTGGAGTTTTAGAATAACGTACGCAATTTTAGCGCACGCTAGCGCTAAATTTAGCGCTTGCAGTAGCGCAAGCTACACAAGAGAGTTTTAGAATAACGTTTCTCTGACGCGACGCAAAAGCCCAAGCATCTCGCGCTTGCAACGCCACCAAGATACAGTCACAATTTTTATTTCACACACGAAATGCTGTAACTTGAGAAAAAAAAGTTTTTTGGTCTAGAGTAACATTTTAGATTTGTTTAAACATGAGAATGCGACGCGAGCGGTCGGCCGGTCGTGTCCGCTAGTCCGCTTGCGTCGACTCGGCAAGAGAGGTCTCGTGTACTGACCTTCGCCCACTGTACCTTCGCTGCCTTCGCCGAGAAATGTTCGCGCGTCGCAAGCATCAAGTTGCCGGTCTCGCATTGAAAATCACAGTCGCGAGGATGCCGCCGACGTCGCACTCACGACACCGCCAAAGCGACCCCAGACATGGTCCTGGGAGCCGCCATGTTTTTTAACTGTGCTCGTCTTGGCTTTAGCCAACTTCTCATTACGAATCCTCCTTGGAGGAGCGCAAAGACTCTTTGCGTACGCACGCCATTTCCGAAAAATAGCGTACGCTAAAATAGCGCACGCAAAGCGCAAAACGTGGTTACCGTCCGGCGCATGCGCAGTGGCCACGACGCTATTCTTTGCTTACGCAAAGCTTTAGCGTGCGCTATTCTAAAACTCCCTAATATCCCTGAAATGCCAAGGGAAGAGGGAGGGGGGAGGGGGCGGGGCAGCTTTCTCCCGACGCTTATGCGTGAGCACCCCGTCGTTTTGGCTGAAAGAAGAAGATTCCATGGGCTTTTGTGCCCCATCGTGGTGTTCGCTGCATTGCGATACTAAAGAATATACGCTGCTCGCACAGAAATGGTTGTTCACGAGCCGTGATCACGATCAAATCGGTCGGTGGTGGCAAATTGAGCAGAGAAACCGAGGGACCCTCGCTAGGGCGGTGGCAGACAGTTCGTCGAACGACGTTTCATCGACAGCTCGTTTCGACGACACTGTGACGTTTCATCGACCGTTCGTTTTCGCCGAAAGCTTCCTGCGATCGTTTTATCGGAACGTTGCGACGTTTCGTCGAAAGCCAATTTCCGCCCGCACATTGCCTCGGTCGCCGGCATCCGGACGGATAGCCTATAGCTTGCCGAACCATTGGCGGTTCCGATGAAGCCTGGTGCAACCTCAGACCTGATATGGTAGTAGAGTTTTTTTTTTTTTTTTCCGAGCGGAGCTAGGAGTTTCCTTGCGTAGCGCGGACTGTTTGGAAGCTAGGGATTACGGCTCGCGAATTTGTTTTTGCCCTATCAGAGCCACCCGCGTGAGTCCGCTTTAATTACGGTATGATTCCAGTGAACGAAATGAAGCCAGAAACATAAAGGCATGTTCACACACTTGCGACTCTTTAGGACCGTGTGCTCTAAAACCTCTTAAAATCTCCTTCGACAAGAGAGCACACTGGCGCCACCTATTGGGTAGCCGTAAAACACTTCCCGTATCTATAAAGTTTTCTTTTTTTTTTGCGCATCAGTCTTTTTTTTTTTGGTTTAAAAAAACTTTTAACAATGTTATAGGCGATCATATCTCATATATAGTACGTACATAGGATTTCGAAAATACCGCAAAACCTTCGTTCTAGAGAAATGAAAAGTTCCTGGGTCACCTCACAGATGGCGCCAGCGTGCCAGTCTGTGTTCTCTCGTCCTAAGAGATTTTAAGTGTGTGAACGGCGAACGGTCCTAACGAGTCGCAAGTGTGTGAACGGGCCTTAATCCAATTCACTTAGTAAAAACAAATACCGCTGTGGTTGAAACGTCGCAGTTTCGTGTGTCCACGAAGCGTGTGTCCATGAAAAGTTGTCCACAAAACGCGTTTCCATGAAACTTGTTTTGACGAAACGATACGGACCCCTGGCATCGTTTTCCCTTATATCTGGGTGTCATTTTTGAGCACCACTTAGCGTTATTAAAAAAAAAAAAAAGCGAGCGAGTTATAGTCTGTTATGCCCGTGTCCCACTAGAGCGACAGACAGAAACAAAAGACAGCGACAAGCCTCAAACCCATGCAGCATGCTCGCGATAGTACCTTTGGCAGGCGTTTAGTCGTTCGGTGCTCGTGAAGTAAGCACGAGAGATTCCAAGCCTGCAAAAATATACCCTCACGTGCATGATGCTCGTGTTTGAGCACAGCCTCTTTTATTCTACAAAACCTCTCAAATCGCGAAAGACTGGTTTGAGGCTTGTCGCTGTCGTTTGTTTCTGTCTGTCGCTCTAGTGGGACTCGGGCATTACAGGTTTTAAAAAGAAGTCCGAGGACACCTAAGCACTTCTTATGCTCCCTTAGTACGTCTCCGGCGTAGTGGCGTGGACGACTACGTTTCGGCACTGCCGAGGTAGCGGCCGACGCTTGAGCGCGCGCTCTCGTGAAGTGGCAGCGCCCCGCGGAGCTCGTTCAACCTCTGCGGAGTTTGCCCGGGCGAACTCTGGGAACAGGCCCGCACCGCCGCACCTCGCCGGGCCGCTGCGTGCGCTGCGCCGCCATGGAGAGGGCTTCTCTGGTGGCGGGTTTTGGAACTACGCCGCACGAGAACCAATGGGAGCCTCGTTTCTTGATGACGCGCGCCAGCCAATGGGAGCCTATTCATCAGAAATTGGCTTCACTTCGCTCTTTTTGGAGAGGTGAATTTAGCTCCCGTTTTGCGTGGATTTTTGGGAGCCTTCAGATCGCGGCTTCACTTCGCTCCATTCGGAGAGGGGAGTTTAG
The DNA here is from genome assembly GCA_013358835.2 of Ixodes persulcatus. Classification (NCBI taxonomy): domain Eukaryota; kingdom Metazoa; phylum Arthropoda; class Arachnida; order Ixodida; family Ixodidae; genus Ixodes; species Ixodes persulcatus. The sequence goes on along the minus strand of JABSTQ010009550.1, from coordinate 1,257,851 downwards.
CTGCCGTTTGGCGCGGCTTCAAAGGTGATAACGTCTGCGCGCTCCATGGGACAATTAATGCTTTCGCATTAGAAAATTCGCTGCTACGTACCATAGGCTTCGCTCCATGGGACAGGGGAATTTAGGTGCCGTTTGGCGCGGCTTCAAGAGCTGATAACACCGGTTCGCTCCTTTGGACAGTTAATGCTTTCGCATTAAAAAGTAGGACAAGGTCCTCCCATGAAGCCCTCCACCATTTCTAATTTAGCAGAGGGAACGCTAGATAGGAGGCGAGCTCACCTGCCTCCTTCTCCAGCGTTCGCTCTGCTCCAGTGGAAAGAGTGGAGGGCTTTGTGGGAAGAGCTTATCCTGTCTTTCTTAACCAGGAACCTACTATAGAGAACACTTTCCTATTTTATCATCATATTTTATTGTAAAAGTGCACCCCTTCCCGCAGCCAGACTTGTCCTATATATCTTGCTGTCCCCTTTCTAACGGGCTGTTTTTTGTCCTCCAGTTCGCCCCAATTTTTCTGGGGCTATGTATACGAAGGGATGAGCATGTTTCCGACGTCACCGCAGCAACGCCCACCTTCAGTCGACTCAGAACCGCTGCCCCCACAACACTTCTACGTAGTGGCTCTCGTCTGTAGGTCGCAAGTAACTCCCTAAAACAAAAAACAAAACAAAAAACACATTAAGCAGAAAAGGGGTATCACCTTTGGACAAACGTGTAGGCGACGAAACCACACACACACACACAAGAGAGAGAAAAAAACGAGAAAAAAGAAGTCGACGTGGACACCCTCCACTTTCGTCAGCTTCCTCTCGCCGCTGTAGGAAAACCACTCGGCCCAGGTATGGCGGCGGCGGCGGCGGCGGCGGCGGCGGCGGCGGCGGACGGCGAAAGATGAAAGCGTGCTCTAAACTGGAGGGGGAATGTTTATCGGCGGGGAAATGGAAGGAGCTCTGGGCGTGGAGAGCCTCTTTCACTGGCCGCCCCGTTGTCGGACCGCGTCACGAAAAGGTGCGAGAAAGGCGGGCAGGTCGGGCCAGGCTGCCGCTCATTGTGGGGGGTCGCCCGGCGGCCCACGGTGGTGCCCACCGACGGCAAGGTGCAGGCCGCCGCCGCCTGGACTGCCTTCTCCCGCCGGCCAGATGAAGTTGCAAGGCAGCTCGACCGAGCTCGCCGCCCCTGGTGAAGTCGGGAGCATCACCCGAGTCAGTCGTCGTCTGCCCGGCTGGATGATCGACCTGTCGGGCGGTCATTTCTAGTCCGCGGGATTAGGGACACCTTTCATCGTGGTCACGTTCGCTGTCGCGCAGCAGGAGCAAGAGTTGGCTTCTGTGGCCGCGGCGCGAAGTTGGCGCAGTCTGGTTGGCGCTGTCGCGCCGGTCGCTGTGTCTGTCTCGCTGTCGTGTCGCGGCAAGCGGGCAACGAAGATGGAAGAAAGCCACACCGAAAGGGATACTGAACGAAGAGGAGCCGAAAATAAAGAATTTGGAGAAGAACGCTGAGCCGATACTACTCGTTAAGTACTTACGCGACGACGCAGCACAGTGCAAAAAGGGTGAGTGAAGAAGAAGAGAAAAGTTGCGGTACAAGTCGGAAGGTGCACGCTAGCTGGTACAGACGTAACGCAAAATCCCGAGTCTGGAATCTCGAGACCGGAGACATCGTGTTGTAAAGAACCGGTTTCCTCCGTGACTAGTCCCTGCTTTGCATCATGTGGTACATATTAGAGCGCGCTGCATTTCTGCAAAAAGGAAAATAAATATGGAGCGTGTATGTCCCGACTCTTCGAGTAAAGTCGTCAATGTGGTGCTGATATTTGTCTCACTGATTGCACCTTGGCGTATCACAGTGTGATCTCTTACATCAGTGTCAGGTGTCATACAAGATGTGTCACCTTCCCCAATTTGGATGCGATCGAATAGTTGTTGGATATATTTTGCATTTCTTCCGTATGCAAAACTGCTGTCGAGGCACATGAAGAATGAAGAAAGGGAGCATTCGGTGGGCCCATTTTGTCAGCGGTAGATATGCGTAAACACGACACTTTTTATGAATATTTCGTATAAATTCAACTTCAATAAAAAATTACTAAATGTACGTTCGGAAACTTTCTGCTTTTTTATTTTTGTTAGCTATAGCTACTGGGTGATTCAAGGAGAGGCCAGGCTCTTTAAATCGACCGCGAAATTCGGTTTCTTAACCTATCGCGCTACGACTTTGTGCAGCGTTGCCCACAGATGGTGCATTTTTTTTTTTTTTTGTAAAACTTGCAAAGAGCGAACTTACCTGAGGAAAAAGTAAAGAAAGAAAAAGGCTTAGCTCCTATGGAAACGCAGCGACGCCACCGGTCTTCAAACAACACGGCGCCGTTTCGCACGGGAGACAAAAGAAGGCGCAAGCGGTCGCGACGCCAACGGCCGCCAACGAACGAGCATACAGCGCCGAGAGTCGGCGTCATTAGCAGACGATCTTTTCGTCTCAAAAGCGGCGCGCGTTCCGCAGCGGCGAAAGTCGCAGAACCAAAAACAGGCCCTCTTGTTCCCCTTCTCCAGGGATTATTTTCATCATTTTCATCGACATAAGTACCTCGAAAAAAAAAAAAAATAGTCAAAATATCCCGACAATCCATTTTTTAATCGATTATGTGTCCATTCAATATGTTTTATTAGTAAGAATGATAAAATGATGCATTGGCAACTGATATCAGAAAACCTCGCGCCGCTTTTGAGTCGAAAAGATAGTCTGCTAAAGACGCCGGCCCTCGGCGCTGTATGCTCGTTCGTTGGCGGCCGTTGGCATCGCGACCGCTTGCACCATCTCTTGTCTCCCGTGCGAAACGGCGCCGTGTTGTTTGAAGACCGGTGGCGTCGCTGCGTTTCCATAGGAGCTAAGCCTTTTTTTTTTTTCTTTACTTTTCCCTCAGGTAAGTTCGGTCTTTGCAAATTTTACAAAAAAAAAAAAAAAAATGCACCATCTGTGGGCAACGCTGCACAAAATCGTAGCGCGATAGGTTAAGAAACCGAATTTTGCGGTCGATTTAAAGAGCCTGGCCTCTCCTTGAATCACCCGGTATTTTTAGTAAACAATTTAGGAAATGGGCGATTGTGAAGTATTCAAGATAAGTGCGCGTTAAACTTTCAACTAAACAGTAAATGTAAAGGAACCGAACTGTTTGGTTCCTAAATTATTTTCATTCACATCGCTTTTTTTTTCATTTTATTCAGTGACCCCGGCCCGCAGTAGAACACTTCTTTTGGTTGTTCTGCGGCGGCTATACTTCGTTTTCCCTTAAGTCCAGACGCAGCCAATGCTAGGAGCTGATAGGACCAATCAAAAAGCGTCAAAAGCGCGTCTCGTGTTGCTCTACGTGTTCTGTCATCGCTTAACCAATCATGAACAGAAAGGCCCAGTGACCTGCGCTTTTAACGCTTCTTGATTGGTCCTATAAACTCGTAGCGTCGGCTGCGTCTGCACATAAGCTGAAACCAAGTATATTTCCAACAGTTCGGCACATCAAATGGTAAGGAAGCCGAAAAGAAGGCGCGATTTACCGAGAAAGCAGCACGCACCAGAAACGCTCACCGGGCGCACACATTTCATTCGGGATCCTTCGAGGGTGGGGGCAATCTAACCGTCGGGATCGAGCTCGAATTGGCCGGACGTGGGGCCTGGAGCTCCTCAGGAAGCCCCAGCGGCTACGTACTGCAGCTTTTGACGCGTACGAGGCATTCATCACCCGCTAAACGAAGCCGGACGCCGGGGCGTTGCATTAGCGAGTCACCGGAGCAGCAGCGGCGGCAGCAGCCGCGAAGGGTGTGCGGCTCGGATGACAAATGCGAAAGGCCGGCCGTCTGAGGTGTTCGCATTAGCCGGCGCATCCTTTGGCGGCATCAAAGGCGCCGCTGACTGCGGCCCCGCGCACGCGGAAGACAGCCTGCTGCTCGGCGAACGCCTCACGAGGCGCAGCCACAGCCGCCGTCGGTGGGTGGTCCCGCACATGCCCTGCACGCCGTCCGATTAGAAGAAACCCTGCCGGACCCCTCGCGCCCCAGCAGCACTAATTACAGGCGCCTTGAAAGCGATGGTAACGAGTCAATTTTTCCTTGCCTCGGCCGGTTCGGCCAGTTGAGGTGTCCCGGCCCTAATTGTGATGGGAGTCGACACTTGGCCGCCCGAACGATGCCAGGGAGGAGCGTGCCTCCGGTCTGACAGCTCGGGCCCGCGGGCCACGTCGTGGAAGCACCCCGACGGCGAGGATGGTGCCGAGCCCCCGGTGGCGCTGCCCGTTCCACTGCCGAGCGCTCGCCTTGCGCGGACCGCGCTACTTCGGCCACTGTTGCCACTCGGACGGTTCACTTGATAGGCGGCGGTCATCGCAAACACCGTGGCGCTGGTTGAACGCGTGCTCCCTCTCTCCCCAAGGGAGGAGAACGCTGGGAGTCTATCCAAATAGCGGCTTGCAGGCGGGTCGCCTCGGGGTTTGGTCGGACCGAGCCGGTCGAAGGGCTACGGCCTTTAAATACCGGCCGTCGCGATAACTCGGTTACCGATCGTGCTCCGGGGAGAAATGCTTGAACGATGGCTCGACAGGATCGTGAGGGGCGGACACGTCCCGTCTTTACTGATGGGCGATCTTCATTCACCGGAGACACCGGCGGGAATAGGCGTGAGGAAGTCGGGTTAGCCCGGATATACGGAAGTATCGCGGCTATTATCCTCACTGCCGCCCGTTGAGGTGTTCATTTTCCTCGTTTACTTACGTCCACATTGCCGGTTCCGTGCCGCATGCAGGTGTGTTCGGTAAGTGAGGGCTGAGAATTAAACGAAAATAGCTAAAGAAATCACTCCTTCTGTGCTTGTGTCTTTATCAGAATATAGTTGACAGGCTATGTACCTTGACAGTTTGGAGAATTCTGAATTGCGTCTTAGTACGATATAATTATCTTATATTGGTGATCGTCACCACCGTTTGCAAGTTTTATTTCACTTTAAGTGAGGGTATTCAAAAACTGACAACAAAAAAAAAGTATGCGTGACGTCAACAACAAGTAAAAAAAAAATTTTAATTGTGGATTTTTAATTTTATACGCCGAGAAACTGCAGGAGAATAGAAGGCAAGAGCGCGCGGGGGTGCGCCGAGCTCCGGTTCGAACGATTAGTGGCTAGACCTAAAGCTATCTGCCTTTGTGTCCCCTTACAAAAATGAACAATGAGCTTCAATTGAGCTTCTAATGTGTTTTTATAGAGTCAAATGAAACTCAAAAGTCAAAACTCAAATGAAATTCTCGCATTCGAACACGTCGAACATGTTCGAATGCGAGAGCCAAACGCCGGACGCCGGCGTTTCGCGTTCTAAAGGGCTGTTTATACTCCGTCGTAACGTCAACGAGCGCACGCGCTCGTTCACGCTCGCTGACGCTGTCTGCGAACGGGGTGTCTATACTCCAACGTCAAGTTGAACGCGGCGCCGCGCTGAGCAGCTCGACGCGCGACGTCGTAGCTTGCGACGGACTTGGACATGCTCTACGTTCAACGTTGGACGTCGGCGCCGCCGATGCAGGCTATCCCAGAAGCCCTCGCGCGAATGCCTCATTCGGGAATCCGGTTGGCGGGCAATGGCGGGGTCGTCGGGGCCAGTCAGAGTGTGCGACATGCTGATTTCTGGCATCTGAACCTGTCGTTCTTGCCGTGTGTCGTGTGCTGTTGTCGTGTTCCCGTGTTGGTGTGCGTATTTAACGTTCGTGCGCTTGACTGGGCAATTTTGTGCGTGGACGTGGACCGCTCCGAGGATGCGCTACCCTCGATTCTCGATAGGCCTATCGACCTAACGAGCCGGTGGTGGTGGGCCGTGGTGTTGGGGTGCCGGCAAAAGCTGGAAGCTCGATGACGTGCCAGAGGTAGGGTTAATTAGAATTAAGGATGACCTAATGTGTGTGCTATTTATAATCATGTGCCAGTCGCACTCACCGGCAGTCGTTCCCAATCGAAAAAGCGTCGTCGAATGTACGGGAACGGCGGTCACGAAAACCTCTGAACTATTTAGCCGGCCAGAAATTTTCAATTTGGCTGTTCTGCTTGTAAATGGTCTCAGCTTGTAAACGATAGTAGCGATACGCGATGACAATTGGACTGAATCCTGTATTGTTTGTATAGGCTTTGCAAAGTGCGTTACAATTTCGAACGCGTACATTGCGTAATTTAGGCATCGTCCGCTCTCTTCGGTGTCCGTTTCTTAAGTCAGCGTGAAAGTCTACTATAATGATAACATACCAGCTAACTGTCAGAAAGAGGTTTCTGTGGAATATCGAGTGCATAGATTTCTTTGAAGCGACTCCGGCGAAATCGCCGGAGTCGCTTGGCACGATTCCGGCGAACGTGCAAGCAGCTAAATTCAAAGGTTATCGGGCTTCTTTTTTTTTTTTCGTTGACATTTGTGTGGCATTTAGGAGAAAATAAATGCTGGTTTGCACTCGTTATCACCATCATTTGCTTGTTTTTGAACTGCTAACCGCTACCCCGAATGGTTGTTTTGAAGTGTGACATGACAACATGAGGACGAACCACACTGACCGATTGACTCTAGGCTAGATGGCGCAAGCTACCGCCCATAGATAACCCGTAGAGACGATGCGGTTGCCACGGAGACGCGCATGCGTAAAGTGGGGCAGTTCGTCGGGGCGCGCTGGACCAGCGTTGGTCTGCGCTGGACTGTAAACACCATCGTTCGGGCGCTTCTCGGCGCAACGTAGTGGCCGACGAACGTCGTGTCTGCGCCGGCGCGCGTTGCGTTCGTCGACGTTGGAGTATAAACAGCCCTTAAAGCGTTCGACGTGTGCAGTGGAGAGAAAGGCAGCTGGCTTTCGGTCTACCCACTAATCCTTCCAATCAGAGCTCGGAGTTCTGACGTCCCTCTCGTCTCCTCCTCTCCCTCAGTGTCTCCGGGGATATGTTTCGAAGGTGACCTTACCGTATCAGGGGTCCAGTGTTCCGACCAGATATTGCCTCCACTTATCAATAAACTGGAAGTGTTATGCGTATTATAATACTAGTGTACATTACATTGCCCAGTGTGCACTTTCCGCGCATGTGAAGACGTGGGTACAGAGCGCTACACAATTAACACAAGCACGGAATCGCCGATATGTTCGGTATGCTTTCATGAAAATTTTCAAGCCGACATCTCCTTATTCGGGAAATCTGGCCGAGGTGGTTGAAAAGTACCATATATAATAAAAATGGCAAAAAAAAAATTACCGATGTCGTGTTTGGGTTTGAGCTTGAGGCACGTGTGCGTCGAAGCTGTCCGATACGACGTACGAACTGTCGAAACGACGGTCGGATACGGCAAGTTTGGTCGCACCGGGGCGTCGGATCGGGTCTCCGTCCGGCTCCGACGTGCGACCAACTTGCCAGATATTCGCAGCACGGCAGTCAGACTGTCGGACGGCCGCAGCCAATGGCGGCACGGATGGCGTCGAACGTCATGTTGGCGCGTAACGATCGGTACGATCGGCAGAGGAGGTGCTGGACCGGGGAACCGGATGAAAGCGGTGCGTCACGCGAGTCGTCCTTCTCGTCGTGAAGGCAGTGGACGCCATGGAGTTTTCCCGCGCGCACAAATCGAGCTGCTGATTTCGTGCGTCCATAGCACGCCTGCCTTCTGGGACTGATCGAGACCGTCGACTTACGATGGGCAGCAGCGAACGCTGCGAGGTTCGCTGCAAATTAAGAACCAGCAAAAAGTCATTGTAGGGCCCCTTTAAGGACGATTTACACACTTGCGTCGAGTCGGACCGAGTGTGAGGGTTGCTATGGCAACAGCTGCGTCGGCTCCAACAAGAGCGGGTTTCCGACGCAGCTGTTGCCATGGCAACCCTCGCCCTCGGTCGGACTCAACGCGAGTGTGTGAATCGCCCTTTATCAATGTGACGCGCACATGGTGCGCGCGGCCTGGCGCTCTTGACCACCACGCGGTGAAAACCTGGCAGACTGGTTCGGTCGTCGGGCAACCTGGCCGGTCGGGAACACTGGCGCCGCCCAGGCGCACACGGTATAGGCCTATATGTTTGTTTGTGCATTTGTGTATTTGATTCGGCGCACTCTAACACACTCGCTTTGATAGACTGAGCTTTGCTGAAGCTATAACCTTCACAACGTAGCATAGTTGACGCCAAGTATTGGCGACGTGAGCGATCAAAAACGTCGCTGTGGTCGGCCTGCCACGATTGGTCGAATGCTGATTATGACGTCAGCAAAGGATTTCTCGTTGACGGAAGTAAGAGGAATGTAAGAACTTTCATTTGACGGTGTTGGCAGTGTTGCTTTGAGAGCGCACTAATTTCAAGCTTCCACCGGGCTCATTACAAACACCATCGAACTTGTTGTTCGCAAGGTAATGACGTCACGAGAAGGAACCAAACGAGGGCGCCACCAAAACACCTCGCCGCTAATAGCAGCGTATGCTTCCGACTTTGGCATGCCATGGGGAACGACGTGCCAAACGCAGCAGCATAAAAAAATGACAACTGTTAGCATGGTGTCCCGCCTTATTCTCCATGCACCCATATGTGCAAGCTCGAGTTGTATATCTGTGAAATAGGTTTTTGCAGGGACATGGTGGCTTCCAGATATCCTGCTTGCTATCGCGTACAGTTTTGTGGAATTCGCTGAAGTCAGTAGCTATAAAAGCGCCTGTGTATGGTGGCACGCTAGCAATTGGCGACGCGCGCGATCGAAAGCGTCCCTGAGGTCGGCCTTCTACAATTGGCCAAATGCTGACTATGACGTCAGCAAAGGATTTCTCATCGACGGAGATAAGAGGAAAGGGAGAACTTCAGTTTTGACGGTGTTGGCAGTGTTGGTTTGAAAGCGCAATGATTTCAGGCTTCCACCATGCTATTTACAAACACCATCCACCTTGTTGTTCGCAGGGTAATGACGTCACGAGAGGGAACCATAAGGAGTATTCACTGGGCGCCATATTTGTGGGTGCTGTCTAGAGCGCATGCTCAGAACGAGCCCCCATTAATAGGCTGCTAAGACCGGCCATTTCGACGGTGTGGAATGCACGTTGCAAAAGAACCCTGGAAGCTAGCCATCAGCACGCGCTCAGCAGTCGCGCACACAGTTCCGCCAGTGAATACTTCCTATAGAGAGTATTCACTGGCGGCCATAGCTGTGTGCGCGAATGCTGAGCGCGTGCTGATGGCGAGCTTCCACAGTTCTTTTAGAACGTGCATTCCGCACCATCAAGAGTGGCGGTCTTAGCAGCCTATTGATGTGAGCTCGTTCGGAGCATGCGCTCTAAACAGCACCCACAAATATGGCGTCCAGTGAATACTCCCTATAGGAGGGTGCCACCCAAACATCTCGCCGCTTATAGACCTTTCCAAAAAAGGGCACTTGGCAGGTTCCATTTTCAGTGTTCGTGCGTATGGCGCGTGATTTGCTCGGTTTCCGAAGCGACGAACGTGCGCGTTCTGGACTGTGATTTAACACGTGTGGACTGTGATTTTTGTAAACAGTGGAAACGTCTATATGGCGACGTGCGCGATCGAAAGCGTCGCTGTGGTCGGCCTTCCGCGATTGACCGAATGCTGACTATGACGTCAGCAAAGGATTTCTCATCGACGGAAATAAGAGGAATGGAAGAACTTCAATTTCGACGGTGTTGGTAGTGTTGCTTTAAGAGCGCAGTGATTTCAAGCTTCCACCATGCTCCCTACGAACACCATCGAACTTGTTGCTCGCAAGGTAATGACGTCACGAAAGGTAACCATGGGAGGGCGCCACTAAAACATCTCGCCACTAATAGCTGCTGAGTTTCAAAACCATCAAGATTGTCGCTCTTGGCGGACGATAAGTGACAGGTAATATCACTCGCACAGCGTATCTTTACCCGTGGAATGGCTTGGGTTTTAACCCTTTAGATGCGATTCCTTTGAACGTTGAGTAAATCTCAATTAGTATCTTTACATATCTTAACACTGGTGCTCATGTACGAAAAATCAGCCGCAAAACACACAAAGATCTGAACTTAAGGGGGCGGTATGTGCTGCGATATTAATTTGGAATGTTTCACGAGTTTACTGGCACTACTGACTAGTGGGACCCAAGTATACTCGCACGCGACGCCATTGATCAAGAAACCTTTTTACTGAGTTTCAAGAATACAAGCGAGTTTTTCTTTCAATTTTTTTTTCTCGCAAAACTTGGTGACGTACTTTGGAGGTCGCAGTGTTCCCCAGTTTCCCAGTTATAATGTATGGTCTAATACCCTAGTTACACGGGCGCTTTGAACTGTCGTTGAGTTCAATCACAGTTATCGGCCCCAACTATGATTGAACTGAACTGATCTGAGATGGTGCTACACGGCTCTCCAGAACCCAGTTAAAGCTAAAACGAAACTAGTTCTTGTGCCACGTGATCAGTCTAGTTGTTAAAGTAATTTACTCGGAGAAACATATTTTATTTATTATAAGTATATCGTACATTAAGTTCAATACCTTGTTGCTTTTTAGCGGCGTTTACACCAGTACCAAAGCAAATTCAGGGCTAAGTTGCCCATATTGTAGGCTAGGTGGAGCAAGCTACCGCCCGCTACGATGGGTGCACCCATTACTATTTGTCCATTCACACAGCAGGTCCCGCCGCCGTCTTCGCTCGTTTGGTGGCTTGCCGGCTAGCCGGGATGGTTTTAGCGGCAGCTCGGACGCCTAAATCTATTCCTTCTTGGATATTTTGCTGCTACGATTCTTCTTAGACGCCTCCCCCTGCATTCCGAAACAGTAAGTGCCTCGGAAATGATGATCGGCGGCAGCGGTCCCGCGGACAGGCGCCATTTTACCTCCGTTGGGGAAGTCCGTTCAGTTGAACTGAGGTAGGGGAGCTCAGTTGAACTCAACTGTCATTAGCGGCTCGATGACAGTGCGCGCCGCCGTGTAACTCCGGCCGATCGCGATTGAGTCAACTCTCGTTGACTCAATGGCAGTTGAAAGTGCCCGTGTAACTAGGGTATAACAGTGACGAAATTTGAATGCGGCTCATGGATTGGATACGAGCATTGCGTGAACACTCGATTTGGGCTCGCGATAATCAATAGCTCGACAAGCATTCGGGTAGTGGCTCGTGCCCATCGCTTCATTGTCGAAAATAGCCGAACCCTATCAATGTCTGGAAGTCGGCGCGTGTACTGTGCTTTACCAACCCCAGCGCGTGGCTATGATCAACTATGGCTACGTTTACATGAATGCGATCGTAGCGTATCAAATCGAGCAGGGACCAATTGCACGCAGCCTGTCTTCCTACTTCTTCCTCTTCTACCCATCTGCTACCAATCAAAATTGTCAAATATTTATTCAATGCCTTACGGACGCATCCATGTAAAAGGTGCCATTGGCGGCATATAATCGGCCCCTGATCACGTGGCCGCTTGTTCTGGCTGCAAGTTGAGGGAGTGAACGTGCTCGTTTTTCTTTAATATTTTTCTGCAACTACCATTGCGAGGGCAGAAAAAAATAATGTGTGTTCCATATGCTATATACGTCAGGGATTGATTCTAAGCGGCATTTGCGCCAAATACAAAAATCGTCGCACCGCCCCTTTAACATCACCCCTAAAACATTTTTTTTCCTGATATTGTTTCCACCTATGATGTTATGAGAAACATATTTGATTTCTAGAGGTGCAACATTTGTTTTAGGCACTTTTTGATTCTCAGTTTATAGAAACTTCATTTCTTATTCGGGAGCGATTTTATTTTCTTACTTATGTTAAATTTAAGTCCAAGATGGTTATTGATGATAACAACATGTACTAGAAAAAGTATTTGGAGATGATCAAACACCCTTGTTATATTTGCATCTTGTATTTAAATACTTCTTTAAAAAGTGTAATTGAACCTCTAATTAAATACATTTTTGTGAAAATATATTGTATTTGTATTTGAATACTTTTTTTTTCTGTCGCTCTAGTGGGATTCGGGCATAAGTGTGAGGATCTCGTGAAATATACCGAACTGGCGAAGCTCTTTGACAGTTTATCATAAAATGAAGGAATTGTCTCTAACTTGTAGCTTTATTTCAGCTCGTCTTTAACGTAGAATATGCTTTTGTCTGTCGAAACCTGTTGAGTCGCATCTCCGAGGCTACCGCATGTCCTGTTCTAAGTGCTAATGCCAAACGACAATGTTTAAAAAACAACAACAACGACATTGTAGCAGTATACACTCTAAAAGGATCTGGTCGAAAAGAACTCTTAGGTTTTTTTCGCTTGTGCATATTTTGCACACTAAATATTTTAAGCACCCCCTAAAAGGGTTCTTCGTAAAAAAAACCAATAATGGGTACTTTTAAGCTCTTTTTTGATGCGAAAGAGTTCTTCATCGCCCAGATGCCTTTACTGTGCGCCAGGGGGCTTGAGGCGAAACCGTTCTTCACGAGCCAAAAAAGTACTTGCCATGGGGCGTCTGAGAACCTTTCAAGAACGCATTTTTATAGTGATAACAAGCTTTAGTAAAGAAACAATATAAGTGTATTATATTTATTTTTATCGAACATGTTTTCTAACTTCATTCATTGATATATCTCCTACTGGTTACCTGTAAACACTCTTAGTTATTGTATACTGCCATTTAAAAACGTTGACTAACGTAATATGCAAAACACGTCCATTTCATACAGAGCTCTAAAAAGCCATGTTATTGGAAATCACGTAAATGACCTTTTGATGTCTTGTAGAAACCCTATATAAAACAAAGACTGTAGAGTTCGGCTGGAAGTGTATACCGCTATGCAAGGACTACCATCTCACACGGTGTCTCGTGGTGAACTGATTTAATATGACGCATAAGAAAAGAAGGAATGAAATAAGATAGATTGCTGAGAGTATAGCGTCAAAATAGCACGTGACAAAACAGCACAGCGTCAAAACGGCACAGCGACAGAAGAGCACGTGCCAAAACAGCACGGCGTCGAAACAGCTCAGCGTCAAAACAGCAAAACGACAAGACAGCACAGCGCCCAGAAAAAGGTGTTTGGGAAATTATTGCGGTAAATATTTGTAGACTCATAAACTTCTCGGTTCTTTTCGGTTTATTGACGAAAATCAGTATACTGACGAAAATGTAATATTTAAAAGCCTTTGTTTAAAATGTATAGTGAGTTAACCTGGTACTGATATGTGTATTTGTTGTGGCAGCCGACGCGACTTGTTCTGCAAGACGCACTGGGGCCCTATCGTGATCTGACATTATTTTCGTGTGCTCGTTTTTGTACACAGGACGAACATGAGCTTCACTACCGCTTCGGTCAGAAAGGCAAATATCAAAATCCAGAAATTTGCAAGCATTGTGCTCAGTGCGATTTTTCCCCATTTTCCCGACTACGAGAGATGGTAAATTCGCGACGACCACAGAAACGGCTATAAAACAATCGTATTTATTCCCTTCTCTAGTAGAGGGAAGCTAGGGTTGTTAAAAAGTGTGCGGCATTTACGGGCGTGCTTGATTTGTATTGTGCAGTTCACGATTAGATTTTTTTCTTCGAACAAAGAATAGACCCTTTCCGGAATTTAGTGCCATCTGGTGACTCAAATGGCAGTTATCTTTTACTGTACTAATGGCGGCAATGAACCTGTGGTCTGCAGTATTTTATGGGGCACCGTCACTTCCACAAGTCAACGGTAAGCGAGAATGTGCACTTCCCTACAATTATTTTTTAATCTCTTTTAGTCTCGATGGCGAAATAAATGCAGCCAGTCGGAACGAAGCGCCAACCCACATAGACGTCTTGATAGAGTTCTATAGGTTGTTTTCATTGACGTCATTATGCCCACCATTTTGTTGTTAGGAGCAGCCTGGCGCGTGCCAAAGGTGAACGTTTGAAAGATTCATTTGACACCATCAAAGGCCTGGTGCACTGGGGTCTATCGGTTTCACCGCGGAACACGTAACAACAAAATGGCGGATTGACATCACGTGAAAACACCCTATAGACCTTTTCTGCAAGTGCGCCGCCATCTTGAATTGTCGTCACTTCCAGTATGGGCGAAAACATTGTTTTGCCTTTGCCACGCCAATAGAAGGCATTTAGGATATAAGCGTAACCGTCACACTTTCTTGTTTTGCCTCCCCTTTATTTTTTTACTATTTGCAGGTTGAAACGTTGGATTATTTTTTCGTCGCCCATACCGGATACGCCTATTAGGTGGCTGGGGACGAGAGTACACAGAAAAGGGCTATAGACCTTTCCAAAAACGAGCTTGTGGCCGGTGCCATTTTGAGCGTTCGTGCGTATGGCGCGTGCTTTGCTCGCTTTCCGAAGCGACGAACACGCACGTGCTGGGCTGTGAAGATCGCACGCTGGACTGTGATTTTGTAAACATTGGAAAGGTCTATACATCAGGGGGCTTTGAAGCCGAGTGAGTGCTACTAACAGATTGACTGGGACTGAGTTAGAAATGAACGCTTATGCAGCTCTTGCGCCCAATTCCTGCTTCACGTCGCGCTAACATAAAGAATGTATAAGCCTCGAATCATCTGCTTAGGAGCATCTTCAACTTCTTTTTTCATCAGTAAACAGAAGGCCGCCATTAGTATAGCACATATGCCATTTTAGATGATGATGATAGTGATCAAAGTGGCCAGACTGATTTCCGGAAAAAGTCTATTCGGCACACAAATCCCTATCAGGTCAAAAACCCAGATTTCAACCTGAAGACCCCTGCGCCCCCGGCGCTTTTGTTGAAAGTTGAACCGACCTCGGAGACAAGCTGAAAACTGCGAAAGGAAGTGGTCATATAGTCAGGAATAAGTCGCATCCCCCCGCCCCCCCCCCCCCCCCCTCCAAACGCCTTCGAAAATACTGACCTTTTTCAATTAATACTGACCTTTTCTTTTTTCTGCTGACTATAAACGACACGGAAAAATCCGACAAACGCACCAACAAGAGCATCGCTGAAGGAGGTTCGAACAATTGCACTCGTTTGTTTAAAGCTTTCCGCTTGTCACCTTACGGGAATGCTTTGCGCTAGATGCCGATCGGTAACTCCTGTTGTGATAAAAATCGTGGTCCACTACCAACTGCCATGCCTTCCGAACGTGGGTCCAACAGATCCAGTTTGTTTTTTGTGGTTATAAGTTTAGTCATCTTCAGCATACATTCTATTATGTGGACTGCTACTAGTATTCATCATTGTAAGTGACTCTTGTAGCCTCGTGAAAAGCCCGAGGGAGGGTCGTGACGCGATATTTTTTTATTTTTTTTTTTAAAGAGGGGGGGGGGGGGGGGGGTTCCGGGTTGCGGAGTTTGGTAAGCTCTGAAATAGGTAATGAATTCCTTTATAACCTAGGGACAATAAATGAAAAGGTCAAGGAGGTTCGATATTATTCACGCAGAGAGAGGTGAAGAACGCGCTTGAAGTTGTTATATGCGTGCTGTTTTGTCGCCGTGCTGTTTTGACACCGTGCTTTTTTGGCACGTGCTCTTTTGTCGCTGTGCCGTTTTGACGCTGTGCTGTTTTGTCGCGTGCTATTTAGACTCGTGCTGTTTTGTCGCCGTGCTGTTTTGACGCTGTGCTGTTTTGACGCGTGCTGTTTTGTTGCGTGCTGTTTTGTTGCGTGCTGTTTTGTTGCGTGCTGTTTTGTCGTGTGCTGTTCTGTCGCGTTCCCCATTTATACACCCATTGAACTACGCAGAAAATGAAACAAAATATTTAAGTCGCATGTTTTAGTTTTGGAACATTGGCAAGTAGAAGGTTTGCCAAATGAATTAAATTAAGGGGCGCCAGGGAAGTGACATATGGCAAGTTTGGCTGAAGTCAAATGCCAGGCACCACTTTATGAACCTGTGTAGACATATCTTCATTCGTTGTAACAGATGCGCTTTGAACATACCCTCGTCGCCAGTCTCTTGAAGAAAATCCCATTTCCAGCATTGACAACGCCGCACACGTGTGATCTCTATGCAGACGGCTGCTTTTCGGCATCACATTATTTGGGCCTCGGGCACTCTCAAGCTGTCTGTGACATTGATTTTCACTCGGGGAGCCCCAACCTGTGTATTGAAATAATTGATATAAACTAATTTAATTGCATATCACAATAAAATTATTAAATCACTCTAATGACTGCAGGCATCGGACCGAGCACGGTGTACACTCTCTTTAAATAAATAAATAACAATTAAGGACGTCCAGCACATTTAGGTGTTATATCGTGAACAAACACATTGCCTAGTTATTGACCAGGTAAAATGCAAGTTAAACGTTCCTTACCTCTTTTTACGAGTCCCCAATCGAACGAAACTGTTTTTGAATATGAAGGCAAAACACGATGGTTTCAGGAAACGCACATATATGGTGCTTCCTTACGCTGACTATAATTTGACACTTTCCTTAAGATACTCAATGCGCGATGATAAATATATGATGAGCTAGTTGTTACGAATTTTCGCCACTATCGCTTAGCAGACCTCAGTTCATAAGTGGCCTCTTCGAACCCTACAGAAGCAATGTGCCTCAGTGATACAGATTCCTGTGCCTCCTAGCCTCCTCAAACGTATCCGGTGCGCCGACGGTGAAAATAGTTAAAACGTGTTACAAAATACCTTGAACTGCAGAAGTTGTTCACATAATTATTGAATGCAGTTAGGTAGTAAAGAGGAGCATCGGACGACGCTACGCAAAGGCGAATACAACGCCTACGCCAAGGCGCGGAAAGGAGAGCAGAGCAACGAGTTGAAGCCACCTTATGGCGGCCGCTTCACCGTTCACATGACTTCAAGATGGCAGCGCCTATGCGACGGAGGATAAAAAGGCATTTAGAAGGTAGGGAGGCTTTGGTCTTCTGAGTGGACTTCAAATTACATCGTATCTTTCGTGATATCTTTGTTTTTATCCTCACTGCCATTTGTCGCGTTTCTATATTGTTTCTCGGACGCCGTCTCGCCATGACTTGGCTATCTGTAGGGCTTTGACGGCTTCGGCCCTTTCGCCTGAGGCATAATTTTCTGCGACAATCTCTTCCACTGTTTACCCATAATCAGGGTCGGCTTGCTAGAAGCGGCGTCTGAACGAAGGTTGGGTGAAAGCAACCACTGCCAGAACCAGCGCACGAGCTGAGCGGCAGATTAATCGAATTTCAGCGCGCTCACGCTCCTCAGCATTGGCAGCGTTAACTATAATACAAGCTCTAAACCGCATGCACACAATTAACGTTTGAGATGCTGATTCCGGCTCTGTATCAGCACCGTCTTGCTTCCCCTGGAGAAGCTGCGCTATACGCTCCTTCTGCTGGGCAAACGAGCGTTTTGAAGGGCCGGATGAGAGCTATGCGCGCAAGAATCTTCGAGGCCATGATATAAGCCACGGCGTTTGCGGCTTCACCGCAAAAGCCACGCATGCGTGTTCATCGCTTTGGAAAGCGAACAGATGTGCGTGCGTAGTTCATCAACTTGATTCACCCGGAGGACGTTTTTCTGGAGAGGTGCTTCATCAGATTATTTCTGTCGTGGTGTGGTACGTCTTGCTTCTTTCATATTACTTGGGATTCACCAAACTGGAAAACGGCCGTCCGTGGGATGCACCGGAATGACAGAGGAAGCGAGAGAAGACGCTTCGTACCTTACAAAAAGAGACAGAGTGAAATGTCTTTGGACCTATGCGCAGCCAACCATGCTACAGCTGATTCCCCCTCAGCGGAGCGTTCACCGGAAGCGACATAAGTTTCTCTATTATATTCTTTTAAACGTACATTTCACGGCAAGGATTTCCTATGGAGCCTCCTTAACTGTGCGACGGCAAAAACTACGCGATGAAAAAAAAAAAAAAAAGCGGGGACAGCTTGGTTATATTGTCCATTGTTATCTCGGAAGGAAAATGCAATAAAAGAAATGTTGAACCTTTTTGTGGTCATCCACTTCAACGCCACTTTGTAGCTTCTATCATGGGAAACGTTGCTTAAGTTTTTTCAGAGTGTTAGTCAAGCAACTGCGAGCGACAGTGGCTATTACTAATCAATTTTGAGACCACGCGGTCACCATTTTGAGTTTGAGTGAATACGCGGTTTGTTTATTTAATTTAATTTCAATGAAGAGAAGCGAATCTGTCACTTGTTGGCTATTGCAATATCCTTCGTGAACAACTCGTAAAAACGTATATGACCGGGCTACTGGTCCGTATAAGTGTCTTAATTTCAAACTAGTAAGAACCAAAAGTCGCATGAGAAGACAAAACCAAGATTGCCACCGTGGGGACATAAACTTTTGGGGTTCTGTGTGTTTCGTTTTTCCTCTTAATTACGCCTATGAAATCACTAATCATGGAACGAGACGCAGAATACGCCAATATGCGGTAAATAATTCATTATCGAGTAATGTCTTCGTGTTTTTTTTTTTATTCAGGTGACCTCATGTTTACATACCTTTGAATAGTAAATTACCCGTGTACGGGCACCCCTTCAGTAAATCGTAGCGCGATTGCAGAAGTAAATCACAGCACGTTAAGCGCCATCCTGACTGCCCTGGATCAACCACCTTACATTGTTTGATACATGATAGAGTCTGCACTGCAAGGCCTTGGGCACTCTAGCACATACTCTACTCTGTGCTATTGTCCAGAGCTACATCCTCTGCATAGGCATGTGCACTCGAGATGGTAGGATCGGTGGAACGGTGTACAGACGGGCAGCTACGACTATATAAAAAAGGAGAGGAGGTAGGACGCATTCCTGTGGCATGCACTCTAGGGGTCACAAGTCGTGACGGACAGTGGAGGCACGTGCACAGGGATACGTAAACAGTTGAATGCCTTTCCAGAAAAGAAGTGTTCGTCCTCATATGTTTTTGAGCGAGTGTGTCATGCTTGTACACACGCTTTTTCAGTGTCTAGAAAGACAGAGTGCATAGTTTCGCTATTGCGCTTAGTGCCCGTTCTATAGACCGTTTCCATGGCAACCGCCACCAGGCAGTGCACAAGTCTTTGGCGTCCCAGAGAACTTAAAATAATAAACAAAGCCCACCTAGAACACAGCTGCTTGAAATGTCAATGAAACCCAATTCTCGAGGTGAACGCCAAAAAAACGAAGAAGCGCGAGATATGTTAGACATTTTCGAATATTCTTGGAAATCAACTTGCCTCCTCCTAGACATTAGAATGTACAGCCGATGGCCCTCGTTAAATCTCGACCTCTGTTGTCCGTGTAGCATTTATGCTTTCTAGCACTGCACTAGTGACAAAAGCAAGCTCGACAGGCTTGCAAAGACGGAGCGACCGGAAGTTGGCGACGTGCACGATCGAAAGCGTCGCTGTGGTCGGCCTTCCGCGATTGGCCAAATGTTGACTATGACGTCAGCAAAGGATTTCTCATACCTGGGATGGAGGACCCTAGCACTGGGGTTTTCCAGTGGACGGGGGGGGGGGGGACAAAAAGGGCCTGGTAAGCCCTAGCTTTCCCCGATGGAGGAGGGAGCCCCTGAGGCGGGGAGCGCGGCGTGTGACGTGAGTCGTGATGACGTGGGGACGGCGTGAGCCCGCATGACGTGGAACGACCCAATATACATGTGTGGACGCATGACGTGTGACGACCTGAACTGAAAAGGGATGGAAGTGTGACGTGAAGCGTGTTGACATGGGGGAGTAGGACGTGGAGTGGGTGACGTGAGATCGGGACGTGTACACGCAGGACGTGTGACGCCGCGTGGTGATCCGAGACGAAGCATCCAAATAAGGGGAAGGCTGTCATAAAAGTGGTGCCTCTTGGTTTCTCCACTTAGGGTGGGCCCCCCAGACGGGGGGGTGACCTCCAAGGGAGCCAAGGGATATAGAAGTGATCACTGCGGCGGGGCTGTGTGGTTCATGGTTGCCACTCAGTGACCGTCGGACCCGCTGTGAGGCACGCTCGTGTCTTAGTAGCGGAGTTGGAGGGTGAGTCGAGCACTTGGGTACTTTTAGTACCGGTTGGTTTTCCCGGGCCGTTCCACTGGCTGTCCCATATTACTGGTTTCATTTATCCCCCTTTAACTTCAATTGGCTTTTACAGAAATTACCAATTGATCCAAGGATCCAATTCATTTTATTCGAATTGGCTTCAAGTCTGCGGTGCCTACGGGCGGGAGCGGACGAAGGGGACCATTATTCTTATTCTTTTATCGAGCCCTACCTTATATCTGACAGAAATAAGAGTAATGTAAGAACTTAAATTTTGACGGTGTTGGCAGTGTCGGTTCCAGAGCGCAATGATTTCGAGCTTCCACCATGCCCATTAGTAGCACTATCGAACTTGTTGTTCGCAAGGTAATGACGCCACGAGAGGGATCCATGAGGGCGCCACCAAATCATATCGCCGCTAATTAGCGGCGAGATGTTTCGGTGGCGCCCTCGTTCGGTTCCCTTTCGTGACGTCATTACCTTGTGAACATCAAGTTCGATGGTGTTCGTAATGGGCATGGTGGAATCCTGAAATCATAGCACTCTCAAAGCAACACTGCCAACACCGTCAAAATTGAAGTTCTTACATTCCTCTTATTTCCGTCGATGAGACATCCTTTTCTGACGACATAGTCAGCATTCAGCCTAATTGTGGTGGGCCGACCACAGCGACGCTTTCAATCGCTCACGACACCAATAGACGATGAAAAGACTCAAATCGCGTGGGAACCCTATTGAACAATCTCATTTGTATGAGAAATGTCTGTGTTCATTAAACACATATGAATCATACAAGATATATAATAACATATAAGAACCGTATAAGAACCACATGATAACTATATAAGATATATAAGAACATAAAAGAACCATATAAGAAACTTGTGAGAAGTTTCTTATGGGGTTCTTATATGTTATATATATTATATAGTTCTCATATGGTTATTATATGTTCTTATATATCTTGTATAAGTCATGTGTGTTTATTGGACACAATACATTTCTCATACAATTTTTTTGTTTTCCTAGGGAAGTGCGTCTTCGTTTCCTAAATCCCTAGTGTTGAGAGGAAACGGCGGAAGGTAGTTCAATTTGCGGGGTAATTCTATGGTCCCTAGAAAGACTGGCTATGGTCCCTAAAAAGACTGGCGGCGGAAGGGGTAATTCTATGGTCCCTAGGAAGACTGGCTATGGTCCTTAGAAAGACTGGCTAGTCTCCCGTTCGAACGCTGCAGCCAGATGGCAGCGCCGTAGATGAAATTGCAGGGGGCGCTGCGTGCAATCGGCGTGCTGTTCTAGCTGCTACCTTCCTCTCTCACTACCTTCTTCAGTCTCAACACGCTGAATGAGATAAGCATTGCTCACTTCTCTGCCTTCTTAGTAAGGACAGATTTAACTTTGTTAGGCTGTGAGGTGCATGCAGTGGCGATGACAACTAGCATACTCAAGTGCTTCATCCTCCTCCTTTTCCGCCTTTACAACAAAGCAATGAGCAACGAGAGGGCAGCAAGGCGAGAGCGGCTAAAGCCTGGTTCAGGCAGTTGCGTTTGACTGTGTTGCGGCTGCGAGAAACCAGGACATCGCTGCTGCTTATATCGCGCCCCAAGATGATTCCTTGAATTGGATTCCACGCTTCATATACGAAGCACAGATGTGCCGGTGACTCGCTTGCGGTTATCGACGCAACGCAGTCAAACGCACTCAAGCGCAAGTGTCTGAACCGGCCTTAAAGGGATTATCCGGTCAAATTTCGTATTCATGAAAACATTTAGACCTCATTGTCAATGGCTGTAGGAGCATCTTCCACGACAAATCTGAATTTTGTGTGCTTCCCTGGAGGAGTAATTGTATTTTAACCCAAGCGTGCATAAACGTCGTTTTCCTCTTCCACCTTCAGGGAAGCGGAGTTTCTGAGGTAACATCAGGCAAAGAACGCGCCGAACTGAAGTGCACTTCGAATTTTGTCCTCCGCGTGAGTGGTATGACGTGGTTCACCCTCGCTGCTGCGCTAGATTTTTTCTTTTGTTTTGTTTTTTTAGAATGAAAGGGTATTTTCGTTGTGCGATTGTCACGCTCCACACTTCTCCGCGACATTTACAGTGGCGAGTAATATGGAATGCTGCGGTGCGTCGGGAGCACTGTGTTCCCACGGAGGAATGAGGCATAGGATAGGACAATTGCAAGACTGGTGTGACGTCACGTCAGGGATGGGAGTGCAGCCGTTGATACTTGCGAAATTCGGCATGGAGTTTCGTTCAAATATCCGTCGTTGATTACACTAAATTGGGGTGTCGTTTAATGAAATAAAAATGGCCTATGTTAATCATTAGGCTCCCACCAGGTAACCATCACGAAATCTTAAGAACTTCCGGTTTTCACCGGACAATCCCTTTAAGGCTTCTGAAGGCCAAAAAGTTTAAATAATTTATCCACGAAGTGCTCGTTTGCTTGTGTCGGTCGTATTTTCTCCAGATTTGTTTTGTGGCTTGTTAACTGCTGAATTCTTCTCCGCCGATTACTCACAGCGCCGCCACGTGCTTTCATTCCGGAGCAGTTACCAAGGAGAGCAGTGGACGGAAGACTAGCCAGTCTTTCAAGGGACCATAGTAATTCTTCGAAGGATCAATCGCTCCTTTCATGCAACTGTCCACGCCGGAGCACCGTTTATCTTGAAGGTCCTTACTTTCGGTGCTTGGCGCACGGGGAATCTCGGAGGTCATAATATTGCCTTCTTTCTAACCCATCCTGGGATCCGTTGGGCATTTGCTCGCACTTACATGTGTCTGGTTATTAATTCAGGGTGCGTGTGTATGTGACAGTAGCGTTGACACTGGAGACTTCGCGGAGGGGTCTCAGTGGCTTCCGTCACGTCATGTCGGGTGAACGCAAGGTTAACTGTGGCTGAATCTAAACTTTAGCTGAATCATCTGAGTTGGACTAGAATGTCGGAATAACGCGATCTATCTGATATGTAACATTTACGATACTTCATCAAACGCTGTAGGAGGCGTCTATAAAAGATGACATCTTGTTCTCGCAAGTAGTCTCTTTAGCTCGGCATCGCCTTTTTGAAACGTCTGTAATCAATGCTGTATCGGCACCTCCTGGCCTCGAGACCCAGATTAAAATTAGGGCAAGCCTGCTGCCTGCTCTGGTTTACTAATGGTTCTCTATAGACCCGTTGCTCTCGGGCAGGGGGCGCGAGCACGTCCGCACGACGCGACCATGTTAGGCTGGCAGCACTATCCAGGCGGCGCTGTAACGTTCGATTTTGCACGTGCCACGTTCGAATGCAAGCATCTATCATCATCTGTAGGAGCGCGATAACAAAACGCCTAAAAAAAAAACTAAAAAAAAAATTATGCAGCTCGTGGCCTCAGCGTCCCATTCAGCTTTATTGCGTTCTTCCATAGCTTCCGTGAGCCGGTATGTTTCACTTTACGTGATAGCGAAGCTGAAGCTACTTGCAAAAAACATGTACACCTGAACGATGCTCGCACTGCACGAGCGCGCGTGCTAAGAAGGGACACTGCAAGCTCGGAGCTCGCTTTTGTAGCCTCTGCTACGCTGGCACTTAGAATGGAACGGAGTAGAAAGAACTGTAGTGCGGAAGCGTAATGACGCACGTTCGAAACGCGAACCAAATATTCTATTTTGCTTGCCTGGAGCGCTGCTCAAAACTTGAGAGCTACGGGCCTATGAGGCACGTGGTGATTCCATCTGTCCACAATGCGGATGGAGACAAATTATCCACACTAATGGCACAGAGCACGGGCAAAAGCACAGAGCATGAGCTCTTAGCAGTTGATTCCAGTGCGCGAGCCCTGCATTGGCACTAGGGGCTTCGGCCTCGCGTGCGTAGCATTCGTTTCGCTCCAAGTTAGTGTAAAACACAGCGTAATATTGATTTTCACCACATGAGCCGTGCCGATTGAATCTGGAGGCGAATATCACAGGAGTTCGTACAGCGGTTGTCCGCCACGTCACTAGAGAGGCTACCGCACGATGTGGAATGTTGTCTGACAGGCAACCGGCCGCCTTAATGTCTCGTACTGTGTGAGTTTATTTATTTATTTTATTTGGGGATTTTCGGGATTTTCGCAGGAAGGAGCACACAAAAGTAAGTACACACTCGTTCACATTTCGTCACATCTACAACATAAAAATGCAAGTAATTTGTACAATAAACACTGGCATATAAAGAACAGTAGAAATACCTTTAAGAATAATACACAAGGGTTAACGTACATTTTCAAAGCCAAATTAAACAACCACTGTTCAATCACACTAGGAAAAAAAAAACGCAAATAAAGTCATTCATAATTGCACATCACTGTGCAATAAAGCATCCAACCGAGATAGAAATGATGTGATGGAGGTGCTGTTAGTGATGACAGGATCTAGTTGATTCCATTCTCTCGTAGCTAAAGGGAAAAAAAAGTAGCGGAAGCAGTCATTTTTAAAGCAGTATTCAGTCAAGGTTTTATGCATGTTTGTGCCTGGTCTGTCTAGTATTTGAAAAAGAGACGTACTTGGGTTTGTCAATTTTGAAAGCATCATGCAGCAGAGAGTACAAGAACGTAAGCCTAAGTCGCTTAGCCCTGTTAGCTAGTGTAAAGAGACCAGACGTTTTAAGAAGTTCAGTTGGTGAGTCGCAGAGCCGTATATTAGGAGAGTTTGGACAATAGGCGGAGCAAAGGCCGCCGCCAGCGCCGAATATTCCCCCCACGCTTAGAGCGTAAACTAAATTTGTGACACAGCGTCGACCAATCAGGAGGCCTCTACTCCATCTCAGAAATGTCGACAGTGAAGACAAAGGCACAGGCGCGTGAGCCTAGCTCAGCGAAACGCTATTGTTTGTACGAGACCTCGTGCATAGGAGGCACATTCCAAAGCCACGCGCTCGTGCCCATGCCTTTGTCTGCACTGCTAGAACAGCGTCCTGAGACTGGCTGAAAGAAAGCAGTGCAAAGGGTGGGGTGCGCGAGCGTCTTGAGACGCGGAGTTCCGCTCGGCACGGCTCAAATTATACTTCGTTTCACTTTACCTGCGAGCGAAGCCAAAGCTAGAAGCGCGAGACCAGCGCTTTTTGCATTTCTCCCCAGCTCGCGCGCTCGAGCAAAGCCTGAATGCACGGAGCTTCCGTGCTCGCGCTTCCAGTTTTGCCTTCGCTCGCACATAAGGTGAAACGAAGTATAGTCGTGGCACAAATTTAGAGCACGCGACCACCGCTAGGGGCTGTTTCGCGGCCTGTGGTTGGCCCGAGATGCTCGCCTATTCAAACCAATGTATGGCCAAACTCTCTCAATAAACGGCTCTGGTGAGTCGGTGCGCCTGTATTTGTTAAAAATAAATCTTACTGCTTTGCGCTGTATACTTTCAAGCTTAGCTATATTATTCTTCGTGTAAGGAAACCAAACGATGTTTGCATATTCCAGCGTTGGTCTGACAAGACTAGTGTATGCTAAGAGATTAGTGGGTGTAGCGGCTAGTTGAGTGTTCTTTCTATGTACATAAGTTTTTTTAATGCCTCTGACGTTACATGATTCACGTGTAGGTCCCACCTTAAATCTGAAGTAATAAATAAGCCTAAATATTTACACTGAGTCATCCGTGAAATCGTTACATCATCAAAGCCGTACTGAAATTCAGAAATAGATTTCTTTCTTGTTACAGACATGCAAACAGTTTTGCTCACGTTGAGAGACATCTGCCAATCAGCGCACCATTTGTTGATTAATTGAAGAGAGCTATTTAGTACAAGGTGATCATCCGATGTGTTGATTTCCCGGTATATGACACAATCATCTGCAAATATTCTAATTTTAGCATCAATGTTAGTTGTAATATCATTTATGAAAACTAGGAAGAGAACTGGCGCAAGGACAGAACCTTGCGGAACGCCGGAGGTGACTCTGACAGTTTCTGAAGCCTCTTGTCCATATTGCACAAACTGGGAACGATTTGATAAGTAGTTTTCACGTCATGCAAAGTTTCAAGGAGTTGGGTGACTGTTGGAAGACCACTTCTAAATCCATGTTATTCAGGAGAAAGAATTTGGTGTGCATCAAGAAATGTTGTAATGTACTTTAGAATGATGTGTTCAAGTAGTTTACAATAGGTACAGGTGAGAGAAATCGGTCTAAAGTTCGAAGGGTTGGTGATGTCACCTGATTTGTGAATAGGTATGACTTTACATTTTTTCTATTGAACGGGTAGCTGACGCGTGCTAAGAGACTTATTAAAGATTATGTACAAGTATTTGCTCATCCATTCATCGTATCGTTTTAAGAAGGCGTTAGGAATATTATCAGGACCGCTGCCTTTTTTGTATCTAGGTTGAGTAAGAGGTTTAAAATTCCTGTTTCAGTTATTACTAGAGGCTCCAGAGCAATAGCGTTAGGTTCGAGATTACGGATAGTACCATTATCTTCTGTAAAAACGGACTGAAAGTAACTATTATACTCATTTGCCTTACTTCGGCTTTCTTCAGGGTTTGGACTGGGAGAGTTCGTTTTCTTGGGATTAACATGGTTCCAAAATTTTGTTGGAGAGTTCTTTACGAATTCATGAAGAGTCACGTTGTAATACCTTTCTTTGGCTTCTTTTGTTTTATTTTTTAGCACTTTTACCAATTCAGCAAGGGCAAGTCTACCCTCTGGGCATGCTTTTGTTTTCAATGACTTTCGTTTTCTTTTAATCTTTCGCTTAGCATGGATGATATCGCGGTTGATCCATGGATTGTGTTTTTGTTAACTTTTATCTTGTAGGTATGTATCTAGTAACAGTGTAATGAACTATATCTCTGAACTTTTTTCATAAATCGTCAATGCTGACGTTAGCGCTAGAGGCATACTCCGTAAAAGAAGAAAATTCATGGGAAAGATGAGATAGTATGCTCGCGTCGTCGGCGTTATTGAAGTTTAGCACAGAGGATGGCAAAGAAAAGCGGATGGTATCGCGAATTGGGAAAGAACAGACAACAGTTTTATGGTCAGATATGCCGTCTATGACATCAACTTGTACTTCACTTTCTGGAAGATGGTCGCTAAAAAATACAAGATCAAGAACGTTACTATAGTTGTTCCGTCGACACGTGTAGGCTGAACCATTTGCGTGAGGTTGAAACTTAATATAATGTCAAAAAGTGCGTCAGAACAGCAGGCACGTAGCCAGGGTTTTGTTTCGGGGGGGGGGGGGGGGGGCACCCATGACAAAATGCTGTATGAGGGGGAGGGGGGAGAGGAGGCCCCAGCAAAATGAAAGATTTCGGGGGGGGGGGGGGGGGTGGCCGGGCCCCATGGGCCCCCCCCCCCCCCCCCCTGGATACTGAAGAGTGGACCAATTAATATCAGGTACGTTAAAATCGACAGACAAAATAAGTTTGCAATCTTTAAGATGACTAGACATGTAATCATGCAACGCGGTCAAGCTGTCAAGCTCAGTGCCAGGTTTCCTATAAACTGCACCAACAAATATCGCATGCTTTTCGAATATGACTTTGCAAAAAACGGCCTCAACGTCAGGTACGTCAGGCGAACGTGTAAAAACGATTCCTTTTTTAAATGATTATGGCTACGCCACCTCCACGTGATTGCCTGTCTTTACTTATGATAACATAGTTCGGTGGTACAACTTCATGATCAAGCACAAACGGTGATAGCCAAGTTTCTGTGACAGTGAGAACGTCAGGTTCGTGATCAAGAAGTACACATTCAAAAGCGACAGTTTTATTCAACAAGTTTCTTGCGTTTAGATTGATAAGTTTTAGTTTTGTAGGTTGGTTCCGTGGGAGACTTTGCTTGCGCTGGCTTGGTCATTTTTTTGAAGAGGAATCTTACCCTTCTTAATATCGTCCCAAACAAATAGACTGCCATTGATTTTGATTTTGTCGAATACTAGTTGCACTTTTTCTCTTCTATCTCTATTTTCCTTGGCGCTATTTCACAGTTTTTTTTTTCTAATTTCCTGTAAAGGGCGGGAAAAGTCTTCGCTGATTGCATAGATCGTCCCTTTCAACTTGTAGCAGTTTTTGAGTATTTTCGCCTTGTCTCTGAAGTCGAATAGCTTAAAAATTACCGGCCCAGTTTTGTTTTCTATTTTTTTACCGAGTCTATGTATCCTCTCAAAACCTGCAGATTGAACCTCGAGAATTTCTTTGAGAATCTTTTCGGTAACAAAACTATCAAGTGATTCATTACTTTCGTTTACGATTTCTGGTATTCCATAAACAATCAGGTTTGACCTTCGACTACGATTTTCAAGATCGTCGATCCTAGCAGAGAGTGTTCTTATAGTCCCAGCCATTACGGACATTTGTTCCTCACAGACAGTGATTCTACCGTCAAGAGCTGTTATAGATTCTATTTGCTGCTCGATCGCCAGGAGCCTTACGTTCGTTTTAATCTTCTCTGTTTTGATTTCCTGAAGGTCATCTCAGATTTTCTTTAGCTGTTCTAGAATCTTTTTTATGTCAGGACCGGGGTTTGTTTCAACATCTCCTCCTAGCAATAACAAATCCCTGATAAACGAACAGGCATCACACAGCAAAGGGCACAATGACCGTGGGCACGGCAGCACAAACAGGAAGAAATTGTCGCTACGTATACACTTGCAGTAGTTTCTTCTCACCTGCACAAAAAGGATGCATGGGTTGGCGGTGTTCATGCTGGTGACGCTGCCGTGCCCATTGCCGCCGTCCCGGGAATCGTCCGCTTTTATAGGGTAGCTGTTAGGTGGCGCCGTTGATGTCCCAGGTGTCAACCAATCCGGCGGTGTCGCAGCCTGGCCGTGCAGGCTGCCGAGATACGCTGATAATACCGGCAGCGGCGTCGGCACTTGGGTGTCAGTGGGGAACAGTGACTGTGCACTTGGTTTTAACATGGTACTATCGTTGCTTCGATGAACTGGTCGGGTGATGATGATTGGGGTTTAATGGCGCAAAAGCGACTATGGCCATATTGCGCCAAGAAAGATATTTTAAAGAGCCGGGTAGTTAGTTTTAAACTTAGTTATCTAGCTATATCAGGTGCAAAACGCCAATGGCACGTAGGAAACTTAGAACTCGAGAGAATGGTACTAGAGGTCTATCACCAAGCAGAAAATAAGGATGAAATGGAAGGTGGTTTCTGAAAAGTTCAGGAAAATATCTACGACGCTGATGATCCAAAAATCTACAATTCCACAGGATGTGAAGGACAGTTAACCTTTTCCCACACTTTTCACAGAGCTTGACATCTTCACCGCAGAGCAAGTGCAGGTGTGTCAATCGGGAGTGACCAATTCTCAAGCGGCACAAAAGGACTTCCGAACGGCGGTCTTTATGGGAGGAACTCTCCCATACTTCTAAGTTGGGCTTAACGACATGAAGTTTGTTATCTATCTGTGTGTCCCACTCCAGTTGCCATAACTTAATAATTGACTTGTTTAAGACTGGCTTGAGGTCTTGGTGTGGCAGGCCAAAAAATGTTTCCGTATAGTTTTTTGCAGAAAGAGCAAGGTGGTCTGCATTCTCATTCCCACGAATGCCCACATGACTGGGCACCCAGCAGAAGTTTATAAGTTGTCCAAGATGGAAAGCTTTGTTAATCTGAACACGAACCTGTTGCACAAGAGCGTTCTTGCTGTCTGCTAAAGATGAAATAGCTAAGAGAGCACTTTGGGAATCAGCAAACAGAACTGCTTTGTTAATGTTATTTTCTAGAATATATTCAACAGCCATAAGGATACCATACAATTCAGCAGTAAAAATGGTTGCTAGAGGGTTGAGTTGGCTAACTTTACTGAAATTGAGAGAGTAAACTGCACAACCTACGGAGGTAGATGTTTTCGAGCCATCAGTGTAGAAGTGGAGATAGTCACTATATTTCTGCTCTAGCTCTGCGAACTCCCGCAAGAGAACAAGAGGAGGAACAGCCTTTTTGTGGTACTTTGAAAGTGACCAATCACAAGAGATTGGCACCAAGTCCCAAGGAGCAACCCTATAGGCCTGTCTCAACAAAGGGAGCTTATCAAAAGAAAGGTGCAACGACCTTGCCATGCTCTCAGCCCGAAGGCTCAGGGGCCGAACAATACTGGGCTTATTCTCAAAAAGGCGTAATGATGCAGAGGTCTGCAGAGCGGAGAATGAAGGGTGGTGCGGATCACTATAAACTTTGTAGGCATAACAGAGACTAAGATATTGTCTGCGTTGCTCAAGGGACATCTGATGCGTTTCAGCATACAGACTCAGCACGGGCGACGTGCGAAAAGCACCTGTGGCTAGACGCAGCCCCAGGTGATGGATTGGGTCTAACATGGTCAAAGCAGATGGCCGTGCTGACGCATACACCACTGCACCGTAATCCAGCCGGGACCGCACTAGGGTGTTATAAATTCGCAGCAGGCATTGTCTGTCAGACCCCCAAGTTGTGTGTGACAGCACCTTAAGAATATTGAAAGATCGTAGGCATTTTTGTTTTAGTTCTTTCAAGTGGGGTATGAATGTGAGCTTTTTGTCAAATGTCACGCCTAGAAACTTATGGGCCTCCTTTACAGTGATGGCAAGGTTATTAAGATATAAGGTAGGATCCGGTGACAACCCTCGACGCAGCGAAAAAAGAACACATACGGTTTTGTCGGGGGAGAAACGAAACCCATTTTCGGCTGCCCACTTGCTCATCCTGTTGATTGTCAGTTGCAGTTGACGTTCGCAACTATGCAGATTGCAAGAAGAAACTGAAATTTGCACATCATCCACATACAAAGAATAAGAAACTGTCGGTGGTATCACCTTAGCCAGGCTATTGATTTTAACTGCAAAAAGTGTGACACTAAGCACCCCTCCCTGAGGGACACCACTTTCTTGAGAAAAAACATCCGATAAGGTGGAGCCCAGACGGACTTGGAAAGTACGTCCCGATAAGAAGTTTTGTATACATCGCAACATGCGACCCCGAACACCGTAAGCATACAGGTCCCGCAGGATCCCATAGCGCCACGTCGTATCGTACGCCTTTTGCAGATCAAAGAACACAGAGAGACACACCTGGCGGTGTACGAATGCCTCACGAATAGAGGTTTCAAGGCGGACTAAGTAGTCCAGGGTGGAACGTCCAGCTCGAAAACCGCACTGATTAATGTCAAGCAAATTCTCAGTCTCCAAGAAATGAACGAGACGTCGGTTAATCATTCTTTCGTAGGTTTTTCCCACGCAGCTTGTGAGCGCAATGGGCCGGTAGCTAGTTGGTTGAGAAGAATTTTTGCCAGGCTTCAGAAGAGCGATTACATGAGCTCTTTTCCAAATCTCGGGAAATGCAGAGCAGTGCCACAATGAGTTATAAAAGGTCAGCAAACTGCCTAGAGAATCAGGTGACAGGTGCCTAAGCATCTCATAATGAATATTGTCTGGTCCAGGAGCAGACTGTTTTTTTACACTGAGAGCCACTTCGAGCTCAGAGAGTGTAAAAGGCCTGTTGTATGGAGCGTCACGAGCACCAGACAGAATGATTGGCTGTTTCTCTGCTGTTGAACTGAACTTTTTAAAGGCTTCACTGCAGTTTCGTAAACTAGAAACTTCTTGGAAATGTTCGCCAAGAACATTCGCTTGATCTTTCAGAGACGTTGAAGGTGATGCAGGGAAGAGGGGAATTCTGAAGGATAAGTAGTCACCCCTAACCTTTCTGAGCCGATCCCACGCTTCTTTTGCAGGTACAAAACTACTCAAGGACGTCAAATACTTTCTCCAGGAGCTTCCTTTCGCCTGGCGTCTTGTCCAGCGAGCTTTAGCTCTTTTTTCTTAAACTCAAGTAAGTTCCTAGAAGTTGGATATCTGCGAAAGATGCACCAAGCTTTGTTCTGGGACTTTCGTGTTGTTTTACATTCATCATTCCACCATGGCTTACATCTCTTTGGAAGACGACCAGACGTTTGAGGAATACTCCGTGTGGCAGCGCTTATTATAACCTCTGTGACATACAGTGTTGCTTCATCTGGGTTCATGTTTGAGATTATAGAAGAGTCAATCAGTGCCTCCAATTGAAAAATAGACCAATCCGCCTTGTCTAGCTTCCACCGGGGCATTCGCGTTAAAAGAGTCGGAAGAGAGACAGTACTCTCTAAAACAATAGGGAAGTGATCGCTCCCAAAAGGATTATTAAAAACCTTCCATGAAAAGCATGGAAGTAATGAAGGTGAAGTAATAGAAAGGTCAATAGATGTAAATGAGTTCTGAGCAGAACTAAAAAAAGTAGGTTCTCTCCCGTTAAAAATACACAAGTTAGATGATAGTAAAAACCGCTCAATTACTCGGCCTCGAGAATCGAGGCGAGTACTGCCCCACATGGGGTGATGGGCATTAAAATCTCCTAAAATTAAGAAGGGTTGAGGAAGTTGCCCTACAAGCCCTTGAAGTTCGTGAAGTTGCAATGGAATGTTTGGTGGCAAATAAATGGACACAATTGTTATGAGGCGGTCTAAAAGAAGGCGTACCGCTACAGCTTCGAGCGGTGTGCAAAGAGGAACCTGCGAGCAGGCAACCCCACTCTGCACGACCACTGCTACGCCACCAGAACTGGAGTTCAGACGATCTTTGCGGAACACTTGATGATGTCGCAAAATCTGTGTATGATGTGTTTGAAGATGAGTTTCTTGTAAAGAGAGGGCAATAGGCCGAAGCTCATCCATAAAATAATTAACATCATCGATGTTGGGTAAGAGACCTCGACAGTTCCATTGCATAAAATGCGGGTTTCTCATTTAGGTAAAAAGGTACAAGAATAAATTTATAAAAAGGGAGAGAGGAAAAGAAAATTAATGCTCACGATTAAAGAGGTAAATTGATCTAATCTATTTGGGAGCAGTCACAGGTTTCTTCCCTTTAGATTTTCGGTTTTGGGTTTGCCACTCCATGTCTTCATGGTCAGACACAGGAGTAAGCTGATCAGTAGCCTCGTCCATCGCCTCTACCTCCTCAGACGAGACGTATCCTGGAGGTTTGGGTGCGTCCGCAACACGGGATGGAAAACCCCGTCCACGACCGCCCCCCACTGAAGAGGCAGGGGAGATACTGGGCGTGATGGTGCCCGAGTCCCTCTTTTCCTGCCCCTGAGGTCCTGAAGGGGCAGCCCGGTGCTGCCCTTTGGATGAGGAGGCCCTCTCCAGCGAGTTTTGGCGAGAGTGCCGCTCCTCACCAGAGGAAGTCCTCGTACCACGGACAGGCATTGCCTGCCCATTCTGACTCCGGGAGTCAGCTGGTGTGCTTCCCCCCGAAGCTGAATGCTTCTTAGGTGAGGAAGTCCTCTTCTGAGAGGAGGAGCGAGGGCCTCGCTCGCTCTCTTCAGAGGACGGCCTGCGAGGTGTGGGCAATGGAGTCACCCCCATTGCCTCGACGGCACCCAAGTCTTTGGAACAACTGGGTGCCTCGGCTGCCTTGGCAGCCGAAAGGGAATGCCCAGGGAGAGAGAGCTTCAACCTGGGCGTAGAGGACTGGAGTGGTTTCCCAGGGTTCCCAAGAGACACCTGGGTTGCCACTGATACCTTGGACGGTGCAGGTCCCCTGCTGGACACCGCCTCGGCAAAAGAGCCCCTCTGGAAAGCGGAAAGGCGACGCTTTGCATCTTGGTAGGTTATATTCTCTTTAACCTTCAGTGCAAGAATTTCTTTTTCTTTTTTGAACTGTTCACAAGACCTGGAGTAAGCAGGATGGTTGCCACTGCAATTGGCACATTTGTTATCAGCTTTGCAGCCATCAGCAGTATGGTCCCTGACACCACACCTGGCGCATGTCTCACGACCGCGGCAAGTGCGCGAACCGTGACCGTAACGCTGGCACCGAAAGCAGCGGAGCGGATTTGGAACATAAGGTCGCACCTTGCAGTTGATGTAGCCTGCCTTAATAGAGGGAGGCAAAGTGTGCCTCTCGAAGGTCAAAATGACATGTTTGGTGGGTCGTTCCTCACCATCTCGTCGAATTGTGATGCGCTTTGCAGCTACAACTCCTTGGGATTGCAGACCTTCTACGATTTCTTCCTCGGTACTGTCGATCAAATCATCTTCCGAGATCACGCCGCGGATGGTATTCAGAGTTCGATGGGCTGACACTGTCACTTTGAAGTCGTGGATCATTTGAAGATTTTCCAAAGCGGTAGCTTGGTATTTCTCGTAAACCTCCACAAGAAGGTCGCCCGAGAAGAGCTTTTTGGCTTCATACTTCGCTCCTAGCGTGCCTTGAAGCACTTTGGCAACAAGGAACGGAGACAGCTTTGAAAGTGGTTTGGATGCGTCGTCGGAGTGAAGAACAAAAAATCTTGTAAAATGGTCATTTACGATGTCCTTGGAAAGAAATGTTGTTAGAGCTTCGGTGCGGGTCCTTTTCAGAGCCCGATCGTTTGGTTTAGTTTTGGAACCCATATAGATGGGAAAGAAAATTCAGTGCCCGGGTGCACCGCCCACCACGGAGCCCAACAAGGGGGTAGGTAATGTGCCATAGCAAGATGGGCTTGGCTGACACAATTACTCTACCAGTGCTGCCCGGGCACTATACCCTAGTGTGGTTGCAGGGACAGGACCTGTTTCCACTCAAGGTTGGCCCTTGCCGCCTAAGAAAGTGAAAAAGGAAGGAAGAGAGTGTAGAAGAAAAGAGAAGGAGGTGGGAGGAAAAGTGAAAGAAGGAAGAAGAGGGTAGAAGAGGCGACTGACTGAATCATCCTGGTCGGGCCAAGCCAGGACACCCGTCTACGAGAAGCAGGGGCCGAAGCAGTGTATTGCCTCGCCCGGGGGGCCCCGAAGGGTCCAAACATACCCCGGGCTCAACTCAACCACCAGGGTCCCCCTTTCCCCGGACACGGGTACGCCACGCACAGCCAGACGTGGGTGGGCGAACCCACATGGCTCGGGGTTCGTAGTGACGCCACTCACCAAGCACCTACCAAGGCAGGTGCCCCCTGCGTGCGGGTATGGTGGCCCACGTAGCTGGGGTCCGTGGAGGCGCCACTCTCCAAACACCTGCTTTCACAGGTGCCCCCTGCGGGGGAACTGGTCGGGAATGCAGAAGGCCCAGCAGGATCTGCACAAAAAGGATGCATGGTTTGGGGGTGTTCATGCTGGTAACGCTGCCGTGCCCATAGTTACTTTCTATTTTGACTTTCTATTTCAAGTATGTTGATCTTCAAGTTGAAAAAAGACATATTTGTTTTTCGTTGCTTGCGGGTCACGATCGTCAAAAATGCGTCATATATGTCAATGTCATCAACGTTCCCGGCCTCATTTGACTCGATGATCGCAGAGTTTTCATCTTCGAATTCGTTGTCAAACTCTTCGTCGAGGAGAGTCACCTATAGGCACGTTCTGGTTCATGCTGATGCGGGCGAAGAGGTCCATTGACTGAGCTTTCTTATCCGATGGACACGAAAGCGAAGTGGCTCTGCTGAATCGAAGTGACTTTTAAGAGATGTTGAAGTGGGCCGATTTATGAGTTTTTTCCAAAGTTGAGCGGTGCACTTTGGTGTCTGCGATCATTATATTTGGTGAATATTGATCATTCCAGGTTTCAAATTTATTAGGAGATATACGTTTTGCTGAATTACCCAAGCACCTGGGCGCATATACTGCGAGTTTAGTTACACTAGTTGCACTTGCTGGCGTCTGTAGCAGTAACTGTCCCGAAGCAAATATCTAAAGAAAAGGGCCCTTTGCACGTGCGTTCGTCAACACCCTAGTTTCGGTATTTAGTTCGAATCGTTTGTACCGATAAGTCGAGCGCATGCTGCACATGTATCTAAGTTTCCAAAATTTTGCTTGTTACTTGCATAATTTGGCACAAGGTCTATTGCAAATTATATTTTTGTTGTGTGTTGCGTTGAGTGAGACCAAGGGCCGAGACAAACCTCGGGCCCGACACAGACAAAGTGATCTCGAGGGCACCGCCATGTATTCTTTCTTTCTTTCTTTTCTTTATTATTCCTTTGTTATTCTATTTATACACAATCGTTGCTTGGACCCATAGCCGTGAAGGCTAGTCGCGGGTCCAACATTAGAAATAACCTTTACAATGCGACAGGCGAACAATACAAATGCACGCACATGTCAAGGTATACACGAAACAATATACATACTAATTGCAAAGTATAGACAGGACATATAAAATTGAACTTATTAATTGGCTTGAAAATTAATGAGATACTTCTTTATGCACGGCAAAAGGTTGGGTTTGCATTTTATGTCGGTAGGGATATCATTCCATACTAGAGCACCGTTGAATTCCCCAATAAGCCTTTCTCCATAAACATTTCTACAAGGTGGCAAATTAAACCGGTTATCTGTTCCAGCTCTCCCAGGGCTGCTAACTTGGCGGGTCAGTATGCATCCTCAACCAAGAGGATGCATATCGGCATTAACAACACTGTGCGCGCTCTGAGAACTCAACTCAAAACAAATTAAGCATTGAATGTTGAGGCAGCGACTCGGAGAGGTCTGTGTTCCTTTGATATGGGGATACTGCTTCACGCAGCAGATGAGTATACTTTAGCCAACGTATGTCTTTGAAGTGTGTCACAGTAATTACACTCGTTTAAACCTTCGTAGTATACTACATTCAAAACATACTCAGCGAGCATGAATATTTAGCAAAACATATGCCGTTCACTCTACAGAACAGCCTCTTTTTGTGAGATAAATATGCGCATATTTACTCACTGCGAAATTCATACCTGCCATAATTTTCTCTTTCTCGCGTACTTGGTTAATTTGCTGTACGCATCATTTGTGGTGTTTATGCGTCTCTGTTAGCATCTTGTGATAAGGATGGAATGGAACAAAAATATCAGCCTTTTCTGTTGGGTTGTGCCGTAGGTTGTGCACATTTTCGTGCATCTTTGATACTCCTTTTCTTTGTTGTAGAGCTGTTGCTATTATTTTTGCTTATATTGTACCATCCCCAGGTTTGCACAGATTTAATTCTCCACCGTGCGTTTTGCTTTTGCCACTGCTGCCAACTTTGTTAGCGCCCGGAGCTTTGTCAAGCCGCATCGTTGTGGCTTTTTTTCACAGCCCCCTTCATCCTCGTTGCGTTGGAAAATAGAATTCGATTCACTTCAGTTCAATATCTAAAATGTTAGAAGTTTGATTAATAGCGTCTGTATAGTCGGCGACTCTTTTTACTTGCCGCGTCATGAGAGGGTGTGGAACTTCAAAGTTGTTTCGCAAAATCAGTGGATCTAAAAAGTAGCGCCAGACCAATCTATATTCTATCTCACTTTAACGTGGACTGCAACGAAGGCCCTAAGCGCTATTGGGAAGGGTTTGGTAGATGATCCTTCTGCATGACGGTACGTGTGGCTGAGGGTTGTTCAAAAGCAAAGACCTTGCGCTTATACTCTTTGCTGCGGTCCACGTTAAGCTAAAAGGGAGTATAGCTCTGTCTGAATCTGGAACTATGTTCGGGAGCGGCTTCTTCCTTCGGAATTTCTATCCCCGTATGGCTTGTCTTTGTAACCGCGCTTCTCCGGGAGAAGTAGATGCCTTCCACCGCCATGTCTGGAAGCAGACAAAAGTGAGGAACTTGCTCAATTTGCCACTGCTCCGTGACCATTTTTCGGACACAAAACTCCATGGAAAGTTTCGCCTTGAGGAAGCCGCATTCCAGCCCGAAAACGATCGCACTGACGGTTCAAGCAATAGCAGGAAAGATGAATGAAAACTAGGGCGGCTCTTTTCCAAAGGTGCCTTTGGCGTGGCCATGGCGTAGGGCGGGGGAAAGCCAATGGCGGCTCCGCTCCCCGTCGTCACTGTCCCCACCGCCAATCTGGAATTCGGGCACCGATTCGGCGCCACCGTATGTATGTGTGTGCGCGCGCGCCGCTTCGCGGACTTTATTTTTCGCTTTTATGGGGGAGCTAGTGCTGTCTCTGTGGTTCAGATGCCATCCGTGCCCGGAACCCGGGGACCGCTGCTGTTTATCTTCCCCGGCTGGAATGCCCACGTCCCAGTCGCGTGGTGAGAACACAATGAGTTGGTGGTGCTCAAATAAATTGAACTTCGGTAAACTCGCGCTCCCGGCTTCTAGTTTTCTGCCCCCCTCTCCCCCCAATTCCAGCACGGAGGCAGCAGGCGACGAGGGAGGTTGTGATTGGCTTTTGCCGCCGGGACGCGCTGTTCGATGGTGCTCCGGAGTGAACGCGAGTTTGAGGACAAAGCGCCGTGTTGGCTACTTTTCCATCTGCGGTCGCTTCCCCAGCCTGTGCACGTACGACACAAACTGTGTTTGTGTTTTTGTGTGTGCGTTTTTTATTTCAGTTAACGTACGGAGGAGGCTCGTTGAAACGAGCTAGGGCTGAAAGTACGAGCCTGAGAGCGCCGCGGATACCAGGCTGCCCAAGCTGTAACGATTTCGATAATCGGACGCGGTCCAAATTAGATGCTCCCTCGGAATTTCCACCAGACGCTGATCTGTTTTTTTTTTTTGTTTTGTTTTTTTTCCTTCTCTTTATGTCGCTGAACGGCAGCGCATAGTGCGCTTTTAATGGCATGGGAACTGCGCGAAAAGGATCCCGGGGACTGATCTGACTTTGTCGTCATAGAAAACGAACTCATAAACCTGCAGCATTCTTTTTTTTTTTGGGGGGGGGGGGCTACTTTTGGCTGTTATTGCGGTTAGTTTACTCCAACGATGGGTGGTTAGATTTGATTGCCCTTGTTTATAATTTAAAAGAAGATACGCCTTTCCTTTTCCATGAATATTTAACACAAGCACATGTTATGGGTTGGGGCTCCCAACTTGTTGCCAGTCAAAGGGTCTTTTTTTTTCTTTCTTTTTTTTTCGCAGCGCAAGAACTACGTTTTGTAGTGGTGACAACACCTCATAGTAGCACTAAATGGAAGAGCGTATATTGTATTGTATTGAAAAATATCCAAAAGGGAGACATTGGTTGCTGCCTTCA
The DNA here is from genome assembly GCA_013358835.2 of Ixodes persulcatus. Lineage (NCBI taxonomy): Eukaryota > Metazoa > Arthropoda > Arachnida > Ixodida > Ixodidae > Ixodes > Ixodes persulcatus. The sequence continues at coordinate 1,219,020 of JABSTQ010009550.1, read as the reverse complement.
TGCAACACCGGTCGCTCCTTGACACGTTAGTGGGCATAAATGGTACTCAGAAAGAACGCATGGGCTCGATCTATGTACTACACAGTACACCATATAACCTTTTCCACAGGGGCGCCGCCATCTTGTATGTCGTCACTTCCACTATGGGCGACAGCATTGTTTTGCCGTCGCCACGCCAATAGAAGACATTCAGGATAAAAGCCTAGCCGTCGCCCATTCTCGTTTTGCCTCACCTCTATTTTTGTACTATTTACTGGCTAATTGGAATGTTTTATTTTTTCTTCGTTGCCCGTACCGAATATGCCTACCAGGTAGCTGGGGACGAGAGTAAGCGACAAGGGTGCATGCGAGTCCTGTTTTCTCACCGCAATTTAGAAATAATACACTGCATCCGGTAGTACGCACAATAAAGTCAAACTACATTTGCTGTATGAATGACACTCCTCAAATCCTGGTTCGCATAGCCATGGATAACATATATTGACTTTTCTTTCGTCTCCTGGAGATTGGCGCAATTAGAAATAAGGATTTTAGAAAAAGTGCCGTCCATGCGCAAACTGCGCGACGCCAATGTTGCAGCACCAACGCAACATTGCTGCCTTTTTTTTTTGCATTTTGCTGAGCTTTATGTAGGTTTTCTGAATGAGGAGTTTACACCACATCGGTACTTTTGACAAAAAGTATTTCACTTCTAAGAAAGATCACTAGCTCGTGCTGTAACTACTTTGTTGAAAGTGAAAAAAAAAGAGAAAAAAAGCAGGACAAGTGTTTTTCCATAAGGTCCTCCACCCCTTCCTCTTTAGGAGAGCAAACGCAGGAGAGGAGGCGAATACACTCGCCTGCTCTCTTGCTCCTTCTCTAGCGTGCACTCGCTAAAGTGGAAAGAGTTTTGTGGGAGGAGCTTGTCCTGCTTTTCTTAATCTGCCGAGGTACCTACGTACAGAGAGCAGTGTCTCTCTCTGTACATACCTCGGAGTTATATCACACCCAAGTCTGAAAAGAGTGTAGACGGCTCTGTTTGTGCCGATGCAGAAACAGAGCCGTTTACAGTGTGTATTGCCTTATTTATATATATATAGCTATAACAACAAATTACTTCTCCAGAACAGAATGCAAACATCCGGTACAGAAAAGGCTTCTCAGAAGTATAAACAGATATCATTTGCCGAGAATAAACACGCATTACGGAAAAAGAATGAAAAGGTTTTACGTCCCTTATATTTTCAATAAGATGCCAGAAGAACTCATTAGTCTAGACTCTTTTAAAGAAGTTAAAAACAAATTCACAACATGGTGTTTGCCAATTCAAATGTAAACATTTTTGTATACATTGATCAACGTTACTAGAATACTCAGTTGGGAAACTCGCCGTCGAAACCTGGGCCGCTGGCGTCCACCGAGACCGAGCTAAATGCGATAACAGCGCCACTCTTTAGCATTTGTCTGTACTGTGGTCACCTTGAGCTTTTATAAAGCATGTTTTTGCGTAAAAACAAACGAAAAATATTTTTTTTGTATGATATTTATTAGAGATTAGTACAAAATGAAGGGCGCGTGATGTTTTTAAAATCTTTAGTTTGCAAGGTTTTGCGGCATATTTAATATTGTTTTTATACGACCATGCCTCAGCGGCGCTTTCAGGTAGCACGTCCCGACCTAGGTGCATTTTAACTTCGGTTATTAAGACGCGGCGCGTCCGCTGGGGCGATGGGGGTGGCACCCCTGTAACCTCTTCCACTGTATCTGTTCTGGCCGATTATATTCAAAATGGAAGTAACGTGCGGTTCCTCGAGTGGCCGCTGCGGGAGAAATGGCGGCGTCGTGTTCGCCATTAGCTCGGTTCGCGAGGACAGATCGGGGACACTTTTTCAGGGCAGTCTCTATGGCAGTTTCCCAACTGAGTGTTTTAGTAACGTTGACATTGATGTTCTCTTTTATAAATTTGTTCACCTTCTCTCTGTAGTCTAAATCTGTTGTATTGAGAGGCAGAATTGTTTTGTTCGAAATGCTTACGGTGAAAAGTTGACGTTTTATTGTTTTATTCTCATAAAAAGAGAACGTTCCCGTTTTTTCGGTGGGAGTGATATTTTGTATGTCAACTGTTTGTTTCTGATAATGAGAAAACAAAGTATCATTTTTTTTTTGCTTTATTTGTATGTATATTCCCAAAGTGAGTGAACTTGTCCTTGATGTATTGTTGTTGCTTGGTTCGTTTTTCAACGCAAATGGCAGCGTTGTATAGATGACTATTCGCGGCTGCCGGGCCAAGTCGTACAAGCCTCTAGGCTTTGGCGGACCCGATTTTCTGTATTGTAAAAAAGAACAACAAAATTATTCTTACTATTATTTGGCCGTTTTTTAATATTTTTGGATTGACCGGGGTATCTATAGCTTACCTCCGAAGGACCCAGGAGTTTGCGAAAAACAGCTCTCGTTGTCAGCAAACGTTTGGCCACCGTCGGCTTCTCGGGAGAAGCTTGATATGCACATCCGCGGCTGCCGCATCATTAGGGAATGAATGCGCGTTTCGCACTCGCCACCTAAGCGCAGTCCAAATAGCCCCATCTCGCGTACGCTGGCGAGCTTGCTTGTATTGCCTTCCAAGCAAACCCAATAAGACACTCGTTCAAATTGCTATTGGGACAAATGGGGGGAGCAGTTAAGATTACTCTCACTTAATGGCGCTTAACGACTGGTACCGAAATGAGGAGATGAAACTGAGCGAAAGGGACGAGAAAGAAGGCAACGTGAAATGCAAAAGCCGCCGTCATTTTTTTTTTTTTTTTCATTGTTCTTTTTGGTTGGGGCGGTACTGGGTGCACAGACCCAACTTCTTTCGGGCACCGTCTCGGGGGTTTTAACGAAGTCGATGGAACCCAATTCTCTCGCGCACTCTTTGCCTCCTTTTACATGTGGCACTGCTGCGCTGTCTCATCCTGCCGCCCGTCGCGAGCGGAAGAGAACACCGTATTGGAGAGAGATGGTAAAAAAGAAAGTAAAAATACGGGGGTTGATAATGAGGCTTAAAAATCTGCTGAGGGTTCTCTGATTGCCGTCGATTTTGGGCCAGTGTTTCGGTTTGCCTGTTTTCGTCTTTCTTTTGAGGTTTTTTTAGAGTCGGTGATTTATTTCATTCCTCGCTGATTCCGAAGAAAGGCGAGGCCTCGGGAGACTGTACGGACGGGGTCCGCTTTCTCTGGTCCCCCCGGAGCGAGCCGCAGGGAGAGGGAAATTAAGTACCGCCAGGACGATCTGCCCGTCAACGCTGATTATGCTCTACTCTTTGTTTTAGCTGTGGACGTATTCTTTTTTGTCGAGCTCCTACATCGCGAAGCAGGATAAATGTGTTCCTTGACTCGGTTTCTAATGAGACAATCCCGCCCGGTTACGTTGAGTTTACACATTTAAACAAACTACGAGCCTACTTAAAGCTCCATGGACAGCGTATGTAATGCGGTACATTTGTACCATACATTCTAAATGTACGCAGAAGTTGACTTAAATTAAATTTGGACTAAAATAGTTGTGGAAATTAAAAAAATAAGCGGACGGGGGCATCAGGTTTCCGGTAGAAATGTTATAATGAACGTTTGATTAGACGTGTTAAGACGCGTAAAAATTATAATAACAACATATTCTAAGTCCTGAGACAAGGAAAAAAAAACGGAAAGCACACAAAATATGAGGGTTTAGATAAGAATGTTTTCTAACCAGCTCGTCCATATACTTTCTATTTTTACGATTGCCTAACAAGCTGAATACGTGAAAATATATTGATATCACGGTATTTGTCATGTAAGTATATATTTTGTTGTCTCACCACTCAAGTTTTGTAAGCTGCAACGACTTCAAAATGGATATAACACTTTATGCTTACTGTTTTTTTCCCGCAATTTTAGACTTTGCCAGACCTACACGTCAACTTGACTTAAAAACTAACAGTATGACATAAAGTTTCGGTTTTCCTAGGGTCGTTACCCCAATTGTAAAGTAAAATATGAAGACGCTGCCAGCTTGAAATTGCTTCTAAGCTAAAGGCTGGACTCCATGTGGTGAAAAAAGCGAGGGATTTCGCCCGGCAGAGTTCGCTCTGCGCGTGGCGTCAGTAAAGCCCCTCTAGAGCCACTAAATGAGCTGCGCTTAGAGTATCGGCACTCCGTTCCCCGACACTGTTGTGGACGCCGCCATTTTGGCTCGTATGCAGAGCAGACGCAACTGCCGATAGTCGTGATTCAAAAGTGGGATATCCTCAGCATTAGATTCGGTGTTAGGAAGGTCATATAATATTGCTTTGCTCTGTCGCCAACTGGTTAAACATTTGTGGAGGGCGGAAAAGCGTTTCCTATGATTTCAGATAAAGCTTCAGATAACTGGCTACCATGATTTTAAGACACAATATGGCCAAGCGTCGTTACTCTGAAGCGTAGTTTATTTAGTGGCACTAAGCCCCTCTATCCTGTGAAAAGTGGCGCCATTCATTGTTGTAAAAATGCTCGAGGCGCGTACCGCGCGCCTCTTCTGGGAAATTCATGGCGTCTGAAATCTAGCTCAGTGCTGCGCTGTGCCGCTACAGTGTTGTGCCGCCATGATCTTCCCAAGAGCTGCACGTTGCACGTGCCTCGTGCATCGACGAACCCTGCGCTACTTTTGAAACATGAAGGGGCTTTAGGCGTCAGAGCAGTGGCTGCTGCGTCGCACGCAAAGCGAACGTGCCGTTGAGCGAAGTTCGTCGGTTGTTCGCCGCTTATTCGCTTCGAGACCTTTAAAGTATCCACACGTAGAAGTGGCTTTCGGTTGTTAGTACAAACAGTTAATTAAACAAAGAATTCAAGGCGACATGTTCATCTAAAATTAATCATGACCAAAATATCCACCTTCCTTTATTTTTGTTATGGTTCTTCGAGGTATACGTGACAATCTCAGTTCATTACTTTGATCCTATCGTCCTTACCGGTAGAACCCTGTTCTTATGAATTTAAATAATTCCACCATCCGTCTTCGCGTCATTTTTCATACGTTATCGGGCTCGAAGCTTAAAAATGTGGCAGTAATCTTTAGTCATCTATTATAGACTCAAAATCGCGAAACCCTAGGAACGTTTTAGAATTAGATCTCCCTTCTAATCGCTGCTTAATCCACTCCATTTTGGGGAAAAGGTAGAGTAAGATGATACCGACTGAGTCGGCGTGACGCAGGTGTTAGTGGAGTTTAGAGAGTCGATAATTTGACATGTCATCTCGCCTTTCTAAAGCACCTTCAATCATAGCGCGCTGTACTGGCGTTTTTTTTTAAGCCTTCGCTTTGTTTCATGAATATCCCCAGGAAAGAAAAGAAAAAAAAGAGGTTTTAGCAGATGGATGATCGAAATGTGTCCCACACCATTAGCAGCTTCGATCGCTTCTTTTGAAAGCGCGCATAAAACGTCAGCACGGCTGCTCGGTGTTAGGGATGATCGCGTGAGCTGATACTTCAGCTCGCACTAACCTTTATGTGGGTAGTAAAATATCTGACCCTTCACCGGAGGCGTGGCAGGAAGACATGACTGCAGGATGATGTGAAACACCAGGGGGGCTATGTTGCGCTTTTTGGACTCCCAGGAGACTAGGGAGAGGGAAGTGACGTCAACAACGCAGCAAATGCAGATTGGATGTTGATTTTGTTTTCTTCTGTCAACATCCAATCTGCGTTTCTCTAGTCGTTGACGTCACTTCCCTCTTCCAAGTCTCCTGGGAGTCCAAAAAGCGCAACATAGCACCCCTGGGCCGGCTTTCTAGAATCAGCGTCTCAGCTAAGACTGCGTGAAAGAAAGCGCTGCCTAAGCTTGCACACGATCGGAGTGGCACGTGAAGTCTCAAGCGCTCGAGCGCCACAGACTTGGCAGGCTCGCGCGTTCACACAGTTTAAGCTAAGACGCTGATTCTAGCAAGCCGGCCCTGCCCTTTGTTTTTTTTCTTGGACACACAAAACAAAAATTTGGTTTTACCACTTCGTCTGCAGATTATTCAGCGTCTTTATTTGATGCCAACTTAGAAGCCAAATTCCTTTTTTTCTATAAAACATAAATGAGGGACGGCTATTTCCTCTGTGGTTGGTCGAACATTCTTGGTCGATACGAAATACGTATGGATTTTGCGTCCTGCGGCCGGATGTGCTGGACTTCCCGCCGCGTGGTGGCGATCACGTTTTGACTGCAGTTGCTAACACATTCGAACAAACTTTCCAATGCAGAATTTTCGCATGAATAAATGAGCCCAGTTTCCCGTACTAGAATCGGAGCTGCTCTTCCGAATTCGCTTTTCGCGTGCATGAGCATAACCTTCTTCTGGACGGCAGAGCACGTAAAATCACTCATACTTTTTTGTTATTCGTAGGGCCTTCAGCACGGTTTACTTTCTATAGACCCTTTTCATGTTTACAAACATGAACTGCCTCCTGCGTCCCAAGCAACTTCCGGTCGCTCCGTCTTTGAAAGTATGTCGAGCTTGCCTATGTCGCCAGTGCTAGAAAGCATAAACGCTACACGCACATCAAAGTTGGAGATTTAACGAGGGCCCTCGGCTGGTCAATTTAACGTCTTGGAGGAGGCAAGTTGGTTTACAAGAGTATTCGAAAATATTTATCATATCTGGGGGTTCTGCGTTCTTTTGGCGTTCACCTGGAGAATTGGTGGTTAAACGTTTCATCAACATTTCAAACAGCGGTGTTAGGGTGGGCTTTGTTCATACTTTTTATGAACCGGAAGTTCTCTGGGACGTCAAAGACTAGAACAACTCCTGGTGGCGTTTGCCACGAAAAGGGTCTATACTTGGTTTCAGCTTAAGTTCAGACGCAGCCGACGCTACGAGTTAATGGGACCAGCCAAGTAGTGTCAAAAGTGCAAGTCACGAGGCCTTTTCTATTTATGATTGCTTCAGCGGTGATAGAAAACACGTAAAGAAACACGACGAACGCCGTGATGATGCGCCTTTGACGCTGTCTGATCGGTCCCATCAGCTGATCGGCTGCGCATGGACTTAAGGTAGAACGAAGTAGAAATCCCAAATGAAAATTTGAAAAGAACAAGGATTTGTGTGTTTGCTTTATTATCTGACAAACGGCAGCTATTAGCGGCGAGAAGCTTCGGTGGCGCCCTATAGGTGGATTCCGCTCCAGACGTCACGACCAGGACTTGCCTCGCCGTGATTGGCAGGATTTTCCTCTGCCTAGCAGTGATTGGCAAGATTTGTCTCGCCGTGAACCCGCGATTGAGCAGGCATTATCAGTGTCCAGGAAGCTATGCTTTGGTCAGTCGCGATCGCCGACCACAGCGACGCTTTTGGCGGCGCACGTCGCTACACTCTAAGAAATGCCTGCGCGTCTACTTACCCGCAAAACAATCAAAGAGCCAATCTCTGCGGTCTACTAAATCATCTCAGCGAATGATGAGGCCGAACATTCGTTTAGACCTAAAAATGAAGTCTGCGCTGTGGCATTACGCAATGCAAAGCGTCATGCTTGCTCCGTTACGGTCTTATAGAGAAAGCCCTGCACAATAGCTGAATCTCTGCCTATATCCGCAGCGAAGCCATATGTTAGTGAAGGGCGTTATAGACTTCCTAACAGCTGGAGAGAAGTGCTCTTTCCCTAAGGGACACATGAATATTCTGCATTATGAACAGTGTCATGCGTATGCATGTACTTTGACATTGTTATTCATGCTTAAAAGAATATCGTCTGTTTCGCTGTAAGTGGGAGCGAAGGAGAAAGAGCGAGAGCAACGCTTTGGGCGGGCCTGAGGCACGCGAGCTCTTGAAGCGAAAGTGCAGTTCAGGCATAGGTTCAAGCAGAGCTTCACAATGCTTGCTTTCTCCAACGCAGAGCGCGCAATACGACGGGAGCCGGCAAAACGTATGCGTGGCTCCCGGCTGGTGGCGCTAAGCAGCGTCAGTGCTGCCGTGAAGACAACATTTCGCTTCGCAGGGAGCATGCACGCCATGGAATTAATGGGTTATCATGCCGGTAAAGCGAGTCGCAATTGGCAGCCGCTCGCATTGACCTTGGGGACTGTGGCTGGTTTACGAGGCATCCGAGATTATTGCTCTGTACAGGTCAATTATAGAAAGAAACCACGGGTAGCAAGATGGTTTTAGACGGATTAAAACGCGAGTGAAAACTAACCTGGGCCAAGACGTGTCATGCTTACTTTTGAATCAGGAAGCATAATAATAGAAACTGTTTATTAAAAACAAATTAGAAAACAGTTGGCGGCACTTTTGTAGAACCAAAGGACTCTGACCAAACATAATGCTATAAAACCAGTGTTGTACGGAACGGCGTTCCAAGGAACGGCGTTCCTGGAACGCGTTAATTTTAGGAGGAACGAAGGAACGCCGCCTTTTCATTTTGCATTGGTGGAACTGGAACGGGAACTCGGTACATTTTTACTGAAACGGAAAAAGGAACGGCGTTCCTTTTTTTTTCGTCCTGTGGGGTAATTTTTATTTTATTTCGAAGAGGTCAATTCTAAAAGTACAAAATAAAAACAATCTCTTTACGAAGAGCAGGATCTCGTTAACTTTTTGGTTACTTATCTTAGGGGTTATTTTGTGCGGTCCTCGCTTGGTAACAGTCGGGTGCAGTAGAGCCAGTGGACATTTTGAGTGCCCGAGACTGCGGTACAAAAAGCGCAACTTTTAGTCGAAGGAAAAGACAGAGAAAGAGGGACATTTCAAACTCAGCTACTTTTTTTACTTCCAGGAATCCTCATTCACCCAGAGAGCTAAGATCCACTACAGCCATCCCTTAACTTCCGCAAAGAGACCTACAGTTGCAAGAAAATAACAGGTTACCAGACATCCAACTCACCCTTGTACCTCGAACATTGGCCGTTTAAACGATACACAAAAGTTTAACTTTAGTGATTCTCCCCTTATCACCCACCTTCAAACTGAACAACGAATCCAACCTTCACGAAGGACTTGTAGTTTTCAAAACTGACTTTCCAAAAGCCTTAAAATCTCCTTCACTTGCTCGTCTTGCGGACAGCAACACGGAGAGGCAACTGTTGTTTCGTTCGAACAGGGGACTTTGTTAGATTGAAACCTGTGAGGTTGTTGTTAAACACTCATGCAATGTGGGGTAACAGTACATTTGGCTCGTCTGAATCGTCCACCACACACATGAATATGGTTAAAAGCTGACATTTTTAAAGGTGAATATATCAACAAATCAAACCCTGCTTCCGCTTGTTTTCTTCTCCTGGTGGCCTTCTATCACGGCATTCAAAATCGTATGTTCCCATTTGAAGGGATAGATAAAAAAATAAAGAAGAAACCTTCGCTTAATCTAACCAAATATGGTAATCAGCGAAATACAAATGTAACGTGTGTAACGATACGTTTCATTTTTTTTTAATTGTAACGGGAACGAGTTCCTTTTTCACAAATGGGACTTGTAACGGGAACGCGTTCCGAAGATCAGAAGGAACGGGGAACGAGCTTTCGTTCCTTTTTTTGAAGAACCTGTACAAACCTGGATAAAACCCATATAATTCAAAGGCAATCGTGACGCTGCGTTATGGCGTTCATGGAGGCCACGGGCAAGGTGACCTCTCGCCAGTGTCTGTCATCTGGTTGTTTTATACAACGGAGACTAAGATTATCTTCGAGGCAATTATCCTAGCTGCGAATGCGTATGTGCAACAGAACGTACATCGATTGTGTTGTGTCTCTAAGCTCCTTGGAGGCCACACCGTGGGATGTATCTACCTCAACGTTTGAAACTTACGAGAAAGAGGCTTCCTTACAAACGTCTTGTACACTATTTTTTTCTTCGATTTCACTGAAAGCATAGTTTTCTAAAAGTGGCCCGAAGAACTTTGTGAAAATGATATTAAAGAGAAGAATCGTGGATTGCTGGCTCTGCGAACCTGAGAAGTGTCTCGAGGATTCGCCAGTTCCTCACGTTCAGTGTTGGCGGTAACCCGTTACAAGTAACGGCGTTACCTGTAAGGGGTTACTTTTTCAGTGACGACATTGACAACGGCATTCGGAACGTAACGGCATTGAGAACGAGATACCGTCACAAGGAGTGAGGCTGCCGAACGGTGGCAGTTCTGGACAGCCTGTCAGGCTTTCAAAGCGAAATTGGGACGGGCCATCACTGGCAATGCAGCTTCTGCAGCTGAACAAACAAGCAGATGACAGAGCTGCAAAAGCATTAAAAAAGAGCATAAGTACACTAAACGTGCACATCACACGCAGGAAGAATCAAACGCTATGCTGGGTGAATTGAATAAGATGATGCCCAAATACGTTGAGAAAAAAATGAGCAACGTGAGTAATTAGGCTTTCATATCATTTTTTAACTGCGATAACATAAACATTTTTTTTAGTCTTATCATAGACGTTATCAATGATCATTGTGGCTACTTTGTTTTCATTCCTCACTGTTTGTTCTGCAGTTTGTTTGTTACCCGAAAAGTAAAGTATTGTGCGTTATTTCTTGAGAAGTCGTTTTTGACTACTCGTCATGCCCCTGACAAGCAGTTGTTGAAAGCCTCTTCCTTCTCGTCGGCAGCCGAGTTGTACGGGAACGACTTCATTAGGTGAGTATTCCGAGGAGAAGCCTGGTCACACAAGATAATGGGTTCCATGACACAGCCATGGATCCGCTTCGTGCCTATGCGAAATAGGTCGCTCTCTACCAAAGCTGGCAGCCTTGACTTGCGAAACACTGCCGAGTCATGGTTTCGGCCTGGTGATCTGACGTTCGCATACAGAAACCTGTAGTTGTGGTTAACCACAGCCAGAATAATTAAGTATAAACCGCATCTGAGCAATTTGACGAGCGACGAGTGTTAAGTGTGAATAACCAGGAGCCCGATTACTCAAAACACAACGAGTAGCTTTACTCGTTGTCGCTCACAACCGCCGATCTTGATGGCGGCGTGACCAAATGCCCGCATGCGCTGGCACGCACACTATCTGATTACTGGCAAGAGAAGACGAGGCAAATCGTCTTCTTTTAACATGCTATGCAGGACATAACAACGAGACATGTGACGAAGACCCGTTTCGCTGTCGCTCGGTCAGTCGCGCAACGAAGCGAACCACATGAAAGCGACGGCAGCAGGCCACCAAGGCGATGAGCGGAGCGACGTTTTCTAGAAATCCAAAAACAGAACGACGCGGCAAGCGACAGTGAAAAATCTCCGTCGCTCGTCGCTGACTCTCGTCGATTGTGCCGTCGCTCGTCTCGTCGCTCGCCAAATCGTATACATGCGGTTCAGCAGACCCTTTCCGAAATTCAGTGCCATCTGGTGGTTTGTAAAGCAGTTTAGGTTTTGCCATATCAATGGCGGAAATAAACTTGTATCGGTACCGTCACTTTCGCAAGTCAACGGCACGCGAGGAATTGTTCAGTGTGAGTTCTTTCTCAATCACTCTCAGTTCGATGGTGACCAAGAACCCGCATTCTGAACAAAGCTACAACCCACTCGGATGCCTCGAGAAAATTCTAATACACCAAAGTGCTTCAAAGCCGATTGTGTACCGCCCACAGATTGACTGAATCTGAGTTATTAGAAATAAACGCTTACGTAGCTCTTGTGTTCGTCCCGTCGTCGCGTCGTACTGACACGTCAGTATTGACCCGTCGTACTGACCCGTACGACGCGACCTACATCGCGTCGTACTGACCCCCTGAATGTACAGGCCTCTAAACATTCGCTTAGGAGCATCTTGAACGTCTTCCTTTATCAGTCACTAGAAGGCCGCCATTCGTATGGCACAGATGCCGTTCCACAGATGATGATAGTGATCAAAGTGGCCAGACTGAATTTCGGAAAGGGTCTATTGTAATAGTCTGCCGCATGTTCTTTTGGAAGGCGAATCGCGATGTGGCAGCCGTCCAGTGCTCCTACCCCTTGGGGAAAGCCGGTGACTGCGGTGAAGCGTCCCATGGGGTCCGCCAGCTCACCTGCCCTTATCGAACCTGACGAAGCGGGGCTCCAGCTCGCTGAGCACCACGTCACAGAATTCGCCGAATATAATGTTCACAGACGAGCGGCTCACTCCGAAGAGATATCCCACGGTCCTGTCTTCTGCTGAAGAGGAGAGTCTGTACATCGTAATGGCAACTCGTCCACAGTCGAAAAACAAGCGCTGATATTTACACGTACTTACATACAATGAAAGGCAAAACAAGGTACAGGTGACTATATAAACTATGACGAATTAACTATAATTAACTCAAAGAGAAACGAATTGAAACCGGTAGAAAACAAAAAGGCAGAGCAACAAAACTGGAGTCAAACTTGGAACAAAGATGACCAGAATAAAGCGAATGGATATCGAAATCATTCCAATACCCGTCATTTCTGACAGACAGTAGCCTGCGCAACCTTGCGCCACTGCCTCAGACTATGTTCAGTTTCACGTTCTGTGCGAGCGAAGCCGAAGCTACAAGCACGAGCATGTGGCCCTGAACAATGCTTGCACAGCACGAGCGTGCGTGCTTGGCAGAGACGCTGAAATCGCGGAGCTCGCTTTTGTAGCTTCTGCTACGCTCACAGTGAAACGGACTATAGACACAATGTTGTTGGAGGAATGACCGATTTGACTATGGTGTAATTTGGCTGTTTGAGCAATATACGATATGTGCTTCCAATTCCATCTTGAAACATTTGTTTTCATTGTGTATTTTGCACTCGAAAGTATAATAAACTCAAGAAGTGTAGTAATTTTTTTTTTTTTACAAAAAGGAATTATTTTCAAGTTATTTTTTTATCACGTGGATCACGTGACGCGCATCTCAACTGGGATTGTTAGGCCTATGTACCGTGTTACACCGGACAACCCAGTTGAGCTCGATGACAGTTGGGAGATGGCCACGATCGTTGTCCTAATGACAGTTAAGAGCGCTAGTGTAACTAGTGTATAAGATGGTATCTTACAAATATGTTGTAACAAGAATCTTATCGTGTTTAGGAATTGCCTTTGCTTCGTATATAGCACTCGCTCGCTATGTTACCGGAGCAGGCAGCTTCTTATAATTACGCAAACTAGTCTGCTCCATACCAGATGTTGGGTGTTCATCCGCAAACCATATATATCACAAGCTGTCAGAACAAAAACTGCATTGTTCTTATATCCTCGTGCTTTCCACTACGCAACTGACAGGCAACGCGGGTGTAAGAAAAAAAAAGCTTAAAAAACTAATTAAGTGCGGCAAGCCTCGACTTTGTAACGGAGGAGGCCAGTAGGGGATGGCCAAATTACTTGTTAAGTTGATTAAGTACCTCGCTACAAGCCGTGGTAGCGCCGATCGGAGCCTAGATAGCAGCTCGATGGCAGCTAATTGCGGATGGATGGCCTCCCCGAGCTTCTTTTATCCCCGCCGAAATTCCAGCTCAGCTGCAGCTTATTTTCGGCGCGGCACATTTTGGCCTCGATAGACTAGTCGTGCGCGGGGCGGCTCGGCGGCCACTCCTAAAGTAGCGGGGTGTCCCTCGGAAACTTCCGCAAGAAATGTCCAATCGAAAGTTGGCCGCGGCCTCGGCGCGTCGACCTCCATCGCAGCGATTTCGACGCCGGCTTGAGACTCGGAAAATGGGAACATTTTGATGTAGCCATTCGACTGCTATACTCTAAATGAAGCGGAGGTTGTTTTTTTGTTTTTTTTTTTGTACGCCGGGGTTGCGTAAAGACCAGGGATAAATAATCGGGGCGATTCGCTTTATTGGCATGCGGTGAATTAAGTCGTTTCGATCAATCAATTTGTTTTCCTGAAAACGCAACCAATCGACTTCCCGTTCCCTACGTTACAAAACGTCCAAGACGCGCGGTTCTGACGTCACGCCGCGGCGGTGGCGCTGCTGTCGTCAAGGCGCATGCCGCAGTCGCTTCACCTCACGCGATTTTGATTTCTGCGCAAGCGCAGTGCCCACACCTGGTGTGGGCAAACCCTGACTTGTTTGTGAACAGTGAGTTGGTCTATAGTGCAGCCAAAACTTGCAAACTATAAGACTATAAAAAAAACGCTCTAATTTTACGTGATGTATTTTTATCGTAATGATTTTTCTTTAGCTCTGTCACGCCTCGCTCGAGGAAGATACACGTATGGATCATCTGTGTATTCTAAACAAGCTACAGGGTGTTTCGGAGCGTTCTTTGAGGGTTAAAGAGAAATCCCACAAATCAGTGAATAAAGGTAGCACCATCAAACATTTCGCGAATGTGTCTTTAGGTGGTACATTGATCGCACTCAAATTTCGTGAGTTTTTTTTTTTTTTTTTTTTTATAAAATACGAGAAAAGGAAGACTCGTTTTTTCTATGCACATGGAGCAAAAAATGGCAACAAACCGTCTGGTTGGCGCTGATACTCCCAGATGGCAACATATCAAAGAAAAACTTTCAGGCTTCTTCGAGATGTACACCCTAAAGCAGATCCAGCAGATCCGAGCTAGCGTGTGTGGTACTATCTGTATGTACAAGACAAGTTAAACATACAAACACATGCACAAGCTTACATACAAACGCAAGCACATGCTTACATCATAATTCGGGTGATAGTTTTCTCAGGGCCCATGGATGTCGTCCTTGTCGAGGGGTATTGCCTCTCTCAGTTGAAATCGAGATGATCTCCAAAGGGCCGCTGAGCGCATCAAGCACGACTGTAAAAGGTGCGTGCTTAAATGTGTTTTATAGGGTGCATTTTGAGAGCCAAACTTCATCTTTTTATTCCTACCGGAAAGGACAGCTTTCGGGACGCGCACCTAGCTCACGGGGGTGTCAACCATTCAGCTCGCATTTCCCTGGAAGGATGTGACTGAGACAATCGAATTTAATTTTTAATCATGACGTTCCCGGAAAATTTGCCCCTTTTCTACAGCGTCAAATAAAGACCGCCGAAGACAAGATGTCGATATAAACAATAAGCTTGACTGTGAATCGTGGTGCGTGTATCCCTGATAAGAGTCAGGGTGTCTTTATGCACCCGCGCCTTTTCTAGGGAGGCGACACCTCGGTATTTTTAGCACCCGTCTGTTTCACGTGCTTTTGTAAAGTACGAGCTCCCTCGTGTGTCTCGGTACGGGAGCACAGCTTTAGGTAATGCTTTAATGCCACATTACTGTCCAAAGTTGGTTTATATTTTGGCATCGACACTCACCGCAACAATGAAGGTCTCCACCCTAAGACAGACCGACGTCTAGGCACGCTAGAAGCAATTGCTCCCCCTCCCCCTGCAGAATGGTACTAGGCACAAGTGACATTGTTCCTTAGCTGTGTTGTTTTTTATTTGATAAAAGTACATCTGATCCTTTACGACTCTCAAAATTTTGAACTAAAGTAGTAGTAAGCAACGGGAAGTTATCCAGCCTTAAAGGGCCTCTGACACGCCAAAAAAAAATATTTTTTTTTTCATGCTAAACGTTGCAATGGCATATCAGGACATTACAAAAAAATTGTTTCACTATAGAGTTGCGTAGTTT
This sequence comes from Ixodes persulcatus, assembly GCA_013358835.2. Taxonomy (NCBI): domain Eukaryota; kingdom Metazoa; phylum Arthropoda; class Arachnida; order Ixodida; family Ixodidae; genus Ixodes; species Ixodes persulcatus. Next base: position 1,203,547 of record JABSTQ010009550.1, on the reverse strand, counting down.
TTTTTTTATAAAAAATAGAAAAACGAGGCCCAATTCAAAGATCCCGCCGTGCACTGTGACGTAACAGTGTACCGCAAGGTGTCGGGGCGGTCAGAAGGGAGGCATCGCCGGAAGTCACGTGAGTTGTATCCCTCCTCGTGCTTACCGCGAGCGCGTGTAATATTTTTTTTTTAATATTTTTGTTATTCTCCGCAGAGTCCGCACCTCCACGAGCGATCCAAGCAGACAAGGTTTCTTTTATTTGCTTTTCATCGCTTAATGTTGCTGTAAAGGTAGAAGAAGAGAAGTCAGTGAATTGACGTGATCAACTACAATGCCTAGAAGGTGCTGTGTGAGGGACTGTCCCGGTATTTCAGCAGCTGAAGAAGAGATCACACTGCATGCATTCCTGAGAGACATACATCGGCCGCATGAGCACCCAGTAAACAAGTTCTACTCATGCTCTAGACAAAATACGTACTTTGTGCTCGACGTTTACTTGTACTTGGTACACTCACCAGTTCGTATTCTTTAGACGGCAGGCATCTACAGCCTGGAGAGTATCCGATGATTCAACGACCTCGGTGTCTCAACCTTCAGCAATGCGATCGGGCGTGCCGTATGCTAGCAATCCTAATTTCTGCGAGCGTTCTAAATTTTTTTTTTTTTCAAAACTTGATAGCTTGTTTTGCGCCCAGTATAGCCCTGTATTATCGGACTGACGGCATGCACTCGTACACTGGCTTGTACTCGCAACGCTTTCATCATTGACCTCCATCACGTCGATCCACTGACTCTTCGTCCTCAAATTTTACAGCACGCAAACTAACCAACGGTGCAGGGATAAAGAGCTAGTGGAACTGAAACTTCGTTTTCTACGATCGCTCGTACGAAGAGCAGAATAATAAAAAAAAAAAAGTCTTAGGCATGGTCGCGGAGAGCACGAGGAGTGAAACTCACGCGACTTCCGGTTAACCCACTTTTAGTGACGTAGCTCGATGCCTCCTTTCTGACCGCCCCGACACCTTGCGGTACACTGTTACGTCACAGTGCACGGCGGGAACTTTGAATTGGGCCTCGTATTTCTATTTTTTATAAAAAAACTACGCAACTCTATAGTGAAACAATTTTTTTGTAATGTCCTGATATGCCATTGCAACGTTTAGCGTGAAAAAAAATGTTTTTTTTTTTTTGGCGTGTCAGAGGCCCTTTAATAGGGGTCTTGTGTCTCCACTGTAAATGGAAACTTTAGCCAGTGCAATACAACCCCTGTACTAGAGTATTTAATGTTAATCATGCAGTAGTGCTACACGACTGCAGGCACATGTACGATGCTCATTCAGCTCTAAACGCGCCGGGGTGGAAATTGAACCCAGGATTCCTGGGTTCTGCAGCGCGAGCTTTCGCTAATCGGTGAGCCGAGCTGTGGTGTGCTAACACACTCGGGCACCGATTTCCTAATTCAGAGCTCGAACAAGTATAGTTGGAGTCAAAGTCTTTTTAGGATGACGCAGTGCAAGCCCTCCTCCTTGGAGGGTAGGGATCAATCAAACGCAACACCCATTTGTCCGAGGACTGTTGCCCGTTATACCCAAGCAGAAAACCTCATCGCCTCCACGCCGACATCCGTCAATGATTTCATGGTTGCTGACTTCGACAAAAAGTTTCCGTCGTCGACCTTGGGCCATCGGCGCTATCCGTTGTTACGGGCTTCACCTTCACGCTGGCTGCCGCCGATTATCATCCTCATTCCGCGTGTCGAAATCGACTTCTGCGGCGCCGAAAGACGCCTGTTGTAGCTGAGTTGATACCTTCCGATGTGACATTTGTTTTCTTGGTTATACTGGTGTCTTCAGGGGCCCTTGTCTCGTCCGTACGTGTCTGTCAGCAGTCCCTCCCTGAATTTCAATTGTGGGCAGCTGGAGACGAAAGTACTTCGTGTCACTAAATGACTGGCACTTTCCGCGGCCAATAAAATTAAAATAGAAAGAGAGAGAAAGGGCGAGAGAGAGAGAGAGAGAGAGAAAAAAAGAAACGAACTTCTTGATGGTGGAAAAATGAAGAGGTGGCACCGGACTAATTGCTCTCATAGGAACCGTGCACATCTAATTCAGGCCCCGACCAGGGCGCCCCTAGCGGCAAACGGGTCCGTTCCATCGGGGAACTTCTGCCAGTCGCTGCGTTGGTTGTGCGTTGTACCGGGTTAGCGCTGTAATTTCCAAGGTAGCTATTCTGCACTAAGAAAGCCACAACAATTGATGCGGCAAACAATAGGCGACCGCCGCGACGCGGCCGGCATGCTCGCTTCCCCAGAACCGTGCACATCTAATTCAGGCCCCGACCAGGGCGCCCCTAGCGGCAAACGGGTCCGTTCCATCGGGGAACTTCTGCCAGTCGCTGCGTTGGTTGTGCGTTGTAGCGGGTTAGCGCTGTAATTTCCAAGGTAGCTATTCCGCACTAAGAAAGTCACAACAATTGATGCGGCAAACAATAGGCGACCGCCGCGACGCGGCCGGCATGCTCGCTTCCCATAGGCTACTCCACATTGACATGGGGGCAACATTCTAAATGACGCCTCTAAGGGAACTACGATAAACGTTCACAAAGAGTGTAAACAGAGACGCTGAAAAGGGTGAAAACCTATTGGAACTCATTGCGTCTTAAAGGAAAATATCTAGGCCGCGAAGCTTATAAAATATTATCTTGATCTTAGGGGGGTCATTCCATGCCACATCCAAAACGGTTATACCTACCATCGCCGATTTCTTTGAAAAAAAAAAAAACCGTGATTATTTGCTAGATTCTATCTAGACTTTTGCAAAAATATATTTCTAGAAAACAAATCTTGATCACGTGAAATTTTCTTAAATTTTTGCAGTGAACCCGAACCAAGTATAAGATGTAGACCTATGAAAAATCTAAATGAATTAATCGGGATAGCTCAATTACCTTTAAATACTCTGCTGGGATTGCTGTTTCGTGCGATAACAGAGTTTATACAAGGTGTTCGCGCTACATTCGATCGCCATGACAGGGAGAGAAAAATACTTCAGGTTGTCCTATGTTTGTTTACCTTGGGTGGGTGTCCGACGGCTTTTGCACTCTAAAAAAGCCCCTGCGTCTACTTTCCCACACAACATTCGAAGAGCCAATCACCGCAACTTACAGAGGCAGCTGAGCGAATGACAATGCCGAAACGTATGTTTTGTTCAAAAAACGCAGTCTGAATAATGACATTAATTAAGCAATGCAAGCGTGACGTTTTCAATTGCTTAATGTCATAACTCAGACTGCGCTTTTTGGTCTAACATATGTTTCGACATCGTCATTCGCTGAGCTGCCTCCATAAGTTGCGGTAATTGGCTCTTCGAGTATTGTGTGGGAAAGAAGGCACACGGGCTTTTTTAGATTGTGGTTCACTAGCGAGCAATCGCGTGAGAGCTATGCTCTAGAAGTGCCCTGTCTCGCGATTTGGAGTGGCCGATGCGCACCGGCATGAACAAAACGTCACAAGAGAAGCTCTTTCGATTATCAAGAAGCAAAGGGCACCACCGACGCCGCCGAGCCT